>JAEAOA010000205.1:0-748750 GCA_016746295.1 Potamilus streckersoni | reverse complement strand
ATAGTTCACTGTAAACTTCTGTTTGATGATACAAATGTATGCAGATGAACAGTTTCATGATTCTAGCATGACAGATGACTGAGAAATTAAAAAAACAAAACCCCACAATTTAATCAAGTCAGGGAAGTGTGAAATGTAGGCCATAGTGACCTAATTTTATCATGAAAAATCAAGATGCATTCTCTAACCAAGTTTTATGATTTGAGATGGGTCAGGATGTACAGAGCATGCACAAAAACTGCTGTTGCCATTAGCTAATGGCAACAGGTAACCACAAATCAGCAAAATGTGAAATGCAAGTCAGTGTTCTTCTTTCATGGGTCTACCATAATGGGACTCAATCATGAAAAGTTAAAACACAAAATTTAACCAAAGTCAATGAAGCATGAAATATGGCCCAGTGACCTAAATTTGCAAACCTTACAAAGTTTCATTATCCCTGGTATAACAATAGGCATATAAAATCTAAAATAAAACCTATGCACTCATAATAAATTATAAAATTTAAGCCTGTAAAATGTCAAATGTAGGTCACATAACCCTTTTTGGAAGAGTGTTGTTATATTAGAAATGCTCTAAGTTCTGTATTGGATATACATCTGATTTAACTTTCTCCTGTCTTTCAAACCCATATATAACTATATGGTGGGGACAAAGACAGTTTTCAAGTTATGATATGGACAAAAACTGAGGGTATACTCCAAAAAACCTTTATATTATATTCCTTGTCAACTTGAACTTAACAATCTGTGACCCCACTCTAAGGGTTATATTTACAGACCATGCCCAATCACATCTAGAGTTTCAAGTCAGTACTTTACCTGTATAGGATGAGATACACTATGCTACAAACAGAGAGACTGACAGAAGTGTGACTAATGGATGAAAAGACACACACAGCCAGGAAATAATTAAAAAAGCATGTAAATAATGATACTAATTAGATACTAAAGACTACACATTCAGTGCATATCAATAGCTCTTGCTGTCACCACTGATGTAACCAACAAAGTCCTAAGAATGAATGAATGTAAAAGTTGTTTGACAAAACAGCACCTTGGGAAAGTTTCACCTTTTAAGACCCCAGCTCGAAAAAAATAATACAAACTCCATGAATTATGCCCACCCATGTTGCCTGGCCCTTTTGACAGCCCTTATTACAGATCTGCTAATACTCAATTTATTCTTTTCAAACTGGCATTTTTTAAATATAAAAAAATTTCCTTGTGATTTAAACATGAAATAAATGAATCATTATGGTGATCTAAATATATATTAGCTTTAATTTTTATTACACTTTTTGTTCCATGTTTTGGATGTTCACATTTATTGTCAAAATATTAAATATTCTTTAGAACTGATTTCTATGTATAAAAATTGGAAAACCAAAGAGTCAAACAGAGAATTGATTACTGCCCTATTCTGTACAATGTTTTTTAATGAAACATTTCTTGCTATAAAATTACAATTCAAATTTCAATGTAACTCTAAATAATGGGAAATTTTAAAATTTTTTAAATACAATTTAAAGAATGAGGCTATAAAATGTTGAACTTGCACAATTTTAATATACAATATATACTAAATTAAGTTTACATCATATAAAAGTAGTTTGCAAAGTCAAGAAATAAAAAATATATATATATATATATATATATATATATATATATATATATATATATATATATATATATATATATATATTTATTTTTTTTTAACATAAAATGCAATGAGCTTAATTTGATATGTAGTTACCCAAGAACAGCACCAACTATGGAACCAACCAAAAATCCTTTCAGTCCAAGATTCATCTTCAATAAACCTCCAGTTACACCTACAAGGGAGAAAAACATGTAACTTAAAAAGGTAATCAATACTTATACATATAGACAAAGGTTTTCCAAACAATAAACAAGCAAATAAATAAATAAATAAATAAATAAATAAAAAAAGCAAATAAGCAAATAATAAATTTGCCTGCTTGAAAAATGTGTACTACTGACTTTGATGAAATGTATATAGAAATATACTGACAGATGGATAAACATAATATACTGACAGATGGGTAAACTAAGTTTATTTTTGTCATATTTAACAGAAAAAAACAAACAGAAATACAAGAAACCCATGTCCTGCACACAAAAAAAAAAAACACATGCAAAGTATTGCTTTAAAAAGAATAACATTGAATCAAAAGTTGAAAGTTTGTTGCAGAAAGAATTATTTAGCTTCATAAAAATTCTTCCAATGTATGAACAAATCCATCAAAGGATTTAGAAAATATAAGTAAATGAGAAAACTTAGAAACCAAAACCTTAACAAAAAATTGCTATGACTGTAGCCTATACCCTACTGTCAAATGAGCAAGCATGCATGAAACCAATTTAACTGCTTTAGCTTCAAACTGATTCATTCAAAGCATGAAAAAATACATTAAATGTTTTAGGAAATGTAAGCAAATGAAATTTATTTTAGACAAAACCTTAATGCATTTTTTGTTAGGTAAAATGGGACTGTATAAAGGCACTGAATGTTGTTGTTGTTGTTGGGCTTAACGCCATTTTTCAGCACACGATAGGCTATTCATGGCGGCCAGTATTAATGATGGAGGAAAGAACTGGGAAATCACCGGAAAGAACCACCCACCCACGAGAAGCTACTGGCAAGCTTTCTCACATATCCACATTCGACGAATCCTAGACTCGAACTGACGCAAACAGAGGTGAGATTGCAGTGATCCATAACGGACATCGCTTAAGACCTCTGGGCTACTCGGGGCCCCTAACACTGAATAATATATTATCACTTCACAAATACAATTCATCAAATACAAAGAAATCCCTCAAGGAGGTTAAGAAATAATAATAATAATAATAATAATAATAATAATAATAATAATAATAATAATAATAATAATAATAATAATGACTTAGTACAGCATCTAATCTTTAGAAGCTCTAAGCTCTTTACAATATTTGTTAAAACATAAGCGCAGATACAGACTGAAATTACAAACAAAAATAAGCTGAAAATAATTAAGGGAAGGAAACATTTTGCTGTTTTTGTTGTTGGGTTTAACACTATTTTCAGCACAAGATAGTCTATACATGGTGGCCAGTATAAATGGTTTAGGAAGAACATGGGAAAACCCGAGAAAGAACCGAAGACCCATGAGAAGCTACTGGCAAGCTTTCTCACATACCAACATTGGCTTAACCAGAGGCTTGAACCTATCCATGCAGACAGAAAGATGTGAGATGGCAGTGATCCATGATGGTGAGTGCTTTAGACCAATCAGCCTTAAGTCTGCTCTTGCAGTTGAAATAGACTGCCATTGTGTCTATGTCCAAATTATTTCATTCAGCTTGGCCCTGGTATGTAAAAGAACACAGTCCATAAGCATTTTAGTTTTGATCATAGGAATAATAAGAATATGAGCATTGGAAGACAATCATAAGTATCTCTAAAGGATGTACATGGAGATCAGATAGGTATTTTGGACTTGACGAAGTCATCAAAATGTACCATAGAGAATAAATAGATCTTGTGTTTGATTCTGAAGCAAAGCCAGTGGAGGGTACAGAGAAAGGGAAGGAGTGCTTAGTTCTTGGAACTCTAAGAATAATCTGAGCAGCTGTATTTTTTAATTTTTTAAGTAGATACAAAGAAGATCCAGACTGAAGAGAATTAAAGCAGACCAGTCTAGAAATTGCTACGAAACACACAAGTGTTTAGTGGCATCAACTAAATGAAAATTGTAAATGGAAGTTATGCATCTCAGCTCCATATATGCAGTTCTGCACATGTTCATTACATGTTGGTGTAATGAGTATTGTCAAAAGTGATAACAAGATTTTGTACTGATTATGTAACAAGCTAATAAAACCTTATAACAAATCTAAAAATATATATTTTACAACTATGACCTTAATCCCAAAGTCAAGGGTGCATATGTGAATGTCACTAAATGAATTGTCTTAGCTTCGTAAACACTGAATTTAAATGCAGGATATAACTGCTAATTACTCCAAAATAAACTGCAAAAAAAAAAAGAGTAACATGTTCTATAGAAATGTATCTCTTCAAACAATGACCGTAACATGAACCAAGTTTCATGGTGATTCACTGAAAACATTAACACTAGTTGTGTTAGAGTAGATATAAGGCTTGAAGTGAATAAAAGGCAAGAATCACTAGAACAGATTAACTGGTAATCATCCTAAATCTACCTGTTTTTCTAACAAAAATGACTAGAACAGAAAGATTTGCTTTTCTTCAGATCATCATATGCCCATGGAGTTCCAGTAAAATCTGTGAAACTAGTTGTGTTTAGAAGATTAATACACCATATTCGGCTTCAAGTTGAAAAGGCCAGTAACTCCTGTCACACTTTTTATAACCGATAACATGGGAATTTTTCTGTAGCACAAGTTGCAGAGCACAACCTTTTAAACAGATTAAATGTTTCTCATTGTGCATATGATGTCAGCATACTTTGACTAAACATTCAGATCAAAGTAAGTTGTCTACTGTGTAGAATTTAGACATTTTTTCACTTACAGTACCCATGTTTACTTGCGGTGGATTTCAAAATTCAAATTTTTAGTAAATCATTTTTTTTTCCAATAAAACTTATCGGATCACGTTAATTTCTCTTTCTACAAGCAAGGTGTCTACTGTTATGCCAAGTTTAAAACAGATTTTTACTTGAGAGATTGTATTGTATGGAAGGGTAGGATTATTTGTAATGTGATAAGGAAAAAACAATCTCCTAAAAAAAATCTGGTTTCTCCATCAGATATATTGCTTGACCACATTACATTATGACAAAAGATAAGAAAACGTGGAAATGGTAAGCATCTTTCTTCTACTTGTTTCACTCAGTAGGCATATGACTGCTTTACTAATAGGATGAAGATCTCCTAATACTAGTTTAGCACAAGTGTCAATTTGTTTCTAAACATATGTGGGAGATCCATGTGAAGCTCAACACTTGATTGTCTCACTGTCAAAAGTTCCCCAGGCAATTCGCCTGAAAGTGCAAATTCAGGTCTAGGTCAAAGGCTGTACTTTCATGAGCACAGTCCATGTAGCTAACACTCCTTACCAAGCATGTCATGTAATGGAAACTTGAAGTGTAATAGTTAAATCCAGCACCCAAAAATTTCTCTACTGAAATTGAATGTTACTGACTGAAATTAAACGAGATAATAATGAATAGTATAATAATTGGGAACAAAAACAAATGCACAGAAATTCATACAAATGTCATATACACCATGTAAAAGAACATTTTGTCTTTCTGTACCATTCAAAAAGAAATGTTGATGATTAAACTTAAGATACAGAAGTTAACTGGATTGTGTAGAGCAGTGGTTTCCAACCTTTTAGAGCACGAGGATCTCTTCTTAACATCATAAAAAATTGTGCAGACTCTCACATGCTAATTGTTGTACTTTTAGGCTCCCTTGGAATACACACCACTGCTTCCCAGGGTCAGCAACCAACAGTTTGGGAACCACTGCTTGAGAGTATATCTTTATAGGATGGCAGCAAAAGTTAAACCTGGTTTAAACCGTGCATAATGAGAAAGAAAAAGTAGAAAGGGGATTAAAAGAAAGGTAGAAAGGGGATTAAAAGGACAATTTTTGGTCTTTCCAAGAAAGCTGGATTCAGAGAAAGCAAAGAAAGTTATCTCAATGTAATGTGATCTGGTACTATATTTGATGAAGAAACAGGACTAGCTTAATTGTAATGCATTCCCTTGGCAGCACTATTAATAAAATCTGTCCACAAAAATAAAAAGTTTTAAATTTGAGCTCATGAATTAATGATTAACAATTCTTTGTTTTCAAAAGTGGAACTAGATGACTGTAACTATATATGAATAGCACAGATAAAGGTACAGGTTTCATACAAATGTTTGTCTAACAAAATATTGCATTTTTCACTATTTTGTCAAACTGGGTAGATCTCAGAAAAACTGAACTGCTAAACAAGGTTACATGATATCTGTTAAGCTTGATATCTTCCTTCTGTAACTTGGCAATTAATGTATAATAATTTTGTTCACATTATTCAATAATTTTCATCAACCTTCTAAAATATTTCTTCCACTTTCTCAAATATTTGCCTGATGTCATTACATGAAAAACTCTCTTCATCTAGGGTACATTCACCCTATTTGTCAACAAAATATCTTCCTCTGATAACAAATACAATTTTTTAATAAAGGTTTTCATTACTGCTGAAGGAGACTGCATGGTTTCTCAAGGGTGGTGAAAACTTAAGTCTACAAAGAAGGAGTTGTGAATTCCAAGATATACTTTCAAAGGAAAAAAAGTAAACATATTTAATTATATTTAGTAATCTTCTGATAAAGCTAAAGTTTTGAATACGCTGTACCAGCCCAAGTCCATATAATAATCCAGAATTACCTCCCTTTGTCATAGTTGTATTACAATGAGCTTCATAATTCATTTAACTAAGGATAAATGCTGTGATTAATACTGGAATGAAACAATTGTTTTTGTTTATATTTGGTGATACTTTTATTCTTTTATAGAAAATTCTCTATCAGTTTATTATGACTGTAGTCTCCAAAATTGATACAAATTGACTGATATCTTTAAAATCAGAATTACAAGGCAGCTGCATCTTTGTAGAAGGTTTCAAGGAAAAATGCTGATGATGGAATAATTGTAACCAAGAAAAGAAAGATTTTTTTGTGATAGGCTACTTATTCTTAAATACAATATTTAAATAAATAAAGGTTGCAGACTGGTTTAAAATAATTACTGGAATTGTGTTAAATGTAAACTGTATGCAACAGTAGTCTTATGTTTAGAATCATTTTCATCAATATCACTGCACAGGCACAGATTTCATACGGCCAATTTTTATCATGAATACCTGCAGCGGAATTTTTTATTGTAACATAAAAAAAAAAGTCATGTAGCATATCATATTCATCATTTTAAATGTTTCGTCTTGGACAAAATAAGCATGTTTTGATTTCTTTAAGATTAAAGTATAATAAATTAGACAAACATTAACATTCCAGTCTAATTAGTTTGTGCCTCTATGTGCTCACCTCTACAAGGAAATGTATACAGAAGCAGAGATATCGTGATTGTCAGATATCTATGTTGAATACTGACTGGCTATTGATGTATACTTATTGATGTATACTTATGTGGTCACATCTAATTCTTAGATGAAAATAATGAACATTAAAGGTTAGCCCTCAAAACTTTACTTTTCATTTGGTTCCAAGACTTTTGGTATTGAAAGGTTTAACATGCCTTAGTTTCCAGAAAAATGTAACAAAACTGATCTAATCAGAAACTTCCAATTCTTAGTTGAGTGATCTTGTTTAGAACAAAATTGAAAGAAAAAAAAATTTCAAATGGATTTTCATACATCTTACCTCCTGCTATAAAAAATTCTAGTGGACTGGACTTGTTTCTGTATGTGGCAAAAGATTGAGATACCAGTCTGAAATACAGATAAAATCCAGTCTCATGAACATGTTCCAAAAAAGAACATGTTCCAAAAAAAAAGAAACAAATCCTCTCTTGTTTATTACCTAATTAACCTTAATCAACTGAAAACTAAAATAAAAGGTTTGAACCTACATCACTACAAATAGTTTTAAATCACTTTCTTGTTTATTTTAATGATTGATCCTACATATCAGCTAGTAACTTTGAATTCAGTGATTACACTTTTTTAGCCAAAATGTACATAGTCTAATCCTGTCTAAAAACAACCAAAGCAAAGAAGCAAATTTATATTAATAAGTGAAAGAATTATAAAATCATTTCTGTTTCAACAACTATCAATATTTCTTTTAATATTCTTTTGTGCCTCAAACATCGATAAACAGCCAAACAGTTATAATTCTTGACAGACTGGTTATGAAAGGTTGCATGGCAAGTACATTTATTATGATTTGTATTCAACATAAAATTTTAAAAAATTTCAGGCTTGCCTCTGATGAATATTACCACTTTGTCAGTTAGTCTTACAACCCTCATTTCATTTTTCTGTGGTCTTTGATGAAATTATCTGCAAATAACTTTTGAGGATCCATCACTACAACTGGGAAATACAGTCATTTACAAATATTCTGACTCACTGTCAACTGATAGTATATCAATCACTTTGACAGCAGTTATCTTGTCTTCTGTGACAATTACAAGCCAAGACAAACATATTACATGAATATAAATTAAACAAAAGAAAAATGCCAGTCACTTACAAAAATGAACCGACAAATACTCCTACTCTAAATGACCACTTAAATCCTCCCCGGAACATGTATAACCATATCGTGTCCATCATAAGTCTCTGAAATATACAAATGAAGAACAAGGAATTACAAAACAGTGATGCATCAGTTGAAGTCGAATTTCCTGACTTATATTTACTTATAGAAAGAAACCATCTTTAAAAAGCAGCCAAATTACAGGATGCCTTTCAATTAAAAGTCAGTGTGTTTCACTAGATTGCTACTTATTTGTTTTTTGCCAACTGATTCCTCTTCTCATTGTATTTGACTATATTTGTAAATAATAATAAAAACTCATTTCTGCGTACAACACAAAAGTTGTGTTCCCAACAGCTTCCATCATAAGCTGTCTCAGAAATGATCTGTTTTCAACTCTTTCTGCTTATACTGATTTATCTTGATAACCATATCTTGATGGTATCAGGCTTATAGATTGTGTCTCACTGATGTGAAGTTTACACACATACTTCACATCATGTCAGCATGAGATTTATATACCTCATACCAAAATGGTGCCAGGTTACAGAGTATATAAACCTCACAATGATGACCATTGCATTGCATTTTCCAGAATTTTTCCCTTTGATGAGTTACAACAACCAACAAAACTTGTCAGGGAATGGGAGTGACTGAACCACCTAAATATATGGGAAGGAACACCTCAACTTTTCTATAGGCTGGATTTTATATTTGTTCCTAGTTGACTGACATATTTGCTGTGCAGCTGATATTTCTAAGTGAAGTTACTGTCAGGCCTGTAGAAACATTCTATATTTTGCTGGAGAAAACTTTGATCTCACTCAAAATATTTTATTTTAGAATTTTATTTTAAAATTGTTGAAGGACTAGTATGTTATCAACATTTATCCCCATACATGAACTTACACATATGAAGATCATCTACATAACCATATTTCTATTGAAAGCTGTAAACTTTGTTTACAAAGCGAAGTGGGCAACAGATTGTCGGGGTTACCTATAACCGATGATTTCTTGTCTTTAAGATACATGTGATTCTATCTATGACAGGGCAAATATACAATTTTTATGGACAGCTACTACACATAGTGTTTTATATCTGAAAACTACAGCTTTTGAAAATTAAATAATTTTATTTAAACTGAAAAACGAAAACAAATGGTATTCTATCTACACATTAAGAAACCAGTCAGAACCAGTCTACTTAGGACTAAATCTGTTCCAGAAGTCATTGTGACTAGTACAATGGTGCATGGCATTGTGACCCCGCTATAGATCGCTTTGATAAAACACAAATTCGGATATAACACGGTCATGGTATGGATCCCGAAATTTCATATATATGAACTATTTTCATATATGTAAATGGAAAAAATTCTTTCTTAAAAATACAATTTTTTTAAAATAAAAAAACTATTTGTCATTTTGTGGCATGGCTCCTTGTGGCATGGCTCCTTAAATTTTAAATTTTATATGTATTTTTCTCATACTCGAAAAAAATGTTTTCTTCTTAGAAGTATGAAAAATAATATGTGAAAAGTTTTTTCAGGAATCACTCAGGGCTTCGACAGTGTTGCAAATTGCGATTTTGTTTTTTGTGAAGTACATGCATTATTTTCTTCAGCTACCACTCTGGTTGCCTAGTGGTTGGAGTGTCCACCTTTGATGCGAGAGGTCATGGGTTCGAACCAAAGACTTACAAAAATGGAACTAACATATGCCCCACTTGGCGCTCAACATTAAGAGATTAGTATTAGGACTGGTTGGCCCGGTGTTAGGGTAATGTGACTGGGTGCTAATTAATGCTCTGCTGATGCAATGAGTAATGAGGGCATTGATCGAGCAATCGAATAATGGTTGATATCAGGACACAACTCAATTTAATATGATTTTGGTTATTTCTTTTCACAGCAAAACTTAGAGTCTTTTGAGAACATGGGACTCATAGAATTTGAATCAATGCTTGTGATTTTTATTTACCAGCCCTGGTCTGAAATTTCTTTTCTTTGAGCACTGTAAAGAATATTTCTAAACCAACTTCCAAACTTTACCCCATATTGCTTTTACCTATTTTAATAGTCTGATTTTAAAATATTCCAAAGATAAAGGCACAAAATGGATAAGCTCTTAGTTACCCACAAACTTAAGAAGTTAAGTTGGTTGGTGGTTATGGGTTTAATGTCATTTTCCAGCACATGATATGTTTGCTATAAACAGTGTCCATTATATTTTGTGGAGGAAGAACTCTTGAGAAAACAACTGGATGCAACAATGATCCAACGGGAAACTACTAACTTCCTTATATATCCACACCAATAAAGTCAGAGATTAGAACCCATGCAGGCAGATGTGAGATACTAGTGATCTGTAATGGCAAGCACCTTAGCCCACTCGCCACGCTAAGAAGTTTACAGACAGAGCTTTAATATGTGCTATGCTGTGTCACATGGTTTTCTCATGAACTGAAATTATAATTCAAAAAGTTTTATTATGCCATTTTTTAAACTCCTTAAATTTGAAAGTATTTTATGTGAAAAGAATGTTTTTGTATCTTTTTTATTAAAAAGTATTAGTACAAGATATAAATTTCAAATCTGTGTAATGGCACAGAATATAAGAAATACCATAAAAAGCGCACAATACTTGTGATACATAAATGACAAATATTTCAGGCACTTTAAGATGGAAATATTAGCAACTGTTAATTTTAACAAGTATACCAAACTTGCTTGGAAATAATTACTCGTGGCAATGACTTTACAAATAATTCTCTGCAAATAAAGTTTTAAAACTTCTAAAACTTTTAAAACTTTTTACAAAAAATGAGTTCTTGTTGGAGCAAAATCAATATTATTAATCAACATAATTACTTCCTTACAAATAACCTCATAAAGAAATTCCAAATTTTAATTATACCTCTGCACATAGTTTATGCTAGCCTACAATTGTACATTTTCTCTAACAACATTTCTATTTCATACTTCTGCTTCTATTGTAAATTACAAATTATTTATTTTGATCACTCAAATATCAGGTATGGCAGTATATCAGGATTCGCATGCTAGACTCATGACCAAAATGTGGAGGTTGAAACCTAATTATAGGATCAACCAAGGTCAACTACTGTGGTATATGCTTGGATAAAACATTTAACCCAAATGCCTTGACACCAAATGTTGCAGAGACCTAAAACACCAAACCAAACTCTATGGTGTACTATACTTTTAATTTTTATAAACTACACTAATGAAATGCATGCAGCTTGTATTCTAAACTAAATTTTTGTTTTGTAATATGTATCACAAACCTACCTAAAATTATTCACTTATTTCATTCATGCATTAAATAAAATTTGACTTTCAATATAATAAAGAAAAGAAAGAAGTCAACTGTAAAATACAAACTAAGCACTATGACCATGAGAGTGTTGTAATAGTTCTCACCAGGCAAGAAGGTTGTGTGCTTCATGAGATCTAACTTAAGGTCTGTGTAAAATGATGATGTGCAAGGTAACATGGGCAGTCATGTGTACCATTACTATGGACTGGAGCTTAAACCTGAATATTTAGTGATCAGATTAAGGTATGAAAAATTTGTTGGGAAAAGTGCTAATTGCAATTCTAAACTGTAATTGCAAACAGTTTAGAATTTTACTTTTGGGAGGTAGTTTTTTGGGGGCTATCCATTTATCCATTCTGTGACAACATGGATTACATGTGTTTTAGGGAAAGAAAGTGGTATAACTCCAAAATCTGATGTACAATAGTCAATATAATGGATAACTTTCATTGATTTCCTTTAGTGTCAGAGAGGTATGTTAAATAAAAATTAAATTGCTTGCATCATATATGAATTTAGATCCATTCTGACATTTTCAAATTTCATATTATTTCTTTTATGCTTGACTGCTGAATTACTGGATTTTTTAAAACTAAAATAAAAGAATTCACTGGAGTAAATTATAAGAAATATTTTCAATGCTGCATTAATAACAAGACAAAGTGAAATTCAAATGTGCCATTTTACTTTGAAATTTGAAAGAGATTTATATAACTGTTAACATTTTCTGTGTGAATAATCATAAAATACAGCTAACATAAATAGTAAATCATAGACTTTTTGCAGGATTCAGTGTTGCTACTTTAATCTGTTATCCATTTACACACAGTTCATCTTGCCAGCAAACATGTTAAAGCATAAAAAAGAAAACGTCCTGATATGAGTTAATAATGGAAATATTTCACTTGTTTGTGAAAAACTTAAGCATTTTCAGTCACTCAATGAAATATATCCTATTCACTCATTTCAAGGAAATATCCTCTACATCCTTTTATTTTCTCTATTATCTTTTATATTGTCAGAATTTATTTCTCCTTACTACATTGCACTGTGCATCACAACACATATGTTGAAAAATCTTATGTTCAGAACTACTTTTTACTGTAATGTAAAAAATGTAGTAGATACTAGAGCATTTATTACATTTCTGTGGATGAACTAAGCAAGCTGTTTAAGCCATTTGAAAGTACAGATGATAAAACTGATAATGTGGTTGAGCTTCGTTGCAAAAGAACGTTTCAATCAAGTGACTGAATATTCACTATGTCCATTGATGGCTTAATGACAAGAAACATGAGACACAGAGTACTGAAAATATCATTCTTATCTTTAAACTCTTATTTATAAGAAATTATCATAACAACTTGCAAATCAAATGATTCACACTATGAGCTGTGCTCTCTTGAATTTATAAAAGATATCACAGAAAGGCATATTAAGGCCAAGGGCTATCACATTTTACAAGTCAGTCCAAACACTAAATTAACAACAAGGGCAACTGAAGAAGGCAGGTTTTGGTAGAAAAGCCTTGGAGCTGATTAGCCAAGACTATTATAAAGCCTTTTTTTCTGCTGGTGAAATATGCTCTCAGTTGCTTTGTAATTTCCCCATTTTACTGTTTTGAGAAAATGTTTTCATTTAGATTGCTGAATATGCAGGTCATGTAGCTTGGGTCTCTCCAACAAGTGCATGCTAGTGACTGGGCATAACAATAAAATATAATAAAGACATAACCCTATCATTAAATTGTTATATTTTTGTTGTTATAAAGCAGAAAACTGTCTTGCTGAAACACTGCTCAATAAAAGACTTGCTCACTCATAACAAAGGTTATTATTGTAATTCCCATTATCATTGTTATATAGAGGAAGTACTGTATTAAAACACTTCAATTTAAGAGGGAATAATGATATTTCTACTTGTTATGAATACTTACATTTGCATGCATTTTACTTCTAAACTGGCTAGCTTTGTTCCTGTCTATAAAGTCTTGTTTACCATGAATGCCACTTATCGTTGCCATGACAAGGAAAGTAAATGCCACTGCTTTGTAGGTACTTGAGTAGATAAACATTAGAGTGTTGCTGTAATCATTTTTGTGACTGAAAGAGAAGTGTAAACTTTGGTAGCATTTTTATCAATCAATTTCTTCACCAGGCATCAGAATAAGTAAATACAGTATTATCAACAATGTATTAAGGGCTGATCAACATATTAGACTTTAACTGGGATAGCTATCAGGCAAGTCACTAATTGAATATTTTACTGAAAGGTCAAACCAACAGGATAACTAATGATACAAAATGAACACAAAATGCATCTCAGTTTTCCAAGCTCACATTTCTTACAAAAAAATATGGAAGCAAGAAAATCATTTATAGTAACATTTGTATAAGACCAGAGGTCTTGCTAGGATTTTAAAACTAGGAGTTCATTACCCCATTTTGGTAAAAATAGGAGTCCCACCAGCAAAAGTTGCAGTCCCACTCCAGAAAACTAAGCAAATTAAAATAACTATTGGTTGCCATTGAGTTTAATTTCTACGTTCTTTGTAACACTGACATAGATCTTGTCTGTTCATCAGAATGATTCCAATGTCATATGCAATGTTTATTCAGCTACACTCTGAAATGAACATAAAAATGAGAGCTAAAATTGTTTATTTGATGTACTTTTATAAATGACCACATGTACATTCTCTGGGTCTTTCTGTCTCTGTATTAAATCACTGTAAATATCTGTACCTCTCAAACCCAGCAGCCAGTCAAAGTCTTTGAAATTGCTACCCAGCTAAAAGATCATGTTCTTTTGATGTACTTTATAATGGCAACATGTACATCATGGGTTCATACAGCCACTGAATTCTGTCATTGCAAATATCAGTACACTTTCCCACCCAGCTGCCACTCAAACCTTTGAACTTGTTGCACAGCTATTGCATCATGTTCTTTTGATGTACTCTTATAGTGGCAACTCGTACATCAAGGGGTCATGGTAAATATAACTGATCAACATATTTTCACACTTAGCAGGTGGACAAAGCAGGACCAGCAAGTCTTTGAATTTTGATGCCCACCAATTACATGCATACAGAGTAATCCCACCTAAGTGATTTTCTGCAAAAAAAAAATAAAAAATGAAGTCGTCCAAATATGCATGATTAAGCATTTTCAAGACCTCTATAAGACTGAAAAATATAAGTAATGAATCATCCACTGGAAAAAAAATACGGCTAATAAATCTTCCATTATTTCCCTAGTGGAAGATTCATTAGATATATATGGTGAATGAGACTTCCACCAAGAAAATAAAAAACATGGCTTATGTTTTTTTCCACTGGGAAGAAATGAATTGTATGGCCAATGAATCTTACATATAATGACTCTTAAAGGTCCCACCACTGAATCAATATATGGATAATGAATCTTCCACTGGGAATATCCAAGCAATGCAAACTTCTTGTTCCAACTGTTATGAAATGTAACTACTCTCTGCTACTAGATGTAATTCATTGTGATTATATGTTGATTGCCATTATAAGTTCATAACATGAAAGAAAACAATGCCTACTCACATTTTCTATCCTCATAGTCACCAATAGCAAATAAACCTGGTCATAAAACTGATATTTCTAAGTTTAAGATGTATGTCACTGTTTATGGCATATCTTAGTAAATTCTCAATAGACATTATGTTTATTTCAACCTGACCATCAACTGCCACTAGCACTCATATGACTCACTGGAGGAATCATGCTAAAAGACCATGTGTACAGGACCTCTGATATCAAAATGTCAGTGCCACTGATATCAAGTACTGACAACAAAAGACATACACAGTAACTAATAATGGTTTACCAAAACAAAAACTATGATTCCCTGTAGTACATTTGGTAGATCACAATTTCAATGGATAAACATTTCCATGTAATATACCATTAAAAAACATGAAAACAGATACAATTAAAGGTGGTAAAAGGCTCATTTTTTTATAAGCAGACAAACATTCCAAATTTTACATAAAATAGTTTCTGTAATTATTATTTTTTAAAATTTTTTGTTGTTGTTGAAACATCAAGCATTAAAATGTCTGTAATTTAAATTTAGCAAACATCAAGCGAAGCAGTTTTCACTCTATTGATGCAAGAAAATACATATGCCTGAAATATTAGAAATCCAGTTTTTGTTTTTCTAACTACAGTAGTCCCCCTCTTGAACACCTCCCCCCCCTCAACAGCGGCCACCTGCTCCTTACAGCCAGAATCTGAAGGCATGGACGAATTTGTGTTCAAAATTACCCCTCACAAAAGGCCACCAGGCTAACGCGACCAGCATATTTTTGCAAAAACATAAAATTTACCCCTCAATTAAACAGGAGTTTGTATGCTAAAATTGAATATAGGTGAGTCTGTTTTTGAAGAACTCATACAATAACATTGCAGTTCTTCAAACTACATACTGTGCCATGTTTTCACACATGAGGGCACATTTTATCCATTTTTTAAAAATTTGTTTTTATATGGAAATACTGGAACCACAAATTAAAAATAAAGGTGACAATTTTTACCTTCTGTGTAAGTGTAGTCCAAAGACTAAAGCCCTTCACTGAAAATGGATTTTTCCATGAATTGGAAATGACAGTAAGCATGTTCATTGTTTATATTTAAAATTTCTGTTTAGTTGTTGTTGTTGTTGTTGTTGTTGTTGTGGGGTTTAATGCCATTTTTCAGCACATGATTGGCTATACAAGGCAGCCAGTATTAATGGTGGAGGAAGAAAATGGGAAATCACCAGAAAGAACCACCGACACTCGAGAAGCTACTGGCAAGCTTTCTCACATATCCACATTTGCCAAATCTTTGACTCGAACCCACGCAAATTTCTGTTTAGTCTGAAACATTATGACGACATTTTGAGACCCCTTTTACATAATTGGGTTAGAAAAAAAAAAAAGAATGAAAAGACCCAAGTTTTGTTCATTTTGTTCTATCTGTCTGGCTTATCATTTTTAAAATCAAAATGGAGTACAAATTGTTGGGGAGGGCGCGAGTTGCCTAATTAAAAAAACAAAAGAAAATATTATTTGCAGCCAGTACTTTTGCTGTCTTAAGAATCTTCCAGCCAAGTAGTCTGAAAACAAAATTACAGAGTACTGGGTGTAAGGACTGCTGACCCCTGAAGCAAGCTTTTGAAATGCATCAATGTCCACTAGATGTATCAATAAACCAAGATATGAGCAACAAGCATGCATGCTCATTTTGAAGCTCTCTCCTCACGTTTCTGCTACAGAAATGTAAACTGTTTTGTTGCCTTACTTTTTACTGAACATTTCCTTCAAACGATCCATCGGTGTTTCCTTGGCTAAGTATTCCTGTATGGCCACTTCAATCTCTCTATCTGTGTCACTCAAAGGTACATCCAATGGTTGTTTAAGATCCACAGCTGTCTCCATAGCTAACTCACTGGCATAAACCCTGGGTAGTGAAATGAATGCTCTGACACTTTTATAAACAGACCAAGTATTAGGAATAGTTTGTCTCAAAGTAATTCTCCCATCTGGGTCTTTTGCATTCCTTAGAAGACAACATAGATTTGAATGCAAAATAACAGACCTTTGCTGTTCAAACTGCTTGTACACAGCCCAAAATTTAGTTGTATTTGTTGCATTATGGACTCGGTTATCCATTTTTGTATTATTGTTACAGGTTCTTTCCTCCTGTGTTCTGAGGTATATTATGATGAAAATTTCCTGTTCTTATGTGACCTGTAAATTAAGAAATAAAAAAATTACAAGCAAAATATTTTACAAAATCAGAAATTCCAAACATGCTCCAACTAAACAAAAATCTCAAAATTTGGTATCACTGACAGGAACACTTGACTGCCTTTTTCTTTGTATATCTACAGGATATAAAAAATTAAAGTCTTCAGAATGCCATTTTTTTCCATATTATCAAATCACAATAAAAGTGATAGTTTTAATGGGAATGCTTGATACACATCACCCCAACCTGTTTGGGACTGACATAAAAAATGATTGGAACAATAGTTTTCATCATTTTCTAATTGTAATGATTTTACTGGTGAAAATACAAGGTTCTTATCATTCCATGCTATGCTCCATTGTGTGTACCCAGTTAGATAAATCAAACCCCATAATCTGTGTTGATTCTGATGGGGGATATGTGGGTCTAATATCACCTATTCATTAAAATGTGCAATTTTGCTGCAATCAAATCTTTGTGAAAAACACCTGTGTACACATTAGACACTTATCAGTATTTGGTATCAGCCATATCTAGCATAAAATTCAAAACTGCCACAGGACAGAGGGTTGTACTATTCCAAGTAGATTTATAAGTTGTGAAACATAGTATTTGCTTCAGAAATATAACATACATGTTGCCAAAAGAATCATTCTGCCAATGGAAGCTCCACAGCTGCAAGAGATACAGGTAAGTATATAAAATAAAAAGCAATGTGTGCAGATAAAACTGGCTGCAGATACATGTATTTGCAAGTAAATGAACAGGTGACATCAACCCCATACTGCCAGTCAATATCATCAAGTGTGTTTGGCTCATTTATCAGCCAAGTGTGTACCTATAAAATTTACATCTGCTGCAAGAAGAGCAATCATTTGTGAACTTGAGCAATAAACAGAAACTGCATTACCTTACCAAATATGCCTTGTAATCAAACAAAACAATATCATGGGCCATAATCAATCAATGGATCTATTATAACTCGTGCATGCAAAGGTTTAAATTAAATTTATGAATTGTGGAAAATAATAAATGCATTGCCTTTATTTCCCCATTTTCACCCTCAACTACTGCAGTAATATGTTCTTTTTTCATAGCCTCAAAATTGATAGCTTCCTGTCAAAAATCACTTCAAAATAACCGGCACATTGGAGAACCCTCTAACTGGAAATGTAAATCATTCACCCTCACCAATGCCCCACTCGTTTATTATAGTTCTATATCGTAAGCCCCATCACCCAGATAAAACAAAAACGTGTTATGTCTTTCATTGTAGGACTATTGGTGATCACTGATGTAGCGGGATAAATTAGAAACTTAAGTTTTCTACTGGTTACTATTTTCTAAATAGCAATGCGGTAATAGGAGTACCAACCTGGCTACATTGAACAAACATCATCTCTGAACCTAGTCCTACACGTAAGACCTCGACGCTGATATTTATGTTTTGGACAATACCAACAAGTAGGTCTTTTTTTTTTTTTTTTGTTTTTCATATCTGACAGCTGCTGTCAGATATAAAAAAATCAGAGACCTACTTGTTGGTCTAGTTTTGGACATAAATAACATGTGATAGTCTAACATGTAGAAATATTCTCAACCTGAATCATACTTATGCAACAATTACAATGATAAATATGCACTATATGGAAAACGTTAAATTATATTTTAAAAGGAATACGAAAAATATGAGGAAATGACAACCTCAAACTCAACAGCTTATTTCATTTAAGTTACCGTCTATTACTGTGTTAATTCCATCCATGAGACTTCGCCATCGGAAATCCTCGGTTAATTTCGAATTACATCTGGACACATTTTGAGGTCAGGGAACCAGACTAGCAAATTGTTAATTGAAACCTCTTTTTGCCTTTTAAACTTTATGTCAAACAGCGTTAGTTCCTTTTTTCCCATTTGTTTTTATTTTATTTTTAAAGCCGTTTACTTCTCTCTAGAAATTGTAGGGCATCCAAAATTAAAGACCTTAACATGCAAATTTACGAACTTTCGAAACTGAAGATTTGACAATGAAAATGCTCAAAATACATGGAAATTTTGAGTTGCAAAAACACGTTAAGTCTTTTTTTTAATGAAGAATTTAACTTGCTTTAAATTATGATGAAGACATATATTAGACTGGCCTTAGCAAGTTAAGGCGATAATGTATTAGGGTCAATTATTTGGAACAATTTTGTCCCCCTCAATATACATCTCCTCAAGCAGGTTGACGTAGCTATAATATCCAAAATTGGATTTTAAATCGCGGATAAAGGACTCGTTTATCGGCATTGGTGCATCATTACTCGCTGTGCACTGTCGCCGAAACACACTGACAACCACAATATAATATTCAAATCCTTAATAATATACAATTACCTTTAAATCAATACAAAGAATGCCCATTTATATATCTTTTATCACCATCACAATGATGGAGGAAAAAAATGCTTTAAAAGATAGACCAGAACTACATTCGTACTGAACCAGAAGTAAAATCTCATTAAAATCAGACCTCCACCGTCTTACGTATAACAGTGAAGATGTGATTTGAATCAGATTGCCAGAAGTAATAATTATTACCCGAGTGACACAAAACCATCCATGTCTTGGTGTGGCCGGAACTAGACCAGACTTGTTGGTCTAGGCCGGAACATAATGGACGCATGCCGCATAAAGACGTCAGTAAAATTAGTGGTAGAAATAGGGTATGATCTTGTATCGATGAGAGAATATTTTGAAGTAAACAGTGACACCTGGGTCTGATTCAGTAAATGTTTTTAAAATAAAACAGGCATATTAGATTTAATTTTTATGGTTTTCAGAACTAGGGTCTCTGCAAAATGAGACGTAGTTATGCAGGAGTGTTCTTTTATGATCCCGCTTTCTAACATTCGTATTCATTGTCAATCAGAATTTGTGCAAACAGACTTTCCACAGTTAGTCATTCCGTGAATTATCTTATGACGAGGTTCTTTCAAATGCATTTTATACATGCCTGAAACAGTTAATTCTAGGTAACTAAATATTTGCTAGAGAAGCTATTATCAGGTGTAGTTCTCAAATCAATTTACAGTGGTTATCAGTGTACACAATTTTAACACACTTTCGGAACTTTATATGAGCATCTACGTTTTTGTGTTAATTTAAAACTTTATATCTTGTTGAAATAACTTATAGCAAGAGCAATCTATTATAATGTGTGCCTTTGACACACTTACTTTTTACTGATATCTGCGTACTTTTGTTGTTAATAAATAAAAATACTTTGTGACTTCTGTAAACCGTTGTATCAGTCAAAAATTGCCAGAAAAAAAAACAAAAAAAAAAAACACACTTTGGCAGACTTTTTATAGTCACTGAGGTTTGTGCAATCGTTGGGTTGTAAAACTTCTGGATCGCTTTAGTCATCCTTTATTTTACATAGTAACAAAACACTTTGAAGCGCATTCTGTGAGATTTTATGTACTACCATGGTTTTAATGTCATGGTCTCTCATGATGTAGTCGTAAAAGAAAGTAATTCCATATATACAAATGATTTCCAGTTGGTAGTCTTGTGTATCACCTTCTACCACTTAAGAGTTGTAAGTGTTATGGTTTTCCTCTGTAATATTTCTTTGACATCTCATGTTTAGTTATATGTTCATCAGCTTCACTCTAATTTGATAACCTGAAAAGATAGTTGCTTACTGTAATTTCTCTGTATCCAGCTTTCTTGACCTTCATTGCTGTTTTTTCCCTCATCGCTTTATCTCCTTGTACATGACGTGAACAAAAAATACTATGATGTTGAAAACTGTTAATTCGCTTAAAACACGGGGCTAAATATTAAATCAGACAGCGTGAAAACATTTTTTTATCACTTGATTTCTATTGTATATAATAATTTTCAAATCCTGAAGTTCTTAATGGATATGATTTAATCGTAGATTATGACAAACCATGTTCTGCATTTGATCCATCTGATCCAGAACAGTAGATAAAATATTTCAAATGATCACGCAAGATATATGATACCGAATAAAATAAACAGGTTTAAAATACTAAGATGCTATCGAGGAGTGATATACAAGAGCATGAGATAAACGTTGAATTATTCAAGATAGCGAATTCCATCCAGTCAGTCTTTCACTGTTGACTTCATTGCGCCATTAGCTGATATTCCTGCAATGACAGCTATTGTAAAAAAATTGTAATTAATGCCACAAATGGACCAACCACAATAAGGCATACACTTTTTCATTAAGCATTTCCTTAATTTCAGTTACCTTTTCAAAATTAATATTTTTGAATATAATCAGACCTACATTTATTGCATACAGGTAATCTCAGTTTGAACAACATTCCAGTTATGTATATTATTTAATTCAAGTCCTTTAATGCAATCATCTTTTAGTTCATTTTGTAAACTAAAAAGTTATCGATTTTAGTTTATACTCACAACTGAACTGTCTACGATGTCGATCGGAGGGTACTGCTAATCGGTGATATTACACTGTGAAAGGCTACAACCGACATTAACTTAGAAATTTTAGAAGCTCCAGCATTTACAAACATTCATATGTCCTTTTGATTTGTTTCTTGTCCATTTTGTAAAACTCTTTTTCAGTCATATTCGTACCGCTTATTTCTTTTACTGTTTGCAAGAGCCATGTTTAATTCCTGTTTACACTCACTCATCAATTTCTAATGAAATTTGTCTAGTCTCTGCTGAGTTTCTTTATAAATTTCTTGACTATTTAATTAAATAAAAATTGATGAGAATGATGGTCACGATTTAGATTATTCGTTTGAAAATTCTTTGCATAAAGGTGATATTGATACATGTTTTCAGACAGAAGCAGACTATACTAAAACTTCCGCTAATGATTTGAAAAAGTTTTTAAGACTGTTCTTTGTCTTTCTCAAGAAGGCTTCCCAATTGCTGATTGAAAACGATATAAAAATATCAAGAAATACATTATACTTCATATATTGTCCGCATGCATTAAGTTATCTTGTGTTGTTTAAAATAAAAATATGCTCTCCATAAATTCTATCTCTATGTTGTTATATTCTTTTCGTTTCATTTGCTTTTCTTTCTTACATGTATTTCTTTTATGTTACTTTAAAAGTTTGTGACTTATAAAACCTGATGTATAAGAAATAAACCACATAAAAATAAGAGACCTAAGTGAAGCTGATATCGCTCACCTAGTACCTAAGACGTCAGCTTTTAAATGCAAATTCGTGCACATATTGAAGCTCTAGGGGGAAAAAAATCCGTAAACTCATACTTGCTGCATTATCTATTAATGCTGGTGTCATTTGTCTTCTCTCTTAGACCAACTATGATCATTTTACGTTAATGCAACCAGGATTGTCTCCCTGATTTCTCCCGCCCCATGGGACTAGGCCCTGATTGAAAACTTAACTGTTTATTGACGCACCCTTAAAGTACACACACTTGCTTGGCATTATTACAGAGTTAATCTGTTTAATCAGCACAATTGTTGGGTTTATCCTCACCTCTTAGGGCCCAGTCCCTGGAACCGTAACTTGGAAACCAATAATATCCTTATCCAAGAGAAATTTGATGACTCAGTCGTTAAGGTGTTGTATCCATTATGAGAAGGCTACAGGTTCGATTCCCATCTTCTGATAAATCTGGAGCCTCATTCATATTCATGAATCACTTCCAAAATCGAAATGATTATGAAATCTTGATGATGCAAGCTTACATAGCAAGTCTGACCAAAACTATTTCCCCTGGAGTGTTCAGAAGTTCAGCCAGTTAGATTCAAGACAACTTCGTTAATGTGCATATATGTCGCTCATAATTCATCGTATGTTGATATCTGATGATACAAGCTCACCTACCAGGCTTTATCAAAAACTGATCCGAAATGTAGCCTCAAGTGTATTCACAAGTTCACCAAATCAGATAAAAAAAAAACATCATTAATATGTGATGTTTCTCACAATCAAACATATCTTCATTATACAAACTTATAATACAAGTTTGATCAAAATTTGTTTGGAAATATGGTTTCAAATTTTGTTTACAAATAAGTGCTAACTTCAGGACGACTGACAACTAGCCATACCAAAGGCTCACATGGCCTTTGGCCAGGAGTGTTAATAAAACTATACGGGTATTTCTTAGAGATGCATAACATTATATCTGGTTTGGGCGTTTTGCATAGTGGCTTCAGTTACATTTTGTTGGACAATGAGTAGACTTGATAAGCAATTGTTGACAGAATCAGCACCTTGTTTGACCTCTTCTGTATAATGTGTTAGCATACATTTTGTTTATCTTAACTATCATACGTGCTTCTTGTACTGTTCTGATTTTATTTACTGTTGTATGTTTTGTTTTGCAATTTTTGCGTATTAAATATCGAATTTATCAAATAAATGTCATGATATGCTCATTGTTTCTCCGATAACTTTATATTGTCAGAATCGTGCAATATTTTATGATATTGCGCTCACGTATAACTTCATATTGTACTCACGTGTGCCTAATAGTGTATTAGGAACTACTTTGTAAACAAATCATGTATACTGTCGTAGTAGACGATTTAAGTTTTGGTTGATTAAATTTGAATTTGAATGAACTAAAGCAGATATTTCGTGGACTGTCACATGCCAGCTGCTTTGCTACAATCCGCGTTAACTTTTTTGATAGTGTTTCGGATTTAGGCTAGATATAGACGCCAGACAGGAATCTTACAAATAACATGCAAAAGACAAGGCATAAACTGTCTTCTTAAGCTGGTACTAAGAATGGCAAAAATTATACTTACAGTTTAACATCCTGAATTTCCTCAAAATGTACGTTCTTAGTTTTGCAAATCCAAAATTACATGAGCTGTCATAGGTTCTCAAACTTGATTTCACATTTTGAAATTGTACTTTAATTTCGACTATATTTTAAGTGCAATTACATCCTCCTTACTGCACTCAAAATGAAACAAACATCATATTCCATTGTGACTTTTTGTTAATTGTGTTATGTAAGAAAAATTTGTTCGTTATGTAAGAAAAATATTCGTTATGTAATTGTTATTTCTTAAAATAACCTTCTTCGCACTTCTTGCTTATGAGAAGGAATCTTCGGCTCTGGATCGGAGAGGAAGAGAGAGAAAAGAGTGGTCCCTTTAAGAGTAAGGTGTCGCTTAATAGTGGAACGTCTTTGGGGAAGCTCCGGTAGCAAGAGGTAGCGGGAATCGCTGTAAATACGAACAAATTTCTCTGACTGGGCTAATCGACTTTAGTTTTCAGATAGTGTCAGCCTTTATATATATTCCAAAATGACGTGAAATAACTACGTGCCCCAATCAAAATGCTTGTTATTGTAAAGAGTTATCGCTTTTGTTTAACTCTTAATATGGATTATGGAGAATTTGGTAAATCGTCTTTTTATTCCACTCGCGACATCGATTACAAATCGTAACATGGACTAATACCTGATTTGTTCGGCTAGTTATCGCTTTTGTTCAACTCTTAATATGGATTATGGAGAATTTGGTAAATTTTTTTTTTGTTCCACTCGCGACATCGAATACCACTCGTAACATGGAGTAATACCTGATTTGTTCAGCTAGTTATCGCTGTTGTTCAACGCTTAACATGGATTATGGATAATTTGGTAAATCGTCTTTTTGTTCCACTCGCGACATCGATTACCACTCGTAACATGGAGTAATACCTGATTTGTTCGGCTGATTAATTTTGTTACAGTGAAAGAAAGCGAGTAATTCGTTTATTGTTATGAATTCTGAACCCGGCTATTTTATGCTTACGTTTGTGAAAAACAGCTTCTAATGTAAGTTGGTTCCAAGCTATGAAATTGAACAAGGTTATTTAATTTTGTAGCTAATCTCAATTTGTAAGGAACAACGATTCGTTCAGTTGAAAAGAAGCGATTGATTCGTTTATTGTTGTGAATTCTGAATCAGGCGATTACATTTGTGAAAGGCGGCTTCTAAGGTAAGTCAGTCTTTATGTCATTCAAGCCATTGAATTGAACCACTATTCAATTTGTAACTAATCCCAATTTGTAAGGACCAACGTAGTCCTATATACATTTTAATTTCTCTACCCAAATTTTATATGAACCAACATAGTCCTATATACTTTTTGATTTCTCTACCCAAATTTTATATCCTAAAAATACCTTCTGGGTAATTTGAGCTGAGTCCTTGAGGCTCGAAGGAAAAATAAAATTATAAGGCAAAAATACAATGAAATGACAAAGGTTAATAAATTGCAAAAAGGCAATGAAGAACAATTTCATTGCGGTACATCTTATGAAGTGTAAAAAGTTAATAATACAATGAGAACACTATAATATTCAATAGACTACAAATAAAATAGAGCTTTATAATAGTCATGATGAATAGGATAAAACACATTGAAAAATTCAGTACATAATGTGTTAAATTAAATACATAATGAGAAAAAAAAACATCCATAGCATAGCAGAATGAACATAATGGTAATAAAATCTGAATATAAAATGAAAAAAAATGCACAAAAATAGATACAGATTATAGTATGAAAGACAATACAAAAAAAATAAAAGTTTGAATATACCAAAAATTGTACATAATCTAATGCTAGTAATGGGCTTTGGTTAGATGTGGACGTCATAACAGGATAATGAAGAGAGGGTTTAGATGGACTGTAATCGTATTGATATTTCATTGAGATTTGGCCTTATTAAAATCTATGTACTTAAGTAAGAATTTTTTATTCTGCCAGAAGAACTAAGTAGAGGACGATAGATTGTAGGCTGATCACGTTTACGACGATGCTGACAAAGTATCAGATATGTTTTAAGGTAACTAGTGTATGTGTTTAAGGTAAACTAGTGTATGGTGGATATGAAAAGAGACACTGAAAAATGTACTAAATAATATGTAATAAAATTACAAAATACAATGAAATGTGTCAGGCACGATATCAGAAAAAAATTGAGAAAAGGTAAATAATTAATGGGTTGTGACTAGTCTCTAGGTTACTTTGTTTTATCATCACTAATGGTCATGCAGTAACATTCTGCACTTCTAATCCAATTGTCACAGGTTCTATTTCCAACTTCTAGTCTTTCATACGAGACTTATACATATGGTCTAAGAAGCTATCATGGCAGAGTATAAGCTGCTTGTCTTGTGATTCAGATCTGAGGGGATTCCAAGGCAGAGTGGTATAAAATGCTTGTCATGTCATTACTGAAATAAAAATAATCAAAGAGATGTCATCTCTAGTTGTATAGAGATTATTACTGTGATGTCATTGGGCATGGTCACATGGTTGTGTTGGGGGTCTTGGTTGGCATGGCACAAGACCATAGGCTTACTCCATATTTGACAGCTAATTATGATGTTGTCAAAAGCATTACATTTTTTTTAACAAATCAGTTGGGTTGGATTATATACATGATATATGGTCAATGAATAGGCTTTAAAACTGATGTGTTTATTTTGGAGCCATGTTCCTCCATCACATTAAAGATCTGAATAGACCAAAGGTGAAATTTATTTAATTTACTTTAATGCCAGAACTTGTTGATTCAGTGATTTTGGGGTTAAAAAAATTCTTCCCAAACAACTCAATTTGATGCAGATTATATTGTTTATTAATGATCCTGAGAATTATTGACATGTAAAAATTGCAAAAGAAACGAACATCAGATCAGGAAATTGATACCACTTGGGAAATAATGATAGTATTATTGAAATGGAATATGTGGTTACAATATGAGTGCTGGTTCTACAACTAAGCAAAATACATCTTGTGCAACTATTCTGTTGTTTCTAACAACACTGTATTACGGCAAGAATTTTTGCACACATGAAGTTGACACACTTTATACTTTAGTCTCTTGCTAATTAGTTTTAGATTTTATAACAAAACTATGCACATTTTACTTTTATCAAACTGACTGAACTGTATAAACTCGAAGCAAGAGGGATAAAATTTGTCCTGTTTGTGTTTGGTTATTCCTATGTATATTTTGAAGATGATATTTTCTGCAGACCTTTTGGCACTTGGTTCCAAGCCATCATTTGGTATTTGTATTACAAATTGCATTACTATTATCTAGTACATAACATTTTGAAGCAGTGTTATTAACTAATGATGAAATTGATGAAAATAAAATACTTGATGTAATCCAATCTGTACCAATTATTTTTCCATAGACCTTAATGTTGATGTTTGGGGAAATAAATATATTTTCTATCCTAATTGTGTATGCACTTCACACTTTTCAAGAGAACAGTGTTAGACTGTCAATTTAACAATGACCGAACCAGGTACTTCATTGCATTTATTGAGATAACTCTGCTGGAACTAGACAGGGGTATGAGTTATCTAGTCACAACAGACACATTTTCAGTCATGTATACAACATTTTCAAAAAATCATAAAAAAAATTACAAAATATGATCTAGATAGGAATTGACATAATCTCACATGTTGCCAAGAGGCTCAATTTTTTTTTAAAGCTTAACATAAAGTACAACTCTTGCAAAATGCACCAATCCCAGCTAGTGTTGCTGTTTATTTCTGAATGCAATGTTCCCTACACCTTAAGCTCCACCCACCTGGACTTGCGCAATTGGTACCTTTATACCTTTAACATTTGTCTTCCTGAATATTGTCATATCAAGCACTGCTACACTGCTACTGGCAGTGCGAATAACATCACAAAATGCACTTTTAAAGTTAAAAGTTGAATAAAAATTGCATAATGTGCAAAACACGTTTTATATCTGTAATGTTCACCTAAGTTGTGAAACGTGTATTACTGCTTGAATTCGTACAAATTAGGTGCAGTCACGTGTACTGGCAGTTTTCTGAACCACCTTTTTATTTGCATTAGACTGTTAGGTGGGGGTTAGATGCGATTTAAAATATATATTTGTTTTTTTTTCTTCTGACAACCCCACTGGCGATTTCTCATTTTGTTTACACAACCCACAACTGAAGTGATTTTCTTAATCAACCTTCCACGTCAGAATCAAAATAGTTTGAAACACAACCCCCTACAGAAGTTTTTATGAAGTGCTGTAAGAGGGGGGAGAGATATGTTTTACTAGAACAGCCCTTAATAGATTATGTTGAAGGTGGGGCTATATTTCATAAGCATTCAATGAAAAAATTAGTTTATTGCATTTAATGTTGTTGAGTAGTGTTTAAAATAGACTGTAAATACATATAGACTGTTAAGTGCATGTCAGATAACAAAAATACAAACCTTCAAAAATTTTAAATAATATACAAGAATTATTTAGAGACATCTTGTTCTTACAACTTGAAATAATTTTATTTGGTTTAATGACAATATTGTGGGTTTTATTTTAAAAGGGTAGCTATGATGCAGTATACAAGTTTGTTACAGAATGTTTCCAAATGAAAAATGCCAGAATTATGACATAACGTTGGATCATTGACAGAACAAATACCCTTACCTGTTTCACTGCTTAATGAAGAAAGTGCAAACACATACCATTATCAGCCCTTCCATACCACGATTTAAATCCCTCATCCTCGAGTAACCATTCCCCTTAGCAATTTATTTGGAACAACTGAATCTGCATTATTTCCTAGTTATACATGCTGGAAATAAGTGCAGTAGTATTTTTCTGAAGAATTCATCTTCTCTTCTTTACATTTTTTTATCTATGATCATCGATTTTGTACTCCCAATTGGAGCCACAGCTAATGTAAACCATTTATGAAGGCCATCAAAATTGATCGTCTTATGTTTATACAGTAAAGAGTATACTCTATTCAGTAAGTTAGTTTGGTGTGCTTGATTCAGTGTAAAATATGAAACAATCTTTAATTTTATTTTCTGGAATCTTTTCATGTAACCTAAAAGTCTGTCATGTACTAAAAATGGCATTACACTTTCCCAAATTTCACAGAATTAAATATTTTCGCAGTGCATCCTCAAGATTGCAATTAGTGGTATAGTTTAAAATGATTATAAAGTCTTGCTCATGTCAAGTAAATATTTATTTGTATGATGCTTGATCACAACCTGGTCTGTTTCTACAAACTGAAAATAAGCAAACCATACCAAAGAGTAGCTAATGATCATTTTAATAGCAAAATAATATTTATGAATAAATACAAAAATTAAAGTAAATAAACAGAATATTTCTGGTACTAATTTTTGCCATCAACTACAGTTCATACATGAAGGAAATTATATCAAATTACTAGACAAACTAATAAAACAATGGTCTCTCACTGTAACATGCTTTGGTATAGCATGTTTTTTTTTTTATAAATTAAGTATGGTCACAGATCCCATTAAATTATGTTATAGTACTACTACAAATAATTTACCCCACAGTACATGGTACATAAGTATAATGAGTATAACACTACTGGTTTTAAAAGGCAGGTATAATCATGATCCATGATCCCATTACATTACATAATAAATAATCCCATTGTTATTTAATAGTAATAATGTGTATAATGTACCCAGGATATAGCACTTCAATATAAGACTGTTGCTTTATAAGGTGGGTATGGCTACTGATTCCATGATATTATTTAACAGTGGATACATTATGTAATAGTAATGGATAGCAATTAGGTGCATGATGTATCCCAGCATGATGCATCTTAATATAACATTTTGCTTATATGTAATAGTAATTCTGTGTATAACACAGAACAGTGTATGATACCTCAGTATAACTCTGTACAGTTTATAGGGCAGGTATGGCCATGGATCTCTATAACTTATGAAATAATAATTCTTTATAATGTACTCCAGTGTGTAGTACTTCAGTATAACTCAGTCCCTCTTTTAAGACACATATTATTTAAAGTTTAGGTCAATCTTTAAATTTATTTGATTACAGGAACATCAACTATATACTTAATTTTGTCAGCACATCAGCAATCATAAGTACTTTATTGGAGTCAGTTTCTAATATTTCCTCATCAACTTTAAATAGTTTCTATTAGAGATCTAATGATTGAGGTTAACAAAAAGAACTCACACATTAGAAACAGCTATGTTGTTTAAATACCAAATATAAAAAGCTACTTCCGTCTGGAAATAAAAATCAACACACTTTAACTGATATGTCTTTGCCTTTCTAATCAATTGCTGGCCACAGCATAACATGCATTTTCAAATGAAGGTGGATCATTATTAAACACATGGTGAACATTCTGTTAAATTATACATGTGGGAAGTTTGTCCAAAATGTTTTGATCCTTGAGAAATACACAAATTAGCAAAGTATCACTATCTTTATGATATATGTACAGCAAAAACTGTCTTATGAGACCACTGCTATGAAAGAATACCCATCTTGAAATCACAACAGGTTTTTCATGCACATAATTACTGATTACATAGTGTTATAGCCTGCAATAGTCTTGAAAGACCTTTGTTATTAGGCAAAAGAGGTTTGTCTGGCAAAAAGGGTGTTATGTCAAAACAAGCTCTACTGTATTCTAACTCCTTTCCTTCCTAGTTCATTTTGTTTGCCTGTAAACTCCCAAAATGTGGTACTCACAACTCAACCATGCATGTAATGTAAAACTCTATACAGATTCGTCAACTGTTTTTTTCTGCATCCTCTGAATTTTTCAGCTTTCAAAGCCTACACCACTGACTACTATAAACCAACACACTTTCAAAAGAGATATAATTTAGCATTTTATACCATATCACATGAAAGTATATTTTTTAACTGGAAATAAAATCAAGTATGTTGTTATTGGGAAATAGAAAAATTGGTTTTTGCAGCATATAAAACATTTACAACACAGAAATCATCCCAAATATTGAGTCATAACAGTATAGCTGGTAAGTTTATTGTTCACTGGCCACCTGATTATTTTCCTGGTGATTCTGCCTCATTTACATCATCATTAAGATAACACATACACATTTGGTCCTTCCCTAAAAGAAGAAGAGATGATCCATGACTGTGCCACTTGATGGAATGGAGGTGAAATGTTCCCTCAACTGGAATCTCCACACAAAGACTGCCTGCTGGGGACCACATGTACAGCTTGTTTGTTCCTGTGCAAAGAGCAAGACGTGGTTTCTTAGGATCCCACTCTACACATCGTATTGGGGAGCTTTGGATCAGCACAGCAACATAAGCAAGTTTCTTAATGTCCCAGATCCATAATGTGTGAGGCATGTTGTCATTGCGTGTGCACATATAGCGACAGTCAGAGCTGAAAAGTACAGTTCCAATGCCACGTTTTGGATTTGGCTTATTTGTATCAGGTTTTACAATGGGTATTTTCACTGGAACTTGTTGCACTTCATATTTACTTTGTGGTGCAAACAAAGTGGCTGTTGGAATGTCAGTTAAGTCCCCACTGGGTGGAGCAGGTGTTCTGGTTTCAATCTCTTTGTACACAACTAAATTTTTACTCTCAATATTTTCGGGGTGGTCAATAGTAGCAACAGTTTTCCATGTGACATGGTTCAACAACCTGACACATTCATCATAACTTCCAATTGCCAGAAACTGACTGGTAGGCGACCACTGCAAGCATTTTATGCCTAAAGCATACTCATAGGCACTATATTTGGAGAGACATCTGCCATCCAGGGAATAAAGAAGCACCTTGTATTGCAGGGGGGATTCCCAAACACACAGAACTTTGCCACTGGGGGCCCACTCAACGCCTGCCAAGTCTTCAGTATCTGTGTCAAAATGCTTCACCAATTCCCAGGAATCACAAGCAAATATGCTGATAAAATCCTGACAATCTCTCCTCTCTGCAAGAACCATATACCTGAAGAAAAGATTTGTGCATCAGAGGCTAAAATTAAACATTAGATACAGAAATATATGTTATGTATGAAATATCTTATATTTATAGTCTATGCTGATATATTGAAACTGTCAACAATCCATGCATCTGAGGGTTGACTGAAAAGTTTTAGAACAAAAAGTAATATCTTCTAAGCAGACCAACTGAAAATCATTAGAGTTTTGTCAGTCTATTTAGGATAATGCATAATTTTTAATTTGATGACATCATAGGCTTACTGATGCAATAATTTTCTATGCCTTATATAAAGATCTGGTGGCAAAATGGCAAAGTCCAATAATGAATTAAGAGTGATTATATAATTGTACAGAAAATTAGGAAAATCTGACGAAATAATGGACTTTGATTTATGGATGAAAGCAACTGCTAAATCTAAAATTAGCAGATAAATGAAATGTTTATGAAATGTTTTAGTGACTGTTAAACATGATTACAAAAAGGTGAAAGGTAGGCCAAGGAAATTTCTTTCAAAAGAAATTATTTAATCTGTGGAAGTATATATGAAGGAAGACAGAAGTTTTACAATTTGTTACGTTAAAGACAATTTTGATATTTCACATGAAAGAGCAGAGGAAATTCTGATCAAGGAATTAGGATGTTTGTGTCCATTGGGTGCTCAAATTGCTTGATTAAGAAGAAATCAGCTTATGGGTAAAGATCTGCAAGGAATTATTATACCTGTACAAAGCAGGAGAGTATAATTTCTTAAATAAGATAATTAATGGGATGAAACATGGATACACTACTATGAACCTGACAGACAAAACAGCATGCAAAATTGCAATCGCTTATAAATGCACATCTTTCCATGGATGGTGGAAAGGTAGTATAAATAACATTCTTCAATACACATGTAATAATTTTCAACCATTTAGTACTGAGAATACAATAGTGAATGGCCAATCAGATTCAATTTACATGAGGCCCAGACCTACTGAGGGATAGCTTTACTGTGCACCAGTTTAATGCCCTCACACACTTTGAACAACCACAATACAGTCAAGATATCTCTCCTTGCAATTTACAAAAATGATACATTCATTATGGTGATGCCATTTATAAATTAGATGAAAGGGTCAAATCACTGGGTAGCTACAAATGCTGTGATGTGACAGGCTGCTGCACATGTTTTGTTGGCCCACAAGATGCAAGAAGTACATTAAGTCAAAAAGAAGTTACTTTTGTGGGAACTGTTTAAGTTATTGTAAACAGTTAACATTTTCTTTAAAGCATTATGGAACTTTTTGATCAACCCTTGTACATACATAATTTCACTAGAATGATATTAGCTTGTGATGTGACCTGTAATTCTGTCAAATTTTACAATTTAGTAAGGACATGCTGATTTTTGTTACTTTAACTGTGTATCAAAAGTCATGTCCTAATGATTGAAGATGTCTAGTGGATGGACAGAGTACAGACTTAAAATGGATGTCCAAAGATGTAACATCATATACCTTTAACTTGATAAATAAATGCTTAAAAATTATTAGTAGCCCAGGATTCTACTTAGAAAAGCATAGCTTGAATTCATTAGTCCAGAGAAGTTAAAAAAGGGACCCAAATATCTGAATATATGAAACTGTTAATTCACTCACAATATTACTGCCATTCTAACATACATGGTCATGAATTGCACTGAATCAATCAAATTTTATTACTTATTATCCAGCTGATTTCTTATTATTTAAGTTCTTGGTTCATGAGAGCCAATAATAATTTGAATTCATTTCATTACATGTTATGATTTTGTGCTATAAAGTACTATAAGGAAATGTTTTTTTTAAAAATAAATTCATCTGTAATAAGTTCTCAGATAGGTTACTTTTATATCTCACATGACCAACATTATAAAGTGACAATGCAGTACAACACTATACCTGCCATCCACGCTGAAGTCAATTCCTTTCTGACACTGCTTTGGATAACGTATGTATGACACTGACTTGGTAATGAGGGACCAAACAGTAATTCTGAGATTAAAATCTGCAGTTGTCAATATATGTCGACTGTCTGGGCTCCACCTTAAAGAGAAGGGTTTATATTGAAGGTTCTTTATCAGGTACCAGAACTTAAATGGAAAAAAAAATTTAATGCAAAGCTTTGCTTCAGTTAAGAAGAACTATGCAGTATCATTGTGGACATTATATATATGGAAAATAATTTTAAAAAGGAAGCAAAATTTCAGGTCTATCTGAACAATTAGAAGAGTAAAAAAAAACCCCTCAAACCTCACATGGTAGAAGATATCATGGCTTGTTTGAATTGATGTTTGCAAACTGACCTCTTAACCCTTGTTGGGAGAAATTCACTGACCTGATGCCTGACAAAAACTCATATCTAGTTTAGAAAAACTCAAGATTGCAAAATACTTGTGGCAAATCTTGCCCATGGACAAGTAAAAGAGAATGAAAGAGAGGTCATGTATGTATGTATGTATGTATGTATGTATGTATGTATGTATGTATGTATGTATGTATGTATGTATGTATGTATGTATGTATGTATGTATGTATGTATGTATGTATGTATGTATGTATGTATGTATGTATGTATGTATGTATGTATGTATGTATGTATGTATGTATGTATGTATGTATGTATGTATGTATGTATGTATGTATGTATGTATGTATGTATGTATGTATGTATGTATGTATGTAGAGGTCTTGCTAGGATTTTAAAACTAGGAGTCCAAGACTCTTAATTTGGTCAAAATAAGAGTCCCACCAGCAAAAGTTTCAGTCCCCACAAAGCCAGAAATCACATACTTTCTTACACTTGGCTATGGTTGCATCCGAACTATCAGTTATAACAACTTTAGCATAGTTCTGAATCTCTTTGAAATCTTCAACATTTTCCCGATTAACTACAAAACACTTGTATAAATTCGCAAACAACATTTCGTCGAAGTATCTTGATTTTGAGTTCACAGGCAATATTTATATGGCAATAACTGGAAATGAAATCAATAACAGTGATTGTGCTGGGCTTCCCCAATGTCACAAATTGCAATTATGTTTTACAAATTGATGACAAAATATACCATCTGGCCATATTTTTGGCTGATAAAAACGGTATATACAGTCTTGAGTTTTCAGTGGAGAAATTCAAAGGCACCATAACAGGAAGCCGCAAACATGGATATAAAAATGCACTGGAATCAATTGTTACATAAACAAATCCTTATTTCATATTGACCAACCACCCTAACAGTTAATTGTTAGGTTATATTCCACTTATGCTGATATCTGGCCTTGATAATGTATGCTGTAATATAATCAAACTAGCCATGCAACTGCCTTGTTACAATCGACCACCTCTGAGAGCATAAACATGAAATGACTACAGTCAACTGCACGACAGCAATTTAAATTTTTTTTTAAAAAAAACAACAGGTATATAGATATACCAGACATAACAGACTGTGCTATTTACTCACGGACCTGGGTTCAAAACTCCGTAGAGTACAAATTTAATTTCTCTAACCTGTATGATAGTATTGCTTGTATTAAAACTATTATTTCTGCCCACTATTATCAAGATTCTACTACAGAATCCAGAGATAACACAGTCTGTTCTGTCTGGTATATATATATATATATATATATATATATATATATGCACCTGTATTTATGTAGAGAATGTAGGTTATTAAATTTGCAAAACATAATCATAAGGAATAGACCACTGCTTATTTGTCCATCTCTATACATTTTTCCAACTTTCCTGCAGCAAAATACCTAGGAAACTGAAACTTGTCCCAGGATTCATGCAATATGATTGATGAATCCGTCAGCAATAAAAAATATGGTCACTTTCCTAGTTTAAATGAGATGTAATGCATATTAATGATTATTACGTCTTTGTACAATTAAACTGTTACAGTTTTAAGGAAGTGTATATTTACACTGCTGTTATATGCCAACTCTTGAAGACTATTCACACAGCTGCTGTTTAGCCACAATACTAGTGAAATGCATTACAGACAGGTCAAAACTACTCAGAATAAATGAAACTCAGATAAACACAACATATAGATTGACTTATACTAAGGGTGTCCAAATGCTACAAAGCAGATGGGCAACAAGACATCTAGTCCAATAAATCAGTTCATAAATCTGTATTCATTGATGATAATGTTATTTGCTGTATAGTAACTTTTTGATGTATGCAGAAGAGGTTAATACAAAAGATAAGGAATATTTTACAAAGTAAAGATTGCACACTAAATGGTGTGGTTATATCTTAGCAGATGATGGAAGAACTGAAGAGAAAAAAATCAGAACCCATTTTCTGCAAGTAATTCTGTATAATCTTCTACGTAAGATTATGGATGTGACCAGTATAACATCTGTTTAAGTTTGTATTTCTGCAGGGGTTAAAGCTGTAACAGTGTAACACTGTACCACAGGTTTCTGAAATGTTATCACTGTAGTAAGAAACGTCAAAGTGGAGAGAGGCTGGAGTAGATTAAGGTGGAAGTAGTCCCTGGTGCAATTTAAATAGAGTTGGACCCTCTAAAAACACTCCCCCTCTGCCTAGCCATGTGGTGGTAAGAGTCAAGCCCTGGTTCAACTGCTTCATTTGCTCCACTTTTAACTGAGCCTTGTTTGTAGCAGTGTTACCAACACTGACTAGAACAAATGGCAGATCTGGTGCACAATGTACAAATAGCTTTTAGAATATTTCATATGCAACAGCCTAGCTACGATGTCATAGCCTCAACTTGTTTTGTTGTGGTTGAGGCTACAAACTGATCCCATATTATGTAATGGAGCAAAAAAATCCTCACCAAAGCCAGAAACACAAATAGTTTAGAAATCTACTAAAAAAGTATAATCATTTTGTCAAAAAAGTTTAGCTTATTTTGAATTTATTAAGGCCCTTACATGGTAAAATAAATTGGCATAGCTATGCTAATGTCACTGTGTCCACCATGACAGAAAATGCGAGACTCTTGCCATGACCCCTTTTCTACATAAAGCTTGCCAGACTATATATGGATATCCTACGCTATGGTATTAGTTGTTGAATGACATAATGCGAGAAGATGGAGAATGTATACTTGCATAAATTGCGTAATATGGTTTTTGTTGAGAAAATAATTGCTTCTTGGTGGAATTTCAAAGTCACTGGTAAACCATATTTACTTTTAATGCGCAAAATTTTCTACTCAAACCACACCATATTTTTTACTATGATCTGTTTATGTTTCCATATAAGGTCTTAACATCCTTATATGGCACACAAACAAGCGAGGCTGAGAACGGAAGTAGGCATTATTTGAACTAATATGGCGGAAGATCAAAACGAAAATATCGGATAATAAAGGTAAACAAGATCTTACCACTATTTCCACAATGATTTGCGATAATTTTACCAGTATTAAATAAGAGTACTACTCAATTTATTTCATTATATATCAAAGAACAGGTTCAAAATTTTTTATATTAGGCTAAAAAAGAGCCGGGTGTGATTCAGGTGTGATTCACACCCGGCTGCTCCAGTGACACACATAGACTCATATTAGTACCCACAACATAGGACTAAGGGTACTAATATTAGTACTAGCAACAGACATGTGAATAGCCTTATAAAATAAAGATTTTTTATTCAAACATGTATTGTCATTTAAAGTACATGGTGACCGTGTGAACATTTTCTGCCCAATTTTTTACCTGACTTCACAGAGACCAGCTGACCCCTCCTCAATTTTACACTTCCAATCTGGCTGTTCCAATGACCAGACTTGCACCACTCCTCTCTTGAAGAGACCACAGAGGATAAACTGGGAGTCAGCTGACCACTCTATGTATTGTATGGTGTCGATACACGTGAACAAGTTCTGGATCTGGAAAGTGTCGACATCTCGGACCACCAGACGAAATTCCACAACTGAAGCAAGATATCTCCCATCAAAAGAGAATTTGCACAGTTGGTTTGAATGTCGAAAGAGCTCAGAGAAATTCATTCTAGAAGGCTAGAGATATATTTATCAGAATTTTGTCAAGTACTTATTCCTGAAATAAATCCAACGTACAAATTCTGACGTGTGCAAACTTGCCTCCCCGGGAGCTGCTTACAAATGGTCTACCATTTATAACCTTTTGTATTTAACTATATTGAACTGCTTGTTACTAAATTCAAACAAATTTGAAACGGTTTGTGTCTTGAAAAGAGTTTAACACCTCAAAGAAAAGGTTAAAGTTGATTGTAAAGTTGACATCTATCCGCGTTTTGTTGAAATGGCAAGGCAGTAAGAGTAACCTTCTCTTGGCATAAACTGTGCTTGAGACAGCTAGTGATATGCGTCCGTAAATACAATTCACATTGCTAATATTCCGGAATTTAAATAGTTTTGTCAAATAATCGCAACAACAATTTTATAATAAGCGACATCGTGTGCAAATATTAGCAAGGGCAAGTGTTCTGACAGCCCAGAATAATACATCGTATTCAATATTAGTATTCATACACCCTCCCATTTTTTTGTACCCCGCCCTACCGACTTCCAAAAACGAAAAGTATCTTGGATATAAAATATGCACAAAACTGCGACATTTCATTTATTAATTTATAATTTCTAACCTGTCTGTGTCAAGGAGCCCCTAACACTACCGACTTATTGGTAATTCAGCGCAAACGGAAGATCTCCATATAAACAATCAGACAGATTGCCTACTGACTTCTTTTGTTTCTAGAACAGTTACTTTTCAATAAAGACTGTTTCGTCCGCGCCCAATATTTGTATTGTATAGTTTTTATGATTCTAAAACAAACTGAACAAATAAAAAGGAGGAACTCTGACTTACATATGTTCAAAGAGATGTAACTAAAAAATGTACGAAATTATTCCGATTATCGATGACAGTGGCCTACATCACATCTGCTGCTTGAAAGTATAGATTCGCTCGTGTAAATATGGAAACCGTGTTATCAAGAAACTACAGCTCAATTTGAAACGCTGACACATTGAGCGTTTGGGACCGCCTGGTGACAACCAAGTTAAAAATTAAAAAACAGTTAATGAAATGATTAAATGTTGTGCATTTTGAATATCCTTGATTGATTTTGTATAAAAAATAGATACTGGATCACCTTTCTACAACTGCATTTTTTAAAATTAAACAATGTTATACGTTTTCCATTATTTCCACTTACGTATTGAAGAGTAAATTGAGTACTAAATTGAAAAAGTGTGAATAAGAAAATAAGAAAAGACAGCAAAGATGGAAAAATGCAAAGCCAACTTTAAATATTGTAAAGAATGTGCTTATATAACAGAAATGTTTAATGGCGAATATGTACATAGAAAGATGAATACATGCGGATATGTTTTATGTATTGGTGTCGTAAACTAAAAATAGCTTCCTTTTACATGCACAGAAAATGCACAGTACACAAAAAGTGAAAGAGAACATAGAACACATTAAGAGACTTACTAAATGAGAATAAAAGAATGGAATGAGGAAAAATTACGTCGTAAAAATGATATATAACATTTAACAAATAACAAATTTTTCGCCGTTCTTAGTTTGGTTAATATAAATGACCGAGGTCCATTTATCAATATTTACAAGTATATTTATTTTTGTAATCGGGAAATGCATACTGTAGTACATACATTGTTCGCTTAACCATTCAGTTCTAACATTTCACTGTGTATAGTCTAAAAGAGACTAAATACAGCAATGCAAAAAGTACTTTTCGTTTAACATATAATATTTTTCACCTAGTTAGTAAAACAGGACGCTTAATTTAGAAGTACAAAGTGGATAAATTATTTAATTTTCGAATGTCCTATCAAATCCCTGGTAACTTATGGTTACTTTTTACCTCAGACACAATCTTACCCTGAAGCTTGTTAAACTTAAACCTCAGATTACAAATTTACCCTGAAGCTTGGTAAACTTGAACATCATATCACAATCTTATCCTAAAACTTGGTAAACTTGAACCTCAATTAACAAAGGTTATATTTTGCACTAAGAGAAGGCGAGCTGTAGCCTCATATCACCGATTATGTAATAAGTAAAGTTAACATTCACAAAAGCTTTTTTCTTGTCTGTTATTTTCATATTTTCCAGATTTATTTGGATAGCCGTCTTTCAATATACTTCACTATAACAAATGCGGATTTAAATTTACCGCATAACTGTATGCCCGACTTTATACATTTTAGAGCCATTGCATTTTACTGCGCTTTATTCTAAGAAAAAGCATTGTAGTTGCGACACTAATGTCCACAAAGTCGTTACACATGATAATGACACCAACAAGATCGTCATGTCTGTGGCATGATTCTCCAGTGCTGTATACATCGCTATAAATTGCCACACTGCCAACATCGTAGCGATAAGACAGAATTTTGTTTATAAAAAAGCTATGTTAAAATTCCATATCATAAAACATACATAGACTTAATTCATTCTTTCGTATGATTTTATCGTTCATTATTACTTAGTTCCTTTATTTTCCATTCTTTTATTATCTTCATCTATCCAAATGACAAATGCATTCTCTCTTAAATATTTCAGAAGTTTGTTAATTGACTATTGTACTGAAATAAACATAAAATATTATTTGCTTACTCAATCCGAAATGTTGATATACTTCAAGATCTCTCACTTCATACAAAACTAATAAAAAATGTTTACAATTGGTTTATTTGTCTTAATCTTTACCTATCTATGGCTCTGAAGGACGTGAACGGATTTTAACTGCCTACATCATACACTCAGTTAATAATCCTTCTTGGTAATTCCAACTCATTAGGATCCAATAGTGGCAAATAAGTATAATGAAAGCTGTTAATGGAATATGGCAAGAAAATTAATTTGAGATGATGTTAATTAATGGATGTGGAAATACAATGTATACAGACACATCAATATGTATGAATAAACACATCATCGTGCAGACAGGTGTCACAATAGGGAGGAAAACAAATAAAAGAAGTCGTAAAAGTTCGCAGGTGATTCAACTGCCAAGAAGTCGTTTTTTAATGCGGTATTTGCATGTAAAACTGGTTGTAAATATGGCATCATTAGAGATTTCTAATGGATATTATATCAAAATAATTGTCTTTTCTTTTGTTCGATAAGTTGGGTTTAACCCTGGGAAAATATTTAGTGCATTTTTTAATTCCCGACTACTGATGATGCATAAACAAAGCCAACGCACTCTTCTGTCATCACATATAGTTTCTGAGTGGTTATAGAAAATATTGACAAAAATCAAGGTTTCTTTGATCAGGATATTTACAAACAATATAAAAATGTCAAAAGCTCGAAAGAAGCTCTTTAATGACAAGATTTGCATTCACCTTTTTCTGTCATGCCACGCATAACTTGGGGACTGATTAGCCTCGGTCGCTTGTTTTTCAATCTAAGTTGTTAAATGTTCTTGTTGCCAGTTATTATTTTGATCTCTTAAATGACTGCACGTCATCACATGCTCGTACCCGCAAATGGCACGTCAGACACGAGTTACAAATGGACTCATCCGAAAAAGAAATTTTGGTCTAATAATCTGCAATTAAAATGTTTACTTTTAAAATAAATATCGTCTGTTAAAGAGAACATTTTCTTCCATTACGTTCTGCCACATCTTTCCTTACAACTATTCTTCGATAATATAGCGTTTACTATCTGTCCAAATCAGTTAAAATTGATGGCATGATTTGTGAAAAGTCCATTGAGTTTTTTTTAACCTTAAGTAACGGTATCAATCTTAGATGGCATCTTGACATCAATGGTAGAAAAGTTTTCACGTTTTCTCTGTGTTGTTTATGAAGTCGTATAGAAGTTTTTCTTACTTTTGGTAACAATTCCCATATTTTGGAGCAAATTGATGTCGTTTGTACAAGTGTAATCGCCTGCTTTTATGATAGAATTCTGTCTTTATCTTTAGTCAAAATAGATCGGGATACATTTATACAAAGCAGCCTTGAAAGGTAATATGTGATCCCACCACATCTCCCTCGCAAACCCAATGTAAGTGATATCACAAACGTAAAATACGTTATCGCCGGTTAAGGAATAGAAGTAAATTAATTTTGTTAAAAAAATAATTAACTAACGGCAGACAATTTGTCATCACTTATCAGCATCATTCAACAAATTTTGATCAATCTTTATTATAGAGCGTACCGTTATCATTTTTGTAAAAAAAATATTTGGATATTTTTACAAGGAAAACATTAATAGATGTCGCACTGCAAAAGCGATGCCATAAGATATGCTTATTTGGTCGAACGTCAAAGTGAGCTGGAAATGAAGCAACACCGATAACGGTAGTAACAAAACTATCTTAGCTGATAATAAAATGAAAATAAAAATGAAAAACCAACATAAAACAAAACAAAACAAAACAAAACCAACAACAACCAAAAAACAACTTAGACCAAATATTCGACATACGTGACTTTCAATAAACTTAGAGAAAGCAGGAAGGTAAAATTACAATTGAAAATTTAACGAACCTTGTTATAAAGCTAATATATTTGTGCTTACATCTCCATTTAGAGATTTTGTTAGATTTTATTAACTATTGGTTAATTTCGGGGAGTTGTTGCTGAAAAGATATTTCTCAAACCGATTAAATTGCCAATTCTGGGAAGAGGCGTCATAATTTACATTATTATTGGCATATTAGAGTGTATAAATGTTTAGTAATTTGATATATCAATATTTTTTTTTCTTCGAGTTATGTATTTGGGTCGTGTTTCATAGTGCATGGAGTATAGTTCTAGTCTTTGTGTGTGAGTGTGTGTGTGTGGGGGGGAAGGCTTACCGATGAGTCACACAAATATGAAAAAAGAACAAGATGCAATTGTGAAATCAGTGTTTCATGATGTGTGGTCATTAGACGATTAGACGGAAACAATTTATTTCTTTGGTAGTATATGCGCGTTTAATACCCCTTCACTTGCGAACGAATGTGTTCTAGATGTCCTAGAAAGTAGTGGAAAAAATGGACGTCTAGTACTTTCACATAGATATTTGATTTGCTAGGCCATAGAGACCACCTTACGTGTAGCAATATAATGTAATTTGGTATATTTATTTGAAGAAATTTATCGATGTCCAAAGAATCCATATAATTTATTTACTTGTACCAGTTAAATAGTTTGTGTAAATTTACGTACGTGTGCATATTTTTTTACGTATGTAAATTTAAGGACACAGATTTGTTAATGCATATAAGTTTGTAAACAAGAAATTATACAGTGATTATTTTGGGAATTTTTAAATAGCTTTGTTTGGACGATAAGTTTGTGTATTAAGACCCAGATATAATTAATTTGAAATCCACAGAATCCTTAAAAATGTATAAGTACAAATGGACGTGCAGACATAGGGAACATCGTAAGCCCTTTGCAGAATATTGTGCGAGCGCAAATATTATTTGACTCTTAAAGTGAAAACGTGTATTCCACCTCGACTCAGCCCGTCGGAAAATAGATAGAAGCATAAATAAAAAACATAAGTTATAATCAAATTAATGGTTATAGTTTGGTCTTTCTATACCTGATTTACGTCCACATACATACATACATACATACATACATACATACATACATACATACATACATATATATATATATATATATATATATATATATATATATATATATATATATATATATATAAGTTCTGTCTTTATGTGTGTATACAGAAATTGATGTGTATGGTGACTGTATAGATGTATAGAAACACAGAATTAGGGTCCACATAATACGATACATTTGTAAAGGATTGATACTATAATTTTGTGATGGTGGTGCCGTTATTTTCAAGAATAAAATGATGAAAATGTGGAATCTATATGTATACTGGTATCATCGCCTCTCCATAAGCTACAATGACTGACAACCGAAATGACGACATCATCATAATTGTGAATGAAAAGACTCTAATATGACTTACGATGAATCCCATATGTGTTACTCGAAATTGTAACGTTTTCGGATCTGTTTTCAGATCTTCTTTCGTTTCTTAGATTACTATATGTGACAAATTTCCTTGCAGTTACACATTTGCGACTTGCCCATAATAATAAATGTAATTGTTTAACAGCAGGTAAAATTCTAGTTCTTTTATTCCATCACACAAGGTCAAAGATTAGTTCTATTGACTGATAAATCATATCATATTCCAAACTGAATCTTCGCAACTTTTCGTAATTTCAATCAAAAAGTGTGATTAAAAATGTTAAATCTTAAATGAATGGAAATGCTTTATACCACATTTTTCGATAGAAACTATAAAATAAAAGTAAATATTCGTGATTATTAAAATATTAAGATTAAGACAGTTAGGGAGGTGGAGGAATTAGATAACACAGCGGTAATATTCATACGTTCAACTTTTGGGGGTCCCAGCTAGTGTCATCCATGACTCCTTCCTGTTATTGTCTGGTTATTGCTACGCTGGCTGAATGGATTGTGGGTTCAAAATCAATTTCAGACCAGTTGCGTCAGCTGCAATGGTACGTCCTTGGAAAAAATACTTTATTCCCATTGTCTAAGCATTAAATAGTCTTTCAAATTCTTATGTGCCGTTAACCAATACTCATTCAGTCAATATTTCCGACTGCTCCATTTTACTTCCTTTCAAAGATGAAATCTTTATCTTAGCCGTCTGCATGTTGAAATGTTACTGATCCAGCCGTTTACATGTTGAAATGGTACTCATCCAGCCGTCTGCATGTTCATATTGTACTCATCCAACCGTATACATGTTGATGTGGTACTCATCCAACCGTCTACATGTTGATGTGGTACTCATCCAGTACCTTTGTCTCTCGCCAGATGGCGTGAGAACAGGATAGGCATTTCAAAATGATTTTTTGTTTAATAAACTATTATGTTTGGTGAGTTCCACTGATGCAACCTCACCCAAAGAAAATAAAAACATTAAAAAAAAAAAAAACAAAAATAAAACAAATCCTAACAAACAACAAAACAAACTCCAACCCCACTCCACCCCCACAAAATAAAACAAACTAAAAAAAACCCCAAACAAAACAAGACATTGCCTCGACAAACCAAAAACAAAACAAAACAAAAACACAACAATCAAACAAAGAAACGAACAAGGAAACGAAAACCAGACCAAATTCATGTTATAGTGAGTTGACAACGAAATTGTATCCCCTCTGGCAAGGTTTGAAAGAAGTTAAACATAAAGCAGAAATATTGCAATGCGTTCATAGCAACAAAAAAGCCGCACAAATTAGTTTTCTAGTTTTTTTATTGTCATTGTTTTTTAATTAGGCTCAGAAACTAGTATCAATGGAACTTTCGATACACAGAAAGCAGGTTTTAAACGGAAGAAAATCACTAGCTTTAATAGCACTGTAGTGACAGTCAATAATTACTTTGATTAGCCACTACAACTGAGGGTCATATTAAATGCAAATATATACTCGTTCCCATGTACAGTACACAGTGAAGATGCTAATGGTAGACTCGGTACACAAAGATATGATCATTAATTTGAAAAATATGTCACTGAATAAACTTATGTATTTTCCCAATTTCAACTAATCGGTCATTTCTAGCTATATAGCATGGAAAAATCTGTGTAGTCGTAAAGTAAACAGAGATACTTTACATAATGTTTGAAAACATAAATGTAAGTCATAGTGACATTTTTTTGGACAAAGGAAGGAGTACTAAAAGATAACAATACATTATCTCCCTTCATGATTCTACCATAAACATCATTCAATAAATGACATGTGAAAAAGTAACTGAATATTTAAATATTGATCACAACGACCTCGTTTTGCAATATGGTTATAGTACATGTCAAGCTATATCCACTGACTATGCTCATGTTTCTTAGTAAGATAGTATGAACATTGCATGCCAAAAAACTAGTGTGGTCATGAGCAAACGGTAAAATCGTAACCAAAGCCATTAAAGATGCAATATGGGTCGCATGAGCTTCTGTTGCTATGTAGTCGTGGAACTAACGGAAATACATATTGCGATTAATGTCATGATTACAGAGATATCAGAACCCGAGAAATGAAAATCGAACACAAAATGAAACCCAGGTTAGTGCATCGTAATATACGATCCATGATGACCTATTTCTGTAATGGGCTAATAATTCTAATAAAAATACATCCCCTGACCAGTTATCACGATTCAAGATTGGATAACATTTACTCATCTTGGTCATGAACTAAGTGGAAGATATAAGCAAAAGGCTTTCAAGCTGTAGTTTTAAATATTCCACTCAGTGACGAACGCTTGTTCCGCGACTAACGGCATTGTCGTCATCATGGCCCTAACAAGTCTCGCCAGCCCTTTAACACGGCTTTGATCACCAGCCATCTTTGTTTCTATCTTAACCTTGTAAAATGTATTTATCAGTAAAACATGAAATAATAGTGAAACAAATTTACTCAGATATAAGTAAACATATACGTTTTGTAGTTTAATTTCTCTCCGTTTAAACCAGAAATTCATAAATTTAATTGAGTAGCTAGATACGAGGGCTTTTGAACGTGAGCAGATAGGTCATTTTGAAATGAATGAAACCTCTGGTCTAGCTTCTAGTATTTAAGCAAACTAAATCAGTCTTGGGACAAGTATAGGCATTTACTTGCAAAGAGGTGTGTCAAATATATGTTTTTGTGTTCTTTCTGCAAATCTTGAAATATTCTTGAGTAACAACTAAAACGAAACAAAAATGACAGGAGATTCAACTACTACATGAATTTTTATTAACCTTGATCATTACATACAGGACATATGTCCAATATATACAGCATACCTATCATTATTCAGGCCTTTCCACTGTAGCTCAACATTTACACACAATTAAAGAATAATGCTTATTCCAGTCGTTGACCTAAAAAAGTTAAATAAAAAAAAATAATTTTCTATAGAACCAGCTCCTGTGAAGTTTAACTTGACTAATCAGTTGAGGCAGGAAATAAATCATGGACATGCTGGTGTTTAGAGGATATGATAAAAGCTAATTTTATTGTTAAGGAGTAGTAAGTTTTGAATCCTCCCTCTCTCTCTCTCCTTCTTATTCTTCTCTCTCTCTCTATCTCTCTCAATTTTTAAAGATTGAATATAATCTCAGTCAGATGTGACTTTTGACACACACACACACACACACACACACACACACACACACACACACACACACACACACACACACACACACACTTCATTTCCCTAATCGTTGAATATTGCGAATTTAAGCCGTAGTTAACACATTCATGATTCATCCATTAGGATAAAACGAATTGTTTAATTTCTAGCGAAAGTCAAGTTCCTGTACTCCATTCCAAATTGTCAAATATTTCAATAAAATGGCCAGGTCTGTAAAATTAGTATCATTGACAGATACATTGAAACATGTTCTTGGCTCATAATCTCTCTACAGGTTTATATAAAAGAACGAGATGTAAATGTTTTAGATCACATTTTTCAAAAATCAAAAATGTCAATGTGAAATATAAGCATGAGAAAGTGTTGCGGTGGATAGATAGCAAAGTACCCACTAACCGTCTCTCACATATGTAGTTTAGATTGTCCCAATCGCATTTTTCATCGCCCCAGTGATAGTCGAAAAATTTTAGGATTGCCAGACAATGTTGTCTGTTGAATCTGTTATTTGGTTCTAAATGACCCCAATCTGTATAGGTGAACTCAAAGGGTTGTGTAGATTCCCAATACCAGTGTCCCTCCTCTATGAAATCCGTGGCCCCGAGCCAGAAACCTTCTTCTGGGGCAGTATCTGAAATATATGATCAAAAAAATGGTCAAACTACGGTATGAAATTGCTAGCCGAGCTTTCTTCACACACATCGTTTGAATATTTTATTTCGTATCAATATTACTCTTAAAGGAATATTTAATGAATTATACCAAAAGTATATCAGTGTAACGAACTTAAGGTGACTACATTGCGCTGTGGAAATATTTTGTATCAAGGTTAAATATATATTTGAAGGTCACAGCTAATTGCGTAAAAGGTATGACAAGGTAAACACTGGAACTTGGTGAGATGCGACGGCTCGAATTTTAGCCATACATTGTTGTAAGTTTGCACTTGAAAGAAACGTTTGGAGATTTATAATACATTTGAAAAGTGCAATACAAGTAAGTTAACGTTAAATAAGAACAGCATTTTTTTTCCCTTGCACTTTCTGAATGTTTTGATTTGAAGGCTTGGCATGTGTTTCAAAATTTAATGAAGACTTTATATTCAATGGTTAAATATAAGGCTGTATAAAATACCTTCGGATAGGATTATGGAAGATATAATGCAGTATTAAAAACGGATTCGGTTAGGATACTGGAAAACGCCAGATATTATAATAATAGATTCGCTTACGATGATGGAAGACGCTAGGCAATATCAAAGTACAATCGGTTTGGATAACGGAAGACGTAATATTGTATAAAAATACAATCGGTTAGGATAATGGAAGACGTAATGCAATATATAGATACAGTATACAGATTATATGGTAATGGTAATCCTTTGAAGTGAACGGTACCCATCAATTCGCGTGTAACAAGGATTCATTTCAGATAAAGAAAACTGACACCGAACCTATGTAAAACTAGGAAGGCTTTCGTCAGACCTGCACCCAAAATTAAACTTAAGGTCTGTAATCTGAACGCCTTTTCTTTTTATTATTTGTCTTTTTGTGTCTGCTTTGAAATTGCCTTAACAAAGATTCATCGAAAATATACCTGGCTTTGGGCAGAAAGAGCTAGTGGGCACTCGTCGCAGTCAATTACTTCTTTTTTTTCTTTACACACACACAAACACACACACACACACACACACAGAGTTTTGCTTACGGTTTGCTTTTCTAGCTTCTGATTTAATCCATTCGTTCTCGCTTTGAGTTTCCGCCATAGCCAGATCTGCCCCGTGAAACTTGCACATGGACTGGAACAATAATTAAATTTGCATGCATCAAATACAACTAAGATCTGATTAAAGGAAAACAGAAATACATTATAAGGTTATGGAATGATACGTATTTAGCAAATCAGAAGTCTGATGTAGCTGTTTAAATTCGTCCAAACATGCGTTTTAATTGTTTGCGACTTGGAATATCAAAGGCATGGTGAGTAGTAGTTAATGGAAATTCTAGACATACCCAAAAATCACTAGTTTATGGTGTTGTAGAAAACTAACATTGTTATGTTTTACTTTGCTGGACCAAAATGATGACCCATATTTGGTTAGCTGCACACATTCAATTTTTTTAAAAAAAAAAAAAAGATTTTAGGGGCTTTCAATGATTTCCTTAAATAGAGTCTATAACGATATTTGCACATTGTTATTCAAAGGTTTAAATATTTCGCTTGCATAGTCTTCAATGGTATGCTAATCGTGTTTTATTACCTTTATATGATATACTCAAATAGTCCTTACCTACGACATGTTAATGGTATTTTCGGTTAGTTTGAATACTATGCTCAAATAGTCTGTGCAATTGTATGTTTAGAATGTTGTTTATTGGTTTGAATTATATGTTTAATAGTCCCTCCATTGATATGTTTACGAACAGATAAAAACTATTGATAATATAAATATACATAAAATATAGAGAATACAACAGATCCTATGTGTTGTTAAAATTAAGTTTTGCAGTATTAAAATTGCTTATTATAATGTAATCACCATAGTAATAGTGGTTATTTGTAACACAGGCAACTGGTCCATGAAATACAGTATAAAAAGTGTGTTTTGGGGTGTGTGATTTTGATTTTTAATGTAGCTTTAACAACTTCTGTCATATTGCAACGATGTAAGCAGCGTGGTACTTTATAGCGATATCTATGTTTTGTATTATGATGGTCATAAAGTCCTTATAAAGAAGTACGATTAATCCAAATGTGGAAACCAGGAATAGGTGATGCCTTGTATTTATTAGATAGCGAGTGTGATTTGACCTAATTTTAAGGTAAATAAACATTGTGTATCACGATTAACATAAAGGTAACATTGAAGTCTCCTAATACATGCACTCATCAAGGATTTTTCAGTCCTACACATCACAAAGATAGGACACAGTCGACGGCTTGGCTTGCCTTCGTCAAAATTTGTTGTACAGTTGACATAGTATCTATCTATCTATCTATCTATCTATCTATCTATCTATCTATCTATCTATCTATATATATATATATATATATATATATATATATATATATATATATATATATATATATATATATATATATATATATATATATATATATATATATTTATATATATATTTCGGGATTACTATCTAAGAGTACTTACTCTTGCGCCCACCCAATTTTGTACATCAGTAGTAAACTTGTAACAGCTATTTCCATGAGCTATCCATCCTGACTCACATGCAGTATATGCTACAAATAAAGATGAAATGTGAACTTACTCAAATATATATATATATATATATATATATATATATATATATATATATATATATATATATATATATATATATATATGATTTTTTTCCTTTAGCAAGTCACTTGCGCAAGTCCAGGAAAATGTCTACGACGTATAATATATCATGTATGTACAATAATTTATGAATAAATAAATATAAACAGTTTTATTTATATTTTTATTATGTATAATGCAATTTTTTTCAAAATAAAAACAAAAAATATATTATACCTTTATATATTATTAACGAATTTTCAATATTTTACCAGAACTCAAATTATATAACAAAAACTTAAGGTGTGCATAATACTAATAATCATAAAATAAATAAGCATTTTATAAATAATTAATCATAATATATTGAGAATTCATTTTAAAATGCCATTTTATTTTAAAGAATTAGAAAACTTATTTTTAATAGTTTCTACTTTCACTAGTTAAGTTTTTCTGTAAATTAGAATAATTTACGAGCATTCTTAAGAAAATGTAAACAGGGGAAATAATTAAAAAAAGGTTTAGTTAATAATTGTCGTATAGAGTTTTGGAATTTAGACCTTTTGGATATACCGTATTAAGACGGTGAATCCAATATGTTTCCTTTAGCAGACGTTACATCTCAGAATCAACTCTAACAAAAGCTTGAAAGGAGAAATCTTGTAAAGTATGGGAACTCTTGTTAAAATGCGCGGCATCACCAGTTGAAAATAATTGATAGATACATTTTTTCATGTTTTATCTATGTTGGTTCCTACGTTTAGATGTTTGTTGACTAGTTTGTCCAATATATTGAACGCACATTTTTTGGCATCTGATCAAATAAATAATGTTTGATCTGATGAAGCAATAAAGCGAAACCGGTCACACATACTATGTGTTGGTATTATTTATTTTACAATGTATATACAGTCATATAGTCTTGTGTATGCGTATTAATATTTCTACAGTATATTCTTTTCCTCTATTAAATGGCATGTGTGTGTGTGTGTGTGTGTGTGTGTGTGTGTGTGGTGTGAAAATAAGAAGATGGTACATAATTTCATCAAAAACCCATCTGATTCCCTTTAATCTCTCTGTCTCTCTATCATGCAAAAAGGGACAAAATACGTGAAAATCTGTTAAGTGAGAAAAAAGAATCTTAGCCAGAAAAAACCCTTGAGCTTCAACTTACGCCGAGTAATTTAAAAGAACCCGTGTTGCCGTAATGCAGTGTACACTTTCCATGGAGTTTATCTACAGTATTCACTATGTCGATGATACAAAAGTGGCAATAACCTGTCGAGATTATGGAGTGAAATACATGGTTAATAAGCATACACATACTGTAATTAAACACATATTTCATAGTGTTGATACCAGTTTTATTCTTATTGAGGAAATGTATATTTGCCCTTATGTATGTTATTGAAACCAGTATTTTCATGAAGAGTCTTTCGAAAGTAAAAATTTTATTATGGTAGTGTAATACTTCTCTAAATGCTTATAAATCTTAAGTTTTATGAGAACTGGATGAAAGGTTGTCATAACATGCGCTTATATCAAAAGGCAAAAGTTGCATCCCAACCGTTAACTCTACACTAGTTTTGAAATGCTGACCAAATTCTGTGGAAACGTTATCAAATTGTATTACTATGCAACTGTCGTAAAGGTAACAATCATTATAACTTTTTGATGCGATGAACGTAAAGATCATAGACGTATGAATAAGAACTTGCCCTAAACTTTAACATGAAAGTCACAGTGTATACATTTTAATGCCCTAGAACTTTACTCACGTAAAAATGGGATAATTTTCGGGGTGGAACTTTATTATATTTGAAAAAGCAATATTCCTAGTACAAATAATAACCACCAAAATTTAAAATATAAGAGTTAAAAAAAACCACATACTGTAACTTACAATAAAACTTTACCAAAGATGGTTATTAACGGCAATGCCCATACAAAAGCGGATACACGTTTCCCGTATTCTTCTAATATTCGAGCTCAAAATGCATTTGAATCTCATGTTCACGCTGGTATGGGACCGATATATACGATACTCACCTGTCTGAAGGATAGCCGCTGTAGTTACAAGAAACAATTTCATTTTGACGTTTCTTCTTTCGATCTTGAAGAGTACTTTGTACTGTGATTTTGACCGTTTCTGTCAAGTATTATATAGAACAGCAGAACTGGTTTTATCAGTGAGAGGACTGTCATCTGTTGCTTGGGGCCAGTGATATGGGACAAAGAACAAAATTAAGAACATTTCGTCCAACAGAAAAGTTTAAGATTATACATCAAATATTGCAAATAGAGCGAAGTTTAGAATATCGAAAACATTTGTAAGTGCGACTCTAAGAAGAGCTGTGAAATTTTAATGCATAACTAAAGAATATAATATAAAAAGAAACTTTGACATTTTAGTACCTCAATGCGTAACATTTCATTGATAATATTTGCATTAATTACAGTAAACTAATATGAAGAATGTTGCAAATTTCATCTGTCATAACCTCCTGAGTAAGTAACTTATTTCATAATTTACAAAATATTGATCCTTATTTTTTCGACACCAAAGTTACAAAAAGAAGTAATAGCGCGAATCATTTCGCGCGTACTAAACGGCGAATAAAATACGCCAAACTTTTGAAACTGCTTAATAAAAGAGATAACAATCAATGCTTCAAATGTATCAAATTGGTGGCGTAGCGATGTTTCTTCGGAAATATTTTACTGTGAATACTTAATATTGTCTGCAATTTTGAATTTTAATTCTTCAGATTATGCAGTTATGATCCTTTCAATAAATGTACAAAATACTGACAAGATGGTAATAACTGCATACACAAGCTTCAACCCTTGCATCGTAACATTCACACATATTGCCACAAGTCAATACTAGTACATGTACAGTAAACATACAGACGGCATAGAGCTGAAACGGTATTTGCATTCGATATTCCGTTCGTTCCGTTCAATATCAAATATTGAAACTCAGATAGTAATGCTTTTTGGGTTAAACTTATTCGATGAATGTCTGATTTTTTATGGAAACTGCACTCCAGCTAATGATTTAGTGTCATAACAAACCCGAATAAAATTGTATAGCTAGCTTTTCTTGTTGTTAATTCATTTTAATGGTTTTCCACCCCCTCCCCCCCACCCCCTCTCTCTCTCTCTCTCTCTCTCTCTCTCTCTCTCTCTCTCTCTCTCTCTCTCTCTCTCTCTCTCTCTCTCTCTCTCTCTCTCCATTTTGCCCCGTCTGCAACCCCTCTGAAGTTACATTTAAAATAAGAACTTGTGGCTTGTCAAACGCAGTTGGTTCTGGCAGAAGTTTGTGAAGAAGAAGAGAATAAAAGTAAAGCCTTATAGCACAATGACAAACTAAGCAATAACTATTGCACCTTTATGTGAAGAGCAAAGGGACGAGAGCAGTGAATCAAGATGTAGATTGATGTCCTTGCCTCTCCTCCAACTGCAACCAACGAAACATTAATTCTTAAGGTTCTTAAAATAATTATGGTGTTCAGTCTTTTTTTAGATCTGAAGGTGCCAATAGTTAAATATGAAGAAGGAAGAGGAGGAAGAGAAGGAGGAGAGTACACATAAAAGAACCTTAACGTTAAGTATAGACTCTTGACTATCACACGAAATTCGCAAATTGCCACGAAAAAAAAAATTGCGATTATACTGTTTCTTGGATATCATTAGAAACTTACAGTGGCTTTGTAAAATTCATGCCATTTTAATTCTTTATTGAAAATCGGAACTGAACTACAAAACACACTCACACATGCGCAGTTGCACACGCACACGCACACACACGTACACTAGCACTTTTCGTATTATTCGAAGATAACAGCACACACATTCACAGGTAGACGGATATGTAGATCCATATCTCAAGATAGAGTCACACACACACACACACACACACACACACACACACACACACACACACGCGCGCGCAAGCACACTTAAGCAATAGGGTCCCCATCATCACAGTGACACAATAAATGAAGTTGTCAAAAGACAGAAAAGCTTGGTTGCACATATTTTAATCAGGAAAATAGGTTTGTATTTGTCAGTGCTTAAAATGATAAGTTCGGAGTGATAATGAGAAGAAACCAGTATGTTTATGCAGATCAGTTACTTTTCCATTGATATGGCAATATTGTAGGCTGGATATGAATGCTCAGATCTAGCCAATGATCGAAGAGTCAGACATGACAGATGTAGACAATCACTGAAGTGTTGAATCATGTTACTGTGACATACACAGATCTGAAATTCTTAAGTCTTGTACATATCATTAATGGATGTTTCTAGTGGCCTATTCTTAAAAACTCTGGTGGGAGGTGGGTATGGTATAAAATCAACACTCATTCGCGCATCTGTATATATATATATATATATATATATATATATATATATATATATATATATATATATATATATATATATATATATATATATATATATATATATATATGTGTGTGTGTATGTGGTCACTTAAAGACAGATACCTCCAATATCCATATGTCTAACATACTCTGTGTCTGTGTACAAAAACACCATGCTAACTAACACGAAAACTGAAACTTAACTCCTAGATTTATATATGCAAGTTATTTTCTGTGTAACATTCTCAGTTTTAAAAATATTGACCAAAACCTTTTTGTACCATACAAGGCAAGTACGCTGTACTTGATTTAATAGGCTTTGGTTTTGAGTCAACTTATTATTTGTTTTGCAAGGGATGTGGGAGGGCGTCTGGTTTCAAGGTATTTCGGCAGGTCCAGTGATGGAGGCATGTTACGAGGCTTCTCAACGTCTGGTGAGTTTGATGACGATAATGGATTTAGATGCGGGGCTTGTCATTTGATAGTGTGTATTGTGTTTATGAATTTTGATTATCGAGATTTTTCACGGAAAGCAAAAGCTAATGCTCATTGTTGGTGAATGTTCTATAAAGTTGCGTGCACTATGGTGGGGATTACTTTTACCATATCTTCCTGTATCTGAACAGAGTTAATATTTCTGTCCGATTTTTAAGTGAAGCTGAACAGCAAGTAGTCGTATTCAAACATGCGTGTCTAGGTCTTCTTACAGATCTTGAAAAGTACACGAGAAGGAAGAAAAGCAAGACACATATCATGGAAGTCCCAATTATTAATTGTATTTTATTATTGGTTCTGATCATTACATAGGTTATATGAAAACTACTATACATGTTTTAATCGGCATTCCTATCATCATTTGAAGTAGCTATGTTTCTACGCAATTAACCGACAATCACTTCAGGCGCAGACCTGAAAAAAAAAGTTTAGCTGACAATTTAAATACCTCACTTCACATTCCGTACAGGCTTGACTTAGTTAATCAGTCGAACAAGGTAAAAACAAATAATTGCATACATGTTCATGCAAAATAGTGTTAAGTAGTAGAATTTCCTGACGTCTTATATCTTTCTGTCTTTGGGTTATACATATAACAAACAATAAAGTGTTTTCACCATTGAATTCTTATAATAAGAATCATAATTCTATTAAACATTAAAAATAATATATATATATATATATATATATATATATATATATATATATATATATATATATATATATATATATATATATATATATATATCACTGAGTGACAAAAAACTTATCATTAAATTAAATAAAATGTAAATATGGAATTGAAATTAATTTTAATAGTGTTAGAAAGTAATTTAACTAGTTAATTACTTATGCACAATTATCATTAGATCTTTTATGTTGCGTGGAGGCTCAAAATGTATTTTGTTTTTATTTAAAAACATTCTATCTTCAAATGTTTCTATATTCGACCATAAAAATGAATATCGAGATATTCCTAATTTTTCAGAATGGTTTTTAATATCTGCTTAACTGTTTTTTTTTTAAATTCCGCATCGTCTGTGCATCACAACACGAACAGAGAGAAATTATCTACAGAATAAACATCATCTAAATTTACATTAGATTGACTACCAACAATAATAACACTTATGAAAATTGCATACAATATTGGTAAAAACTTGTTTAAGGCAGTATTGTGAGTCAAAAGAATCTGAAAAAGATGCTAATGTATCTAATACAAGATTTTAGAGAATTAGAAATAACACCTAATGCTTTTATCATCAATGAAGTAATCCTGTAACTTGTGAATTTATGTGAAAACATACTGCACTAGATTTCATCGAACGATTTCTCCTAATCGATAAATGTGTAATATATTATTTGTTTAACCACAACTCAACATCTTGAAATGATTGAGTTGAAATATTCAATCCATAGTTGACTTTTTCTTCTGGAAGCCATATTGGTTTCTCAATTATTTTTCACCATATTTTTGAGCCGATTGCATACTCCTTCATTAATTAAATGCATAGCTTCTGGAAGCCTTATTAGCTTTTCAATTATTTTGTCATTACTACTAGTCCAATAAATAATCTTTCATTCAATATATTGGAATAAAATGTAGCAAATTCTCTAACATGTGTAATACCTAAGAGATATCAGCTACACCAAGATTACCATTCTTTCATGAATAGGTACCATAATACCTTTACTCCATAGATGTGTCTACTGACCACATCCAAATACGATAAAGCTCTGCAAAGAGTTATTAATAACATCAACAGGGCTTACAAACATTTTGGGCAGTACATTCTCGAGCCATGTTGATGCATTTCTTTTAAATGTGCGTGGAATAAAGTGTGGGGGAATGAGGAGACAACTCAACAGTAAAACGCATCCTTTGCATGTCTTTGCTTCCGAGTTTTATCGCAGTTCTCAACTGGTACAAGTAGACAGCTGTTGGCCATGGAGTGGACTGTAGGTTCGAAAGATGCTCGGTGCAAGGCATGTTGCAGTGACAACCCTTTAGACAATAAACATTTCCTCACATTGTCTTGAAAATAAATAGCCATTTGGAGGTGGACAATATTTCTGTCATGTGAAAATAAAAATAAATAAACAAAATAAAATGACAAAAAACCGCTTAAAATAGCAACCACTAACCTTTTCTCACAAACGTAATTCAGATTGTCCCAATCGCACTTTTCATCACTCCAACTATAGTCGAAGTATTTGAGAATCGCCAGACAATGTTCACTGTTGTTCCTGTTATTTGGTTGGAACTGACCCCAATCAGTGTACGTGAACTTAAAGGGTTGCGTAGATTCCCAATACCAGTGTCCTTCCTCTATGAAATCGGTGGCTCCAAGCCAGAAACCTTGGTCTTGATCAGTATCTGCAAGACATGGTCAAAAGGAAATCAAGCAAAGGTATGCACTTGCTGTCCAAAAATTCTTCATACAAATCGCTTGGAACTTGTATTTAATATTACAAATGTAGCTGGTAAAGGAATATTTATTTATTTGATTGACAATTCTGACTGCAATAAACTTAAGACGAATAACTTAGTTTGTAAGTTTTCTTTAAAACTTCAGTAATGAGTACGGCCCCTTTTAAATTAGCTAAATAATACTTACTATGTAACGTTTGAAAGAGTGATACTGCTATTGAATTATAGATTTTTTTTTTCAAATCAGATCACAAGTAAGTTATACTATAACAATTAAGTCGCACATTTACATAATGTGAGAGGACTCTAACATGTTTGAAAGTGATTTGTAAATGAAAGTGGGGATTTCGTTGTCATAAATATCGTATTAATTACTTGGCATACATTCTTAAGTGGTATATAACATTGCTCTTACGGTTCGCTTTTCTTGCCTCTGATTTAATCCATTCATTCTCGTCGCGAGTCTCGACAATTGCTAGATCTGCCGAATGCCATTTGCACATCGTCTGAAATGATGATCCGAATTTTTCATCAATACAAATGACTTAATATATTTTGACAAATTGAAGATATTAGGTAATCCATGTATCAAATAAATTTAAAGTTTCTTCAAACGGTCTATTTTCATTTAAACACGCTTGTAAGTTCTTCGATTATTGGATTATCAAAGTTAAAGTGTCTCTCATTTGGGATGCTGTTGACGTGGAAGCAATAGTGGATATGCAAATATAAGAGTGTTTAATATATCATCCTTGTTTATTCTACCACTATCTAATTTAATATAGCAACACATGCGTTGGACAAATTTGAATGTTCCCAGGTTCGTTCATCTGTTTTATCTTTTAAACCTTGTAACTGTGTGCAACGTTGTTATGTTGACACACTGACATATATATATATATATATATATATATATATATATATATATATATATATATATATATATATATATATATATATATATATATATATATATATATATATTCAAGGCATCCATTTTTGTTGCCAGTCGTGAATTAGGTAGGTCAGAACATTTTTATTTGTTATGCGAAAGTCATGATAATTATTCTTGAATATTTATTATAGAACTTTTTTTGTGGTGACTCTAGTACAAACATCGGCATTCAATTTTCCGTTTTTAAGACATTTTTTAAATTCTTTCTTATTTTTTTTATTCTTTGTATGTAGATTTCCCCCTTGCCAGTCAAACAAGTAGAGTCAAGATTTTCTCTTGACTTTTGTGTTATGCATTAGTTTTAAAGTTTCTTATCATGACAAATAGATCATGCAGGATTTAGCAATAGACAATATTTTTTCGCTTAAAGCAATGGTTCAGAAATATTTGTATAAAAGTGGAGGTCTTTTTAATTGTCGTTTTGTAGATTTTCTTTTCCCAAGCCTTTGAATCTACTGATCATGTAAAAGTAAGGACTTGTTTAGTGAAGAAAGTTATCGGTCAAAGCTGATGAAAGTGTCTCCATGTTCACAATCTACGTTCATGTGTGGATGTAAAATGGCAATATACATAATTCTCAGCTGTAATATTGGCACCAGACAAAACTTCGTATTAAGCCCTTATTTCTCAATCTATTTATAGATGATATACTATCCGACAAAACTGTCATGATAGTATATTTATTGCACAACAACGTCGGATATTATCTTGACGACATTGCAGACATTTTTAATACAGTCAGTTCTTAGCAAAGGCAAATTAGTATTGTGGAAACATTGTATTAGAATAGTCGAATGTGTGTTAATTTAAACAATTATTTTTTAGAGATGGTGGATTCGTTGAGGAACAAAGTGGTACTACAAGGACAAACAACCTCAAACCGTATATGGGTACAAATACATGGATTATAGCACACACACCCTTACTTAACCTGGACGAAAGCAGAACAAGAACTTACAATACAAATAAACAAGTTCTACATACAAGCTAGACAAATTTCCGTTACAGAAACCATCAAACTATTGGATGTTATGATCATACTTGTATTTACCTACGTTTCTGAAAATTTGGGGAAATAATTATTCATATACAGTAGATAAAGTACATGATAGGGTCTGCACTAGATTTATAAACCCTCTGACACACACACACACACACACACACACACACACACACACACACACACACACCTTTCTACCACAAGAAAAATGTGGATGACTACCTATATATTTTAATTACTATTGTCAACGTGTTATGTATTTTATTAATTTGATTAAATGGTTGTTAACCGATATCCAAAGACAATGCTATATTATGCTGAGTGTGTATGTACGATTTGGATTTTTATTATAGCTTGAACAATTCCTTACCCATGTCACTATGATATCTGCAGTGTGACAGTTTATTATGATAGCAAGCACCGAAGCGGTAATATGTTGGAAAAAGGGATGAGTCGGGTAAAGTTACATTAGTTTCAAAAGTTAAAGTCAATATAATTCGGTATAATTTAGCTATAGTTTGTTCGCACATGATGTACAAAATTAAAAAGCATTTTTTAAAAACAAAAAAAAAAAAAAAACAACAACCCCCAAAAACAACAAGCTTCCAGACAGCGTCTTAAATGCTGCTTGAATCAGGATTGGAATTCAACCGTAACTAAATTACTTGAGGCATGTAATTATAGTATATTTTATGATACTATTTACCGTTTAAATTTATACAACCATTATATTACCTACCTATCTACAATAGACTTGTTGTTGTTGTTGTTGTTGTTGTTGTTGGGCTTAACGCCATTTTTCAGCACACGATAGGCTATTCATGGCGGCCAGTATTAATGGTGGAGGAAGAAACCGGGAAATCACCGGAAAGAACCACCGACCCACGAGAAGCTACTGGCAAGCTTTCTCACATATCCACATTCGCCGAATCCTAGACTCGAACTCACGCAGACAGAGGTGAGATGGCAGTGATCCGTAACGGACAGCGCTTTGGACCACTCGGCCACTCGGGGCCCCTCTACAATAGACTAAGGACAGCATAATGATATCCCCTAAATCAACGTATATGTATGTTAGGTGATAAAAGACAAATAGAAGATGAATATCACAAAGCTCAGTTTATGCAGATCTTAGAAACAGGTTCATACCTAAAATTAAAAGTAGAGCTCATGTGAAGAAATCTTCTGTTCTTTGATTAAGTCAAAGAACCACGTCTTAATATATCAACGTCAGTAATTCTTTTTTTTTCAGCATTCCACAGATGATATCAAATGTACAGGTGATTATATTATGTTTACATCATTTTTTCCCCCTTTATATATATATATATATATATATATATATATATATATATATATATATATATATATATATATATATATATATATAAAACACTAAATTTAACGAATACACTTACTCTTGCGTTCACCCAATTTTGTATATCAGTAGTAAACTTGTAACAGCTGTTTCCGTGAGCTTTCCACCCGGACCCACATGCTGCATACGCTACAAATAAAGTTAAAAGGTGAGATCCCCCTTTAAATTTCATATTAAACAATTCGCCAGAAGAGAGAAGAATCTCAATATGCACAAGTATGAACACGAGAATGAATGTACTTTTTTTCAGTTGCTAGGATATTCAGTAAAATCATTCAACATGAAGAGTGGATGAAGGCAACTTAATTTTAAATCATAGTGTAATTCTTCTAGAACTGCTTTAATGTGCAGAACAAAATGTCCCCACACATGTAATTGAGTCAAAACTTGCCCTTAAATTGTAACAGTGTTTAAATATATGACCTCCTTTTTTCGTTCATATTCCATTTGCAAACTTTCAACATATTTTGTTTAAACAAAATATTATAGTGAATTACTATGTGCAACAGTTATTAAATGACAAAACGTCATGATTTTCTAATGTGATGATGAAACATTAAAGAGGAATTAATAAAAAAAAGTATGCCCTGTAACTAACATGAAAGTAAATGCTACCGAATAGATTTAAAAATCCTAAAACTTATATCCGTATTCTAAGAAATAGATTTAAATTTGAGTGCGATGAAATCGATTTTAAACGAGTACGATGTAACAGATCTTCGGATACAGTGTTGATATACGGATAATAAACAATATTCTTACCAAAATCAGCCTCTAAGGACCAAACGTGAATGAGATTTAGAAACAATAACTTGCTCCAAACATTAAACCAAAGTTGGAGGCGGGATCTTGTGCGAAAACACAATCTCTAGTATATCTTCCAATAGTCAAGGTAAAATACATTTAACTGTCATGTCTACACCAGTATGTGGTCAGTCTATTTCCCAACCAACGTTTTCATATGCTAATAATTTCTAAAGAGCATACAATATCAAACATTGAAAAAAAAAATAGATCAAACAGTCATTTATACAAATAAATTATAGGCGCATTATATACCAGCAGTTACCAGGCTTTCGTATATTTGTAGACATAAACAACCATCGAATATCGAAACGAACTTACAGAGCAACACGGTTCAATCCAGTGACCACAAAATCATTGAGACAAAACTTACCCGTCGGAACAATAGCCGCTGTTGCAAGAAAAGTAATTAGTTTCATTTTCAATAGTCTTCTTTGAAGTGTAAAATGTACCACGCTTTTGACTTTCTGGCAGGCATTATATACAGTCGCTGGACAGTTATCAATGGGAAGTGTGCCATCTGAAAATGGCGCCAGTGACATGGTATCAGGAACGAAATGTAGAACATACAGTTCTGACCAAAAGTTGAAAACTATCATAGCCAAGTGTACAGAAAGCAAAGTTTTGCAAATGTAAAATAGGCTTTAAGTACAGCCAAAATCGCAATCAAGTTTAATGGCATGCCTAGGAACCTGACTGAAAAAGGAACGTGTTAAAATTCTTGCTCCACAAAGGTCATCATTTAATTTTATAGCACCACAACGGTTGTTATTTAATTACAAATAATACTGGAATTTTTTTTGCAACATTCTGATAGGTATACGATCTATTTGATTGACTTATTTACAAAATATTGATTTTCATCTCTTTCACAATTATGTGGAAAAAATAAATAAGTAAAATCAATAATAAAAAAGATAAACGCATAAGAGAAGTAAAAACATCAGATCAGTTCACGCATCTAAGATCGAAAACTTCGAATGAATTTTGACAACACGTACACAGAAAGTTAACAATCAGGTCCTGGATTGTATATTTAAAGATGATATTATTTACAATTGATGGAAATTAAGCTATAAGGTAACTGAAATTACTAATGCTATGTAGATAAAAAATATTATTGCATTTCTCTCTTCCATAACTGTGTTCTTGATATTTTAGTCTTGGCCTAAAAGTGACCAATGGAATTTACGAAGTTTCCTATCAATCGCCGCTTTTAGAAAGAACATTGTAGTATAGATTGATTTATTTACATTTCAGTTTCTGATACACTTCTACGAAGTATTTGATAGCTCCAAATGACTCCTCTCCAGAAAATTGTACTATATTTAACTTTGTGATGAAAAAAAAAAACATAGCTGCTCATATTTTCTGCAAAGCTATCTTTGTATATGTTTTCCCTTCTTTACTCGAATGCAATTGGGACCTCAAATTTCTTTTTAAGTAGCTAACAGCAATCAAAGAATCAATTTATTCATATCAATTGATCTTCATAAAATTGCACGAAATCACATTCATAACATTTTAGATTTTATTGTCTCGCAAGTTAATTACTAACAAAAGTGCCGGATTACCAAAAAGGCAAAGTAGACACCGACTTAGAGGCCCTACGACAACGGATCAAAATAATATTGAATTGATTTGATCTTGACGTATTAGGAGATAATTTGAAAATGGAGCCCCAAGATGGCGACTGCCCAGGGGCTTCCACAAGGTTTAATCATGCACTGACTAATAGCACACAGCATAATTTTTCTTGTGAAAAAGTTCGCAATTCCAGTCTCATCACTAAATTTGCTCAACTTCATTAATCGTGAAAATGTTCTGATTTATATAGATAATGGTTAACAGGCCATTCCATACGTAGTAAACGAGGTCATTGATTAACTATTTCTATTTAACCTGTGTCCTATTTGTTTTGCCACTGGCCCGAGAAGGCGTAGGAAGGCCAGAATGTAGAACATTCCTTTAAAAGATCAGTTCCAAGTTACATATTATATGTTAAAACTCATAATGTTCTGGTGATCAGCATTAGGAAGTATGACTGACTCGTCTGGAAGCTGCTTCTCATTTAATAATTCAGCTTAGTAGAAGATGTTTATTGAAATGAATTTTCAGCCGCCCCACCCTATTGATTCGAATGTGTATTGATACGATTGGTGCTGGTATGGTGGTTATAATTTATTTATTATGCCTTTTGTCCTTGACATTTAACTCTCTGAAACAGAATTTGAAGTAGGAAGAAAACGTTTCTAAAGTTTCTACAACAGTGAGGAACTCCTTTCCATATAGTAAAAAATACACAATAAACTAAGTAATACCATACAACAAGTACACAAAGTTTCAAAAGTCACATCTGACTGAATCATTTTGACTTAGAACAAAGTAAAAGTAAAGCATAGCTCACCCGCCCATTACCACAGCATCCCCAACAAAAACCAGACACAAGAGGCCGTTGTGATCAACATTTTTATCATAGAGTAGTACTATTCAGGAGGTTTGATTTGCTTTTGTTTCTTTCTAAGGCACGTTTAAAACATTTTGGGCTATATCATGCCGAGAAAGTGTGATCTATATGCCTTTCCCATAGACACACAAAGGCAGACAACACCGCCTGTTCTGGACTGGTATCAAATCCACGATCCTTCGATTACGATTCCGACGCGATTACCGCATCTCCCTTATTCAGGATATATGTACATGTAACGTTTCATAACTGTAAAAATAATTATATCCCCCAAAACTGACATAATCTTGAATAGTTTGTTTGATCACTATAGAATGCATGATTAACCCATCACATGTACATCAGACACAAATATAAACAATTGCCAGGCAAGTACATATTACCATGAAAATGACTGGATGAACAAGTTTTTCCAATTTTGTATGTGCTTTATTACTAGAGAGAATTTGTCAGAGTCACTATTAATGGTTCTGTGTTCGCAATCAGATTTATTTTTATCTTGGCGATAATTTATGATGAGGAACTTTGTGTTAGTTACACGATGTTGCAGTTGGACTCGACTACATCAAAAACAATCTCGAACTTATTTATCAAACTGATTCACGTATCATTGGCTTATTACAACTACATATAAACCACTGCGCTTTCTAGAAATGTCTTTGATTGACACCCTGTGATGTTGTTATCTTAAAATTGAAGCTGTGAAAAACTTACTTATATGGCAACTCCCCAAACTGAAACTAAAAGTAGAAGGCAATGTAAATTTCCATATGGTTATTTTTGTTAAAACAAACGCCATGTTATGCAAAGTAATATTTTGATGGACAAGATAATTTAATTGCTGGGCAATTCAAATATGTTATTTGTCCTGACGCCAGATGGACAATTGTAATTTGTCCACTTTGACTGGAGTGTCAAAACTAGGTCACAATGATTTGGTACCGTGATGTAATTCTCCTCAGTATGTGAAAACACCTTGATGAGTATACAAATAATAGCATCTGAGAAACAGAACAAAAATGTATGTATCTGAGAACGTCAATGCAGCTGAAGCCAGCTGCGAGAACTTAAACTCTTCCTGAAGGACAAACGGAATCGTTTAGCAATACTACATATTTGTCAATGTATTAACCGATAGATACATATCTTTGTCAAACTATGACAAAAATAAATAAACCCCACGTTTGTTGGTTAATCCAGATAGATTTATGAGCTTACGTGAGTCTCCTCTGGAAATGGCGTTAAAGATATGTGATACAGTGCAAAATATAGAACATATAGTGCAAACTAAAAGTTGAAAACTAGACGTTTGGAACACTTTAAAGAACAGTCCAATTTTAATGAAATACGTAAGAAACTGCAATATAAACGGAATGTGTTCAATTTCTAGCATCACATTAGTTCATATTTCATGAAGAAATATATGCATAAATGACAGAAATGATATTTGTCGAATACTTATGTCAAAACCTGATTAGTGTTTGAGTTATTTAATTACTTGCACAATGGTATTTTTATTGCTCTAACACTGAGTTGGAAAACATCAACAATAATAAAATATGTTAAAATCATTATTTCACGCATCTGAGAACAAAAACGTGGAATAAATATTCAAAAGTCGAAAAAGAAGAGCAAACCTTCAGACGGACGCGGGACGGTCAATAAAGAAGACGACTACATGAAAAACGACACTTTGGAGGAAGCTTGGTTTGGTTGTGTGAGTTAAACGCCATTTTGAGTACATGATATGCTACACGTGTCGGCCAGCATAACTGGTGGAGAAGAACCATGGAAGAACCACTTACACGCTGAAAGTCACTGGCAAGCTTTCTTTTATATCCACACTGGCTGAGCTGAGAGTCGAACAATCTTGCATCTCTGGGCAAGTACAGTTTAAGACTTTAACCAAAATGAATATTTACAGGAAATAATAACTAATAAAAAATAATAGAAAAAAAGCATTCACCAATGTTTCAGTTATGATCATGACAACAGTAACGTCTTGAGAATCAAGGATGGTATTGATAAGGCTGGTAACAATTCAACACTATCTTTGAAATCTGTAAAAGAAATAGACTGCATTTGCAAGAATCTGGAAGCTAAGAGTAAGACACTTGTCATCTTTGATCCGATTTTGTTAAGTCGTGATCTAGAAATGTTGAAACGTTTTTCTATTTTTGTAGTAACAGCAGCCTTACTTGATGTCCGATTGGCACCATGTGTATAAGCATTTCATGCTTCTAACAGGGAGCATATTTGGTGGCAATTTCGCACAAGTTTTAGTAGTTGCTTATGCTATTGTGTTTAATGGGACGTCAGCAGAGTACAAATTAGAGAATCGTTATGTCATGATGCTTTCTTGTCAAATTATGTTAAATTGCTCTTGAGAGTAAGTATCCTGAGTAATAGTGGCCATATGTGATAGTGGGTCGGCATCGTTAAGATATCCATGCCAGGATGTTTTCTGTAACATTTAGTTCAAATCTATTGGGTAGTTTTTGCGAAGACGTCGTTCAAGTTTTTATACGGAAGCCAACCCAGGACTTGTGTACTTCAAAACAAAGAAGTTGTGAATGGATTCATTATTATTCGATATGGCCCTGTCATATTGAAGCCATATTGCAGCACCAGGTAATACCTGCAGACAATGGTAGTAGAAAGACAGCTATTCATGCATTACACGTTATTTACCTTTGATATGAAATATCTTTACCATGCACAACATTTAGTATAATAATTAATATTTAAAGAAAAATGATAAGTTTTCAGTCCATTGGTCAGGAAAGTGTAGTGGGAACACCTCGTAAATTTTCTAATAATATAAGTAATGGAAATGCTCGACAAGGTCTCGCAGCTGGCCTCAGCTGCATTGACGTTAGCAGATACAGACATTTTTGGTCTGTTTTTCAGATGTTATTGTATAGTCATAAATGAATGTGTTTTCACATACTGAGGAGAATTACATCACGGTGCCAAGTCATTGTGACCTAGTTTTGGCGCTCCAGTCAAAGTGGTCAAGTAAACATAGATTTGAATGCAGTTTATTTAATGTAGTTTTTATGTTGTTGTTGCTGTTATTTTATTATTATTATTATTATTATTATTATTATTATTATTATTATTATTATTATTATTATTATTATTATTCATCTGCTGGTGGTTCTTGCTGATTCATTCTGTATTCATGTTCCGTTTAAAAATGTGTAAATGATAAAAGCATCTCAGCTAACGATGTATTATTTGTTCGCGAACACGTCATTGGACTACTTAACGTTCGAACTAACATTGAGGGAAGCTGATAGATGGTTCACTTCACAGAAGAGTTTGTGTGGTCCACAACCCCCATTTATGAATCTAATATTCAGTTGATGAAACTGAAACTATCTTCCCAGATTGCTTGACATTGTAAACATATGTCCATCCGACTTTTATCAGTATTACTTTCTGTTAGATAGATGACGAACAAGGTAATGAATGTATTCGCTTATAAGTCGAGTCCAACTGCAACATCGTGTAACTAACACAAAGTTCCTTACCAAAAACTATCGCCAAGAGAAAAATAAATCTGATTGCGAACCCAGAACCATTAATAGTGACTGTGACAAATTCTGTTTAGTAATAAAGCACATACAAAATTGGAAAAACTTGATCGTCCAGACATTTTCATGGGAATATGCACTTGCCTGGCAATTGTCTGTACTTGTGCCTGATGTACATGCGATGGATTAGTTGCAATTGTTTGTACTTGTCCCTGATGTACATGCGATGGATTAATTGCAATTGTTTGTACTTGTCCCTGATGTACATGCGATGGATTAGTTGCAATTGTTTGTACTTGTCCCTGATGTACATGCGATGGATTAGTTGCAATTGTTTGTACTTGTCCCTGATGTACATGCGATGGATTAGTTGCAATTGTTTGTACTTGTCCCTGATGTACATGCGATGGATTAGTTGCAATTGTTTGTACTTGTCACTGATGTACATGCGATGGATTAGTTGCATTTGTTTGTACTTGTGCCTGATGTACATGCGATGGATTAATTGTAATTGTTTGTACTTGTCCCTGATGTACATGCGATGGATTAGTTGCAATTGTTTGTACTTGTCCCTGATGTACATGCGATGGATTAATTGCAATTGTTTGTACTTGTCCCTGATGTACATGCGATGGATTAGTTGCAATTGTTTGTACTTGTCCCTGATGTACATGCGATGGATTAGTTGCAATTGTTTGTACTTGTCCCTGATGTACATGCGATGGATTAGTTGCAATTGTTTGTACTTGTCCCTGATGTACATGCGATGGATTAGTTGCAATTGTTTGTACTTGTGCCTGATGTACATGCGATGGATTAGTTGCAATTGTTTGTACTTGTCCCTGATGTACATGCGATGGATTAGTTGCAATTGTTTGTACTTGTGCCTGATGTACATGCGATGGATTAGTTGCAATTGTTTGTACTTGTCCCTGATGTACATGCGATGGATTAGTTGCAATTGTTTGTACTTGTCCCTGATGTACATGAGATGGATTAGTTGCAATTGTTTGTACTTGTCCCTGATGTACATGCGATGGATTAGTTGCAATTGTTTGTACTTGTGCCTGATATACATAAGATGGATTAGTTGCAATTGTTTGTACTTGTCCCTGATATACATAAGATGGATTAGTCATGCGTTATATATTGATCAAACAAACTATTCATGATTATGTCAGTTTTGGAAATATAATTATTTTTACAGTTATGAAACTATATTTACATATATCCTGATGAAGGGAAATAATCGTGTCGAAATCGTAATCGAAGGATCGTGGATTTGATACCAGTCCAGGACAGGCGGTGTTGTCAGCCTTTGTGTGTCTATGGGAAAGGCACATAGATCACACTTTCTCGGCATGATATAGCCCAAAATGTGTTAAACGTCCCTTAAAAAGCAACAAAAGCAAATCAAAACTCCTGAATAGTATTACTCTATGATAAAAATGTAGATCACAATGGCCTCTTGTGTCTGGTTTTTGTTGGGGGTGATGTGGGAATGGGCGGGTGAGTAATAAGAACATCACCCACACATAGCTATTATTTACTTTTACTTTGTTCTAAGTCAAAGTGTTTCAGTCAGATGTGACTTTTGGAACTTAAAAGGGAATTTTTTTTTTGTTGTAGGGTATTACTTAGTGGATTGTGAATATTTTACTAAATGGAAAGGAGTTCCTATCCTGTTGTAAGAACATTGAAACTTAAAATTCTGTTTCAGAGAGAGTTAAATGTCAAGGACAAACGGCATAATAAATAATCATAAGCGCTATAATAGCACCAATCGTATCCATACACATTCGAATCTATGGGGTGGGGAGGCTGGTAATTTATTTAAATAAACATCTTCTATTACGATAAGTTTTTTAATGAGATGCAGCTTCCAGACGAGTCAGACATAAGTTTTAATGTTGATCACCAGAATATTATGATACGAGTTTTAATATATAAGACGTAAATGGGATCCTGTTCTTTTGAAAGGAATGTTCTACATTCTGGCCTTCCCTCGCCTTCTCAGGCTAGTGGCATAGCCAATAGAATAAAGGTTAAATAGAAATAGTTAATCAATGACCTCGTTTTCTACGTATTCAATGGCCTGTTAACCATTGTCTATATAAATCAGAACATTTTCACGACGAATTAAGTTGAGCAAATTTAGTGATGAGACTGGAATTGCGATGAATTTCACAAGAAAACATTTGCAGTGTGCTATTAGTCAGTGCAGGATTAAACCTTGCGGAGGCCCCTGGGCAGTATAAATATTGCCCCCCCCCTGCAAATTATCTCTTAATACGTCAAGATCAAACCACTTCAATATTATTTTGATCCGTTGTCGCAGGTCCCCTAAGCCAGTGTCTACTTTGCCTATTTGGTGATCCGGCACTTCTATTAATAATTAATTTGCGAAACAATAACATCTAGAATCTTATGAATGTAATAGATTTCGTGCAATTTTATGAAGATCAATTGATATGAATAAATTGATTCTTTGATTGTTGTTAGCTACTTAAAAAGAAATTCGAGGTCTCCAATGCAACTGCATGCGATGAAAGAAAGGAAAACATATACAAAGATAGCTTTGCAGAAAATATGAGCAGCTATGTTTTTTTTAATCACAAAGTTAAATATTTATAATTTTCTGGAGAGGAGTCATTTGAGCTGTCATATACTTCGTAGAAGTGTATCAGAAACTGAAACATAAATAAATCAATCTATACTACAATGTTCTTTATAAAATCGACGATTGCAACGGTTTAATAGGAAAATTCGTAAATTCCATTGGTCACTTTTAGGCCAGGATTAAACTGTCAAGAACACAGTTATGGAAGGGAGAAATGTAATTTAATTTGTTTTGTATCTTCATACCATTAGAAAATTCAATTACCATATAACTTAGTTTCCATCCCTTGTAGACATTAGGTAGCAATACCCCCATCCAAATATACAATCTCTGACTGAATTGTTAACTTTCTGTGTACGTGTTGTCAAACTTCATTCGACGTTTTCGATTTTAGATGTGCGAACTGAACCGGTTTTTATTTTACTTTTCTATCTGCTTTATTATTGATTTTACTTATTTATTTATTCCACATCAATGTCAAGGAGATGAAAATCAATATTTTGTAAATAATTCAATCAAATAGATCGCATACCTATCAGAATGTTGCAATAAAATTTTCCAGTATTATATGTAATTAAATAACAACCGTTGTGGTGCTATAAAATTAAATAATGACCGTTGTGGAGCAAGAATTTTAACACATTCCTTTTTACATCAGGCTTTTATGCATGGCGTTAAACTTGACTGCGATTTTGGCACTACTAATAAACCTATTTTACATTTGCAAAACTTATCTTTCTGTACACTTAGCTATGATAGTTTTCAACTTTTGGTCAGAACTGTATGTTCTACATTTCGTTCCTGATACCATGTCACTGGCGCCATTTTCAGATGGCACACTTCTCATTGATAACTGTCCAGCGACTGTATATAATGCCTGCCAGAAAGTCAAAAGCGTGGTACATTTTACACTTCAAAGAAGACTATTGAAAATGAAACTAATTACTTTTCTTGCAACAGCGGCTATTGTTCCGACGGGTAAGTTTTGTCTCAATGATTTTGTGGTCACTGGATTGAACCGTGTTGCTCTGTAAGTTCGTTTCGATATTCGATGGTTGTTTATGTCTACAAATATAAAAAAAGCCTGGTAACTGCTGGTATATAATGCGCCTATATAACAAGGTTATCGTAACATTAGAGGAATGCGACAGTAATTGAAGATGTTTGAAAGTTTATGCTCTTTTGAAATTATTAGCATATGTAAACGATGGTTGGGAAATAGACTGGCTCCATATTGGCGTAGGCATGACATTTAAATGTATTTTGCCTTGACCATTTGAAGAGATAGAAGAGATTGTGTTTTTGCACTAGCTCCCGCCTCCAAATTTGGATTAAATTTTGGGGCAAGTTATTGTTTTTAAATCTCATTCACTTTCTGTTCTTAGAGGCTGATTTTGGTAAGAATATTGTTTATTATCCATATATCAACACTATACCCAAAGATCTGTTACATCGTACTCGTTTAAGATCGACTACATCGTACTCGAATTTAAATCTATTGCTTGGTACTCGAGTATAAGTTTTGGGATATTTAAATCTATTCAGTAGCACTTACTTTCTTCATGCTAGCTTCAGGGCATACCTTTTTATTAATTCCTCTTTGCTGTTTCATCATCACATTCCAAATCATGACATTTTCTCATTTAATAACTGTTTTACATAGTAATTCAGTTAATATTGTGTCCACATAATATGTTGAAACTTGGCATTTGTAATACGAATTGAATCGAGGTCATATATTTACAATTTGGGGGCAAGTTTTGAGTTGCATCTGTGGGGGACATTTTGTTCTGCACATTAAAGCAGTTCTAGAAGTATTACACTATGATTTAAAATTAAGTTGCCTTCACCCACTCTTCACGCTTGTACGATGTTACTGAATATCCTAGCAACTATGAAAAGATACATTGTCGTGTTCATACTTGTGCATCATGAGATTCTTCGCTCTTCGGATGAATCGCTTTTATTATGGAATTTAAAGGGGGATCTCACCTTTTAACGTTATTTGTAGCGTGTGCAGCATGTGGGTCCGGATAGAAATTTCATGGAAACAGCTGTTACAAGTTTACTACAGATATACAAAATTGGGTGAACGCAAGATTAAGTTTATTCGTCAATGTTAGTATATATATATATATATATATATATATATATATATATATATATATATATATATATATATATATATATATATATATATATATACTAAAATTGATGAATAAACTTATTCTTGCGTTCACCTATGAGGATTGTATAAAAGTTATGGCAAGTTTAACCTATGCAGTCATTAGTGTCAAATCCTGTGGTGGGTTTAGGAGGAACTGGAGTACCCAAAGTAACCAGTCTAACTCGATGTGGCGATAAATAATATAAACAGAAATGAAAAAAATGATGTAAACATAATATAATTATTGCGTGTAAATTTGATATCATCTGTTGAATACTGAAAAGAAGAATTATGGAAGTCGAGATATTAAGACATGGTTCTTTGACTTAATCTGAGAACAGATTGGTAAGAACTGAACGTATTAAAAATGTTTGCAATGTTGTCAAGATAATATCAGATGTTGATGTGTAATAAATATACTATCATGACAATTTTGTCGGATAGTATATCATCTATAAATAGATTGAGAAATAAGGGCTTAATACGAAGTCTTGTCTGGTGCCAATATTACAGCTGAGAATTATGTATATTGCCATTTTACATCCACACATGAACGTAGATTGTGAACATGGAGACACTTTCATCAGCTTTGACCGATGACTTTCTTCACTAAACAAGTCCGTAGTTTTACATGATCAGTAGATTCAAAGGCTTGGGAAAAGAAAATCTACACAACGACAATTAAAAAGACCTCCACTTTTACACAAATATTTCTGAACCATTGCTTTAAGCGAAAATATTGTCTATTGCTAAATCCTGCATGATCTATTTGTCAGGATAAGAAACTTTAAAACAAACGCATAACACAAAAGTCAAGAGAAAATCTTGACTCCTACTCGTTTGACTGACAAGGGGGAAATCTACATACAAAGAATAAATAAAAAAAGAAAGAATTTGAAAAAGGTCTTAAAAAAGGAAAAATGAATGTCGATGTTTGTACTAGAGTCATCACAATTAAAGTTACAGTTGAACCTGAGAACTTCCAAATTTGTGCACCGCATGTGTTATTATATAAAATTAGTGGTAGAATAAACAAGGATGTCAATATGAGAACAAATTGTAATGAACAAGAATAAGACCTGACTACTTTTACAAAACCTGTTTTACATGAATAAGACTAGACTGATGTAAAAGATAGGTACCACTTAAACTTTGTCTGGTACCTTTAATCAATAGACAAGTTTAAGAAAGGGCCTCATGGTCTACAATTTCCTTACGCTATATATAAAATCAGTAACTTTGATCTTCTACGTATACTACATACAATACACTTTTGTGTCACTTTCATATCTCCTCTCGCCGCTTTAGATACTCTTACTCAATGGTGTGACGACATTTTTCAAAACGAAAACACTCCAATTTCATGTAGTACCAATTTTAACAGTTTCATTCATTCTATGATATATTAAGCAGTCTTATATTTGCATACACACTATTGCTTCCACGTCAACAGCATTCCAAATGAGAGACACCTTAACTTTGACAAATCATTTATCGAAGAACTTACAAGCGTGTTTAAATTTAAATAGACCGTTTGAAGAAACGTTCAATTTGCTTGATAGATGGATTACCTAATATCTTCAATTATCAAAACATATTAAGTCATTTGCATTGACTGTAAAAAATCTGATCATTATTTCAGACAATGTGCAAATGGCATTCGGCAGATCTCGCAATTGTCGAGACTAGCGACGAGAATGAATGGATTAAATCAGAGGCAAGAAAAGCGAACCGTAAGAGAAATGTTATATACCACTTACAAATGTGTGCCAAGTAACTAATACAATCTTTACGAAAACGAAATTCCCACTTGCATTTACCAATCATTCTCAAACATGTTAGAGTCCCCTCACATTATGCAAATGTGCGACTTAATTGTTATAGTAGCATAACTAAATTGCAAACTGTTGTGAAGAAAACACCCATAAATCTGTAGCAGTTTTACTCTTTCAAACGTTACATAGTAAGTATTGTTTAGATGTTTTTAAAGGGGCCATACTCATTACTGAAGGTTTAAAGAAAACTTACAAACTAAGTTATTCGTCTTAGGTTTATTGCAGTCAGAATTGTCAATCAAATAAATAAATATTAGATAATTATTCCTTTACAAGCTAAATTTGCAATAGTAAATACAAGTTCCAAGTGATTTTTATGAAGAATCTTTGGAAAGCAAGTGCATATCTTTGCTTGATTTCCTTTTGACCATGTCTTGCATATACTGATCAAGACCAAGGTTTCTGGCTTGGAGCCACCGATTTCATAGAGGAAGGACACTGGTATTGGAAATCTACGCAACCCTTTAAGTTCACGTACACTGATTGGGGTCAATTCCAACCAAATAACAGGAACAACAGTGAACATTGTCTGGCGATCCTCAAATACTTCGACTATAGATGGAGTGATGAAAAGTGCGATTGGGACAATCTGAATTACGTTTGTGAGAAAGGTTAGTGGTTGCTATTTTAAGCGTGTTTTTGTCACTTTATTTTTTAAATTATTTGTTTTCACAGGACAAAATAGTTTCCATCTCCAAATTGCGGATATGCACAATCATTTTGGCCATGAGCAAATTGTCAATTAATAAGTAAAATTTAAACAGTACACTCGCGCCATTTGGAGTACTGAAATGTACATTGTATACACAAAATCATCAGCACACAAACCACGCCATCTGAAAGGGGGGGGGGGCCAGAGTAATAGTTGAGTACCTTTGCACAGCAAATACCATCAACATATAAACTGCTGAGATAATGATGCAGTGATATCTTAAAAGCAAAGGGAGCCGGAGAACATAGTAGGTGCTCACCGATTAATCAAGTTTATGGATATAATAGCATATGAAAGACTATTTTTTTCAAGACAATGTGATCAAGGTTCCTTGTCAAAAGGGTTACCACTGCAACATACCTTGGACTGAGCATCTTTCGAACCTACAGTCCACTCCATGGCCAACAGCTGTCTACTTGCACCAGTTGAGAACTGCGATAGAACTCGGAAGCAAAGACATACAAAGGATGCGTGTTACTGTTGAGTTGTCTCCTCATTGTTCCACCTACATTTAAAAGCAATACATCAACATGGCTCGAAAATGTTATGTCCAGAATGATTGTTAGCCCTGTTGATGCCATTAATAACTCTTTGCAGAGATTTATCATATCTAGGTGTGGTCAGTAGGCACATCTGTGGAGTAAAGGTATTATGGTACCTATTCATGAAAGAATGGTAATCTTGGTGTAGCTGATAACTCTTAGGGTATTACACATGTTATAGAATTCGCTACATTTTATTCCAATATATTGAATGAAAGAGTATTTATTGGACTAGTAGTAATAATAAAATAATTGAAAAGCTAATAAGGCTTCCAGAAGCTATGAATTTAGTGAAGGAGTATGCAAATGAGCTCATAGATATGGTGAAAAATAATTGTAAAACCAATATGGTTTCCAGAAGAAAAAAGTCAACTATGGATTGAATATTTCTACCCATTCGTTTACAGGATGTTGTGATGTGGTTAAACAAATAATATACTACTCATTCATCGATTAGGAGAAATCGTTCGATGAAATCGAGTTCACTATGTTTTCACATGAATTCACAAGTTACAGGATTACTTCATTGATGATAAAAGCATCTAGTGTTCTTTCTAGGACACCTCTTTTTAATATTGCTTGCAATATTTATAAGTTTTATTATTACTAGTAGTTGGCGTGATGTAAATTTAGATGATGTTTATTCCATAGACGGTGCGGTAATTTTTGGTATTAAAGAAAACAACAGTTAAGCAGACATTAAAAACCATTCTGAATAATTAGGAATATCTCGATATTCATTTTCATGGTCGAATATAGAAACATTTGAAGATAATATGCATGTAAATAGAAACAAAATACATTTTGAGCTTCGGTGCAACATAAATGATCTAATGATAATTTTGCATAAGTAATAAACGGTTAAATTTCCTTCTAACACTTTAACAAATAATTACAATTCCATTTTTACATTTTATACAATGTAATGATAAGTTTCTTCTCACTCAGTGAAATATATATTATTTTTAATATTGAATAAAATTATGGATCTAATTTAACAATTCAATGGTAAATACACTTTATCGTTTATTTTTTGTATAACACAAAGAGAGGATGAGATAAGACGTCAGGAAAATATATTACTTAACAAGAAAACTATTTTGCTTGAATACGTATCCATGTATTTTTTTTCTTGTTCGGCTGATCAACCAAGTCAACCCTGTAAGGTGTGTGAAAGTTATGTAATTAAATTGTTAGCTAAATTTTATTTTCAGGTCAGCTCTTGAAGTGATCGTCAGTTAATTGCGTGGAATCATAACTACTTCAAATGATGACAGGAATACCGATTAAACCATGTATAATATTTTTCATATGACCTATGTAATGATCAGAACCAATAATAAATTACATTTAATAATTGGGACTTACGTTGCTGTTGTCTTGTTTTTCTACCTACTCGTGTACATTTCAAGATTGGTAAGAAAGCCTAGACAGGCATGTTCGAATACGACTACTTGCTGTTTAGCTTCACTTAAATATCGGACAAAAATATTAATTTTGTTCAGATACAGGACAATATGGCAGACGTAATCCCCATCATATTGCACACAACTTTATAGAACATTCACCAACAATGAGCAGGAGGGTTTGCTTTCCGTAAAAATCTCGATAATGAAAGTTCATAAACATAATACACACTATTAAATGACAAGCCCCGCATCTAAATCCATTATCAACACCACACTGCCATCTAAATATGCTTTGCCTACTCATGCTTCGCGTTATGCGTTGTTTGTTTCATATCTATGTATTATTATGCTGTTTTTATGTCTTACAAATCATGCTTGTTGTAACGACTCATTTGTTTTATGTAATGTCGGTAAAAAAGGCTCATTAGACATTATGTTGAAGTGTTGTTTTCAATAATGCCGACGTCAAATAAATCTTATCCAAGAATTCTGGAAACTTTACAAACAAGCGACATGTCAAAGAAACATGGATATCGCTGCCGTTTTTTTTTAATGTTTGTTTCGATTTGGTACTTTACGGTACAGCAACAAAAATACGTTATTTAGTGCTGAAACAAGTAAAGTTGCACAAGAGACATCGCGGTTGTTGGCCCAGACTGGTCTTATGGTAGGATTCGGACCAGCACGCTTACGGCCGTGTGTGCGGAACACTAACCACTGAGCCAGCCTGGCTCCTTAAGGTTTTGCATATTGACGACACCTTAGTTGAAGATAAAAAAAGGCAAATGTTAAGATAAAACAGGACCACAGCTTAGTCAGTTTTGGAAGGATTGTTGGCTTTAATTACCGACAAAACCATCACCTGCAAAAAGTTACAATAGGAAAAACAATCTTTTAAAGGGAAATCTTATAATAAATGTAGGTACCATAATTAACGTTTTGATTAAGAAAAAATATTAAGTTAAACCTCAAAATTTCAAAAATTTAAACAGTTTGAGATGTAAAAAGACGGAGAGAGAGAGAGAGAGAGAGAGAGAGAGAGAGAGAGAGAGAGAGAGAGAGAGAGAGAGAGAGAGAGAGAGAGAGAGAGAGAGATTCCAGGCATTTGGCTTGATTAGTGAGTAGGATGTTAAGATGAAAACAAATTAGCATTTTTAATGTATATTTCTGATTAATGCATAGTAGTAATTTACAAAGAGAATTAAAAGTTTAAATAAAACAAACAAGACACTAATACTAAACAGCCAGTTTAATCTCTTGAAATGATAAAAGACCAATAGCGTACAATCATATTAACATGTGTCATATAATATTCAATGCATTACATGTATTTGGTAATCAATGATTACTACAATTATGTTTTTCTGTATACACATTGGAATGAAAATGCAATTTCAAATGGATTCAACTGCAAATAACATAGACTGTAATCTACTGTCACCTTATAATATATGCTGGCAGATCAGGATCTACATTGTTCTACTGACTTCTGTCTGAGCAGTTTGCAGTTGGCTCTGACACGTAAGCAAGTATATACAGCAGTTTCCCTATGCTTCTGCAATGTCACCAATCAGACAAAATAATATGCACAACCTGTCTGAAATGTAAGTTCCTAAAACATGAGAGATATCTTTTTAATTTACTTGGTGTAGAATATTATACCAGTGTATCATTACCATTATTTAGTCACCTATGCATTGTTCATATTCATCTTTGCGAATGTTTATTGATCAGTAATGTTCATTCATGCACCATGTGTCTATTCGTCCATTAGTTAAACCGTAATCAAAACTCGGATGGAGAGTGATGTTAGTGGTGTTTTTCTTGTGTGCGATAATGTTTGGCGCCTTTCCGAACCTTTGTTTGGCGCCCTTTCAAAAGTGTTGGCACCCGTTATTTGGCAGCAGCGACTTCGCACACGCGACCAGCCGGGTCTGCATATGCGTTTCACTAAGTATATAACCACAAAAGTTTTAGACCTGGATGCAACTCCCAAAACAGATTGCTGGTGGTGTGGTGATGGGTATTTGAGGGAGAAGGGGTTAAAATTCTTACAAACTGCACATATAAGAAATCACGTTCTGTTCTAAGCTTATTTTGTAACTTGAACATACTGTATAAACTCCTTTACAAGCTGAGGCCCTGGCAAACAATACAAACACTTATATGCCATTGTATAATGCATCAGCCGATCAGGGTCAATATTTTTTTGTTTTACTTATTACTCCTAGCAAATTGCATAGTCCTAGCTATGCTAGCACACTGTGCAATGGCAGATCTTGGTTTGTGCCATTTGCAGATGGACTGGACTTGTAAGGAAGTATATATGGTAGAGGTATAAGCAGGTTCAGTTTGATATTGGACAAAATTCATCATTATTTTATGTCAGAAATGGAGGCCACTGGAGTTCAGAGTTTATCATGCTGCCTAATCAATGGATTGTTGATTTCAAACATGCTCAAAAAAACCCCCATGCATTTGCTGCTTTATGATAAAACCTAAAAACTTTGAATCTTTAACAAAAAACATCAGCAAATTTTGACTAAAATAGAAAATACCAGCATTTATTTTTTTACACAGGTTTTCTTTGTTGTAAATTAAAATATCACAAACATCTGATTGAAAGGGGTTTAGTGTAAACCTGTCCATGTGCACTTAAAACTAACTATTGTGCTTGTACTAATGACAGGCTCATGTCCAACAGCACAATGGTGCAAGCTTGCAATACAAATAAGTACAGCCTACCCAATGGCACAATGGTGTAAGCTTGTGATACAAATAAGTATGACCTATCTAACAGCACAATGGTGTAAGCTTGTGAAACAAATGAGTATAACCAATCAAACAGCACAGTGATGCAAGCTTGTGATACAAGTAAGTACAGCTACCCAATAGCATAATGTTGTAACATTGTGATACAAATAAGTATGGCCTATCCAACAACACTATGGTGTAAGCTTGTGATACAAATATGTACTATTTATCCAACAGCACAATGGTAAAAACTTGTGATACAAAAAAGTACAGCCTACCCAATGTCACAACAGTGTAAGCATGTGATACAAATAAGTACAGCCTACCCAATGGCACAACAGTGTATGTGATACAAATAAGTACAGCCTACTCAACAGCACAATGGTGTAATTGTGTGATACAAATAAGTACAGCTTACCCCAAAAGCACAATGGTGTAAGCTTGTAATACTAATATGTACTGCCTTTCCAACAGCACAATGGTAAAAACTTGTGATACAAATAAGTACAGCTTATCCAAGGGTACAATGGTCTAAGCTTGTGATACAAATATAGTTGTGAATACAATTTTTAAGAGCATAAGCACTATCAATTTATTTATTATATATTCTCATTTGTTGAATATTTTTAAAAAAAAAAATTAAAAAGCTTTTAACTTACAAAAAATTAAAAATTATTTGAAGAAATATTGTTTTAAATATTTTCTGACTAGATTACATATTAAAAGATCATATAATTTAGGTTTACATCTTGCTTAATCATAAGAGAAGTGATGTGACATGGCAACAAAATCATTAGGTCCTACTTGTACTTAACAGCACCTAATTAATGCTAAAAATGCTTGATAATGTCCAAATAGTGAATAATCTACCAGATCTTCTTATTCAACTTCACTTTGTTGATTACTTGAAGCTGGTATTATGTCCAAAATAAATTATTAATATATAAGAGTTGAAACGAGATGAAAATAATATGGGATGGATTCTTTGGGGCATAGGCATTGTTGTCAAAATACTATATAGGGTTTGATGGCAGAGGTATTGTTTGTAAATGTGTGGAACAGCCGATAATTCTTAAATATTCTTTACAATCAGCATGTGAAAACATGAAAATGTGGAGAATAAAAACATGGCTGCCTGGTTTCCTTGACTAGATCTAATATCCTAGATCTTATAGCTAAATACTGTGATCTGAAATGCCAATATGCTAGACATCACTCAGATAAAATTATCTATGCCTTGCAAGTGATAAATGTTAGGCTTTTATCAGGATATGCACATGATTTTAAGGTGCCATGAATATCATCTTGTTGACGGGTTTCATATACATTTGTCACAAAACATAAAATTAGTACATTGTATCAAATCAATAAGTATTTTATTAAAAACATTAGAGAAACTAACAACCACTGAAACAAACTAAATCCCAAATACTTTTGAGTCAGTGCACCACAAGGAATACTTAGTCCAGTCAACAAAAATAAATATCAGTTTTCCATTTAGTTTGACCCCTCAGCCGCATGTGGCAGCTGTGAATCAACTATCACATAATTATAAGAGACTCAAATGAGATAAGTGAGATTCATGTGAATGAGGCCAATCACCAGCTAGGTATAAATATATACACATTATTTTAATGTGCTATAAATATCATCCAATGCATGTGCCAAGTATATATTTGTTACGATCAATCAAATAAGCTCTGTGTATAACATAAAAAATATATATTTTATAAGAAAACAGAATAAGAAAATAAACTTATCTGAAACAAATCCCTAAAGATAAATAACAGTTTTGAGACAGTACATATAGCTCAACCCTACATATACTTTTTAGTACCATTAACAGAATTAGTATCATTAAATGTAATAACTCAGCCACATTTGCCATTTGGTTTGACAGCTCAGTCACAATATAACATCTATCATATATTTATAAGAAGCTCAAACAATATAATATTCATATCAATCACAACCATTCCAATTGCTAGCTAGGTGTGAAATATATGTACTAATCAAGTGCATTTGGCCTGGTAGATTTAGGATTGCTTCCGTGGTCTATTCAGTTAGTAATAATATCAAATCTGTATAACATAATATTTTTCACCCAATAGTTACAAAACATGCCCCTTGTATCTATAAATAATGTGTGAAATAATGGGAATTTTTCTCAACAAAGAAAATGTAAACTTCACAGGAACGATAATGGCAAGAAGTACAAATTTGGTAACCATACAATGCAATGCCTTTTTTTCTCAATTGTTGGCAAGTTTAAAATTCTTGCTTCCTTGAAACTTTAACTTCCATCTCATAGTTACAACAGTCATTAATACACCAATAAGGTATAATCAACACCCAAAAGCCAATGTGCAATGTTTTCAACACTGGCCTCCTTTTGAAAATTTATATCCTAATGTTCTTTCATTTGACCTAACAGAAGAAATTATCAATTTAAGAAATAAGTTTCTTTGATAGTGATTACTAGATTATAATAACAGTATATTATTTGCATGACTAACTCACAAAATGAACCATACAATGATAATGTATAGCAATACAAGTGCTAAAATTAGTCTGCCCATTTAGGTGCGAGTCCTACAAGAATGATATCTTCCAAAATATGGGACTGGTACTATATTCTACCCATACAAAAGTTACAGACATGCAAACTTTGACAAATTTAAGGCTGGGAGGGTGTGCCTTATTAAAACAGGCTAAATGATATCAATGAAACACATTTCATTCCAAAAATTTGTTTTTTCTTCAAATATATATTATGCAATCATGATACATTAGAAGAGGCACGAGATAGTGTTAAATTCCTCTTTCCCCTATGAGGGTCTAATTTCTGCTCTCCTAGTGCAAGTTAGCTATTGTGAGAAATACCGGGAACAGAAGCCAAAGATTTCCCAGTAAGTGACCTGTATGGAATAAATCTTCCTCATACAAATCAAGTAGCAGTTTATAGGACAAGTCCATATGCAGCTTTTAAAGGATCCAGTAAGGTGGCCTGTTGTGCTGCTACCTACATCAAACTGAGACTTTTGATATGAAAGATGTCCAAGATTAAAGACGGAGAAAATCAACTCTTACCTCCAGCCCATTATGTGGACTATATCAGCTTGGGAATGATAATATATAAATGCTATGATTGCATCTACATGTGTAAGGAACTCATTCAATTTAGTTTTTATACACAGCAGAAATAAGTGAGACTCCCTCTCTGCAAGAGCTTGTCTTGCTACAGGGACTACTTTTAAAACTCCAATGAGGTTGTTTTGATGCCCCTGTGGCAATGGGTCTAACAAAGAAATCGGTTTAACAACAACAGTCTTATTCCCCACCTACATACTCCCCCATGAACAGGACCTTCTTCCTAGCAATGAAAGTGGAAGATATAGAGTGAAACTGAACCATCATGACAGAAATGAAACAGTTCAGACTGACCAATAAAGCATGCATTTAAATGATTCTAACTCCTGTAGCTAAAACAACTAAGAAGCAGTTCCAGATTAAGTTTAAAAGGAGTTTTATTCAACCATGTCAGAACCCATTGCAAATTCCATTTTTGAACACATGGTCAAAGCCATCAGTTGAGAGAAATAATTTGTTTGTTTAGACAGCCTGAGATTTCTGTTCTGGCTAATATCCTCCCTTCAATGAAATGTGTTAGAAATTGTGGATCAATAGCTTTTATTCTGATCATGGGAGCTAACTTCTCTTTTATCATGATGAGAGTTACCTTTACTTTTATCATGATGGGAGATACTTTCTATTTTATCACTGCAAAAGTTACCTTCTTCTCTTTTATCATGATGGGTGCTACGTTCTTCATTATCATTGTAGGAACTAACTTTTCATTTTAAACGATCAAAGAAGGAAGCATGCCAAGTGTGCTGAGGATTTCCCAACCAGGCTGTGTCAGCTGTTTGAATGTTGGCTTTTCTTTCTTGGCCGACAAGTCAAATGATATGGAAACTGCATATTGCCATTAAAGGAGTTGGTCAAAACTTGATACATATCAGCCAAAATCTTCTATCGATGCACCGATGACTGAGTTTTCAAAATGATTACAGAAGACAATGTGATTCTTCAAATACAGAAGACTGGGCGACATGGAGGCCCCCTGTAATTATGTTAGTAAATGAGCTGAGATGGGTGGTCAATTCAACATGGTGTACACTACAGATATGGATATTGTGATTTCCAGCTTTTCACTAAATTAATTATCAATGACAAGAAAATGATAATTGGAAACTATACATCATCTCTGTAGATGGTGCTGTGATTGGATGGTGGTGGGGCTGTCTTGTATTTTGGGTGTAATTTGCAAATCATTTGAGAATGATAGTAGACATCTAGGCCTTTATGAGCACCACAGACAGTGCAGAATGTGACAGAGATCAAACTGGTAAAGGATCTGATATTCTGTGCTTAATTTGGTGATGGCGTATAACCGATACTCAGCATCTGGGACTGTATCAATGTGGAGGGATGTGACAGGGCTGGTGTTGATAACAGAGCTGTCCAGTGTTCACTATAATGACTGGCCTCTGTTCTGTGGATAGCACTGTGCATCCAAGACTGTAGCTGATGACAGGTCATGAGATAATTAACACCAGTTATGGAATATACAAAGGCCCAACGAGGCCAGTACCTGACAAAGATGCTGGTGCCAGTTTTCTGATGCTGGGATGGGAAAAGACTGGATATTTTATCACTGTGTCTGGTTCCTTTCGGCATGAGTTAGGTTTGTTAGAGCTGGTAAGCCAAGAACACTTTTGTCTGCCACTTAAGCAGATGAAATTTTGCACTTTAATTGCTAAAATTAGCTAAAGAGGACAGGATTTTCAAGGTAGTGGTCATACTTCAAATGTATTATGGGTAATGTATCTGCAAATCGTCTTTGCTAGCCATGGTTCTGATGTGATATCTCTATCTACATCTTGGTGTATTGAACAGATATACTGGTGTTTGTCAAAGCAATGTCTATTGGGTTTCATGAGTTGCCTCCCTTAGTATGTTATGTCAACTAACCAATATCATGGTGCATTGTACACCGGCCAAAAATGGTAGGGGCAATTGACCTAAAATCGATACTTTTGGAAGTTTAACATTGAAAATATGACTATTTATCAGAGGGAAGCTATTATTTATTTTATTTTATGTTATTTTAGTGAAAGGTATTTGTGTAAACATGGACTGGTAGTGGAAAATTGTTTATTTATCAGTCCATTCAAGTTGTGTGCTCCCTTTGTCCGATCATATAGGAACAGTGTTCAAATTTGAACATTACTGATTTGATATGGTGGCTTGCCATTGTATCCAATGAAATTCACAAAACTGAAGCACAGAAATATCCAATTAATATGCCAAGGTGTAGATTGGGTTATCAAATCGAAATCTTAGAGATGTCTGAAAATGAAAAATGCCTATGCCAATTCTTTACACAAATGTTTTCTATATGAAACAATTCTGTTACTTTCAACAAAAAGGAAATATTCACCTAAATGCAAATATACTATTCCATGGCACAAATACAAAAATCTATATTGAATCATATATAAATCCATTAGAATTGTAGTTCAAAATGCTCAGAAAGTAGCTCTTTATTCAATGAAATACAATTACTTACATTTCAATATTTCTTTTTACTTACAACAGCTTTTAAAAATCAATGTTATTGTTTCCACTGTCTAGTCTCCAAAAAGACTATTTTGTTCAATTTTCTCTTTCTTATTCATTATAATTCGTGTACATCCATATGAATACATGGCCACAGGCATGTTTCCAGCTCGGCTCCAGCGGTTTAATTTTGGATCAAAGCACTCAATTATATCAGTGTATAGGTAGTCCTTTGCACCCCTCCGCCGTCCACCAAATGCATAAATCTTTTCATCCAGTACAGCCAGACTCACAAAATCACGACAGTCCTCCTGTTCTGGCAAGATTTCCCATGTCTCAGTTTGTGGTGAAAAACGAAACACACCCTCGAGCCCAACAACATAAATCTGACTGTTAAGAACAACAGCTGTGAGGCACATGTCATTTGCTGGCAGCTCACTAGTAAGGATACAGCAGCACTGTCTTGTTGTCGTGTCATAACACTGAACACAGTTCGTGACAACCTCATTGTGGTTTTTTCCCCCAAATAGATAGATCTTTTTCCCAAAGGAAACAAACCCCATGTTCTCTACTGGCTGTGCCAAGACTCCTGAATCCTCCCATTTGTTTGATTCAAACTGCCAGGATTCCACAGTGGACAGAACATTATCCTCATCAAAACCTCCAAGGACATAGATATGATCGTCAACTGCAGCCATTCCATGCCTTCGTCGGGCATTGAGCAAATTTGCTCCTTTCATCCACATATCAAATGAGGAATCATACTTCCAGAATTCTGCACTTCTCAGCCCACCTGACACGAAGATATTGTTTCCCACCATGCATACTGCAAATTCATTTCTCTTCTTGAATGGCAACTGTCTAAGTGAAAAGGGCTCTTTTGACTCAGAAGTGTAGCATTCCACATCATTGCTAAGACCATCTGAAAGCCTTCCCCCAAGCAGCACTGCAACTTCTAAAACTGGGAAGGACCAGCGAGGGGTGATTTGATACGAGGGTAACATAGGTCTCCGAGCTGGAATGGTGTGATATACCATAGCATCTTCGAAAAGTTCTTTTCCCCTCTCATCATTTATAATGTGAGTGCAATTAGCTACAACATCTAGAAGGTAGACTTTAGAAAGAAAGGGAAACTTTATGGTCTCCAACAACTTGTATCGGTAGGCCTTCCGTTTGTGTAAGTCAGTCTCAAGCCATTTCAAGGCTGTCTCAAAAACTACCTCCTCCATGGGGCAATTCAGCCTGCGATCTTTCAAAAGGTCAATAATGCATTCTGGAGAAAGTTTGTAGATATCTTCCTCCTTTGCCAGAAGGTGAAAATACTGACAAGTTAGCTCTTTGGCAAACTCATAAAGAGGCTGATGTGCATGAATGTCAGCTAATGTGAGGGCTGCCAAGCAATTATTATCATTCATATTGGCCTTAAAGAACTCCACACACAGATCAACCAATGTTGAGATCTGCAAAATATGGGCTTGAGTGAAGACGTCCTCTACAAGCCTCTGGTTGATATTGACATGGCCGGTATAAATAAATCTAAGCACTTGCTCAAAAACTTCACTGTCTAAATGCTTCAGTTCTATAACTTCTTTCCTGCATTCTTCCATGCCAGATGAAAACATGGAACGGAAGTAAGGAGAACCTGCTGCCAGGATTACCTTGTGGCAGGCAAATTGGCGACCCTCCACATCTATGGTAATGTCTGTGAAGCCTTTATCCTCTCGAAACTTGTCCATGTTCTGAATAAGATAGCCCGAGTGCTCCCCACTTCTGTAAGATGTACTGGTCTCTGATGACACATCCTCTAAAGAGGCTGATTGTCCAAGAAACGTAGGCATCATCTAGGATAAGAAAAAATATTAAGAGAAAACGATTATATATTTATGTATATATCATAGTTAATATTTGTGTACTGCAATTTATCATAAACCATCATTACAAAAAATATTTTCATTTTTGATTAATTTCTCATACTGAAAACTTTGTCTAAAATTGAAAACATACATTTTCACAAGATTATATTTTAATATTTGTATGAACCAGAAAATACAACAAATAAGTTTGGTTTAATGTTTTATGGCACAGCAACACAAGCATGTTATTTAGATTCAAGACAATAAGAGTAAAGTGAATTGACCAAAGACACACCATGGTAGCTAACCAAAACTGATCCAACAATAAGATTCAAACCCACACATTTTTTATCAAGTGCCCAGTATGCCAATCATTTAGCCACCATGGCTTCAATAATAAATAAGCATATAAAAAATTACAGACAATAATTAAAATGTTACACATACTGTTTGTGCTCTCATATTAGTCAGATCCAACTACAAACTGCATTGAACCCAATCTGCAGTAGCATCATGCACCATTCATAATGGTGCATGATGGACGCATGGTGTAATGGAAGCAATAAATAAAATATGCACTAATGACAAATCTGTCAGTCCATTATGCAATGGCAGATCAGGGTTATGATGCTTGAAGCTGAACATGACTTATACAAAAGTGAATACAGTAAATTTACACATACTGACATCTGACACATTAATACAGGTCTTTCTTATGACCATCCATTTTAGAGGAGTAGTGATAACAAGATTTTCACGATGACTGCTATGGGGGTCATACTGGTCAGCAACATTTTCAATTAGGTCCAACTAAATATTATAAGAAGTCTGCTGCTAAAAACCCAATGTTGATGCCTATCCATCTAGCAACAAACCAACAAAAAATTTTTTAAAAATGGGCACCATGTCTGCAAGTTAGCCATATTGGGGGTCTGATTAATGCATCAAATGTCAATATTTATAAATTTACTGTATTTACTTTTGTAAAAGTCATGTTCAGCTTCAAGCATTGTAATTTAAAGTCTTTCTGATGTAAATTCCATGTCAATATCCCTTTCGATCCAGGAGTGGAAATAACTGTTTTAATTTCAGACCAACCAGACATATCAAGTTATCTATTATTGAAAATCTCATGCAGGCAGGACTATCCATTCAGGATTATCAACAGCAAGATTTTCATAATGGACGTCAAAGTATCTCCATTTTCATTAAGCACCAGTTAGACCTTGGGATGACTGTATGTTTAAAGTTTCACGTAAATCTTCCAAATAGTTTAATAGTTTACAAGGAGTAGCTCCTATAAACTCTTCTGATTTACTAAAAATCCCAAATGGAATAAACAGCTTATCATAGACTATACATGTAAAAAGTCATGAAATTATCATTTTTCAACTGGCACAGATCTGGCTATTTTAAGCATCCACTAGCAGTTTCAATAAATTGAACACAAAATACTGTAAGCAAAAAACTTCAAGTTCATTTTTTATTCAGTGTGATATCAGAATTACAGCTAGAAAAATGGTAGCTTGCTGGTGTCAATTTCGAGCTCTGAAATTAGAATTAGAATTCCAATTTTAGCAACTGGGTAACTGCAAAACTTGGGCACATAACTGTAAACAAATAAGAAATCTTGAAGAAATTACTTTCTTACACTGAAATAAACCCTGGAATTATTTGGACAAGTAGCAAATTTTTAGCAACTTTTTGCAGGAAAAATTTATCCACTAGTTTTATTGTTACTGTAAAACAAATTTGTTTTTGGAAAGCCAAAATATGCAATTGCATGTATTTTCCTCTAAAAATCGTAAGCAAAAAGGCAAATTTTGAATGTCTCATCATCTTTCTCTGCATATGTATACAACATTTATGAATGGCTTTTCAGAAAGAACTGCCAAAACCAAAAAAGGATAAGACCTATTTTGTTCCATATTAAATCCCGAAATGAATCTAGGCATCACATTTGTAATCATAACTATATGTAACAGAATAGTCAAAGTGAATTATCTATTTTTTAATGAATAGTTTCATTGATACTAACCTTAATCAAAAGACTAGTCTAACTCTTTCTCAAAACAACGTCAATAAACCCAAGACAAAAATCTTTTGTTTTGGACACTTATCATTGTTGAGTTTCTGTCTGTCTGTCTTTCTCTTTATATATATATATATATATATATATATATATATATATATATATATATATATATATATATATATATATATATATACACATATATATATATATATATATATATATATATATATACACATATATATATATATATATATATATATATATATATATATATATATATATATATATATATATATAAATTATAATTTTTTCTGCTAGTATCTATCCTTTATTAAAATTTTGTTTTCTTTAGAATGTCACCTATTCCCCGAAGAAAAAGCTAAGTCCTGTCTTTTCCAAAGGGAATATCCATAAGTAATCCCTTTTCATAAACATGTTTTGAAAGAATATTGCAATACTGCTTTTATATAATTATATTATTCATGAATTTTTCCTGTTATCTATTTTTGATTTCTTTAAATATATCTTCCTTTAAAAAAAAGCATTTTCTTAAATGTATGAATCCCCACACCAATAAAAACAACTTCAACTTTCTGCTTAAAACCATATTGTGATTTTACCCCCATATGTATCTTTTTAAGCATTTAGTAACTACATTATACTTATTATGCATACATCAAGCATCCAAGTAGTCTTGATCATAGTTAAAGCAAATTGTACCTTTACATAGCAAAAAACTATCTGACATAATTGGTCATCTGGCACATTTCTGATGGAAGAAACAGACATGCACATTCTATTTCCATGATTCTCCCATTAACAATTGTGTTACGAATCCACGACTTCATGTTTAGTGCACAAGGGGATGAATAATAAATGCATTGGTACTAATGACTTTTGCCCAGAATGTGCACAGGTAGCTACTCATTTTCTCCAAGCTCTATTTTTAGTGTGCTTACCAAAATTTCATAGTGACTGATTTTGTGGGAAATCTGTTCCTGAACCATTTACTTTTTTGTTAATGTAACATCAGGGACACAACCATCACTTTGTAGGTATGAAAGGTTCTAAATGACACTGAAATTCACAAGTTTTATGGATTTTTACATGTGATGCAGAGATATGTAGGTGCAACTCTTTGTGGGTAATCAGTGAAGGATCAGCTTTGTCATGTAATATTTTGCCCAATTCAGTTTCTCCATTTTCTACTAAGTCTGAGAATGTATAGTTATGAATCTTTGGTCTCATAGCATGTGGCCTCAAATGCAAGAAGATTTCAAAGCATGTGTTTCAAAACATGACCAGTCAAAAACTATTTAGTGCTACTTAATCAAAAATATCAGGAAAATGGACTCGTTTTCTGTTTAGTGAGACTAGATCTATCATAAAAATATTGAAAATGAACAAATTAACAATGATAAAGGTAAGATGAATTACTGAATTGTACCAAACTGATGTGATGGAAACCCAATTTAGAAACATTAATAACTACTAAAATATTTGATTTTATATATTAGTTTTTTTAAAAGTATACAGTTTCTGCAAAAGAAAAATAACTAAAACCTTCCTTCAAAAATTTTGTGCTTTCTAAAATTTTACATATACTCCATCCAATAAAATATAGGCAAAACAGATTAAATGAGGTTGGAGAAAACATTTATTGGCAATAAAAAGAAGGGGAAAATTTGAGGGAAATATATTTTTGTGGAGAAATAAAAATACATACCTGTAGTTTAGACTTAATTCACCTTAAATGCAATAATGTCAAACAATATATTGTTTTCATTGTATGCAACTACTAATGATTTTGATTTATATTGTTGAATGCAATAATTTTGCAATAGGAACTGTTTTTGAGATTACTTTAACATGCAGACAACAAGTAAGCTGGGAAATGCTTCAAAATCATTAAAGTAAAATTAGTGAAAAAGAACCTTGCTAATGTTTTAAAACATTTCTGCTTCTTTTGCCCCTTTGGTATAGAAAAGGAGCTAATTTGATATAGAAGTTTAATTCAGATCTTTTAAAAAGACTGGAACATTCATTTAATACATTTATTTCCTAAATATTTTCTTTTGTACGGAATTTATTTATGATGATTTTAAGAAATTATACAACAATGTCATGCCTTGACAAAATTGCAAAGAATTTCCTAAAGATGCAAGGGAGCATGTGCAGGAAGCTAGTTGATATAGATTTGTCCATATACAGCTACATTTCATGAATAACTGCACATATGATTAAATTTGAAATGACAATGCTGCCAGCTCCCAAAAAAATATTTTTTTTTAACTTGTGGCAAAATGCAATAACATAAGAAACATTTTATTTATTTTTTTAAGATGTCAACTCCTTAATTTTTTGTAATATGCATCTTCTTATAGATCCTTCTAAATGCAAAGTTATGTATATTTTGCCCCATTTGATATACATTCATAAAGTAAATTTCCATGCATATTGCTGAAGTTATAAAACATGTATTTCATGCATGTAGCTTGCTACTAAGTATTATTTCTCTCAGTAATCACAAGAATTATACACACAAATTTCTTTCCCACCTAAAAATCTACAGCTGTGGTGATCAACATATTTCACATGTGTAGTGAGTTACTTATAGTATTCCTTCCACTCCTGTTTGTTTGAACCCCTATACATATTTAAAAAAAGAAAAGCCTCAAGGATATACAAAATGCACACACTTTAGTCATTTAATTCATCAATTATAACTGCCAAACTGACTGTCACCAGGTAGCCCCTAACATTGTCATTTGTCAGTTTGTTCATACTTCAAACCTAACAGAGGATAATGTAAATAAAAACAGTTTGATCACTGTCCTTTTTCTGTCTCTATTCAGGAAAAAAAACAGTCATCTGCATCTAATATTTTCATGGTCTAAATAACATTGCACAAAATAAAATGGTGTAACTCTTAAATATATTTGTTCTAGCACTATAACTCCCAAAATTATGGAAAAATTGATGAATTATTCTGAGCTTACTAAAGACATCAAAATGCCTCTGTTGTCTATATAGAAGACTTGTGATTTAGTAAACAAAACTCTTGTTTGGTTTGAAACATGCAGAAAATAAGTGTTAGTTAAAAGGATAATATTTGGAAAAACATGCTGCTATCTAAACACTTTCTTCAAAATTAGTATAGTTATATTCATTTCATTACAGAAACATACTTCAACTTAATCCAGTTTTGGCATTCCCTACTTCTATCACATTCCAGCTAACTGAAATATAGGTAATGGAACCTAATGTCCATTTGCTAGTGTGAGAATTCAAATTTATTAGAAAAATGGATCTAGAGTAAGTAAAGCCAGACTAAGGCAATATGACTGTAAACTGTAAAAAAAAAAGCCTTGATATTGTCCGTCAATTGTGTGAGATATTCATGAATATGTTCTGATGTAAATCCATCTTGGAACTCACTAAACAACAACAATATTTAGGCTGACTGTCACCCCAAAAACACAAATATCAAAGATGGGGTTGTCCATGAAGGACAAAAACACAAATATTGCAGGAGTTGTCCATAAAGGATATTTGCAGATAAAACCTATTTTCCTACCCTGTCTCCTCTTGTCCGTTTTTGTCCGCATGTGACTTAACCCCCGCCCCATCTGGCTGTGGATATCCCCATCTAGCAAGACTGATGTGTCGGCCATGTAATCAACCCCAGGCACCAGGTGCCATACCTTTGTATTAATGCCAACCCATTCATATATATATTAACAAATAATTTATGCTTAGGGATGACCCATAAAGAATGTCCACAAAACAGACTGGAATATATGCAATAGGCACAAAGCAGCTATTCAACACAGGATATCATAAAAATTAAAACTAGCCTGCAGATGTCCACAAGGCCCTTTAACCCTCTCCACTCCATATTTGCAGATATCCTTTATGGATGATCCCGAAGGTTGTGGTTGCCCTAGTTCATATTTGCAACATGCAGTCATGTAGTGCTATAGTCTCCCTGTTTATTATTTTCCTACTACTGATTTAGAAAATGAAAAACACAAATGAGATAAAAAAAAAAGCACAGAATTCAGCCAGTTTATTCATTGATTTGTAATTTCAAACCTGATCATGATCATGGGGACCCTAACACCATTTTTGTCTTCACATTTCATACTAAACAGAATTTTTCACTGTAAAAGTTTATCCTGCTCTCCAGCCATTTCCAGTTCCTGGACCAGTCCATTTTCAGTGAAGGGGTGGATGTATAACTACAAATGTATGAACATAGATGGAAAATACTACCTTGTCTGCTTATGATATTTACAGTGTCAAATCATACAAAGAAAAAGAATGACAACCAAAAATTTTCCTTTCACATGGCTTTAATAAGTGGTGTAGTTTCCAAGTTCACTCTAAACTCTCAACCTATTGATAATTTATAGAATTATAGGGCATTTACCAAATAGGATAAACTACATCACTCTGTTGTCTTAGGAAATTAGACTCACCCATAGTGTATGCAATATGGTGCCATATTAGTATGGAAAGTCTGTTAAGCAAGAAAAGAACAGGATACCAGTGTTGTGGCCACTTTGGTCATCCAGGTTAGAAATTTTAAAATGAATTAACTAAGTTCTGTGCATTTTTTATCACATTAAAGTTTTCCATTATTGAAATTGGTGTGCTTTTTTTTTCTTCTCCAAAATACATGGAGGTCTATAGTACAAGTCACATGGGTCATGTATGAACATTTATTCATCTTAAATTAAATATAAATTGTTCTTTTTAAAATTTAACACTAATTTTCTTTAACCAAAGTCTACTCAATCTTGATTAACAATTGCTCTGCACCTTGACTATTACCAAGAAACTTTGAAATGAAAATTATCTATCACTATGGACTTTTGCAATAGTGGCCATGTGCTAGTCCAACAATGGAACACACATCACTGGATATTTTTGTTCTGGGGCGGACTGATGGGTCTTACTGCCTAACCAACAGTGATGTGTTGCATGTTTTGGTGTCGTCTAACAGTGAAGCAAAAGTAAAATTTTCAAAATATAACACACTTTTGGCAACCAATAACAACCCTTTTCTACAAAGTAAAGTTATGTTTTTGTCAGGCTTAACTTACCATCATGTCTTTTCTCCAATAAATTCAAATTCTCATAAAAGAAATGGACCTGTTTTCAAGGGTTTTTTTTTGCCTACATTTCAGTTGGCTGGAAAGCAATGAAAGCCAGGAAAGCTGAAATTGGTTAAGTTGAAATATTATTCTTTAATGAAATGAATAAAAATATATTATGCCTATTGGAACTGTTAGCAATGTTTCGTTTCGTTCAAGAAACATATCACCCTCATGAACCTACTTGAACATACTTTGGCATTCCTCGCCTACCATTACACTGCAACAAATTCATATGTATGTTAATGGAACATGAAAATGCATCAATTTGCAAGTGTCATATTTTGATTCCACCAGGATAAAGACAGCACTGTAAGTATATTAATTACACATAAATTAGTGGAAGAGTGTTGATATAGGCTGCCATGTGTGTGATATTCCTGAAACTGTCAACCAATATTGGAGCACACTATGCAAGGCCATTAGCTCAATGGCTGAGTAGAAAGACATACGACGAAAACAAAAACATGTACTATGTCTTACATTGTAGGACTAGCCATGTAATACACTTGGGTCAAAATAATAATGCGTCAAGTGGAATCTTGACAATCAAGGGTAGTACAAATTTGTTTATCAATGCAAATTTGTTTATCAATATGCATAGCTTTCATTGTGGCATCACTGCAATTTGGATTGTACTGGATCACACGTTTAGGTTCATTTTTTTCCAAAAATGTCTACATACTTTTAACATTAATTTTGCTGTATGGACCTTTTGGGGTATGTAATGACCTTTCAAACGAATATGGATGTATACAAATCCAAATGAAGTGAATACTTGCCACTTAAAGGTATGTAAAATCAAATTCTTTTAAATTGACAAACATTACTGAAGTAATCAGTGCTGAATGCCTTCATGAACTATGTGACTATAAGACTCTTCAGACCAAAAAAGAACCAAACGCAGTCCAAAGTGATGGATTATTACTCATATGCGGAGAAGGAGGGGGAAACAATAGCGAATGCAATCCCCCCTCCTAGAAAATAAAAAAAAAAGAGGGAACGTGCCAAAAAGTAAGGGAACATCATTCCCTTTTCATACTATACAGTAAAGTATAATCGTCCTTGTAGTTACGTTTTGCAATTTTCAAACCCCGTTATGGCTTGATCTTAATTTAAAGCTGAATTTAATAATTACATATCATACCCAATAAACGTGATTACGTGGAAATGAAACATGATGGATAGCACAGGTATTCGACACAAGCTTGATGTTTAAAAACAAACAAACAAACAAACAAAAAAACAAACAATAATCTTAAGGAAAAAAGTCTTACAGAGTGACAAAAATACCTTAGATTACACCCATGATTCGTTCTGACATTGGACACTCATACTACAGTACCAGTGTCCAATGTCAGAACGGGTCATTGGGGGTAATCTAAGGTATTTTTGTCACTCTGTAAGACTTTTCCTTAAGATTATTGCTTTTTTTAACATCAAGCTTGCGTCGAGTATTTGTGTTGGATAGTTGATTTCTGAAATTTATGTGAAAATAGTAAATACTTTCATCCCCTCATTAAAGTCTTGAGAGTTAATGCCTGACTGAATTGACCGGAAGTGAAAGGGAGCTCACTCTTCATCTTTATCGTTGCAGATGTTTGAGTTGTTTATTTCCATTAATCTTTTTTTTGTTTTTGTTTTATTGTTGTTGCTTTTGACAATTAAAAAAAGCTTTCCAAAGTGAAAATTGTGAATATTTCAAAGAAGGCTATCAGGCTTCTATCCGTGCAAGTGTAGGACCAACTGGTAATGATGAATTCAACCATGAACCATTTCTACCTCTTCCATACTTTTGGAGTGAAGAATTTGAATATGAGAAGATATCGTTCAGTATAAAGTTAGATTAATATAAATAAATCAGTTAAAGTATTTAGTTTAGAAATATTCACCCATCGTAATACATATAATGTATCGATACACGCGTTGCTGTTGACGTTACAAAGCACAATAATTTGAAGATTATACATGTCACAAATAATATTTCTGTGTGTGTGTGTGTGTGTGTGTGTGTGTGTGTGTTTTGATTCTTATATATATATATATATATATATATATATATATATATATATATATATATATATATATATATATATATATATATATATATATATATATATATAAGTTAAGTAAATAGGTAGATGGACCATATACACGGGTTGCTCATATTTTGCATGTATGCATAAGTACATGGACTGAGTAGCATCTCCCTTATAAACGCTCAGGTTTTTATGACCAAAAGCTTGATTATTGAAAAATGTTTTTGCAGTCGCGGCTACTAGAATCCACCTGGCATGTAGTGTGACGTTTTCTTTTGTATGTATGCCTATGAATTTTGTAAAATAGAATTTTTTAAGAATAGTGTTCAGCGATTAAACTTTTTATTTATGAAATGTGCTTTGGAAATATTGTTCTTTTCTAATTTCAAATCTATATCCGATTATTTGCTAGCAAATATGTATTATCATGTTTATTTCTTTGATTACAAAAATATGCCATGTATCCATAATGATAGTAGATGTTATGTTTTCTTCCTGAATATGGAAGAATTTGAAAATCGTGACATTCCCATTCGTCGATGCAGATGCGATGTCTAGATCTTTCATTTCACTCTTACAGACATTTTTAATGAGGAGTTTGGGCGTCCAGCTGATCTATTGGCATTGGCAACTTCTCAGTAACGCATGAACTTTAGGATGCATTCATATTGTATCATGCGCAAGTGTCAGGGTCAGCACAACTGTCTCTGTTTAAAGAGTGTCAGGATGTTTGGCAGATTGGTGTGTTTATGGATGTCGGCGCGTGGTGAAATTGTCCTTCCGTTTGATACCAAAGATGTGACGCATTAAAGCGATGAGTTTATTTTCTTGACGACTGTTGGTAATCCGTCTTTCGCTGCAAACGGCAGGATAATGAGAACGCAGACCAGGCAGATCATCATCTTAGTCTTGATTGTGAATTTGTTGTTATCTCAGGCGCGTTTTATGAATCTTGCGAGGGTGGTGGCAGCCTTTCAAATGTGGATGTTGATATGCTCGTTAGTGACAGGCTGACTGGCACTCTAAATCTTAGGTAGCAGAAGTTGCCGATTACCTCCAGGGAAAAGCTATCTAGGGCGACTTATGGCTACTGTTTAACACCTTCTCAAATGTCTACCGTTTTCCTGATGCTGATGGTGAGAAAAACATCTAATTTAAGAGCAGATGACATACCTGACGGTGTGGATCTGTTGTTTCCAAAGATGCTCGCACTCCTAGAATAATGTTCGGGTGAAGAAAAGTTTACACTAGACGGCTGAACCGTAAATGTTCGAGTTTCTGACACAGCAGGAAAAGTTTGTGTAACAGTCTGTTGACGTTCTGGTAAGAGAATACGTTCTGGCGGCACTAGTACTGATGAAGTTGTCTCCCCTAGGTCGAACTGACTTGAATATGCGGGCGGAAGGGACGTCGTATCTATGGGAGGCTGGGCAAGTGGCGCTGGCGTGAATGTAGATGATGTTAAGTCTAGAAGAACGTCATGCGGAAGGGACTGGAAAACCGGTGTTGAAATCGGTTTTGATGAAATACGTGGTGCGCTAGTAAGAACCGTTGACACGGCCTCTAATGGCGGATAAAGTGTCACAGGTGATGAGTAGGTTGCTGCAGTTTCCAACAGGAGCGAAGTGGTCGGCGTGAATGATGCTGATGTTTTTACTCTCGCAGAGCCGGGCGGAGTGAAGTCTGATGGTATTAAGAGAGGTGCGGTTGCGGGTGTTGTCAGTCTCGCAGAGCCAGGCGAAGGAAAGTCTGATGGTGTTAAGAGTTTCGGCAAAAGTCTATTTCGTAGATAATAATTATGGGGTGTGACGCCTCGATTCATAAAACTTATTCTTGTTATTCGTCCACCACTATATTATGATAGAAAAGATTCTCCGCCACTATATTATAATATGAAAAGTCTGACGTTGTTGTTTAGACGTTTTCTATCATAACCTTCTTCTCGTGTCTAATTACGAGAAGGTAGAAAGTTCAGCATTCATAAGAATAAGGTGTCACTTATGATGGTGTAGATACGGTTACATCTTTTTGTGGGAAATGCTTTGGCTACGAGAAGGTACCAAGAATCTGTAAGAAATAGACATGACACTCTTCTTGAGCCTGGAATCTCACTTTATTGACACATATATACATATATATATATATATATATATATATATATATATATATATATATATATATATATATATATATATATATATATTCTGAAGATACAACATGTAAATTTATTTATGTTGAAACTTCATACAATAATAGTTCTTCCACAATCTAGTATTTCATTTGTCCATTCATTTTTCTGCATTTTTGAATACAAGTGATTTAAATATTCAAAGAGCCAAAAATTCGATAACTGTAATAAATGTATTTTATTTTATTTATTGTAAGGTAAAGACCTGAAAAAGATCTGTGAATGTTATACTTATTATTTAAAGAATATATATATTTATTCTCAATTAAATTATAACATGAAGCTAGTAATTATTTCAAACAAATACTAATGAACATCGAAGCTGTAAAATATTTCATTACATTATGATTGTGGAAGAAGGGAACTCAATAATATTATATTATAAATACAATGAACATCAATTCAGTAAAATATTAAATCAGTAAAATATTTCATAGTAGAAAAGAGAACTCACTATTACATTATATTGATGAAATAAAAATAATTCAGAAGAATACCACAACTCACTATAAAATCTTTAACTTCCAAAAGCGAGTATAAAGCATTATTATCTTACCTGTAAGAAATAGACATGACACTCTTCTTGAGCCTGGAATCACACTGAGAATAACCAGTCCAGTGCCTATTTTTATATCCTGGAACTGGCAATTAACAGCGCTTCATCCGAGGTCACAAGATGATGTCTATCTAAAAATCACGCGTGCTTCTTGCGTGCTAGTCAAGGACAGCTTTAACTTTATATCAAGTTTTAGGGGGGGAGATAGAGTGTGAGTGTGTGGACAGTATTTTTCCGAAGTAGTGACCTTTTGGATCATACATTGTCCATAACCTTCCAGTTGTACGTGGTCATTCACATTGTGAACTTAATTTAATTAATTCCTTAGGGTGATTATCAATTACTTTGTTCCCAACATCACAACGCAATTTAATAAGGTTTTATTGACCGAACTGCGAAATAGCATGCCACTCGCGGCTTTATCTGTTGTTTGAACTATCGAACTCGGCTATTAATTAGATTTTTCCATTACCAAGTGAAAGCTGATCAATAATAATGCTTAATCTAAATTCATTTCAATGTCCTTATTATATTCAGGATATGAATTATTGATTGGCCCACGCTTCTCCTACAATCCAAATCAATATCAAAGCACTATCTTAAATTTGGATGTTTCTGTCTTCCAATAACTAGAGATTTCAATATGTTGTACACAAATTAATGATTTCGTTTCTTTCTTTTAAAATTGATATCTTGATATATGTATTCAAGAGCGCTCTTAAAACCCACATATTTCAACAGAGTTAAAGACATAATAATGTTTCTTTACCTTAACTAATTTACAGCATGTTTTCTGTTTCTAATTTCGTGGTGTTTGTTTTTATTTTTTAATCATATCATTATATATGTTTTTTTTTTTTTTAAAAAGTTTTGTCAGATGTTGTAAAGTGCTTAGAGCTTCTAAAGATTAGGCGCTATACAAAGTCCTCATTATTATTATTATTATTATTATTATTATTATTATTATTATTATTATTATTATTATTATTATTATTATTATTATTATTATTAAGATTCTAACAAAATAGTTGCAAACACTTGGTCCTTTTTTTCTGTGACGACATGCTAAGGTCAGTTTGTATTTTGACTTAAATTTAAACTAAGTAAAATGATTCGTGAAAATGTATTATCGTGTGATTTTGCAAAACTTAAATTGTTTATATGATCAATAGAGCACTTACGCTATAAAATCTTCAGTTTCGTATGTGTGTAATTTTCTTTTTGCACACTGTCAAGCTCTTTAGTTTTGTACACGTTTGTCTGCAAACTATTTATGCCGAATTGAAAGTGTTCGCTTTTAAAAATCAGAGTAAGTTGCGTAAGAAAATGTAACTTAAAGACAGGTGCGTAATTAAATTGTCCTTTGTACATTATTTGCATGCACCACTAAGACACTTACATTTGTTTATGATCAACTTTATTTGATGCCGACAAGCATTGCGCTCAGAATTTATTTATTTTTTAAAATTTGCATGATTCATAGAACTCTATGTCAAAGCCGTGGAACTCCTGACTTTTATAGCTGTTAATTGTTGAAGACTTTAAAGCTTTTTGTATGTAAATTTACCTTCAAACAGGTAACAATTTCCTTCTGTCGGTCATATTTTCTGTATAAGTGTAATGAAGACTACTTGCAGTAACACTATTCTGCTCCATAAGAACAGCTTAGTGTGAATCATTTATAATGATCACTGGAGCATAAATATTAGGGCCGTGTCTTTTTCTCTTGATAACAATAGGTAATCGTACTGCAGAATGGATCTGCTCAACAATTACAATACTATAATTGTCTTAAATAGATTACCTGACACTCTATCTCTGTTCCGGTCGCTTATTGTTGTGAAAGAATCTTTTATATGCAAATGACACTGAAATAAATATTACGCAAATCTCAACGTATTTTTGTAAAGTTACTTGTTTGCATTATCTTGCAGTATATGTAGTACCGGATTTACCACTGTGCTTAGGTGTGCTTAAGCACAGGGCCCCTATTGGACAAAGGGCTCATTTTCTTGGCAATACCTCCTTCAGGGCCCAAGCAAGGGGCCTCATAACTTAACCAGCACAAGGCCTCATTTGTCCTAAATCGGGCACTGAGTAAATGGATTGGTGTTACTATAAAGGGGCCCCGAGTGGCCGATGGTCTAAAGCGCTGTCCGTTACGGATCACTGCCATCTCACTTCTGTCTGCGTGGGTTCGAGTCTAGGATTCAGCGAATGTGGATATGTGAGAAAGCTTGCCAGTAGCTTCTCGTGGGTCGGTGATTCTTTCCGGTGATTTCCCGGTTTCTTCCTCCACCATTAATACTGGCCGCCATGAATAGCCTATCTTGTGCTGAAAAATGGCGTTAAGCCCAACAACAACAACAAGTTACTATAATAGTGAACGATAGTGTTTTGTAAATACCCTGGTGCTTGATCGGTTAATAGATTGTGCATTCAGATAACCTTGAGGGTTTTCCCTATGTTTCGCTAAGGGTACATAAGCAAGTTAAATATATAAAAGAACGCACTGAGGTATGTGTGTGTAATCCAATAATGATCCTAACGGTCAGAGACGATATTAGCAGTAGTATTAACAAATGATGATGAAAAATTCTCCTCCTCCTCCTCCTCCTCCTCCTCTTCTTTTTGTTCTTCTTCTTATTATTACATATATAATACATGTACTCTAAATATGATATGTCAGTGGGTTATATAAAATTTGTATACTGAACACTGACATAGAAGCGAGTTGACATTTGTAATGCAATATATACAAAATGTCATTATAATACATGTAACAGTCGTTATCCTTACATGAGCATTAAAAGCCTTTGACCCTCGCTAATTTCTAATTAAAAGCGTATATGCACAACATCCAGAACATCCCGTATGTATGCACTGTGAGCATCAGTTTATGTCAAATATGATCTTCAGACGTGAAAAATGAATGTATAGATTTGGCGTTGGAGTGCATAGTCTTCTTATATTATGAATTTTCGTTGACTTTTACATTATGCAGGTTGATACGACATTAAAATTTGCGCATACAGACTTTCCTCGCATTCTATATAATTGTTAGCACTTTGCAGACTACGGCATTCTCTGTGATTCAAAAATCTCCAATTTCGTGCAAATCATAACGAATGGTAAAGTTACTATTACATAAAAGTGTTTTTCTTTGCTTATGTGATCATCTTTTTTGATTGTCCGTATGTCCAAAACATCTAATTTACAAACAAATATATCCACATATTTAATTATAAAACAATAATAGCTGAAAAAGTCACGCCATAGCTTAAGGTTAAGAAACATGACATCAGTCATGTTACAAAACTATCCATTCCAACCTATACATGTTGTTACGATCAATGATACTTCGCCAACTCATCATCATTTTATGTAGAATGTACATTTTGGCCTGCATGATCCTTTGTGCTAGACATCACTATAAACTGCTACACTGCAGACATCGTAGACTGAAAATTGTTAAAGCCTACGTAAAAAAAATCCAAACACACACACACACACACACACACACACACACACAATTTTGACAAACATCAGCATAATTATTTTAAAAGTACTGAGTAATTACTGAAAGTTTAGAGAAAATTGGGTAAAATTTCTTGTAAGAGTTGTATTCAAGATAAATTTAATATTATAACACGGAACGTTGTAACTATGATTTACAGCTTACCTACAATTAACGTATGCATGATTACAAATTGTAAACAACTATTCGTGTATGTGATTAAGATTTTTAACTTAGGTTTAACAATTTTAGTCATATCGCTACGATGTCTACAATTTGGCAGTTTATGGTCATGTCTAGCACTAGGGCATAATGTCGCAGACATATATCATAAATTCCCACCCAGTCACATTATCCTGACACCAGTCTGGCCAGTCCTAAAACAAACGTCCTAATGCTGAGCGCCACGTTTATAAGTCTTTGGTTTGAAACCCACTATCTCCCGCATCCGAGGAGGACGTTCCTATCACATAGGCCACCAGAGTGGTCAACAACTATACTAGATTTTGTCTATAATTCCTTTCAGCTGGGTGCGACGCATCTCTGTAATTACTGACCTAGCTAACATCCAACGATCCGTTGACCAGTATAATCAACCTGGCAGAAGGAAAAGATGATACATTTTTTAAAATATTTTTGTTTGTAGCCAGATAAAAGCTGGACCAAACTAATAGGTAACGTAGGAAAATTCAACTAGTATTCTCCTAAAACCCTTGAGGTCAAAAACCTTACAACAGTCCGTTACTTCGCAGTCATGTGACCCTTGGAAGCACATATTGACAAGTTGTGATTAAATGCCAAGAAATCAGGTGTGTGGGATACCACTCTTGTTACATATATTGATATTCATCGTCAGTCATCAAGAAAGCCAGATAAGAACTGAAAGATCATGGCCTTGCTCGACAAAATAATTGTGAGTGAAAATGCCATTTCCATTTTTTTAAAAGTTTACCTACAATTATTTTTGCACCATCTGAATGATATTGAATGAGACACACTCTGTGTCATTTGTTGCTAAAAGACTTGGCATGTATTTTTTTAAATGCAGTTTTTCTGCAATAAGATAACCTGAAAGATATTTTTGGTATACCTATTGTAGGGACATCCCATAGCACATTTATGTCATTACCGCTGGACACGCTAAGCACAATCGGCCGCAATAGCCAGCTTTGTCAGGGAAATACCCAATTAGTTACTATTGATAGAAACGAAAGTATGTAGTAGCTACGTAGTTTATTTGTGTTGCTTTGGCTTTTGATATAGTTGTCTTCTTTTTTCTATCGACGTGATTTCAGTTTATAAAATTGCGATAGTGCGTAATTTCAGCATAAATTTAATGCTTGTTGGTGATTATATTAAACTGACAAGCTATATGTGTGGACGGTCACGACATTTGGAAATTGAAGGTCACAACTATTGAAAATCGAAGGTCAAAATTGTTGGAAATAAGCTTGATTTCGAATGGCGGAAATGTCTAACAGAAAGACTGGAGCGATGTTTCCTCAATATGACACAACTGCTAACAGAGAGAAAACCTTTCATAACTGGCCACAGGACAGTCACTTGCAGCCTAGAGAATTAGCAGAGGCAGGGTTTTTCTATCACGGTTAGTGTTACTTCTTATGATTCCGTAAGTATAATCTAGTAGTGTAACTTGTATCCCACTGGTCACCTTTATGCTGGATCCCTCTTTAGCTCATTACTTATGTTGTTTTCATTCCTTCCATCAAAACTTATCCAAATCTTCATTCTTGCCAACATAATAACTATAATTATAACAACTCGTTCTCCATTTGATAAATATAACTACTAACTACATCTGTCTAATTGGGGTGTGCTCGGAGGATTTAGTCCAGCCCTCTTCCTCCGTCAAAAAACTTTTCAAAACTGGACTTTTGGAGAGAGAGAGAGAGAGAGAGAGAGAGAGAGAGAGAGAGAGAGAGAGAGAGAGAGAGAGAGAGAGAGAGAGAGAGAGAGAGAGAGAGAGAGAGAGAGAGAGAGAGAGAGAGAGAGAATGTCTCCTTAAATATTTCAGTGTTGATGGATAGTTACCTTGAACTTATTTGTGAAAACAATAAATTAAGTAAAACATCAGCAGTTGATAAAAATGTCTGTCATCTAGGAATATTTTGAATAGTATGTTTGTTGCCATAGAAAAATAAAAGGCACATCCATTTACAACATTCTGCTGTTATAATGGTAGTTTTCTTCTTCTTTTTCTTCTTCTTCTTCTTCTTCTTCTTCTTCTTCTTCTTCTTCTTCTTCTTCTTCTTCTTCTTCTTCTTCTTCTTCTTCTTCTTCTTCTTCCAATTTCCATATGATGCAATAAACTTAATCCCCTATGACATTACGTAGCATACAGCAATCCAGTAGAGACATCATTTTTAGTCTATATAATATTAGTTTTTAATGATCATTTGATTCTCAAACGACGGGAACGTTTTCTCTCAGGAAGCTGTTATATCCACCATTTTAACGCTGACATTAAACACAAATACCTCAGTTAATAAAGACAAAGATCCCTCTCTCTTTCTCTCTCTCTCTCTCTCTCTCTCTCTCTCTCTCTCTCTCTCTCTCTCTCTCTCTCTCTCTCTCTCTCTCTCTCTCTCTCTCTCTCTCTGTGGATAAATTCATACTAGATTTGCATTAACCTAGCAATTTTGTAATGTTTATTCGTAAATGTGAATATTTCATATTATATTTACTCATTTTTATCTAGTTTTACATCTTCCAAATAGATTAAACTATTATCTTATTATCGATAATTGGGGTCAAAATGCCACTCAATCTTTGTAAAGTCAAATAATTAGTTTGAGCAAATGGGTGGGTACGCACGGATGATAGCATGGTCTAATATAACTTTTACTACACCAATGGGACGAGTGTACTGGATTATTTCCTTTCAATGTATAAATATTTCATTACACATAGAAGAGTTTGTGTAATGCTTTTCGGTCTATTTTAAGATCATGCACGACTGTTTATAAATATTAATTAGGGAAACACCAGGAAACGGTAACACATCCGTATTGAAAGTCATTGATAGCAAGAGCAATAAATTTAAAACTATATGGTGTGACGATAATTCGTGTATGTTAGATATAAATTAGCGCGTAGCCTAACTTCAATGTCGGCAGTGCAGAAAACCCTTATGAATTGAATGATATTGTTAAAGTTTCTTTAAATTTAAAAAAGACATTTTCTTGAAATGTGCAGTTCCATTCTTTGAAAAGAAGCATTTTCGAAGGAAAGTGATGCTTTGTTTGATGAACGTTGTCAGAGAACATGAATTGAGCTGAGAGTTCATACTAACCAGTATCATCAGAATAAAACTTAAAAAAGATAAATAATAAATCTGTTATAGCTAGATTACGTTATAATAAAGCTAAGAAATTTGCAAAGAAGAAACATGCTGTTAAAGATTGTATAAAAGAATAAAAATGGCTAAATTAAACAGAGGCTTTGGGAGAGAAATTAAAAATTGCTTCAAAAAGAAATAGCTTGTCATCTAGAGAATGACTCTGTAAAACATGTTAGAAACCGTTTATGGTTCTCGTAAATTAATCATCTATGACTCTCAAGATGAGGGTTCGACCTAGGTAGATAATTAAATTATCAATGGAGACCTAGATTCAGATGTTTCAACATATAAAAGAAAAGGATGTGTTATCATTGAAAAATAAATAAACCAACAGATAAAATTCATTTAAAAATTAACAGATAAAATTCATTTAAAAATTAACAAATAAAATTCATTTAAAAATTAACAGATAAAATTCATTTAAAAATCACGCTATGTTTAGAGCTGCATCGCATAATCTGAAGCCAGAAACGGTTCATTACGAAGGAGTATCAAGGAATCAGCTGCTATGTCGTTGGCGTAATTTTAAGAGCTGTTGAATATAGATATTGTATTGTGTTTTTGTCCATTTGTTTAGGGAACTGGGAAGGAAATATGTACCACGATATTTGGGGAGTTGTCGTACATCCTAGACTTAGTACATATTGCATTTCAATGCTAGCTAATTTGGAATTTGGAGAGAAAAAAATTACGGGCTGATTCAGACCAACTGTCAGGTTGATTTAGACCATCTGCAGTAATTATACAATACAGAAAAACAACGAAATACCAGTACTAGTTGTATTTTAATAGTTATTCCTATTTTGACAAGAATAGCAAAATAATGTTCATGCTTGATTTCAGCTCGTAAATCTATGTAAAATAATTATTACGTGGGCATCTGTAGGTTGTTCCACTTTGTTAGTTCCATTTATTTTTCGTAAATGTCTAGTCGAAATCAGTACAAAACATCTATAATCTATCATATTAATTATTTTATTTGTTGAAAAATAGCAAAACAAAACACTCTATCATTTTAATGTTTAAAATAAGGAAAACAAAGTTACAAAAGTAACTTTATTATTACAATTTTATCGATGAAAAACACATTAAAACTTGTAATTAATTGTGCCGGTATGGTCGGCTTTTAACACTATCAAAGAATAATGTAGCTAAATTAACCCACTGGTTTTATTTATGTCTCATGCAAATCACCATATCTTGGAATTATTTGCATACAGTTAAATGATACAGTACAAATTTAGATAATCAAAATAAAGAATAGTAAACATATTTCATCTGTCAGCAATTTTAATGAAGTTATGATGTCATTTATTATAATTAATATGACATCCAAACAATTCAATATGAATTATAATGTTTTGAAATAAGTCATGACTTTGGCGGGACCCCAAATTCGTTTACTACAGAAAGATACATTTTTACATAAATCCAATAAAAGCATTAACATACGTAGATTACTATATATATATATATATATATATATATATATATATATATATATATATATATATATATATATATATATATATATATATATATATATATAAATTAGGCTCAGTTTTCATATCTTCAGTAATAGTTATTTTATTAGTTATTGTATTATATTTTAGTAAAATAAAATAAGCTGTTTGCTTTGAAATTATTTCACTATTAAATTTTGCAATGCAAGATACGCCATCTTTCACTTGATTCGTTTACGGAACTACGCCACTATCTCAAGCTAAATCGTGGTTTTGTTTCCTAAAATGCAGTTTTTAACTGCTCAACATTCGTGGGGAATTATGGGAGATATCACATTTTAAACAACTGTACAGTTAGATTTACATCGAAGAAGAAAAACTTAATATTTTACATGGTCTGAATCAGCCCGTAATATGATCCGAATAACTTTCTTCAAATCGGTAAGGGTCCGAATCATCCTGCACACCTTGCAACTCATATCAAACGTATTCCATTGGTCCTGATAATTGGACTTGCTGTTCTCCCCCCGTACCCCCCCCCAATGGTACAGTCAGGAGGTGGAAAACACGCTTTATCTATTTATCAATCAATGTATTTATCCATTTATTCATATCTTCATCCATTTAACAAACCATACGTCTATCCATGCAAAATCTATTTATGGATCTATCTCTCCATCGATCCCTTTGTCTATTGATCCTTGCACCATTTACTCAACACATCAATTGATAAAAATAGATCTTTGTATACATGCCATGCATCATTGTACCATCCGTTTCTTTGCGTATCTTTCAGTCTTTTAACTGAACTTATAACATGCAACGAGACTTAAAAAAGTTGTATAAAAATGGAAACAATAAAGTTATGAATAGAACAAAGTGCACTAATATACTGATAAAGAAATATAATAAGTCTTGGATACAAGAAAGTAATTATCTTGGTTCTGACATATTCATAAAGAGATACAATGAGTCCTGGAATAAATAATTATCTTGATTCTGAGTGTGAGTTACAATGTCTATTTTTTTTTTACTATACTATAGGTGATGGGGACAGTGTGACATGTTACTGCTGTGGTGGAGAACTGTCTCAGTGGGGACCAGGAGATAACTCCTGGACAGAGCATGAAAAGTTTTACCCATCATGTGCACATGTTCTTTTACACAAGATGGGGGAGTTAACTCTTGGAGATGAACATGCAGATCATGAGGTTTGTATGAAGAGACATAGTACATACAGAATATTACTTGTATACAGAAAATTATTTAATTCTCATGTCTATTTAGGTAAATATATTTGCTCTGATGTGGGATAAATATTATCATGTTTCAATTTACACTATTGTCATCAATTATTTTTCATGACAGAATGTCAGTTGTCCTGTTTTGTGATATTGACAGTGGTTATCCTTACTTAACAGCAAAACTTGTACAAGACACTACATGTATCACTACTATTAATCTGGAAATAGCAATACAAACACAATATATATTTACTAGTGTTTCCCTTTACCCTTATTTGCGCTTCAGAGGCTCCCAAATTTTTAATTTGACTCCTAGTTTTGATACTAAAATTTGTTTCTTACTCAGTCTGACCCCCAGTTTTGACACCTAGGATATTTGTTAGTCTCAGTCTTGCACCCCTTGGGGGTACACTGATGTACAGCAGAAATCCTGACAATGTATTAGGAAATGCTCACTTGATCTGACATCAGATTAGAAAGAATCAGATAAAGTTCTGCAACTGTTAACTCATGACTGCTCAAACACCTGTCTCTATCTGTACTCATTTTTGAAGCTTACATAGGCAGACAAATTCCCTTCTGATACCACTCTGTGTACCTAAGGTAGAGTGGGATCCTTTGGTGATGAGTAGGTCAAGTTTTCAACATCACTCCTTCCCTCCAAATGCACGCTAGGTAGGGATGTATTCAGGAATGAGTCAATTGCTGAATTGAGTTCCATGAACTATTGTCATATCCCTGGATCAAATTAATCTAGCAAGTCATCATTCGGGTCCCCAAAAGGCATAAAAAATTATTTATTAGTATAAGTAATTGTAAAATATTTAGAATTAAACCAATGCATATTCAGGCTGCAGTGCATACAGACTGCAGTGCATACAGACTGCAGTGCATACAGGCTGCAGTGCATACAGACTGCAATGCGTACAGACTGCAGTGCATACAGACTGCAGTGCATACAGGCTGCAGTGCATATAGACTGCAGTGCATACAGACTGCAGTATATACAGACTGCAGTGCACACAGACCGCAGTGCATACAGACTGCAATGCATACAGACCGCAGTGCATACAGACTACAGTGCATACAGGCTGCAGTGCATACAGACTGCAGTGCATACAGGCTGCAGTGCATACAGGCTGCAGTGCATACAGACTGCAGCGCATACAGACTGTAATATCCAACAGGTAATCAATATGAACTCAACATTTGATATAAAGTCTTAATGGTTCCAATTGCATGCCATGGTGATACGTTGATAAGATGTACCACTGTCAAGTGGGATCATTTGACATGGAATTTCCCTGTATCAGCCAGACTATGCACAAAGTTTCAGTCTTCTCCTAATCCTTGCAGAAGAAGAAAAGAATTAATTACAGTGAAACCTGTCTTGAAAGACCACTGCTATGTGAGACCACCTGTCTTGAGAGACCATATTTTCAGTGCGCAAACTTAATGACTATATAGCAATGTGACATGTTATGAGAGACCATCTGTCTTGAGAGACCATACTTTTCTGGCAGAAAGTGTGGTCTTTCAAGGCAGGTTCAACTGTATACTCTTTTTGGTGTGGTTGATTGGGGGAGAAACTTTGTATTACCTTCTACATCTTGTTTAATCACACATGTTATGAGAGACCACTTGTCTTGAGAGACCATACTTTTCTGGCAGAAAGTGTGGTCTTTCAAGGCAGGTTCAACTGTATACTCTTTTTGGTGTGGTTGATTGGGGGAGAAACTTTGTAATACCTTCTACATCTTGTTTAATCATGAGAAAGAGTTGTATATAGACACAGATAATGTTTCAGAATTTAAATCCATTTACTGGGAGCAGAGAATATGTTGGGTGTTGCAATGTGGGTGGTTTACACTTTGTATTATAATGAACATGGAGTTGGCAGGGTGGATGATCCTTTGGCATATAATGTGTGTTGGGTTTGGCAGGGTGGGTGACTTTTTGTCATATAATGCATTTGGGGTTGGTGACATTCTGGCATATAATGTACTTGGGGTGTGGAAGGGTGGGTGACACTTTGGCATGTGTGTGGGGAGGTGATGTAAGAATATCTGAGAAAATAATGAGAGTTATGATTTCAACATTCTGACACAGAAGTTTGGTAATCTATTATAATCTCCTTTATGAGATTAATTACAATATAATAAAGATGTACAGATACACAAATGGCAAGGACATGACAAACAGTTATATATATAAATATATATGAATCAAATATGCATGCATACATAGACAGGAATACAATACTTTTTATGTTTGACTGTTATAATCCAATACCAGCATGATGAATGAAAAGAAAATGTGTATTGTTAGTATCGAATGAAATTGATGATGCAAATTTGTTGGTTTTTTTTAAATAGTATTTTGGTAAAATTAAATGATTCACCTTGTTATTATTATTTTCTGTGTTTTCAGACTTATGCAATACAGAATAGTGGCAAGGGCATCAGAAAAGATTATGTACAGGAAGACAGTTTAAAATATTATGTACTGGAAGACAGTTTAAAAGAAACAGGTAAAATATAGAAACAGTTTGAAGACATCAAGTACAATAATTCAAGCCTTAATATATTTTCATTTGAATGCATATCAATGCATAGGGAAACTTCAAATCATCTTTATTGAAATGCATACAAATTTCTGAAGGTAGGTTCAGTATTTCGTTTTGTGGGATTGTATGCCAATTTTAAAACTCGGCCAGTTGCTATTGCATTTAAAGTCTAAAATGTTATAGAATAAATTATTGTAATCAATAATGGAATTATCTCAGAAGAAACACACAAATCTCTTAATCCAATAATCTATTCATCTATTTATTGTTTTGCGTCACCCAAAGTGGGCATATAAGTTAATGAAACCTATTGATATGCATGGAAAAACCTCATTATAGTACCTTAAGACCTGTATGGCATTACTATATATCAATTGCTATTATTATCAGTCTATGTTTTGTTGTACGTGACTCCCTATTTTTTTTCATGAGCAGCAAATCATAAAATGTTGACCACATAAGAATGCAGAAGTTTGGCAGATTTAATTAGGAACTTATAATTATGAAAATATTTGTCAATTGAAATGATACTCTATATCTTTAAAAATCATTTATTAGATTAATGATTTCTGCATCAATAACATGCAAAATTGACTTTATTTGTACAATTTTATTAACACTGTGATTTAAAGTATAAATTTACATATAACTTTGTAAATATTTGTGTTTACTTGCATGTACATTTGGAAATATGTTAAACAGGTATATAAATGCACTGATTAACAAATATATTTAAAACTAGCAACAAAAAATAACATTTCTATCAATTTTTATTTTGTAGTCTTTGAGGATGATAAAAAGTTTGAAGAAGACAATAAGCACCCTCAACAACAGTTTCTGTGTAAAACATGTCTGCAAGAACAAGCCTGTATTGTCTTTTTACCCTGTGGTCACCTTTCTGCTTGTCCTGTATGTTCACAAAAACTACAGAACTGTGATATTTGCCAGCAACATATTAAAGCCACCATCAGGGCATATGCTTTTTAAAAATTACTTTCCTGACCCCCATCACACTATATTATAGTTGGATCCATTGTTTCAATATGCAAAAGCTCTTATTGCTATGTTTTACATGTTTAAAGCTAGGCAAACTTTGACAGGTGCTTTGGCAATTATAGTATTCATCCTTGTAAGAATGCTGTAATTCCTCTATTATTCTTTCATGAGATATTTACATAAAATATACTGAGAAAATTGGTGTTTGCATATTAGTTTGACACATATACTAATCAATCTGTAGACAGATATTTACACCATATCTTTGTAAATTGAACTTAAATTTTTTAAAAATATTCATAGTCAAGATGAAATTGCATATCATGTACACTAAAACAGTTTCATTATTGATCCCTAACTGCATTAGAATACAAAATCAGTATGTTTTTCTCTTTTCCCTATGTCATGAAAAGGGCAGTCAAGGTCAGGGTGACTGAAAAAAGAAAAATTATTTCTGCACTAAGACACGAGTTCTACATACATGGTTGTGGATTATATTTTGCACTTAGTTTAAAGAAGTTTATCAAATTTGAGGTCAAAAGGTCAAAGACAGGGTTGGATCTTTAATTTCTTCTACATACAAATTCTTCATGCAAAAATGAAAAGAGTGAAAATCTTTGAAAAGAAAGCCTTGAATCATGCTACATGACATTTTATTTTATGCATGTTTTAAATGCAAATTAACAGCAATTTAGGAGCTAAGGCTAGTTTCTTATCTGTTAACATACATTTATCTTAATAATAATCCTTTAAGGAAGAAATGGCAGATTTGGTATTCTAAAATACTTCATTACTGATCAATAATTTCCTTGGTACATAAATCTATGAGGTTTTGTGAGATTTATATTTATGGAGGTTATTTAATAGTGTTTCCCACAGTGTGCAAAAATGGGCAGAGTGCCTAAGAAAAGGTCAAGGTGGATGTCCTAAACTAAAAGGTAGACAAATGTTCAAACATTTTAGATTGCATGTACTTTGTTTCGCTTGCTAAATCATATAAAAATTTATTAATAATACTGAAAGATCCATTACCAAACAAAATCAGGAGATTTATAATAAAAATATGATTGTTCAAGAGAAACAGGATGTTTACAAAGGATAACAGGATGCTTAAAAAATGCAGGGTGCATCATCCTGCAATTTTTGTCTGCAGGTAACACAATGCAAGTTAAGGCTCATATGTACATGAACAGAGAGAGAGAGAGAGAGAATAATGATCTGGATGTAATATTATTTTTTATTTTAACATATTATATGCAATACATGCTTTTTGTTTACTTTATATCTTTGTTGATATGCACATATATTTTGTATTCAGATGTTGTATTCAATACTAAGTGAAATAAACCAACTTCATCTGACTAGCTTAGTTGAGATTTTGGTTTCATTTGCTTGCCAGAAGACATTATTTTCTTGTGATGTTGTTCATCCACCATCTGTTAGCATGTTCAGTACAATAAATTCATTTCTCAAACATCTAGGGAATGTGGATGATTTGCACGTAGGGTCAGGAAAAATCCCATCAATTTTCGGGACAAATGATCAAAGGTTTAGGTCAGTGTGATTGAAATGAAAAAAATGGTTTCTACACAAGACCATTACTTCTACATCAGATACTAAGATCAACTTTTGAGAATGACTTGCATATAAGGGTTACATAGATAGTCTTTTGATTTTAAGATACAAAACGCCAGTGACAGAAAGAAGAAACATGATTTTCACACAATAACATTAGTTCTACTTCTCAAACATTGACCAACATCATTTATAATATGGCTTGTACAGGGTGGGGCCAAAAAGCTTATTGATTTTAGGATCATAAAGTCAATGCCAATGTGACTAAACAAAGAATAATGGTTTCTGTATAGTAACACTTGAACTTTATAGATCTCGACAAAACTTTGTGAACTGTTTGACCAAACTATATATATTTGGATAGTGAAGAACCCTATACAATCTTGGGTCAAAGGTCAGAGGTTACAGTCATGTTGAGTTGAATAAGAAAATAATAGTTTCTAGATTTAGTTCATGACCACAAATGTTAATATCCAGGTTATTGTTTCTTACCTTTCAAATAAAACATTATTATTCTCTATGTCTAGCATGACACAAAACATTTTACCGTACATTTTTTTTTAGTGTGCCAAAAATATTTCTCTTTCTCCAGAATGTACTTCTCACAGCAGATACTGTTAACTCATATGATAAAAATTCTATCTTACCCTGCTGTATGACATATGTGGTACATGTCTTTCTTTTCCAAGGAGCATTTTGTACATCTCATAAACCTTGAATAACCTGAAACATTTAGTTTTGAAAGGTTCACCAATCTTGTTTTTTTTTTTCTCTCTCTTCCACTTATAATTTCTTATAAGTCTAAAACTTAACTGTACTTCTAGAATCCAGTATGATCTGGCCTGGGATCATAAGACTTATGAACTTATGACTTGCCGCTGTCAACCAATCAGAAATTACCTTTCAAAATAACTAAATTTTTGTTTGATAGATACAAAATCTAAATTCTAGGGAATTAATTATTCCAGACCTAATTATTTGAAGTTTAGCCAATTTAATTTTTTAAATGTTTAATTCGAGACATATGATGGTGAAAATGGGAGCAAGGTCACTTAAGTTTGAAAATTTTGAGCGTGAAACTCGTACTGAAGATCATAGTCTCAAAACATAATGCGATACTTGGAGAACATCAAAATCAAATTAATTCAGCACAGGAAGGGACTCAATATAACAAAAATTGGGAAAGTTTAATGATTCGAGCTCGACTTTGATTAAACTGATAGACTGTTAACATTTCACCATGACATCGAGTGTAACTTTACACATTGTACTGTGCATGATCTTCGATTTCTTGGAAGGATCAATCCTTGACACCAAAGGGAACATTCCAAATAATATTTTTACAAAGAAAGATATCCGGTTTATAGGTAACTCTTGGTCAGAGTACCATCCCAACGACTACCTTACACAGATTTCGATACGGTCATATGTTTAAAAAATACACTGAATGTGTATTTGGATTAGTTTGATTATTTTCAGTCGTTTATGAAAGAAATAAAATACTAGAGGAAAGAGTAATTTGCATGGGAAATAATAGGTGTGTGTGTGTGTGCGTGGTGTGTGTGTGTGTGTGTGTGTGAGAGAGAGAGAGAGAGAGAGAGAGAGAGAGAGAGAGAGAGAGAGAGAGAGAGAGAGAGAGAGAGAGAGAGAGAGCATTCAGGTTCACACTCCATACATTTAATTATTATATTTCCTATCTAAATATTTTGGTATTATAATATTGATAAGAAAATGTTAAACCAAATATTGTCAGATGTTAATTTAAATGTGTACAACTGCGACGAGATTTCCTTATATCTTTAAAGCCTACCACGGTGAGAATCCTATTTTACTAAATGCTAATTATGATAACATTATCGAATATTGACGTATACAGCGTAAAATGTCAGAGTTGAACATAACCAAATAGAAAATCACCATGTTTTTGTGCAAAACTAACAAGACAAAGACAAGAGACTAAATTAATAGTAATTAGAGCAATTAGTTTTGCGAATTGTTAACAAGAAGACGAGTTTGAAGCAACTAACTTATTTAAGTTGTTAAGAAGACAAAGACAAAAAGATCGAACAATTAAAGAATAAACTATATATTTAATGGCACTGGGACGTAATAACGTAATAAAAACATGTATTATGTGACAGATTCTGCCATTATGGATTATGAACAGCAGATCTTGGTGGCGAGCTTTTGTCGGGATCAGTTTGTGCGCAAGAATTGTTAGCAATCTCTCTCTCTCTCTCTCTCTCTCTCTCTCTCTCTCTCTCTCTCTCTCTCTCTCTCTCTCTCTCTCTCTCTCTCTCTCTCTCTCTCTCTCTCTCTCTCAGTGACACACAAGTTACTACCTGGTAAAACATTTGCACTCTGCAAGCAAACAAAAAAAAACAAAAAATAAATATCCGCACTCTGCACACAATCATCGCTGCGTTCTGCTGACAAATAAAATATATGCATCCAGCAACAAATAAAATATATGCATTCAGCAAAAAAATATATATGTATTCAGCAACAAAAAAAATATATGTATTCAGCAACAAATAAAATATTTGTATTCAGCAACAAATAAAATATATGCATTCAGCAACAAATAAAATATTTCTATTCAGCAACAAATAAAATATATGTATTCAGCAACAAATAAAATAAAATATATGCATTCAGCAACAAATAAAATATATGTATTCAGCAACAAATAAAATAAAATATATGCATTCAGCAACAAATAAAATATTTGCACACTGCTGACAATATATATTTATTAGACGTCTTCAGTCAAATACTGGGAAATAACTGTCATATTCTTCCAGTACTGTCTTGCTGGTTACAGACCTGCACATAGCTGCCTCGTCTTGCATACCTAGCATCAAAAATATATTTTTTGAAAGACGTAATCGAAATTTCTTTTGTTCTGGCAAGTTGAGTGTGACGAATCTGCCGAAGATTTTATTAAACAGCGATTTGTTGTCTTCATACGGTAAGTTAAATCACGCCACCTTAATTTTGGCATGATATTTTCAAGTATATCTCTGCAGTCTGGTATTATAAAGCTAGTAAACGTATTCAACATAATTGTATTATCATATTCAAGAACAATTACCGCTTCGTTCTCATCTGATCTGAGTCGAACTTTTATTTTATCAAGCAAGGTTATTTATTTTTTTTCAAGTAATGTTGTTTTTATCTTGGAATTCTACTTGGGGCGACCAGTCCATCATAATATTAAATTTCACCTAGATCTTATCGCAGTATCACTAATAGGCAACCTTGAAATACAACTGTTGCAAAAGCCGTGGTTAGAATACGTGAAATGTCTCACAAATTTACTGACAAAACATAGGTATGCGAGCTCTAATCACGTGGCCAAGTCTACATCTGCTATTGTCACAATTTGCTGATGCGATCTCAGCGTGAGGTTTAGGCCAAGCGTGGCTTGAATTAAAAAAATATTTTGTTTGCAGCTCTTGAAATTATTAATTAATGAAATAATCTGCCTATCATATATATCAATTTGGTGTTGTTTAACGCCATTTCTCAGCGCAAGGTAAGATTTACATAGCGAACAGTATAACTGATGGAGGAGACCTCAAGGAAATCACGATAAGAACTACGGTCGCACGGTCAATTACTGGCAAGCTTTTGTTAAGTGAGCTGCATGTGCACCGTGGTATGATTTTTCTGTTGACATCCGCATTGTGTTTACAAAAGTAGACAACACTTAAACCTAAGCACACTTTGTTTCTAAGCCAGTGCAAGCATTTGACGACGAAATAACTGATCAAAAATGTTTGAGCTTGCTCAGAAACAAGGTAGATATTTCAACATGTGGGCTCTAGTTCGGTTCACAGCTTCTCATATCATTGCTTGCAAATTACCTGTCACACATTTACTATATAATAACTACTAGTGCATGCATGAAAGGTAAATTGTAAACAAAGATACGAGCCCAGTCGTTGGGTTATGGTTTGCGTTTGTTTTTTTTTTATGAGGTTTTGCAAGCACGTAGAAATACAATCCACTGCGAGGTCGAGAATACTTGGAGGTACCTGCAATAATTAAGGCTAGCAAAATTTTTATTAATATTCTGAATAATGACGCGAAATGTCTCATCTGGGCTGTGCACTGCATCCTTTGGCAAAACATTCTGAATGACCAAGCATGCCCCTTATCACAGTACAATATATTTGTCTGCGATATATTTTCATATGTAGGTAAATGACGTGTCAAAATTTGAAAGAAATAAATATTATCTAAGTAAATGTTTTTGGAATTAGTGAAAACAAAAACATCTATCCAATTTATATTTCGTAAGTGGTATCCGATGGCAAAACTGTTGCTGAAGTTGATTTGCTCGAAGTACACGGTGACACAATGGACCGCCACTATGTTTGTATTAGAACTTTCTCAGCTCTGATGTGCAGCCAATACAAAAAGCACAACGGCAAAACAGTATTGCAAGAAAGTGTTTCCACGGTTCTTCAAACTAAGAGGTGCTGCGTTAACAGGGCAAATACTATATCAACGTCGTGAGAGCTATCATGCCTGATAAAAATAATAACATACTGAAATTTAAAACCTTTGTACAAATTGTACCATTTATAATATACACTTATTTTGAGTCGCCGATTGTTGCGATATCGGGCACAGACTGCAAGCATACTTAATATTTTACAAGAAAATACCAAAACCATGTCCCAAATGGCTACGCTTACAAAGTCGTCTGTATCAACAAATTGCTGAACAATATTGTAAAATTATATCGTGGAAAATTGTTGAAAACATTTCGAGCCTGCAAACATAGTTATCTTAATCATATTCCATATGCAAAAATAATTTATGATGCAGACAACCGAGATTTTTCATGTATTCTCTGTATTCTATTTGCTAGCGGTCTCTGGGTGAGGTCAAGGTCAGAGATCACTGTCATTTCATGAATAGATACTGAGGTGCATGATAAAATAAATGTAATCTGAAATCGAGGACGTCATACCTCATTGTCAGATATTTAAAAAAATCGAACAGAAGATAGCTTGCTGAAATTGGTTACTGATATCGACATGTAAAATTTAATGGAGTATCGGAGGTGGAATTTCTGTAATTACGAAGTGGCATGTTGTGGCCAACAAGAAGTATCTGCCTGGATACGATGAAACTAAGGCGCTAAAATTCATGACACATTGTGATTCTAAGACACTTTATAGAAGGGAGTTATCTTATAAGTTTCATGTTGGCGATTTCTCCTGGATACCATCATACAGTTTTGCATAAAATACCCAAACATTATATAGCTATAACAATACAGTTTTCTTCATCGAGGTGAACTTAGAATATTCAGCAGAGTTACCTGACGCGCTCAACAATTTTTTTGTCTGACAACTGAAAATATTCTTGTCGATGATAACATGCTATGTACGCACTTTGCAGTACTTAAAAAAATAACCTCACGTTGGCAATTTTAGGATGCCAAAACTGATGTATTGATAAAACGAGTTTTGTTATCTACTACAAAATTCTGAGACTTGTCCCGACTTGGTGTTGTAGCTGATTAGAATTCATTGCGTTTTAAACTTTAAGCAGGCAGATTGGCATATATCTTATATTGATTGTAATACGAGCAAGAAAGCAACGAATTTGATTTAGATTTCTTCATGCTCAGTATAAATTTTGTATTGGGCAACTCAATGGAGAATATCAAAAAACGCGTCAACATAGAACTTGTAAATGACGTAGCACGGCGTTATAATCTAGTGACCTACCCCGATAAGAACTTGGTCGTAGTCAATAAGAATAAAATGCAATCCCATAGGCCTCTCTATGTTATATTCGCCCTACATAATGTGCCAAAGTACTGCGTATGTGACTTTCATTTTAATAGATCAAGATGAAATAAATCGAAGAAACTATGCAGCTACTGATATACATGGACGAGTTTTTTTTATAAGAGCATAAAATGTTTACGACGATATAATTGCAATGCTAGAAGTTTTTATATTTTAGTTGTCCTCGTGAGGAAAGTAATTCATCCAGCAAGCGCTATGATGAAAGCAATAAAAACAATTGCTGGAAAATGAAAGGGGTGCACATGGGAAAAAATCTAAGAAGTAATTAAACCAAGATTAAAAAATTAAACTTGCACGACAACTTGGAAAAGTCAGCCAAGGGAATTATGAAAATGTTCTGGAGAAAAACAACGTCAAAATTAATTCTTTCAGAGCGGACCACAACTTTCTAAAAAAGATCACGCTACGACGATTTATCCAGGAAGATGACATTCATATGAGATCACATGGACATTTTAGAAATAAGGCTTCAGATATGATACCGCAAGATGTTCTTGAGGAAATAAACTTGATCTAGATACATTAAGACTGTTATTATTTGCGAAATATATTGCAGAAGATTCTACGACTATTAAACAAAGTTGAAAGTATATTTAACGTTTTCTATAGCATATGGCAGGAGTATTTGTACCTTGAAACAATCCTGCTTTTGATATGGATGCAAATCATTCTTGCTCCTGTATTTTCCAATTAGTTGCTGCTACAGGTCTCGTTTTTTGTTTTAAATGCTAACGTCGCAGTTTCTATTCTGTTTTCTGTTTTGTTGCCATTTATATGATCTGTAACAAGATTGTCTTAAATCAAACCATAGTTAAATTCGTATACAAATTCGGTGCACTTTCACTGTTTTTGGCGTTTTATAAGATCCCGAAACTCCACCAGTAATATAGCCAATGTCGAAATAATTGTTGTAGATGCATCCATTCTCCTATCCATGATTGTAATACAAACCTTCCTCTAATTGTCCGTGAGAGAGAGAGAGAGAGCGAGAGAGAGAGAGAGAGAGAGAGAGAGAGAGAGAGAGAGAGAGAGAGAGAGAGAGAGAGAGAGAGAGAGAGAGAGAGAGAGAGAGGCCAACCCTCCAAGCAAACAAAGAAACAAAAAAATAACACGGAAAAATATTAAACGAGGCAGCAACCACAGATGCATGCAGCGTCTACTGAAGTTGCGAAATGGTAGTTAAGAGTTTTTTCTTATTCGCAGAAACAAACTAAGATAGAGTGCGGGCTTGAGCCAATGTATTCTCTGCGATACACATTTTGAAATGAAATTTTCTTGCCTGCTGCAATCGGTATTGGGTGCTTAGATTAGCCGTACTATCTCCCTTTGTTTTCCTAATTCACCAATCATATTATTTGCCTGTCGTAATACCGCTGCTAAATTCTCGATCCTGTTGTCCAACTTGTTGCCATTGAAATGGTCTATCATAATGTCTCATGGTATCATACCATGCCTACACTTGTAGATTAATATATGGGCGCTAAGTACTTTCTGGCATCTTCAAATGGAGAATATCAAAAAACGCGTCAACATAGAACTTGTAAATGACGTAGCACGGCGTTACAATCTAGTGACCTACCCCGATAAGAACTTGGTCGTAGTCAATATGAATAAAATGCAATCCCATAGGCCTCTCTATGTTATATTCGCCCTACATAATTTGCCAAAGTACTGCGTATGTGACTTTCATTTTAATAGATCAAGATGAAATAAAGCGAACAAACCATGCAGTTGCTGATAGACATGGTTGAGTTATCTTATAAGAGCATAAAATGTTTACGACGATATAATTGCAATGCTAGAAGTTTTTATATTTTAGTTGTCCTCGTGAGGAAAGTAATTCATCCAGCAAGCGCTATGATGAAAGCAATAAAACAATTGCTGGAAAATACAAGGAGAGCACATGGAGAAAAAAATCTAAGAAATAATTACGCCAAGATCTAACAATTAAACTTGCACAACAACTTGGAAAAGTCAGCCAAGGGAATTAGGAAAATGTTCTGTGGAACATATTAACATATATTGATGTAGTGGTAGACAGCTTTATAAAATATATCAAATAATGTCGATATAAAATATCAATTGAATTTATGGTAATGTAATGAATTCCAAGATAAATAAATTTTATTTGACAAGCAAGCACATAATATATCCTATTAATGATCGTCCATTTCAGTAATGTTAACATTTTGGCAGAACTTAGAACTAGTGGCGGTATTAATTTGTGATATACTGAGGCTGAGTTCCAATCTGATTCAATTTGTTAATAATTGTAGTTTTTGGTCTGATGAAAGAAAAAATGTTATTTCCGCAGCCATTATTAAACCTGCTTGGATGTTGATTTTTTTTCTCTCGGAAGAATCCAGGATGCTTATTTACATTAACTGTTATATTGTTCATACAGTTATCCAGTTTGAGGTCTGACAGGTTGGTGACTCCTACGTAATTTGATGAATTTACTGCTTGCAGGTGCTGACTATTAAGGACAAGTTTATTTTAATACATTTTGTTTCTCCATGTAACACACTCTACAGTCTGAGAATTTATCAGGTGAAATCAAAGAAGTTGCTGTAGTGACAATTGATGCGATCGAACTGTGTATGCTTTCTTTGTATGTTATCTTTTGCTGCAGATTTTGGGGAAAAAGCATCAAATTTATTTTCAACTTTTGGAAATATTATACTGCAGGCTAATATACTTTCCCGTTTCAAATGAATCAAGTAATACATCTAAAGAAAGTATGCAATTCTTATCCAAAAGATTTGTTTATATGGAGAAAATCCAGAGGAATTATTAGTGGAATTATTAGTTTTTATTTTGTGATAAGCCATGAAAATGCCATGTAAAATGTAAATTTAGTTTTTGCTGTTGTTTATCAGTGTCCTTATGGACTGTGCTATTGTTCTATTGAAACATGCAAAGGTGCTGTTGGTTTCAGGATGTATGAGAATATTTTATATCCATCTTACTGCACACTGTTTGATTTAACCTTTGACATACAATTCTGGCTGCAATAAAAAGCAACTGATGTAACTTTTCGGAGTTTTGTGACAGTTGTCCAAAAATATCCATGTGCCATCATTCAAACGTTGATAGTGATGGCATAGAATGAAAAGGCGTTTTCGCAGAATGGAATGGCCATCTTGCTTGCTGACACGACAATTTTCTTTGAACATAGTTTCGTATCTGAAATTGCAATTTGGGATAATAGTATTTGTATGTTTTTGGGTCATTAGTGTTTTGATGATAAAATGTATATGTTCCATCAAAACATCGATGCGCCACATCTATGACTAGGTATGACACGATACACCTGTGCCGCATATCGATATGATTCATGATACACAGCCAATCATACGATACATTGTCGATACATATATGACCTTGATGTTATTTCCATCTTTAGAAGGTTTGTCAATGATAGTTGGCACGCTACAGTTATCTTTCCAGTATACAGATTGCATACAGACATAGAGTGGTCTAAAGCGCTGTCCGTTACGGATCACTGCCATCTCACCTCTGTCTGCGTAGGTTCGAGTCTAGGATTCGGCGAATGTGGATATGTGAGAAAGCTTGCCAGTAGCTTCTCGTGGGTCGGTGGTTCTTTCCGGTGATTTCCCGGTTTTTTCCTCCACCATTAATACTGGCCGCCATGAATAGCCTACCGTGTGCTGAAAAATGGCGTTAAGCGAAACAACTACAACTACAACTACATAACATCTATGTATATACCATACCACTCTAATCCATGAGAAGATAAGTCAATAGTGTAAAATGAGTTATGAGTGATTAAGTAGCAGACACACTGGCATGACGACCTAGTAAACAATTATCATATATATATATATATATATATATATATATATATATATATATATATATATATATATATATATATATATATATATATATATACACACACACACACACACACACAGTCGTTCCAGATTCCTATGAAAGAACTCAAGGTATATAGGATTTTTGTATTACAAAGAATTATAAATATATACCAGACAGAACAGACAGTGCTATCTCTGGATTCTGTACTATAATCTTGATAATAGTGGGCAGAAATAATAGTTTAATACAAACAATAGTATCATACAGGTTAGAGAATATGAGAATTATTTACTAGGTCGTCATGTGAATGTGTCTGTTACACACGAGCTTATATAACACTGATTCAGTGCCATCATTTCTTGGTGATGCGTGCTTAGTCGTGACGGCATATGGGCTGGTGCGTACAGGCAAGGCGATGGGTGCCATTTACTCGCAGACCTGGGTTCGAAACTCCGTAGAGTACGAATTTAATTTCTCTAACCTGTATGGTAGTATTGTTTGTATTAAACTATTATTTCTGCCCACTATTATCAAGATTTTACTACAGAATCCATAGATAGCACTGTCTGTTCTGTCTGATATATATATATATATATATATATATATATATATATATATATATATATATATATATATATATATATATATATATATATATATATATATATAATCTACTATGATCATCTGATGCGTAATTTCCCTGAATCAGGCCAAAACTATGCCTGAAGCTTTAGTCTCCTTAAACTTGCTGAAGAAAACAAATAACTTATACTCTTATTGGGTTGGTGGTCACAAACTTTAGTCATTCCTTTCATCAATTTATAATTTATAAATTTACTGTCACTAGATGGCCTTAACATTTTGCTGTTTAATTCATGTTTTAAGCAAAATGGAGGCTGACAGTTTAAAGAACAATATAGATTGATTTCCTATTCAAGTGACAGGTTGACTGTTCCCTTAACCCTAGGTAGCAGAAGTTGCTGACTACCTACGTAAAGTCAGCTGAGGGTGACCTGTACCTGCTGTATAATGTCTTGTCCCATGACCACAGTTTTTCTTGATGATGACGGTAAGGGAGAACATGAAAGATGCAACAGAAAGACAGTCCATAAGGTGTTGAGTCTGGATTTTGCGTGGGTGACTAGTTCTGCATCGTCTGCAAACACAAGGTCTTTGATCATAATTTGATTGCGAGTTTCAGCTTATCTACGTCGTACAAATTTTTGTATGTTTGTAGACAGCATCCATTTTCGCGTGGAACGCAGTTACAAACCGAAAAGATGTAAGAGTGTTTAAGCCAGAATGCATCCTTGTTTTACTCCATGTTTGATCATGAAACAGCATATAGATCCGTAAAACTAATATTCCGCACATGCTATCTTGACATGACAGGTTTAGGCTAAGGAGTTTTGATGGTCTACGTATCTTTCAGAGTATCTTGAAGAATCCAACCCTGCTGACTACATCGAATGTTTTGGTGGCCTCGACATAGACAATGCAGAGTGGTTTGGTTTTTCTCTGTATAGCTGGAAGAGGGAGAAGATTATATCCACTACTCTTGCCTGCTTTAAGGCCATATTGCGATATCGGGAATTTGATTTGAGTCCGGATTCTTCTAAGTGCTGTGATAGCTGAGTCGTAGATAACCTTGTTCAGGGAACTCATCGTCATTCCCTGTTTAGCCTTCTTTGAGATATTTTATTTGAGCAGTGGTTTCTGAGAATTGGAGGCATTTAGCGCTATCTTTGATGTTTGTGTCCATGTAACTTTCGGGGTATTAACACTGACATGTTAGCGGTGGGTGTCTCATTCATAAATTTGATAGATGTGGCTAGAGAGAACACTGGCTAGTTGGAGTCTCCTTGTAATCAGTGGCGTCACTAGGGTTGGTGTCACCAAGCACGGTAACCCTTCCTGCACAAAATTCGAAACTTTTATAGACAGTCATGTCTGGTAACTCAAGGTGTCAACCAAGGATCCACTGCCTGCACAAAAATGCAAATATTTTATAGACAGTCATTTTGGTGTCACCTCCTTTGATGTTGTCACCCGGTGTTGTCCGAACCACCGCACCCTCCTTGTGACCCTACTGCTTGTAATAATGAGTTGGAGTTTTATGCCAGTGATTGGATCGTGGGTAACTTATTGACACCTTGTGCCGATGTTTGCCCTTAAAGAATGTGTTGATGATGCGAAACTTCTTTGAGCACAGGGTAAGAGTATGGACTGGCCTTTCTCGTTGATTATACTAAAACTGCGCTGTCCGGGACATTATGACCATGATATGTGGTCTCAGCCAACTCTTGTAATCAAATAACTGAAGAGGAACAATATTTCGCACATATTTTCTGGGTCAGAAAGTTTGCATTTCTTTTTTGCTGGGCACACTCTTGCCGTTTGCTTGTTAAGAAAAAACTTTAAGCCTCAGGAACCCAGTCAGAGTAACAGACACAGGAGGATCTTATGATACCCAAATTTGTAGCTATAAACGATCAGCAGGATACATTTACCTTTCACAGATGCTGCACGTGGCACCAGTGCTCTACATCAATCGGGTTGGACTTATAACACGAAAACTGGTAAGAACATAGATGAAGGCCCATCTCCAAAGTTTACTGCATAGCTTGGGCAATGTTATTAAGGCCTTAAAGTTACAATCATCTGTGCATCTCTCTCGGCATCTCAGGCTGAGTGCAGAAGAAAAGCTGGTGCTTATATTTCTGGAACTGAAGTGGTTGCGGAAGAATAACCCTCAACCACAGTGGATGCTGTTTGACCCATAACTGGGGCTTGGTCAACAGACCCCAGGGTCACACATTGGTCTAGAATCTCGAGGAACCAGTTTCCATTGTTTCCGCGAGGAGGCATTGAAGGAGGTTTGACTGTGTAGAGGCATGCATAGTGTTATGTAAATAATTTGGTGCTTCGCTGTATAATCGTTTTGGCATTAAGACAAGCTTATGATTTTCAATGCGTTTTGTTAAGGATTCCAAACCAAAGTTCCTTATATAAATTTCATGATATGTATCTGCGTAATCCAGTAATAATCCTACTTGTACCTATTTGAATACATATTTTTAAAGGTTATGTTTTTATATTGATAACAATTACACCATATTACCTTTGCATATTCAAGCAGACGACATACTAATCCAATATAAATTTTTAGTAATGCATTCCTGTTGAAATCATATATCATTGTTAGGTAATGATAGAATGCATAACAGTTTTGTGGCGTTTTAAAATATTCCTCGTTATGCTCCACTCCAACTCCTATTTAACATTGAACAAAAGACTAAGGCATAGATATTCATTTTCTTTTTCATTAGAGATGAACTAAGTCTAAGTCTATATTACAGGGTGTAATATAGTTGTTTACATGTGACCGATGAATAATATATGTATTATTTATTTGTACATTGTAAACAACTACACGAGTACGTGTGGTGATACATGTATAAATTGTCATGGATATGGACAAATACGTGGTATATAAATAATTATTCCCGGGTTGGTGCGACGTAGATAATTCAATTAAATAGTCAAGTAACTAACATTGCAATGGCCAGTATAAAAACACCCTGGCAAATGCTAATAAAATTGCATTTTTACTGGTTTAGGGTTCGTGCTGGATAATATATTATCGCAAAATAGATCATTCAAAATGGGCAAGGTTAAGAGATCACAGGGTGAGTTGGATAGGGAGATGGAAGGACGATATGTTATGTATCAGCTGGAGATATGATGAGCTGGATATATCGTACAGTGAGCTGGAGAGATCGCAGAGTGAAGCGGACAAATTCTAGGGTGTGCGAGAAAGATCATTAGGTGAAATGCACTGGACCAGCTGGAGAAATCGATAATTAGTTGTGTAGGGAAATGAAATGATCGATAATTCTGTCAGAAAACTGTAAATTAAAGTCTTAAAAGTATCAAAAGATTGCCTTCGCAGAAGCAGGTAAAATTCTCTGACTTTATTATTACATATAAGTGCATTCAGAAATCGTATAGGGGTGACCGAAAACAGTGGGGGCACTAGGGTGGTGGTGGTGCGGGGGATGAGGACTGCATCGGGTCACACCATCAGAATGGGTGACCCCAAAATGACTTGAACATTTTTCACTTCTTGTGTAGGAAGGAGGTCCATGGGGTAAGACCTAGAGTTACCTAGACTGTCTATAAAATTTTTAAATTTTTGTGCAGTAAAGCGATCCATAGTGTTGACACCATGAGTTACCGCACTGAGTGACGCCACTGACACAAACCGGAGGCAAACAGGCAAATTAAAGCATACAATACCATGCAATACATACATACATACATACATACATACATACATACATACATACATACATACATACATACATACATACATACATACATACATACACACACACACACACACACACACACACACACACACACACACACACACACACACACACACACACACATACATACATACATACATACATACATACATACATACATACATACATACATATATATATATATATATATATATATATATATATATATATATATATATATATATATATATATATCTGTGTGCGTGCGTGCATGTTGATGTTGTTAGCTGAGATTTTTATCAGTTTCATTGAAGCTTGCGCAGTTTCAATCCCGTTCAAAATTTCCAATATCTTTCAAAGTTTTTAACTCTGTTTTGCTAGGCCGTTTTCGTAACTTAAAAAATTAATCATAATGCATAAGTAGCCTATAATTCACGAGTTCTGTGCTACTTTAGTGTGTGGTGATCAACACATGAAATAAATTTCCATAGACCTCATACCCACACTTTGACCACCCAACTATATAATCCCCTTATATTGGCCCAACACATGTGTTACGAGCGAATTTAATCATGCGTCATTCAGAGGTCTGTACGCATACAGCGTCACCCAGGTATTACTTACTGTGCCTGTCGAGTTCGTAATGATAAACACACAAATGAAATTAACACGTCTATGCACCTTTTTATATACTTGACGATTTTTGTGTTTAAAGTCGGGTTAAGTGGATTACATGCTGCTGTGTGGGTGGGTAAGCCTTGTTGTCCAGACCATCTAAAGGACATGGTAAAAGATTTGTCATAATTGAATGAAATGAATGAATGTATGTGCAATTTGATTATTTGGAAAGAAATTTTAAAATATGTTCCCATGAATAATGCGGTGTGTGTGAGAGAATACAGCTGCACGCATTGTAATAAGTTAACTGGCCTATTAAATACCCACCCCACCCCACCAAAAAACAAAACAAAACAAAAGACCCTCAACACCCCTCCAAAAACAAAACAAACGTGTAATGAGGTCACATATTTCACTTCTAGGCACTCATAAATGCCAAAGTACTTGCAGCACTGTCACCAAGTTTCAAACAGAAATGCACACTACATTTCTCACCTTGCAGATAATAGATTCCTTCTAAAAATAAATTGGGACTACTAGCATAAACTAAATTTAGCAAGGGGAAATCCGTTTGGATTCTAATTACAGGCAAAGTATTATATAAGAAAACCCTAATCGATATATTTATCCTCATGATGCTTATATAGTGTGCTCTATTTTATTTTAGTGGAGTATTTTTCGTTCATAATATTGCGAAGGTGCTTCATTTCAGTTGAAACCGTATATGTCTTGTAGGTCACAACATTTGTAAATCAACTTAACTTCCAATGTCTGGCTTGTCTATCAAAAAGCTTGGGGCTACCTTTCCCCATTTCTACACAGCTGCTAGTAGAATAGAAACCTTTGATAATTGGCCAAAGGACAATCATCTGCAGACCATAGAACTAGCAGAAGCAGGATTTGCATACCAAGGTTAGTGTTATTTTAGCCTCTTTTTAATTCTGTAATTTGTATTATACTTTATAACTCAGTCATTATACTTATCCTGGAGTTCTCATTTCACTTTTTTTCTTTCTTCCTTAAATATTCATTTAGACTTCATGCTTTCAAGCAAAAGTTATAACAGCTCATACTCTATTGAATACAAAAAAACACTAAATAAAACTGATCAACTTCATCTTTTTATCTATTACTGGCATATTTTTGTGTGATCTCGGGAAGAATGTGACAAATACCACTCTTCCAGTCAAAATGCTGCAGATTATATATATATATATATATATATATATATATATATATATATATATATATATATATATATATATATATATATATATATATATATAAGCTTTATCACACCCTAAAAACTATAAATTTTGATTAACTATGATAACTATTTCATATTTATATTGACTCATAAATTGTGAACGGTGAGTTCACGTCACTCAACATTGACAAGACGATATGTTTGGGGTAATAGCAAGAATCGTATAGATTATATTTGGTGATGGTTGGAAGAAAAATTTGTTTCTTTTTCACTTCTGTTATTTTTTCGTCAAGTTTTCGCTTATGTCCAAGCTATTTTTATATTATTAATTATATGGATCTAGTTCCATCAAAACATGCGTATTAATACAGTCTTATATACATTATGCTTTTAACTACAGAATAAGTAAAATTGGGAGACGGAACACGGAAGCTTTGGAAGCTATTGCTGACAAAGAAAATAAATTTAGTTGGAAACTAATAGATGATAATAAAATAAACTTATTTGTATTATGTGTGTACGACAGATATGAAGATATGCCGGACTTAACGTCAGTGTCGGCTCTGCAAAGTAGCCTGATGTATTAAATTATATCATTGATTGTTTTTCAAATATTATTTTTAAATATGCAGTTCCATTGTTTGAAAATAAAGCATTTACTCAGTATAATCAAACCAAACGGAAATATGATGCTTTGACTGCTAAAAGTTGTCAGAAAGCAGGGACTAAGCTTAATATCCATATAAACTGGCAACATCGGAACTAAACTTATAATAAATAACACATGTGTAAAGCTTTAGTAAGTTTTAATAAAGCAAAGAAGATTGCAAGTAGAAGCGTATTGTTAAGGAGGGTATAAAAATAGAAAATATGGGTATATCGAATCCAAGTAGGAAATTGAAGAAAAAATATCAGTACAATAAAAAGAAATAGTTGGTGTTGCGTTCCGGGGGTAAAAATCACATTGCGCATTCATCGATTATGAGAAAGCAAATGTTAAAATCAACTGCGATTTTGTTATAGCAGAAATTAACCCCTAACGAGGTCATTCGGGTCAGGGAAAGGCTTTACGTGTGCTATTTATACTACTGTGGAATCCTGCGTAAAATACAATAATAATGTTCAGAATCTTCTGCCCCAAACCATACCTTCAAACAATGGGGACCTCTCTCACCAATATTGTTCGCAGTTTTTGTTAGGTTATGTGTATACAGCGTCATGTAAGTGTTGTTGATGTTTTCTCTTAAGACGGGTTGACTATTTTTATTATTCTATGCATACAATGTGGTTATTTTCGTAGACACTAAATAGTAACTAACAACCATGCTGAATAATTTAGAATCACATAGTCGTTCTTGGACATTAAGCTTAACACTTGCAAACCATCAATTGTTTTTTAAAAGAGACAAAAGATAAAAAAAACCTCCTCATCATATTACAGTGGTGAAATATTAGAAAAACGTATACTTACTGTAGTACCTAAGTTTGCATTTATTTATAAATGGCATATGGTATTAAGACGAAAGTACTCGAGTATTCGGTGAAATTTAGCTCATCTCAATTTATAGAAATTATTTAAATACACTGTTCTGCCTGTAAGAAAAAATTTTTTTTTTGATACTCTCGTTAGATTTGTGTATGAGTATGGATCAGATATATTGAATTTCCGTCCAGAAAAAAATGTGTTGAAAATAAATAATATACAGTGTTATAGATAATTAGTTGGGTGATAAAATAGACTAGTTTGAATTTTCTGTATGGTGAAATGGGGGAGATAACCGCTGTATGACGCTACAAAAATTTCTTTTTAAAATGTTGGTCTAGCATGTTCGTAATTAGAGATAGTTTGAGTTTTAGAAAACTTGACATGTTGACGAGCGATGCTGATAAAGGCGACTTTTACAATAGAATTTTTTTTTTAGCAAATCACGTTTTACGTGAAGATCTGCTGGTCGTTCCAACATGTCAGTTCCAACTAGTTTTCGTAGAATTTTTTTGCCAAAATAGGAGCAAAACAGATAATGAGTTAGCACATTTTCTTGGTTGTTTTTTTTTTTACACCCCCACCCAACGGCAAACATTTTAATGTTTCCAAAAAGGAAAACAAAGTTATTCTTTTAATTAATACCTACGAAAAACATTTTTTTAATATAAAAAATTGGTTTTGAAACTTTTCATAAATCAGTCCAGTATGGGATAGATAGATAGATAGATAGATAGATAGATAGATAGATAGATAGATAGATAGATAGATAGATAGATAGATAGATAGATAGATAGATAGATAGATAGATCATAACTTATTTATTTCTAACACAAATCATATTCTCATTAAAAGACACATTATGAAGTCTGAGAATAAAAATAAAGATAGCACAAAAATAATTTTTTTTTGCAGAAATAACATAACAATTTTCATGATGTTATCATATTTTAGAGAACATTATTCCAGTATATATACCAGTATTATGATAGAAAAATTTGAATTGGATTGGAGTCTGGGTTGGAGTCTCCGCCACTATATTATGCTATGAAAAGTCTGATGTTGTTTTTAGACTTTTTCTATCATAACCTTCTTCTCGTGTCTAGTTACGAGAAGGTAGAAAGTTCAGCATTCATAAGAATAAGGTGTCACATATGATGGTGTAGATTACATCTTTTGTGGGGAAGCTTGGCTGCGAAGAGGTGGGATCGCTGTAAGAAATAGACATGACACTCATTTAGAGCTTGGAATCTCACTTTATTGACACACACACACACACACACACACACATATATATATATATATATATATATATATATATATATATATATATATATATATATATATATATATATATATATATATATATATTCTAAAGATACAACATGTAAATTTATTTATGTTGAAAATACATACAATACATATTACAATACTTATTAAATAGTTCTTCCACAATCTAGTATTTCATTTGTCCATTCATTTTTCTGTATTTTTGAATACAAGTGATTTAAATATTTAAAGCGCCTAAAATTCAATAACTGTAATAAATGTATTTTATTTTATTTATTGTAAGGTAAAGACCTGAAAAAGATCTGTGAATGTTATACTTATTATTTAAAGAATATATATTTATTCTCAATTAAATTATAACATGAAGCTAGTAATTATTTCAAACAAATACTAATGAACAGCGAAGCTGTAAAATATTTCATTACATTATGATTGTGGAAGAAGGGAACTCAATAATATTATATTATAAATACAATGAACATCAATTTAGTAAAATAGTAAATCAGTAAAATATTTCATAGTAGAAAAGAGAATTCACTATTACATTATATTGATGAAATAAAAATAATTCAGAAGAATACCACAACTCACTATAAAATCTTTAACTTCCAAAAGCGAGTATAAAGCATAAGTTTCTTACCTGTAAGAAATAGACATGATACTCTTCTGAGCATGGAAACGCACTTGAGAATAAAGCAGCTCAAAGCCTTTTTTATATTCTGGAAGCTGCCTGATCACAAGTGCTACATCCAGTCTCAAAAGATGTTTGTCCAAAAATGACGCGTGCTTCTTGCGTGCTATCCAAGGACAGCTTTAACTTTATATCAAGTTTTAGGGGGCCCCGAGTGGCCAAGTGGTCTAAAGCGCTGTCCGTTACAGATCACTGCCATCTCACCTCTGTCTGCGTGGGTTCGAGTCTAGGATTCGGCAAATGTGGATATGTGAGAAAGCTTGCCAGTAGCTTCTCGTGGGTCGGTGGTTCTTTCCGGTGATTTCCCGGTTTCTTCCTCCACCATTAATACTGGCCGCCATGAATAGCCTATCGTGTGCTGAAAAATGGCGTTAAACCCAACAACAACAACAACAACATATCAAGTTTTAGTGGGGGGGGTAGAGTGTGAGTGTGTGGACGGTATTTTTCCAAGTAACGACCTTTTGGATCATGTCCATAACCTTCTAGTGGTCATTCACATTGTGAACTTAATTAATTTAATTATTCCCTAGGGTGATTTTTAATTACTTTGTTCCCAACATCACAACGCAATTTAATAAGTTTTTAGTGATTGAATGGTGAGATAAAACATTATTCCGCTTCTATCCGATTGGTGAACTATTGAACTGGCTTATTAATTAGGCTTTTTCCATTACCAAGTGAAAGCTGAACAATAATAAATGCTTAATCTAAATTCATTTCAATGTCCTTATTATATTCAGGATATGAATTATTGATTGGAGCACACTTCTCCTACACTCCAAATCAATATCAAAGCACTATCTTAAATTTGGATGTTTTTATCTTCCAATAACTAGAGATTTCAATATGTTGTACACAAATTAATATTTTCGTTTCTTTCTTTTAGAATTGATATCTTGATACCAGTATATATAGAATTAAATCATTAAGTTGAAGGTAACAACATCAACAACAATAATTCAAGCATTCATATATTTCATTGGAATATTTGTCAATACATGGGACAACTTCAAATTATCTTTTTTAAAATACATGCAAATTTTAGAGGGCACGTTCATTTTTTAATTTTGTGGGATTGCATGCCAATTTTATAACTAGGCAGCTAGTAATTTTGTATGAAGCCTACTACTTTATGGAATAAATTATAATAAGTACTCATGAAACACAAAAAATATGCATGCGTTTTTCATCAATTAATCTATTTATCTATCTAATGTTTGGGATCCTCAGAAAGGGGGCATACAGATTAATGAAACATATCGTTATGCACTGAAAAACCTCATTGTAGTACCTTAAAACCTGGATTGTGTTACTAAATATGGATTGCTAGTATAACTTTAAACTATCATTATCAGTCTATGTATCTTTGTTCATTAATCTATGTATCTTTGTTCATAAGTCTTTGTATCTTTGTACATTAATCTATGTATCTTTGTACATTAATCTATTAATCTTTGTTCATTAATCTTTGTATCTTTGTACATTAATCTATGCATCTTTGTACATTAATCTATTAATCTTTGTACATTAATCTATTAATCTTTGTTCATTAATCTATGTATCTTTGTACATTAATCTATGTATCTTTGTACATTAATCTATGTATCTTTGTTCATTAATCTATGTATCTTTGTACATTAATCTATGTATCTTTGTACATTAATCTATGTATCTTTGTACATGAATCTATGTATATTTGTACATTAGTCTATGTATCTTTGTACATGAATCCCTGTTTTCATAAGCAGCAAATAAAAAAAAACATTGATCAAGAAGTTTAGCAAATTTAGTTATATTCATGAAAATATTGTTCACCAAAAATGATGTCATATGTTTTTAAAGATCATTTATTTACTAAGCGATTGCTACATCAGTAACAAAATTGATTTGATTTGTGCAATTTTAATGACACTTTGTGATTTATGGTATACATTACATATATATAACTTTGTAAATATTTGTGTTTACATGCATGTATGTTTGAAAATTGGTTAAAGAGGTAGATAAATGCACCAATTAACAAATAAAATAAAAAAAATTAACAACAAAAGAAAATCAGATTTCTATCAATTTTTATTTTGTAGGCATTGAGCATTATAAAAGGTTGGAGGAAGAGAACAAGTACTTACGACATCAGTTTCTGTGTAAAACATGTCTGCAAGAAAAAGCCTGCATTGTCTTTTTACCCTGTGGTCATCTTTCTGCTTGTCCTGTATGTTCAAACAAACTACAGAACTGTAATATTTGCCAGCAACATATTAAAGCCACAGTCATGGTATATTGCTATTAACAAAAAGGACTATCCTAATCCTCACTCATACAATCTTATAATTAGACCCATTGTTCCAATATGCAAACACTGTTATTATGATATATAACATTTTTTAAGTCAACGTGAATTTTGACATATAATTTCCAGTAGCTTTGGCCATTATAAGTCGACCTTACTGTCAGTAATTTCTCAATTATTCATTTATGCAGCGAGTTCAGGTTTTACATGAACTTTTGTGAGAAAATGTTGGTTTGTTTTTGTATTAGTATCACATAAATCAATCTGTTGATTGATAATTAAACAATGTGTTTTAAGTTGAAATTGAAGTTTGCTTTCAATAATCAAAGTAAGAAACTGCATATTTTGTGCATTGAAACAGTTTTAGTATTGATCACTAACTACATCAGAATATAAAGCCAGTATGTTTACCTAAATACTCTTTTCCCTAAAGTCCAGAAAAGGGCACAGTCAAGGTAAATATGTTTGCAAGAAGAAAAATGATTTCTGCACTAAGACATGAGTTCTACATACATTGTAGATTATAATCTGCACTCAGGTTAAGGAAGAAGTTTATCAAATTTGAGGTCAAATGGTCAAAGGTCAAATATTGGGCTGGTTCTTCAGTTCCTTGGATAGACAAATTCTTCAACCAAAGATGAAAAGCACAAAAGATTTTGAAAAGAAAGCTTTAAATCGTGCAACATATGTGCTTTATTTGATGCATGTTTTAAATGCAAATTAACAGCCATTTAAGAGCTTTAGCTAGTTCAATAACCATTAACATATATATTTTTTTTAATAATCACGCTTTAAGTAAGAAAAATAGAGCAGATGTTGTACTCCAAAATACTATAATCATTGATCAACAAATTCCTTTGTAGATAAATCTATTAAGTTTTTGTGAGATTTATAATGATGGGGGTCTTATAATACTGTTTCCCATTTTATGAAATAAAGGCAAAGGCCAATGAAAAAGGCAGGGTCACAGACAGTGAAGACAGAATGGCTGTTCCAAAGTAAAAGGCAGACAAATGTTTGCACACTTTGCAGATTTCACTGTTTCACATGCTAAATTACATAGAAATATATTCACGACAATAATAATATTGAAAGAACCATTACTTTTCAAAAAAAAAAGATTTATAGTTTACAAAAAATGATCTTTCAAAGGAAGCAAAATTTTATGAAAGGATAGTAAGATGTTCAAGAAATTCAGGGTTAAGCAGCCTGCCATTTTGTCAGCAGGTAATACAGAGCTGAAAAGTTTTGGTATGCCTTACATTCAAGATGGCCCATATCTGTGTGTGTGTGTGTGTGTGTGTGTGTGTGAGAGAGAGAGAGAGAGAGAGATCTGAATGTATAATTATATTTTATTTGTAACAGATTATATGTAATACACTGTTATACTTTTTTGCATGCTTAACAATATCTTTGTTTGATATGTATAGACATTGGGTGTTGTATTCTATACTAAGTGAAATAAACCCACTTGTCTCGACCAGCTTAGCTGTGATTTTGGTCTCATTTGCTTGCCAGAAGGCAGTGAGTAGTATCTTATGATGTTGTCTATCCATCTGTCAGCAAAATCACTTGATTTCTCTGCCATCTAAGGGTTATGGATGATTTGCACTTGGGTAAGGAAGAAGCCTATCAATTCGGGACAAAACAATCCAAGGTCTCACTCAGTGCGATTGAAAGGGGTGGGGGTGGGAAGATGTTTCTGCACAATAACATTAGTTATACATCATATACCAATATCAGTGGGTCGGTGGTTCTTTCAGCGGATTTCCCGGTTTCTTCCTCCAACAATAATACTGGCCGCCATGTATAGCCTATCGTGTGCTGAAAAATGGCTTTAAGCCCCAGAACAACAACAACAACAACAACAATATCAGCATTTGAGAATGACTTGTACTCAGGATAAAAAAAAGTCTTATTAATATTTGAAGTCAAAGGTCAAAGTCACTAAGAGTGAAAGAACAAACATGGTTTCCACTTAATAACATTTAACTTCCACATCACAGACTTGGATAAAACTTGGAATATGACTTGCAGATGGAATACGGAAAAAGTCTACTTATTTTAATGTCAAAAGGTCATAGTCAGGTTGAGGGAAAGAAGAAACATGTTTTCCATACAATAGTTCTACTTCAGGGAATTGAGCCAAATTTGTAATATGGCTTGCACCTGTGTGTAAAACAAAACCTACTGATTATAGGATCACATTGTCTAAACAAAGAAAAATGGCTCCTGTACAATAAGACTTGAGCATTACTAGTCCGAGTTTCCTCTGACCCTTGACACCCCATTTTTGATATTTGGTTTTTTATGTTGGGGTGTAGGGTCAGAGTCTATTCCCAATCAAAAACTTGGAATTTGCCGACACCATTTGGTGTCGGCATAGGGTACTCGCCAACTATCAGGCCTAGCAAACTTAAATGACCTTACATTGACCCATAATTACATTAAATCGATAGGGAAATCTTTTATCTTCTCAGAAATTACAAGCATAACACAGATTTTGTCTTTAATCCGTTGTCAGACGAGAAGTAACTACAGCGTTGATGAATTTTCACCTCGTTCGCACCATTTTCATTGCTAGTCACATGACTAACCAAATCTCGCAGCCGATGTGCATAAACGTCATAGGTCAAATAGTCACGTGATAACAACAAAAAGCCGCGTTTTCCCATACCCCTTGTGGAAGACGGCAAATGTGTCACCTTCATTGATAGCTGATTTTATTACATCATACTGTAGTTCTTTAATATTAAAATAGTATCCCTTTTCTTAAAGTATCTCATTGGCAAGAGCTTCCGTGTATTCGTCTTTACCTGCCATGTTGCAATATAAGTTTATGCACAAAACCTTCCATTCTAGTATTGCAGAAAGAAGACAATAACTCGAAAATATTGAATGAAAGTCACGCAATATCTACAATAACAAGAAAAAACACGTATTATTCAACATATTAATTGGGATAACAGCAGCCCGAAACATGTCGCTGTCGCATCTTCCTGGAAAGAGGCTGACTGATCACGCAGAAACTACATGTCAACGCACTTTGTTGTTATCACGTGACTATTTGACCTATGACGTTTATGCACATCGGCTGCGAGATTTAGTTAGTCATGTGACTAGCAATTAAAATGGTGCGAACGAGGTCAAAATTCATCAACGCTGTAGTTACTTCTCGTCTGACAACGGATTAAAGACAAAATCGGTGTTATGCTTGTAATTTCTGAGAAGATAAAAGATTTCCCTATCAATTTAATGTAATTATGGGTCAATGTAAGGTCATTTAAGTTTGCTAGGCCTGATAGTTGGCGAGTACCCTATGCCGACACCAAATGGTGTCGGCAAATTCCAAGTTTTTGATAGGGAATAGACTCTGACCCTACACCCCAACATAAAAAAACCAAATATAAAAAATGGGGTGTCAAGGGTCAGAGGAAACTCGGACTAGAGCATTACATATCTTGACCAGTTTTTGTGGATTGTTTGACCAAAATTATATGGATGGTTTGCACTTTGGGTAGTAAAGAACGCTATAGAGTCTTGGGTCAATAGTCAGAAGTTGTAATCGTGTTAAATCTAATAAGAAAATAATGGTTTCTAAATTTAGTTTCAAGACTGCAAGCCTTAACTTATTGTACAGATTTTGGAGAGTTGTTGGTTACTGATCTCTAGATTCCACATGGGTGGTCATATGCATGGTACTCATAGAATGAGCAGTTTTGCTCCAAGTTACTTCAGTACAAATGGGAAACAGAATACTCATGTTTGTCTCTCATAATTAGCAGGTTTGGTCTGAGTTACCTCAGTACAAATGGGAAATAGGTACTCATATTTGTCTCTCATATGGAGCAGGTTTGGTTAGAGTTACATCAGTACAAATGGGAAACTAATATACTGTAAAAGCAGAAATGTTCATAAAGAATTTAATTTCCATTTTATTTTTGTCTTTATAAGTTGGTAATGACTATTGATGAAATTAAATCCACCATGAATAAGTATTGTAGATCATGTGTGTAACCCTAAAGCCGGCGTTTATAAAAAATTTCACAATTCTTAAAATCTAACTAAAGTTTGGAAGGAAGGAAATTATTTGTTAAAAAAAGTATTGAACATAAATTGAACATAAATAGTATTGAACATAAATAATCAAGATGTTAGGTTTAAATGACATTCAAATATTCAGTTGATGTGCCACCCCTTAATTCAGTCAATGAAGTCACTCGTAATTTCGAAATTTTTCTGGTGTGCTCCAAAATGGAGTGATGTGATACATTCAACAAATTCATTAGTGACTAATCTAATAGTGACATTCGCTTGTGGCACTCAGGTTGATTTGAAAGGAAATGAAGAGAGACAAGCCTGCTTTTTTAAAGTGTGAAGCTGAGAAGAAAGAGTGTACATTATACAAAAATAAGACTGGTGATTATTAGTGATCAGCTGAGGCACGGGAATATACAGTGATGGGCAAACTTGGGATGAAGGCAATCCGACATAGTGTTGTGTTAACTTATGTTTGCATCTGTGACAAATCTTATGTGCCAGCTTTCGATAGAAATCGATTGACTCACATTTGTTGCTGATCAACAATCATATTAAATGATTAAATATGTATGACAGCAGAACAGTATCGAACTAGAGCAGGAAATTATAAATGGACTGTCAAAAGACTGTTTAATAAATATAAAAGTGAACGAGGTAGAAGATTACCAGAGGAAATCATCACAGGATCTGAAGTCAAAGTTTGGGTTTTTTTTTTTACATCAAACGCAGAAATGGTTGACCAATTTAATATCATCAAAAGAAAGAGGTAATAATAGCACTAAAATCAACAAAGAAATTGTTGATATACTAGATAATCTTAGATCGAGTGGATTACTAACATCATCCGAATACGAAATTGTACATAGCGATATTCTCTAATTTATTGTTACAATGTCACCAACACTATTACTTGACTCATCATAAACTGCAAAAAACAAAAAACTTTTCTGTCCACCATGATACACCAATAGAACTATATTAAAATAAACAATACGAAACTGGATTAATTTTCTCCACAATATGGCATTCCATGGCAAATGTACAAACAAACATCGATGACAACTTTACACCTAATTCTGATGCTTGGGTATCAGTCAAAATACCACAGGGAGCATATAATGTAACTGATCTGAACAAAACGATAAGAGAGCTTATAACAAAATACACTGTCGCAGTTATGTTACACTACGAGCCAGAATAACATGAACAAATAATTTCTTAATCGATTTTTCACCAGTGACCAGTATCGCATAGATTTAAAAACCAACGATATGGCAGTATTACAGAACAAAGTGTATCACATTACTGAGATCGTCCAGTTAACATAACAGAAGTAAATACAGTTTAAATCAATAGCTCTATTGCATTAAGGTCTTACTCAGCCAAGTGAAGTCAAGGTCAAGCAATCTATAGTTTTTCACCAGATGTTCTACCTGGTTTACTGATGCAAATTACTCCTCGACAAATAATATGCTATCCGATTATTCCTGAAAATAACCAACACAACAATGCAACTGGAAGATCAATCAGGACGACAAATAGATCTTAACAATGAAATTGCCACGTATTATTTACACCTGCGCCCAACAACGTAGTTGTCGCACGTAAATTTTGTAAACCTAATTTAGTAAAAGCTATGAGACAAAAAAGTTTATCGAAGAACTATTGAAGGTGTATTTTTAAAAAAATATATATAAAAATTAATTGAAAATATCACAGGAATTGCGCGGAAAGTAGCACCAATTGCTTTTGATGTCAGCAAAGCTTTTGCTACGGGTGCTGCGTCATCAGCTGACATTGCAGTAGGGCAAAAAATCTCTGATACAATTAATTGTGACAGGGAAATAAAACGAGCAATGTCAGATATTGCACTGACAACGGAAACAGAACGAGCTATGATAGCTTCAACAAAAAAAATGACAGTCGTCACGCGGTAAGGAGGTGGTATGTAAGCTAGTAAGCAAAATAAGAATAAAATTAGATTTACCTCAGATTTAATAATTTTGTGCCCAACATGTGAAACACGTCGCATTAAATACAAATATAAGTAGTGAGGAGTGGTCTGAGATTTATATTAAAGTGAAATTTTGTACCAAGGATACCAAATTGATCTCTTTTAACTTTAGATTAATCCACAGAATAATCGCTACTAGTGATTTTTGGAAAAGAATAAACATATTGGACGACAACAAATGTACGTTTTGCAAGAGAGAGAATGAAAGTAATGAACATCTCTTCTATGATTTCAACATTACTTCACAGTTCTGGTACAGTTTTATTGATCATTTCGCACCATCTTGTTCAAATATTGTACAATTGTCACAAAAAAAGAAACTTTTAGGAAGTGAACAACTGGACAGTCTGTGTAATTTCTTGCTTATTTTGCGAAAATATTACATTTATACTTGCAGATTCAATATGCAAAATCCTTCCATCTATGCTTTTAATCAAAGAGTTTTAATGTATAAGAACGTTGAAAAATATGCTGATAAGGTAAACAAAAAAAATAAGAGGACCAATTTCTTAAGAAATGGACCTCAACAGATGAATAGGTAACTTGTATCTGATTGGACGGTAAACAGGAACAAAACACTATTTTCTAAAGCTTATGTCACCTACATTGTGTCATATGCATGTGTGCATGACTGTGTGCATGTGTGTGTGTTGTCTTTTTTATTTTAAAATATAGATTATATTTACTATCCCTAGTTTATCTGGAAACAAGACATTTTGATTGTAAGGTGACTTTGGGATGGTTCCCCGACCCAATGCTCAACCTATTACGGGGATAATAAGATTTATTATTTAAATTTTTAAAAAAAATATGTCATGAACGTCAGAGCCGGATTATGTCAATCGTTGGGTGTGAGGGGGCGCGTATAGTTTTTTTTTTGTTAAAAAGGCCTTGACTATCCTCGAAAGGGCACCAAAACAATTTAAGTCGTTGTTCAAAGTGTGCATAATACCTACTAAACATGCACAAGAATAAAACTATGGTCAAATTTAAAGTGACAAGTGACTGTACGTTTGTGTATGTGCTTTTTTGGGTGGGATTGGGTCTGAAACCTCGGACCCCCTACCACCACCCCACCCCCTCAACTTCCCCGATCCGGTCCTGAACTTAACACAATTTCTTATAGGGCATCAGTACACAGTTAATAAAATCCGATTCCCAGTCTATTTTTAGAATACTTTTTCCTGTCTCCGTTTGGTGGTGATACAAGAGTTAGATTTTGGCATTCTTGGTAAGGATTTAAAGGCAATTGTTTATTCTTTAGAAAGTGGGCTTATGGTGTGGTTGTCTGTGTATATATTGGCGACAGTGCACATTAAGTAATAAGGTCATGGTGATGATTCGGAAGTGAAATCTGTGTTCTGTTGCATGGTGTTTTGTTTACAGTTCAGCCTCTCCAAAAAATGCATGTCAACCCTTGACAAGAACTAAACCGTAAAGTCATCTTTGAAGGTAGTTTAGATTAACATATGATTTGTATTGATTGTCACACAGTGAAAAGTTCAGTACTGAGAAACAAATGTATAGAGAATATAGTAAAATTAATTGTTTTCTATGGCCATAGAGAATACATGTCGCTTATATCACTGCAAGATAGATGAATGACGGGACAGATTCTAATTTCCACTTATAATCCGTATATTTCAGTTGACATCGGAACTTTTGGCCACTAGTTGTTGTGCACCGTAGTTGCTACCAAAAAGATTTAGACACACTTCTTATGGTAAGATTTAACAAGGGTTGAAAATCAAATTGGAAGTACTATATCAAGCAGCAGAAGTTATCGTTCTTGTGCTAAATGTAGTAAGAGGGAAAAACCGTTGTGATACTATAGATAAACTGAAGATATTAGTGAGGACGTACTCAATAAATTTCTTACTTTTCAAACATTTCATGTGTATTAACCTCAGTTATAGCTTTGTTACATGCCATTGCTCTTGCGTTCTCTCTTTTAACATCTCCAAAGTGCCAATCTTATTCATGTACTATTAATAGAATGAAGGTTATGAGCGACTTTTCATCAGTGTGTTATAACGCAATATTCGCAAAGAGTTGGGATGATTCCATGATAGTAATATAGGGGGAAACGAGTTAAAATTGAAAGAAATATCCCCTTAGATCCGTGTAAGAAATAAGCAAAATGTATTTGTTTTTCTTTTTAAAGCTATAAATCCAAAGAATTGTTAAGAATTATCATTGTTTTGACACGATTCGGTATTTTAAGTACATTAAAGAGACGTTTGTTCCAATCATGCCCGGATGTTAAAATGCCCAATCACCTGTTTACAACGAATCTTTACCGTCGCGTAATTGCTCAAGATATCGCTACAGATAAACATTCGCCATATTGAAACAACACAAGGATTTCTTGCAAGAGACAGGTACGTTTTTAAGTGTTTTAGATGTTTCACATAAATTGGCATATGGAAAATGATGTGTTTATGTGATGATGTCAATAGTGTACTTTAATTTTGTTTTATTAACCCATTATTGCTGTAGATAATGTAGCTCTGAGTGGTAGTAATAGGCATATACCGTTTAGATTTACATCTCCACACATATCGTTAATATTTTTAATTATTATTACTTCTTCAGCTTGGGGAGGGGGCCTAGTGGTCTAAAGTGGTCTCCGTTATGGATCACTGCCATCACACCTGTCTACGTGGGGCCAATGTGGATACGTGAGAAAGCTTGCCAGTAGCTTCTTGTGGATCGGCGATTCTTTCCGGGGTTATCCCGGGTTCTTCCTCCACCATTAGTGGGTAGGGGGCCAGTTTTTATGTACATATTTAATGCCGCAATCAGTGACCTAGTACCAAAAATAATCATAAAAAATCAAATCCACCGGTGAGGACAAAAAGGTTCATATTTTTAGATACCTATATTAAAACAAAGCATAAAAATATCCACATGGCCAGAGAAGTTAGTGGCAGTTCATAGCAGAAGAAGTTAATGCACCCCAACCTCAAATTTATGCCAGCAATTTTCATGTCCAAAGGTCATTTTTGACACCATTGATGCTCACAGTGCAAACATAAGCCCTTTTCCTAGATGACAATTCTGCAAAACAGTGTGTACTAAACAGGCTGATGCAGTTGAAAATAGATGTCATCCAACACGTTTTTTGAGTTATTCTTCTTGCCTCATACCTATATGTTTATTGCTATGGGAGGCTAGCTCTTCTTCCAAGTCAACTATTGGTATTTCACTTTCAACATACTGCAGAGCAACTATGGAAGGTGTACATGCCTGACATCAATTTCAAGAACAACACAAGCCCAAAATATTATGTTCACAAATATATCCATAGCTTTAATTACTCAACAATAATAGATGAAAAAGACACAACATAGCCCTAAGTTAAGAAATTTGTCAGGGGTCAATTAACAAAACTGTACCCTGCCACCTTAATGCTGGCCACCATGTACAGCCTTTTGTGTGCTGAGAAATGGTGTTAAACCCCACAACTTCAACTTGTTTAGGCTATAGAATATTGTATAATCCCATACATTTTTATTTAACCATCTTGCATCTTTCTTTTTTCTTTTTTTCCTTGCCTGATGTGTAAGTTAGTGTGTTTTGAATGGATTTGTTCCTGTGTTTTTCAAACTTTTTGTGATTCAGATGAGTAAATGAACATGAGACACAGTCGAATAGGTTGAAGGGTTTGGGATCTGAGCTCAGACTGTGTTATATATATATATTTAGTTATGAGTCTATGCTCATAAAATAAGTTACAGAAAAGAGTGAAGACAACAAACTTTGTAAAATTTAACAAATAATATATTTCCCTTGAATATAAAGTGAAAAAAAATGAGGAAAAAGAACTTACAGTATTACAAATTAAATCTAAAAATAATCCAAGAATTAAAGACACATGTTCTAGTAATAAAAAGTCATTAATAAATTCGAGTTCATGCCCCAAGGAGATCCAGAATTGACGGTAATGACATGTATGTTACAGCTAATGAAGTACTGATGGATCTAATACAGTCTCTTGTTGAATCACAAAAATGTTAGTCCAGGTTTGAATTCAGTATAAATGTCAGTGAATGTCTTTATCCAAGAATTTTATCAGAGCACTTTTGTATTCCAAGAGAAAATAATTTCTTGAATTAAATATTTTGAAGAAAATGAAACTCAGCCCAAACTGGACACAACATAGTACAAGTGCTAGATGTTAAAGCATAACTGGTAAAATTCTGTCACAAGATAATATAGCTCTTAGCTTGACCTCAAGGCAAAAGTAGCAGTTTCTAAAAACAACAATTACATAATGGAAAATAAATTCTTGAATGAAATAATGATCCTTGTTTATTTACAACACAACAGCCTATAAAAATCCATATAGGAATTTACAAAAACCTGAATAAAATCAACATGTTTAATAAATGAATAATAATTCAGTTTATAAGCTCTTACACAATGAGAATAATGAATCTATTATTAGTTGTTTACATCAATGAAATTTTAAAACATTTTTAAAAAGTCAATCAGTTCAAGCAGAAATGAACTTGGTTTTGGACAAGGTCAAAACCAGCAAACAATGTTACATTACAATAACATAATGACATAAAAAAATTAAACTAACAAATAATTAAATTAAGTATGCATAACAATATATATATATATATATATATATATATATATATATATATATATATATATATATATATATATATACAAAGAGAGAGAGAGAGAGAGAGAGAGAGAGAGAGAGAGAGAGAGAGGGAGAGAGAGTATAGCAGAGTATAACAGAAACTTCCACAGTTAAACTACCTTGAGTCTTGCTATCTCAGGTTCTTTAGGATAGGTCATCTGAGGATTGGCATTCTAGAGTGTGACAGATCTCTACCCCAGCAGGATACCTTTTTATTCCAGGTTTCTAATCCCAGACTGAGTTGCTTGGTCATCAACTGGATAGTGTTCTGGATCACCATGTTACCGACTGGGTCCCAGAGTCATCAGCTATGTTGCTGACTTGATTGCAGAGTCACTGACTGGCTCACCAACTGGGTCACAGAGCAACCTACTGGTTGTAGAGTCACTGACTGGGTTGCCTACTTGGTCACTGAGTCTTAACTCAATCAAGATTGAGAGACAGAGATATGAACAGTTTAAATGATGAGAGAAGAGATATCTTATGTTAAAATGTGTATTGTTTCAAGATTTAAGTGTTTCTTGGATGAGTCTTGTAATGCCTGTACCCTGATCAATGAAAGACCTTGTCCCTTCACTTTTTAAATAATCTAGCCTGGCCATTTCCTGTCTGGCAAACTGCGACCATATGTGCTCACTCCTGCTGGTGGTTATACTGCTCTCTTGCAAAGGGACTTCTTCACACAATACTAATTCATGACACACCACCACTGCAGCTACAGTTGGCATATATATTATATACATACACCCATGCAGAATCATGTGACCCAAATTAAGACAGTAGATGGTGTTACAAAGCCCACTAACATTAAAAATCTAAGCATAAACTGTAACAAAATGAAAATTAGCTGATATGAAACAAAAATCACTGTTCATGGGTTGTTTTCTTATTTTGTTTTATTCTTATTTTCTAATATATATATATATATATATATATATATATATATATATATATATATATATATATATATATATACAGAGAGAGAGAGAGACTGTTATTTCATTTTTGCAACTAGTCATGTTGTTTAACCATTAAATCTGGTGAAATGTCTTAATTTTGTTATTTTGTACATATTTATATGAGTGAAGGAGCGTAGTTCAGAGTATATATGGCATCATTCAGCATACACATCACATTGTGCACACTCCAGTTTTCTTGTTTACTGCAAAACATGCCCATTTTGATTGCTATAAGCTGACAATGTTGTGATCTATTTTGGCTCAATTAAATATAAAATATATAACAAAACAAATGAATTAATAAATTTCATTAATAAAGACTGATGCAATGAAAAATATTTATATAACATGACAGTCATTTATGTATATTACCGATGAATGTGATGTGACTTTATATTTGGGTATGATATAACTTTATATTTGGATGGTCATAACTTTAATGGTATGCAACTTAGCAGGTGTGAGATGACAGAGATTCTTTCATTTTTCTTAACTTTGTCTTCATTATAGATGAAGCATCAAACTTATGTGCTTCCATTGACCATAATATATTTTTAGGTGACAATTTTTGAGGATTGGAGATGCTTTATAATGGCTGAACAGCCTAACAGAACGATTGGGGCAAAGTTTCCCCAGTACTACACAGTTGCTAGCAGATTAGAAACTTTCAAAGGCTGGCCAAGTATCTGTCCTCTGCAGCCAACAGAACTAGCAGAAGCAGGATTTATCTATCAAGGTCAGTATTTTTTGTCTTGTAATTGTCATTTTTTTATAGAGCTGAAGTCCAATCCAGTTTTACTTTCTATCCTTAATGTCATTCCTTTATGTATGTATGTGTATGTGTGTGTGTGTGTGTGTGTGTTTATTTGTATATGATATGTTTAACAACTTTAGTTACTTAACTTCAGCTTTAGTTACTTAACTACAGCTTTAGTTACTTAACTACAGCTATATCTATCTGTTTATTTATCTCTCTATGATAGTTATTTGTATCTATTAAAAATGTGTGTGTGTGTGTGTGTGTGCGCGCGCGCTTATTTGAGAGAGATTAATGGTCAGCCATTACCTCCACAGGGGATGACTGAATTAAGAGTTGGAGGATGGAATGAATATTTGTAAGAGTTTAATTGTACAAAAGGAAAGTTTCGGAGTTTGACTTCTTCTAGATTTGTTATGGATCGGGTCATAATTATATATAGTGATTTAGTGTTAGACAACTCTTTAGAAAAATGTACAATACAGTAATGTTTATATGATAGTGAACTTGAGTTTATGGTAATTTTGTGAATTTCATCTTTAAACAAATTTAACTTGACAAGCAAGCACCAAATACAAGCTACTGTCGAGCTGGCCAGTTTAGTAGTGTTAATATATTGACAGAACTAGTGGTGTTTTTAATTTGCGACGTCATGAGGTGGAGTTTGACTCTATTCAGTTTGATTAATTTGATTGTGATTGTGTCAGTCCCATATGGACTTTTGGCCTGATTAAAGAATATATATTATTTACCCAGCCCTTCTTGACACTATGTGGAGGTTCCTTTCCAAGAATCCATGATGCTTATTTGCATTAGCTGTTGTATGGAATGGCCCTTTAATACTAAACTTGCTGTTGGGATAAGATAATTAGCATGGAATTAGTGGTAGTTGGGCCAATTATGAACCACATCACCTGAGTTCATTTCTAGATGGTGTGTGAGTGTTGTCAATAGTGTTCATTTTTAGATGGTGAGTGAGTGTTGTCAATATTTTTTTCCAGTTAGCTGATAAAAATGAATTCCCTTACCTGTGATAGTTATTTCAGACAAGGTCTCATTTTAAAGAAAAACAACACAAAACTAATAATTCTTCATGACATAATTTAAAAGTATTTTTTTTAGCCTGGGTGTTAGTTATAATGGGTTTTTTTTACTCTACTGTAGGAGATGGGGACAGTGTGACATGTTACTGCTGTGGTGGAGAACTGTCTCAGTGGAGACCTGGAGATAATGCCTGGACAGAGCATGAAAAGCATTACCCATCATGTGCACATGTTCTTTTGCACAAGATGGGGGACTTAAGGCTTGGACATGGAGAGTCGGATGAGGTTTGTAGGACAAGACATAGTAGATACGGAATATATATAGACACTACAAAGATAAGGATTATTTGCAGAAAGGATTATGTAATTCTTTTGTCTATTTAGATACATGTATTTGTTCTAATGTGTGATCAAGATCATCTTGTTTCAGTTGACACTCATGTCATTAGTTATTTTTTTGTGATATTGAGATTATTTGTGTTTACTAAATAGTTATCATTATTTAACAGCAGTCTTTGTATAAGCCACTTCATATACTACTGTTAATACCAAAGTAACAAAACAAACACAATACATCAGAAATCTGAACACTGCTTTGGTAACCCTGTCCTAATCCCACATCAGGTTAGAAAGTATCAGATAAAGTTCTGCAATTGTTCATGCATGACTACTCAGTCACCCATCTCCTTCTGTACTCATTTTTGAGGCTTACAAAGGCAGACAAACTTCCTTCTGAAATTGCTGTGGTACAAAAAGTAGAGTGGACTTTTCTGGTTCAAAAGTAGATAATTTTTTCAACTTACTCCTTTCCTCCAAATGCACACTAGGTAGTTTATATTCAGGAATGAGTCAATTGTTGAACTGAGTTTCATGATCGACTTTCATCCCTGGATCAAATAAATCCAGTGGCTTTATACCCTTCACTATCTGGCCCCCAACAAAGCCATGACAACTTATGTATTAGTACAAGTAAATATAAAAAATTTGGAATTAAATTGAAGCATATTCATGCTACAAACTGTAATGCCCGGTAAGTAATGATTATGGACTAAACATTTAATAAAAGGACTAAATTTTTCCAATTTTATGCCATTGCTGCGTGTTGATAAATATATACTTCAATCTACTTGGATGTGGAATTTCCTTGAATCAGGCCAAAACCTATGCTTGAAGCTTCAGTCTCCTCAGACTTGCATAAGAAAATAAAGAACTTTTATTTGTATTGGGCTGGTAGTTGGATGAGAAATTTTGTACATACATTTTACATCTTGTTTATTCACCAGAAAGTATGTCAGAATCTCTGAGAAGTTAGATGTAGTAGGGTCACAATTGTAGAGGTGTATACTGTACATTATACCAAAAGTTCAAAATATATAAAATGTAAAACATGTAATCCAAGTGTTCTCCAAATTGTACAATGCCTGTCTTATCTGTGCTGAATTAAATAAAATTATCATTCATCTAATAATTTACATTAAAAACAAATCCAATCCAATACTACTACTGAATAACAAGAGAAATGCATTCTGGGACAATCTGGACACAGCTCAAGGAAACACAATAGTTTAATATGTTACCTTGAAACATTGTATAGAATAGCTATCTGTTTGAAGAAAAATCTTACATGTTTTTGTTTGATACAATCCTGTTTTTCCCTAATATTTCAGAACTAAAAATGTAGCTGATTTTCTAGTCTTTTTAGAATGAACAAATCTTATATGGAATTGCTATCTATTTAAAGAACAAAATTACATGTTTTTGTTTGATGAGTACAAGTTTTTTATTTTCTTTTTAGAATGAACAAATCTTGTATGGAATTGCTATATATTTGAAGAACAAAATTACATGTTTTTGTTTGATACAAGCCTGTCTTTTGAGAAGGCACAAAATAATATCACACTTACAACTCTGCCAACACTATTAAAGATCAAGAATGTTTGTGTATGATTTGGTGGCTGTATATAGTTTAAATCTATCTGCATGGGCATAGTTGAGTGTAGTATGGTGGTTTGGTGATACTTTGGTAGATAAAGTGTGGGTGATACTTTGGTAGATAAAGTGTGTGGGGTATGGCAGCATGGGTGGATGATACTTTGACATATATAATGTGGGTTGGATGTCGCAGGATGTCTAAGTGACACTTTGTCATATAATGTATGTATAGTGGAGTGGGGTATGAGTAACAGCAACAAGCATGAGAGTTATGATTGGAACATTTTGGGAACAGAAAAGTTTGGTAATCATTATTTCCATCTTTTTGAGATTAGTAACAACATTGAAAAAAATTTTACAGACACAAAATGACAAGGACATAACATACAACTACATATATAAATCACAAAATCATGCATACATAAACAGTAATATAATTTTATTATGTTTGATTAGTTTGACCCCCTTTACCATACTAGCATCATTATTAAATCAATGATGTCAAAAAGTTTAATTTACATATTTGGATAAATTTAAATGATTAAAACTACTATTATTTACTATGTTTTCAGAGCTGTCCAGTGCAGAATACTGGTGATGGAGTTGGACAACATAGCGTACAGGAAGAGAGTTTACAAGAAACAGGTAAAATGTACAAATAGTTTGAAGACAACAATAGCTGTAAAAATATATAAATATATATATATATATATATATATATATATATATATATATTTATATATATATATATATATATATATATATATATATATATAGTTTAATACAAACAATACAATCATACAGGTTAGAAAAACTAAATTCGTACTCTACCGAGTTTCGAACCCAGGTACGCAAAGCTTGTATAACACCAACTTAGTGCCATCACTTTTAGGTGATGCGTGCTTAGTCGTAACTTTATATGGGCTGGTGTGTGCAGGCAAGGCGATGGGTGCCGATTACTTGCGGACCTGGGTTCAAAACTCAGTAGAGTACGAATTTAATTTCTCTGACCTGTATGATAGTATTGTTTGTATTAAACTATTATTTCTGCCCACTATTATCAATATATATATATATATATATATATATATATATATATATATATATATATATATATATATATAAAATTTGCAGTGCCATCAGCAATACAAAAGTTACTATTCATATGCCATAGGAGTGATTCCTATTGTATTTTTGTGCAATACATGTCAATTCATAGATGCAACTTCAGTTTATCTTCATTGAAATACAGGCAAATTAATTAATGTGTGTTCAGTTTTGTTTTGGTGGCATTATATGCCAATTTTGAAACTAGGCAGCTGGTCATTGTGTATAAGGTCTACTATGCTGCAGAATAAATTATCATATTGATTTGTGGAATTATCTCACAAAAAATATGCATGTATCTTTTAATCCAGTAATATATTGATCAATCATTTGGATCTCCAAAAAGTGTGCAAGCAAGTTAATAAAACATGAGTATGGATGGAAATACCTTAAAACCTGTACTGTTTTACTGACTTTACTATAAATGGCGTGTGTGTGTGTGTGTGTGTGTGTGTGTGTACTTGAATCTCTGTCTTCATTAGCAGTAAATCACTTCATCTTGGTATCTAACAGAGCAAACGTTAAGCAAAGTTAGTGACAAAGTTAAACTCATGAAATTATATTTCACCAAAACATATAATTATAAAGGATAATTATTTGCTAAAAGATGAGTACATTGTTAACATGCACATCTTTATTGATACTTTGTGATGTACATTATACATTTACCTTGATTTGTGTTTACATGCATGTGAGTTTGTAAATAGGTAGATAAACGCACTTACTAACAAGATGCAAAAAAACTTGGAAAAAATAACATTTCAATAATTTTTTATTTTCCAGACTTTGATGATTGTAGAGGGTTGGAAGAAATGAACAGGCAACTGCGACATCAGTTTCTGTGTAAAACATGCTTACAAGAAAATGCCTGCATCGTCTTTTTACCCTGTAGTCACCTTTCTGCCTGTCTTGTATGTGCCAAAAAACTACAGAACTGTAATATTTGCCAACAATATATTAAAGCCACAATCAGGGCATATTGTTCTTGAGAAAGGACTAATCTGACTATCCTATTTACCATCTTATTGTTTGACCCATATACAAGTTAATCCCCTTGTTCCAAAATGCAAACATTCAGGGCAAATTTTTGACAAATAATTTCCAGGTGCTTTGGCCCATATATAATTAAATCATCTTGTAAAGATACTGTAAGTAATTTCTCCATGAATCTTTTATGCAGTGAAGTCAGTTTTTACATGATATTTAACAGGAAAATGGGTGTTTCTGTATTAGTGTCAAGTAACTGCTAATTGATTTATAATCACACATTTTGTTTGTAAGTTAAAAACTGCTTTTAATCATCATAGTTGGCAAGAAATAACATATTTAGTGCATAATATTTTCATCATCAATCACTGCATTAGTATTGGTATACAAGTTTGCCATATAATACCATTTTCCTTGCTATAGATTTTTTTGATTAATGGTAATGTTGGTCTTTTAACAGTACTTCCCAACCCAAAAAAAAGGGTGGGATGACAAAGAGAACAGGGATGTAGTTCCAAACTATAAAGTGGAAAACTGTTTAAACATTTTGCAGATTTCTTTGTTTTACTTGCTAAATTACATAGAAACAGATTAAAAATGACCATAAGGAGATTAATAAGAAAAATAAAAATATGTCCTTTTAAGGACAGCAGGATGCTGTAAAAGAACAGCAGGGCTCTCATCAAGAAATGCAGTGTGAAGCACCCTACCATTTTCATCTGTTTGTGATACTATGTAAATTGGTCTCTTAGTATGCCTGGCATACAAGTTGAAACATATTTACAGGAATCAAATTGAGAGAGAGAGAGAGAGAGGGAGAGAGAGAGAGTAATGCTGTAGATATATAATTATTTTTATTTTAATATATATATAATATATTATATACAATACATGTTTTGTTGCTGACTTAATAATTATCTTTGCCTGATATGCAATGATATTTGGTGTTTAACTTTTATATTATACCATGAGTAATAAACCGAATTGACTTGATTACTTAGCAGTGATTTTGTTTTCATTTGCTTGTCAGAAGGCAGTTCATATTATTTATCTTATGATGTCGTTCATCCATCCATCTGTACAAAGAGTGATCACGGCCCTGGGGTAAGAAACACTAGTTCTTGTTCAAACAAAAGTTTTCTTTCATAAGATTAAAAAGTGTTGTTCAGCTTGGGCCACAGGGATATGTCCCCATTCCCTCCTTCCCCCATTGGATCTGCATCTCTAAGGATTTTCTGTACAATAACTTGGTTTCTCCAACATCTAAGGCTTTTGGATGATTTGAAATAAGGCTATGGAAGAAGCCAATCAATTTTGGAGAAAAAAGATCAAAGGTCTAGGTCAGTGTGATTGAAAGAAAAAATATTTTATGTATAATACATTAATTCTACATCAGATATCTGGATCAACCTTACAGAATGACTTGCACTCATTTTAAGAAAGTTATATTTATTTTTGGGGTAGAAGGTCAAGGCCACTGATTGAAACAAGAAACATGGTTACCAAACAACAGCTGTACCTTATATACTGGACCAAACTTTGTTTATGGCTTGCATATAGGAGTAAAGATAAAACCTAATTATTTGAAGTCAAAAGGTGAAGGTCAGAGTGACAAAAGAAACCTGATTTCCACATTATGATTATTTTACTTCACAGACATTGGATATCATTTGTAACATGGCTGGTATGGAGAAGGGGTAGACAAAAAACATTGATTTTAGGATGGAAAAACCTCATGGTGACTGATGGAACAAATAAAAATTTCTGAACAGTAACATTAGAGCCATTACAAATTTTGACCAATCTTTGTGCACTTTGAGTGGTAAAGTAGTATTGATGAAATAAGTCCACAATGAATAAGTATTGTAGATCATGAACACTTTGCATCTTTACTTGCAAGCACAAATTGTTATTTCCACAGTTATTTCATATTTTATACTTTTGTTCAATATGAACTGATTTAAAGATTTACAAAGAGTTTTAGAAGCAGTATCATACTCGGAAGACAATTCTTACCTACCTATAGGATGATACAAAACATTTGACCATACATTTTTAGTATTCCAGAAATAACACTCCATCTCCAAAATGCACTGACTATCTCTACCCACAGTACATACTGATTACACATATCAGAATTCTCACTGTCTTAGATATTGGCATTTTTATGTCATCTTTTCCAAGGAATGCTTGATACATTTTGCAAACTGATTAACTTGAAACAGTTTTATAAATTTTCTTTTGAATGGCTCAACTGTCTCTTATGTGGTTGTTTTTTTTTCTATGTCCTATTTATATTTTCTTGAAACTGTAAAGAACAAAAGATGGTATGGATTTGACAGAAACTATGTCTAAAACTTAAATGTACTTCTGGACATGAGTGATCTGGCATGGCTATATCAATATATATATATATATATATATATATATATATATATATATATATATATATATATATATATATATATATATATATAAACAAAGCCACTACAGTTGGGTTGCAACGCATCACTGAAATCCTCACAGTACAGGACAGGTGCAAGTAATTGATTGAATGATTAATAGGGCTATCTCTGTTAAGTACTCCTTTAACATATTTATATGGCAAAGTTTTTTTCTGTTTTCGCCTTGCAGGAGTTTTAATGATTTGATTAAGTCACTTTGTTTTCAACTGTATAAATAGATAATACTTAGCCTGAAGGGGAGTGCAAGAGATCCAGAATTCTATCACCCTTACATTCATTAAGAAAAAAATATAAAAAACCCAATAAAAAGCTCATATTCTTTTTGTTGAGTTTGATGTTGCAAGACATTAGGCACTTTAAGAGAAAAGATAATATAACTGCTGATGCATATTCACTTATATAGAACTACTACATTGCTTAATGTATTTTTTGTGTCATTCATAAGACATGTATGTAATATGTAATTTCAATAATTATAGGGTCATATTTAAATAATATCTAAAAGAAAGCTGTATCCTATAACTTTTTCTTTTTTGACGAGAGGTGTTATGTATGCCTACTTTTAGTTGTTTGTTGGCTTTTGTCCTTGAATATATGCTATGCATATTTATTTTGCATTGTGTGATTGACCTTTGGCCATAACTGAGGATGGGAGTTGGACTTATCAGACTATTGTCTGTCTTTAAATACATAACATATTATATAGGAATACTTCTTTATAATTGCATATTATGTATCATTATTACTTTTAGGTAAAGATTTTCAAATGCTGCGTTCAAGGTCTATTTTTATACAGAAATTTAGAATTCTTTAGAAGCAGGATGTTTACGAATTTCAGCGCAAAATGAACCTCATTCTGGTTTTATTCTTGTCTTAGCTTTTAATATATATGTTGTTTTCTTTTGAACTACTCATTTCATATTTTAACATCAGTTTTAGTCTAATCAGTTTTAGTTGCGTTTCAGTTAATATTTTTCAAGATTTATTTATTTAAATTGATCACTGTAATCACAAAGTGTTCAATAATATTTTCGGTCCCTTTTCTAGAATTATCGAGAATGCATTCAATAGCAATTTCGATTATATCATTGCGATATATCAAGACTTTTAGCACATCGCCACATTTCAGGCTATTGGTACATCAGCACTCATTATTGGAATTCAGTCAGAATATACTTGGAATTCATTCAGAATACATTTGGGCTTGTGACGAAACTTTTAGGACTATTCAGGATTTAATTGAAAATAATGTAAGTCCTCTTTTAAATTTTTGTAGGGAAATACATTATTTGCTGAATGTTACAAGTCTTGCTGGATTTGGTGTCTCTTTCCTGTTACTTAGTTTAAGACCACAGAGTCCTGTGTGTGCATATATATATATATATATATATATATATATATATATATATATATATATATATAGGGGGGGTATGCATTGTACCTTTCAATGAATTTCTTCCAATCATTGCTTTAGTAGGTTCTGTATACTTGTCGTATTTCTCCTTTTTTATATTGCCTAGCTTGGTACTTTATTATTAATATCTAATTTGAATATGTAGCTATTCCGTAAAAGTAAAAGAAAATTTCTTCAGCCTTGATTGTTTTGTTTTGCTTGTTTATTCTTAATATTAAATCCACATTTATAAGGTTATAATGTACAATGTGTATACAATATTTCAACCACCTGAACAACTGTTCAAGTTGTATTCTACTTATAACAATAATGAAATAGCTGAAAAAGCGATTGATATGTTTCTCAACAACAATAGCATAACTTACCTTGTCTAATTCTCGTTTCCTATTATAGAACATTTGTAGCTAGAGTTGTGTGAATAACGTTCAATTAAAAGAAATTGATATGTTTCTCAACAACAATAGCATAACTTACCTTGTCTAATTCTCGTTGTCTATTATAGAACATTTGTAGTTAGAATTGTGTGAATAACGTTCAATTAAAAGAAATTGATATGTTTCTCAACAACAATAGCATAACTTACCTTGTCTAATTCTCATTTCCTATTATAGAACATTTGTAGCTAGAGTTGTGTGAATAACGTTCAATTAAAAGAAATTGATATGTTTCTCAACAACAATAGCATAACTTACCTTGTCTAATTCTCGTTTTCTATTATAGAACATTTGTAGTTAGAATTGTGTGAATAACGTTCAATTAAAAGAAATTGATATGTTTCTCAACAACAATAGCATAACTTACCTTGTCTAATTCTCGTTGTCTATTATAGAACATTTGTTGTTAGAATTGTGTGAATAACGTTCAATTAAAAGAAATTGATATGTTTCTCAACAACAATAGCATAACTTACCTTGTCTAATTCTCATTTCCTATTATAGAACATTTGTAGCTAGAGTTGTGTGAATAACGTTCAATTAAAAGAAATTGATATGTTTTTCAACAACAATAGCATAACTTACCTTGTCTAATTCTCATTTCCTATTATAGAACATTTGTAGCTAGAGTTGTGTGAAGAACGTTCAATTAAAAGAAATTGATATGTTTCTCAACAACAATAGCATAACTTACCTTGTCTAATTCTCGTTTTCTATTATAGAACATTTGTAGTTAGAATTGTGTGAAGAACGTTCAATTATAAGAAATTGATATGTTTCTCAACAACAATAGCATAACTTACCTTGTCTAATTCTCGTTAACTATTATAGAACATTTGTAGCTAGAGTTGTGTGAAGAACGTTCAATTAAAAGAAATTGATATGTTTCTCAACAACAATAGCATAACTTACCTTGTCTAATTCTCGTTTTCTATTATAGAACATTTATAGTTAGAATTGTGTGAATAACGTTCAATTAAAAGAAATTGATATGTTTCTCAACAACAATAGCATAACTTACCTTGTCTAATTCTCGTTTCCTATTATAGAACATTTGTAGCTAGAGTTGTGTGAAGAACGTTCAATTATAAGAAATTGATATGTTTCTCAACAACAATAGTATTATGATAGAAATGATTGGATTTGAGTCTCCGCCACTATATTATGATAAGTAATTCTGGCGTTGTTGTTTTAGACATTTCCTATCATAACCTTCTTCTCGTGTCTAGTTACGAGAAGGTAGAAAGTTCAGCATTCATAAGAACAAGGTGTCACTTTTGATGGTGTAGATACGGTTACATCTTTTTGTGGGGAATGCTTGGCTGCGAAGAGGTGGGATCGCTGTAAGAAATAGACATGACACTTCTAGAGCCTGGAATCGCACTTTATTAACATATATACATTCTAAAGATACAACATGTAAATTTATTTATGTTGAAAATACATACAATACATATTACAATACTTATTAAATAGTTCTTCCACAATCTAGTATTTCATTTGTCCATTCATTTTTCTGTATTTTTGAATACAAGTGATTTAAATATTTAAAGAGCCTAAAATTCAATAACTGTAATAAATGTATTTTATTTTATTTATTGTAAGGTAAAGACCTGAAAAAGATCTGTGAATGTTATACTTATTATTTAAAGAATATATATATTTATTCTCAATTAAATTATAACATGAAGCTAGTAATTATTTCAAACAAATACTAATGAACAGCGAAGCTGTAAAATATTTCATTACATTATGATTGTGGAAGAAGGGAACTCAATAATATTATATTATAAATACAATGAACATCAATTTAGTAAAATAGTAAATCAGTAAAATATTTCATAGTAGAAAAGAGAACTCACTATTACATTATATTAATGAAATAAAACTAATTCAGAAGAATACCATAACTCACTATAAAATCTTTAACTTCCAAAAGCGAGTATAAAGCATAAGTTTCTTACCTGTAAGAAATAGACATGATACTCTTTTGAGCATGGAAACGCACTTGAGAATAAAGCAGCTCAAAGCCTTTTATATTCTGGAAGCTGCCTGATCACAAGTGCTACATCCAGTCTCAAAAGATGTTTGTTCAAAAATCACGCGTGCATCTTGCGTGCTATCCAAGGACAGCTTTAACTTTATATCAAGTTTTAGTGGAGGGGGTAGAGTGTGAGTGTGTGGACGGTATTTTTCCAAGTAACGACCTTTTGGATCATGTCCATAACCTTCCAGTGGTCATTCACATTGTGAACTTAATTAATTTAATTATTCCCTAGGGTGATTATCAATTACTTTGTTCCCAACATCACAACGCAATTTAATAAGGTTTTATTGATTGAATGGTGAGATAAAACATTATTCGGCTTCTTATCCGATTGGTGAACTATTGAACTGGCTTATTAATTAGGCTTTTTCCATTACCAAGTGAAAGCTGAACAATAATAAATTCTTAATCTAAATTCATTTCAATGTCCTTATTATATTCAGGATATGAATTATTGATTAGAGCACGCTTCTCCTACACTCCAAATCAATATCAAAGCACTATCTTAAATTTGGATGTTTTTATCTTCCAATAACTAGAGATTTCAATATGTTGTACACAAATTAATATTTTCGTTTCTTTCTTTTAGAATTGATATCTTGATAATAGCATAACTTACCTTGTCTAATTCTCGTTTTCTATTATAGAACATTTGTAGTTAGAATTGTGTGAATAACGTTCAATTAAAAGAAATTGATATGTTTCTCAACAACAATAGCATAACTTACTTTGTCTAATTCTCGTTTCCTATTATAGAACATTTGTAGCTAGAGTTGTGTGAAGAACGTTCAATTATAAGAAATTTAATTCATTTTGTACACTTATTTTTTCAAATTCCGTTGATCTTGAGTGTTTGAATATAGAAGAAAACAATCATTATTAATCGTTTAACTAGGTAGACTATAGCAGGAATGACGTAGCCTTTGTAAGTCTACAGCTGATGCTTCTCACGACAGTACCGTCCAATACTCATTCATATCTTTGTATTCTAAAAAGTTAATTCTATATAGATAAATTATTATAAGACATATACAGATATTTATAGAAAAAGATATAACATCCGACCGTAATATTAACATTGAATAAGACTAGCTCGGTGAGAAATGCTTGGTTCGGGCTATTTATTTCTTGTGGTTTTACCAAAAGAAATAAATATCCTTTAAAACATTGTTCCTTAAATCTCTAGAAATATTTTTATAACCAAAAATATATTTTAAAAAATGTCACATATTTCTGGATATGTTTTGAAGTAATACGTTTTCTCCGCTTTGATGCATCCAAAGCGCATTTAGGTTGCTAAGGCAATTATTTAATCGGTTTTTCAACCATCTTCGAATGTCCTCGAGTGCAGAGTACGGTAATCTTTTAATCTTATAATATCATATATAAGTTTATTCATAATAGTTTCTGCTGGATTAGGCCCTCATAGTTTCTGACGGATTATGTCATCAGAAAATCAGACGATTTATCTTTGATATTTCAACACTCTCTATAGAGGATATGTTTCCAAAATTGTCATAATTCTCCATGTAAGCATGTGTTCTATTTCATGAATGCTGTCCTGATGATTTTATTCTATAATTTATATTGGATTTAGTATGAATTTAGTCTCAAGCAATGTGAAAATATCCGTTCCCAGTTTCATGAATACTCCTCATAAAATGTATCTGAGTTATTTTTCTTTAATTCAAGCCAAACAGCTATTGTTTTTTTTTTTTCAATGTTAAGCTCGCAGATCTTGGCACAGAACTTCAATGTATGTAAGTTAGCCCTCAGTGACACTTCCGTTGAGTTTACAATAATAGAGGTATTATCCGCATATTGGAATAAAATATATTATATATGATCATTCTTTATGCCTTTGATTTAGTGATTTAATCCAATCGCATATCTGAAAATCAGCAAATGCATTGAAAAAGTATGGCCGTAAGTTATCACATTTTATGCAGTCGCTATTAAAAGGAAGCCATTGTGTAACGTGACTATACAAAGTGGCACATAATTTAATATCCTTATAAATTAAATCCTATTTTTACCACTGGGCCAATAATTTAAAAAAAGCAAAATAACTTTATTGATAAAACTCCATGAAACCGAATGAAATGTTCGTTCAACGTCGACAAGGAGAAAAGATCTTGGATCCTGTCTTGTGCATAACATTATGTCAGAGTACTCCAACTACAGGCCCGCGGGTCAAATGCGGCCCGTGTGTCCTCATATAAAATGTCAATTCTATTATTATAGTATAATTGTTATGTTATATATGTATAACCCATGGCCCATGTCGCCCAGGGTGTTCAAGAAGTTGAATCAACCTGCATTATGTCATATGTAAGTCTAATATTTTCTCCTATGTGTCAAGCAGAAACTAGATCTATTTGATCTGTGCGTGTTCATTTTAATCCATATTATTTCTTTTCGCAGCGGTCGCTGAGGCTACTTTATAATTAGCAATTAACAAGCATAGAAGTCTTTAATTATTTAATAATACTTTATTGCCATTTGACATACAAGTAATAATTCTTTTTTTCCCTAAGAAGCTACTAATTCACTTTTATGAAAAATAATTTCATATATAAGAATAAACTGAAATACTTCTAAACATAATTCTGTAGCAAACCCTTCGAGAACGGGCTTGTATGTTTTACTATTTTTAAAATTAGGCAGTAATTCACCGTATGTAATTAATCCTTCAAATACATTGTGTTCATTTAATGTACATTTGGTATTTCAAAATGTGGCCTTAAAATATTACTGAAATTTACATGTAATATTTCGATTTATAAAGATTCTAATAGTAATGTTTAATTTCATTCATTATTTCACGAAAATCTTTTCTTCACAATCCATTATCTATCCTCCTCCGATCGGTAGTTTTCTTTTAACATTCACATTTTACAAACTGCATAAGTAATTTGTTGCAGTTTCTCCCTCCTCTATTGTAAATTATTTAAAATTAACGCTTTTAATATATAATTTATCCGTATAATATCTCTGGTCTTCTTCCAATTATTTATGCTATCAACTTGATTGTATTTTTTTCTTGAATCAGTTTGTAAGTTTTTGAGAGACGCGTCATATCTTGTAATTCCTCTAATTTCCTTGAATAAACATTCATAGGCAATTTAATCAACAATAGTGGACTGTATTTATGATCTAGGAATGCTGTAATCACTATGATTTAAATTACTGATTTAGGAACGTTACATAAACTTTTAAGAGACTAAACAGGAAAAGCATAGTGTTACATAAAGTCCTCAATTATTTTCCTTTACAAAATATCATAGTCAGGATCTCTAATAAAGAAGCTATTACATTATCAAATTATCCTACGATTTATTTCACTCTGCACTTTTGGCTTAAATCGAATCGTATTACAAATTAATCGTATCTTATTCTACTTCAACAGTAGATTTATCGATTAAACATGCCGTTGTTTATCGGAATGTACAAAGAAATCTAATCTTGCCTGCGTACGTTGATTTATTTTGCGATTCCCTTTAAATCTATTCATTTCCATAGTTAACTCTCTGGAAGTACACACTACAATTAGTTTACGTGTCATATTATCACTACTATATTAGATTATGGATTATTTATAGCAAATTTATTAACTTTATTAACATTAGTTGCCAGAATTACATAAATATCTTGATGTATATTTTAAGATGTACTTTCTTCACTGATCACCTGTCAGTCTTGTTTCATATTAATACGTGCAAGAAACTGGAAATTTGGCGTGCGAAATTTGTGGTTAATTTTTGATTTTCTTAAAGTTTTTCGATCAGTAAGATCATGAACTTTAAAAATAATATTTTTGTTATTTTCGTTCAAATCATTATTTTTTTTATTTCAAACGTTTCTAATTGTTAAAAAGATAAATTTGTAATGCGAAAAGAGATTTAGGCATACGAAATTGAATTGCGTCTGTGAAAGTGAATATACATCGTTCGAAGCCAGACCTTGTTTTCCGAATGTGACACATTGGTATTATTCGGATCCATCGTAGCGCAGTTTTAAATTGTTCCATCGAAACATCAAGAGATATATAACAGAAAATATTCATTAGAAATAAAAAAAAATACTTTTTTAATCTATTATTTTGAGTCGTTTTTGTATGAAGAATATCTTTTTCGCCGAAAAACATTAATATCATTGGAGGCAATACGGTCAAAAGATGTACATTATTTTAATATGGCGATAGAAAATGAAGTGTTATAATTATGTTTTTAATTTTAAAGGTAAATAATACAAAGAACACTTTTTACGATTATGTTTCGCATGCTGGCATACCATTTCGCTGCATTTCGTCGAAATATTCTATTGCTTCTTTAAGCTCAACCGGAACGGAACATGTCGATTGTATAACTGTAGAATAGATATTCATTCAACCTAGAATCCCTACATATTGATACAGTTACTGTATAAACTTTTGAAAAATACAGCCAATGGGCTTTTAAGCCACTATCTATTAAACACAGGAATAGTCGCCAAGGAGATTGGTATTCTTCTGTGAGTATGATTTCGCCAGTTTTTAAAATCAGTAAGTATTATTATGAGCAACAGAAGTTATCGTGGTTGTGCTAAATGTGGTAATAAGGAAAAACCCTTAAAGAGCTATAAATAGATGGAAATTCTTGATTGACCTTGCAAAAGTTAATTTCCTTTATTTTCATATATTTCACGCATATTCATCAGTTACACACTTTCTACAAGAAATTACCTTTTTTCCGTGGTCTTTTGGTACTTCTTTACCCAATCTTATTGTAAAATCTGTGACGTTGAAGAGGACGATTCCATTGTAATAAAGGGGGAAACTATCTTCATCTTGAAAGAAATATCCACCTAATATGTTTAAAAAATAAGCAAGTATTATGAGTTTTTTCTTTTAAAACTATAAAACTAATCAGTTAATAAGAAATAACACCATTTTAGTATGGTTCTCTAATTTTGCTGTATAAAAATAGGCGTTTTGCTGGGAAAATGCCCGGATATTAAAAGTTTAAGTTTTTACCTGTTTACAAGGCACAGTTTCTGTTATGTAATCGCCCAAGATAATACACCTGAGAAGTATACGCCATTTTGTAACGAAAAACATTGGATATATTTGCAACAAAAGGTATATTTTTATTAGTGTTTTACATGATTCACATCATCTATATGAAAAATATAGTGTTTATAGTCATAATAACATGCTTTTAGTTAAGTTTGTCAGCCCATTATCGTCGTAAATGACAGCTAACCTGAGTGGGAATAGCATTGGTGTAGAGGGAGTAATTCTATGCAGGTATTTTCAATTAGTATATGCTGAATGTTTTTTTTTCTGTATTGTTCTATATTTTACAGTGTGTGTGTGTGTGTTTTAAGATAGCCGTTCAATATTACATAATTACATCTAATAGTTTTTTTTTTTTTTTAAAGTTTGATATGCGCGAGATTGGATTACTGCCAATTCCTTTGCATTATTCTAAGTCTCTTAGTTGCATTCCGCCAGTTTATTTGATTACACATAAATGACCATAACGGTAAAATACATAACATTGTAGAAGTTAAAAGCTGGCACACTCAAGCTAAAAGTCAGCTGTTAGTAAAATATAACGTAGCACAAGGAAAATTTCAACTAACATGTTAGATGATGCAAATTGGTATATGGCTGAATGCAAGGTTGATAAGTGGATGGCTAGTAAGCACCTACCAAATGCTGACACTGCATGTTGTTGGTGAATTCCAGCTTTTCTATTGGCAATTGGCTCTGTTTATTTATTTATTTATTTATTTATTTTAGTAGGCTGATCAAAACTAGTATTAATTATAAATAGATCATGGAGAATGGCTGATAAGTGTCCTCCCTTGTTATTATTTTATGTATACAGTATTATGTGTATGGGTAAATTGTAAGCATATGTATAAACCCCGTGTCTTTGAAATCAGATATCCTACTCATATTAATTCATGAATTTGAGGCTTTGACATTATTTTTACTTCATTCCTTTCTATTTGACTTTGTTTTCCCTCCTTGTGTACAAGTCCATTTGTGCCTGTTGAATGGATATGTGTTGGCTTTGTGTGTTTCTTGAGAGAGTTGAAAAGGGGGAGGGTTTGCATTTATACATGTATACTAGTATTTTTTTTCTTCAAACCTTTTCATGTCAAATCATAGATGAAATGTAATTCTTTGCTAAAATCAAGCAGAACCTATATTTTAGGTGACAATTATTGAGGATTGAGTCTGGTTTCCAATGGCTGAGCAGACTGGCGGTGGGTCTGGAGCAAAGCCCCGCTACTGCACAGTTGCTGACAGATTGCAAACTTTTGGAAACTGGCCTAGTAGCAATCACCAGCAGCCCAGAGATCTAACAGAGGCAGGATTTTTCTATGAAGGTCAATATTATTTTAGTCTTGTCATTAATTCTGTAAATTTTTTATAGCATTTCTCCTATCCATCAGGTCATATCCAGTTTTCTTTTCCTTATTTCATGTTCTGATTTAATTATCTAGAAAATTCAAAGTCAAAACAGTGGAGTTAAGAGGTGGCTAAGGTGAAGGAGGGTTGATAAATTGTCGGTGTGTCAGATATTTCAAATTGATCTGAATTGAATCTAAAGCAACCTTGTATAGTCTGTTTTTAGGTAATGTGCTGCACGTTTGCAGAGAATGAATTTTGAAATGCAGATTTTGTATGACTTTTCTATTAAAAGTAAACCTAATAACCATGAAAATATAATGGCAGGTATACAAGTGAAACACTTGAGTGCAGTGAGACCAGAGTAGGTACCTATTAGTGCTGCCATGCATGAAATTTGATTATATTTGAACATTTAAAGAACAATAAGCAATATTTGTAATTTATGCCTTTGATTAAATCATATTATTTACTATTTAGTTGATAATAGCATTCCATTTGATGTGCCAGGTACATAGATGCATATGCAAAACAATATTTTGACCTTATGGTGTTTTTGATAACTTTCAGTGAATACTAATCAAGTCCCCTTTCCCCTTAAATAAATCAAAGTCAAAAGAATGCAGTTAAGAAGAAAAGAAAATGGGTGTAGCAGTAAAATCTTCTTCCAATCAGTAAAATCTTCAAGCATCAATCTGGTAGTTCATCAGAACTCAAATGCCAACCCAAAATGAACAAGATATATTGGACTTGATAGAGGCAAATTTAGATTTTCATCATTAAAGTGGTGTCAGACGTATATCCAAATACAAAATTGGATCAATTTATATCAAAAGAGCATTGAAAATATGTCTCAAAGAAGCAGAAGATGAAATTAGAAAAGTTTGAAAAAATGAAGCAGATTAGTGAGGCAGTTGAAAAAGTAGGGGTTGAATTACTACTTACTAATTGACTTACTACTTAAAAATGACAAGATGATAAAAGATGTAAGCCTTGGAGAAAGCAAATAAAGACAAATGGGAGAAATTTTGTGAATTAACATGTCCAGTAAGCTGCAGTCAAAGTAGGGTCAGTAATGTGAAGGAATACCCCAGTGTTAATAATCTTTGGAATTTTGGAGTAGAGGATTTGAAACAAAAATGTAACTCTTAAAGAAAGCTTTCAGGTTATTTAGAAACTAGCTGTGGTAACTGTCCTGAGTGATGCATTTCATGAAGATTCAGATGGTGCCCATTACATGTATTTGCAAATTCCTTTGGAGATATTGTAGATAGTGATCCCAAATTAAAGAAAGAAATTGAAAGGTCCATTGTATGTCATCAATGAAGATATTACAAAAGAAATAGGCTCATGTATATAGGAGCTAACCAAGCAGACTGGTGTTGATTCAGTCTGGGTCTTTGACTAATGTCTTTTAGTGAAATTCACCAACAGCAAAAGGTACAGGAACCAGTGATATGCTGATTTTGTGAAGTTGAGACAGGAAGCACTGAATGCAACAAAATAAGTAAATTCATAAATAAAATGAAAAACTGATAAATTGATTGCATTTGTTACCATTGCCTCTAAGCATGTTTTATAGATTACTATATTAATGTTACTTGAGATGATTCTTGAGATGTTAATAATGAATGATAATGTTAGTGCATAATGTAAAAGAATGTGATGGAATATGGTTTTATTTTTATTGTGAAGTCAGTGTTTCCGTTAAGTTCGGAATGCTAAATTGCAATAAGTTTATATATACCAACAAGTCTTGTCATTTCTTTTCTTTTTTTTAAATATAGAAGTGAGGTACATCTGCTGTGTATCGATACAATTCATGATAGCTATGTTCACTGAGAACTTAATTAAGTGTCAGGTGTATTTTGATATCTGACTTGGGGAGGTATTTTTTGTATAGTTGCACAGAATAGATAGCTAACCTCCTTTGTGTTATCATGTTAATTGCATCTTTTGTATCAGCTAAAGGAGGGTGAAGAAAAGTTATGTTAAAAAGCATGCAAATCCTACATGCTTAAGATCTAGTGATCTAGGTCATAAATTGGTTGAACTGGTTCTAATTCATCAACCATACAGTCTTAAATATTCTGTATATAATATAACTAAATTACTTTAAATTAATCTACTTATTCATAAATGTGATCAAAAATAGCAAGGCTGCCAAGTAAAATAAATACTTTGTCAAAAAAGAGCTTTGTTTTACAGATAGGATCATTGTGGAGAAGCATGTTTCAGAGAATTCCTGAATTGGTATTTGATATTCTCGAGGATGAGGGAAAGTATCTATAACATTTTCAATGAAATCACAGCATCAATATTTTAGTAGTTACAAATTGAACAATAAAAAAATTTTGTTTTACGAAATAAATGTCATTAGTTTTTGGAACAAAGGAATTTTGTTTCATGGTGTATCAGTAATTAGTCTGGTCCCTATTTCCTAGACTCCATCATGCTTTGTTCTTCATAGACATATATGATGTAGAAAACCAGACTAATTAACAACCACAAAAAGCAGTGATGTAATACACAAATGTTCTCGCTTACACATGAATGTTGTTTGAAACTGATTGGAATAATGTTAACTATCTTTCAGATGTTGGGCATCTTGAATATAAATGTAATTTATACAGAATAACAAACAACTTCATTATTAAAAACACTTTATCGACAAGTATTCTCAATGCAATTATAAAACAAGTTACCAACCATTAAACAGTACATTTACACCCACCCACTCCACCCCAGTCCCAGTTTCATCGATGTCCAGCGTGGATGTCATCACTTATTCCTTGGCAGTCCCTAGGGAACTAGCATGATAGCTTTTTGTGCAGTCTCTGTTTTTGGACCCTGTTGTGCGCGAGTTATCACAAGTGAGGTGTAGTAAAAAATTGAGGGATATTTAAACTTTGTAAGGAAAAAAATTTATAATATAATCTGCCTACAAGATCATTATATAATTAAGGAAGAAGAGTTATATGTTAAATCTGGATGGGGATTTGATGATATTTTTGGTTTATATTAAAATAATCAGGGGTGGTTGGTGGTGGCACTTTTATTTAGAATCCATTTTGCTATAAAATAAGTTGATAGAATCAAAATAAAATTAGAAGTTATTTTTTCATAGTTCAACTGACAGTTCAAGGAAAGAACATTTCATTTAATAATATGTATGGGCTTAATAAAACTGAGCCAAAACATTTTGAAAATTAGAAGAAAAATATAAAAGATTTTCAGAAAGTTGTTTTGTTTCCTGTAGTGATTGGAATTTTATATTGGACAAGATAAATGATATATAAAATTACATGATTCTTTGTTGATTTAAAAACTGGATAAGAATGGTAAAAAAAAGCACACTTATATGTAATTGTTTATTATAATGAATACTAATTAATTTGAAATGAACAGTTCTAATTAACACTTGTAGTATAAAGGAAAAAAGTACAAAAATTAAAAAGAAAATGAAGTAGTGCTATTCAGCACAGATGTGTGTGGATTAACTGTTATAGTGTGCTCAACAAACAATACAGTACATGTGAAAGACAGCCACAGAATGGTGGGCAAGTAGGACAGTTATACATAATGAGCTTTGTGTACTTTTATTGTAGTGAAAATTCATTAGACATAATGAAAAAAGGAGTAATTTTTATGATGCGAAAATTTTTTAATTGAATGCTTGTAAAATAAGGAATCACTGTGCCCTGTATGGTGTTTTGAGCATTTTTATGGCACAACTTCATTTGAACATACTAGAGTTTATGCAGGTGGTGGCTTCATTCTCAAAATGAGTTACTTTAAATAACAAATGGTTGGCTAATATAAACAGCATAAGAGAGATGGAGCATTGTATCATGTGTTCATTCATCCAATTATTATTCTATCCATTCTTCAGTTTGACAAAAAAATTCTCTTCTAGAAAAAGTCATGTTATAGCTATGAAAGAATTATGATCCAAATTAAAGGTGCAAAACTATCATGAGTTGTAAATTAATATATATTGGTCCATGTCCACTAAGTAATCCATGCACAATATGTATTCATCTATTCACAATCCATTATTTCATTAATCAATTTATCTAGCTGTTTTATTCATAAAACCAGGTTTTCTTTCCATCTTTATCTGTTGATGACACATTGCATTCATTCTGTGCATTTAGCCTTGCAGCCATACTTTTCTCTTTTCATTCATTCTGTGCATCTATTTGCGCATCCATATTTCTCTTTATGCATTCATTCTATGCAACTGTACCTTTCTCTTCATATTCATTCTGTATATCTGGCCATGCCTCTGTACCTTTCTCTTCACATTCATTCTGTATATCTAGCCATGCATATGTACCTTTCTCTTCACATTCATTCTGTATATCTAGCCATGCATCTGTACCTTTCTCTTCACATTCATTCTGTATATCTAGCCATGCATCTGTACCTTTCTCTTCACATTCATTCTGTATATCTAGCCATGCATCTGTACCTTTCTCTTCACATTCATTCTGTATATCTAGCCATGCATCTGTACCTTTCTCTTTACATTCATTCTGTATATCTAGCCATGCATCTGTACCTTTCTCTTCACATTCATTCTGTATATCTAGCCATGCATCTGTACCTTTGAGCATCAATTGGTCTTTCTACAGATGATATAAAAGACAATACATGTACTGTATTCCAGGAGATGGAGACAGGGTCACATGCTACTCCTGTGGAGAAGTACTGTCTAGTTGGACACCTGAAGATGATCCTTGGGCGGAGCATGAAAAGTTTCAGCCCAGATGTGAACATGTACTACAACACAGAATGGGTGGCATGAATCTTGGCAGTAGTGATGTGGATGAGGTTTGTAGAAGTTTTTAGAATTAGTAGGTAATAATGTTGATAGTAGAAATGAAGAAAATAATGGCTTTTGGCAAAGGCATTGTGGTATGAAATTTTATTTTCTTACACAACTGTCAACTTTTCAGAAGCCATGCAGGGAAATTGAACCAAAAACTATGGAGATTAGGATATTAAAAATAAGAATTTTTTTCATTGCATTGTTTTTAGGTGGTGTTTTCAATAAATATTGTAAATGTTCATCAAAATACTACAAAACACATTTTACTTTAAATAGTTTTTTTATTAGTAATATTATGATTATGTTACAAAAACTTATTTTAGAAAGATATTCAGTATTAATAGTCAAGCATCATTAATACATATATTTAACGCACATACAATTTACAATAAAAATATAATGTAAAGGTCAAAGCCTAGAGAAAGCTGACAGCACATGATCCTAATTGATAACCCTCTTTATATTGTTCAGTCATCCTCTGCATGTGAGTAATCAGAATGGTCATACTCTACAAATTGACTTTTAAGTTGTTGTAGCTGCCTTGATCTCTGGACTTAGGTCCAAATTAATGTAATGTGTAATACCATAACAGGCCTACAGTAGTCAAAAAATTGTCACCTAATACAAGCCTTTTGTGAGAACATTAACACAGCTTGAATTCAAAATATTTTATTTCAGTTTAGTAAATGAAGAAAAATGTATTTGATCCACAGTTATGAAATATTTAAAATTTACAATATAGGTGTGGTAGTTATCATATTTGTTTGCTGTACTTTGAACAGCTTTAGAACAAATTACCAGTTATTATGTACATGTATTTCTGGCAGTGTCATTTAACAATGTCACAACAGTATACACATGTGATAAAATAGAACATGGTTTCTGTGGATTACACACAATATAGCTGTTTAGGATACTCTTTAGGAAAAATGAAAGTTGGCAGGCATAATGTAATAATATGGAATACTAATAAATTGAGTTAGTATGAAAACCTCTCTACTCGAGTATAAATTAATAAATTTAATCCTAAAGAGGGTGATTGCCAAACAAAAGCACATCTAGGCCAAAGTAAACTGCGCTTTTTGTCGGGAACATTTGAAGATTATTATACAGCTTGCATTCAAAGGAACTGGTATTTCATTTGATTCAGAGAGACTACATTATGGATTAGCAGCAGTTTGGTTCCTCTTTTTGATGGCCATTTTTCTTTCACCTATGGAGAAGTAGAATGGCACTTATCTGTTTTTATTTCATTGCTTGTGGAAGGCAGATATAGAATAGGAGTTGACTTATTTTGTGGGGTATGATTGTTCAATAATTTGGTTGTCAAGGGTAAGAAAAAATCCTTATTTATAAGTGATAAAATGTTGCTCTAAAATGTAAACTTCTTTAAAGAATACTTTGGTCCTCATGTTGAGCAACCATTGGTGGAATAATGTCATTTAAAATGACTGGTATCATATAATATCCATTTGCAAAATGTAACAAGTTTTGTGGACTTTTTCTGAGATCTTTTAATTGTAACCAGTGACCTTGGTATAAACATTCAGAGTTTATGCTTCTAAAGACCTGTTATGATTCTAACTGCTTCATTTTGTATGGAAGCCATACTGGCTTAGTGGTTACTGTGATGGATATGCAGCTTCAAGGGTGCAGGTTTTTAATCCTACCATGGGACTAACCTGGATCAGCTGTCAAGGTGTCCTTATGCAAGGAACTTTACTCCAGTTGACTTGGTACTAAATAGCATACTTGACTGTGTTGCTGCATAGTAAAGTACCAAACCAGGCAGATCCTTTCTGTAAATTTTGATGTTGGTCGAACCAGCTTTGCTACACGCATCCCATCCTACAACTGCATACTGTAAAACTGGTCTGACGAATGTTGTATATCGGCATCTACAGTGAAGTATGAGTTTAAAAGATCGTCATTTTAAGACATTTACGTGATTACTGCAAATTTTTTGCACAATAGCAAATATATGAGTAAATATACCTCTTTTAAAATGTTTATAATTTTCAGTCCTATTTAATTAGTTGATTTTTTACTGATAAACATAACTTTCGAGAGCAATTATTTACTTTATTTGAATCATGATACATCCATATTCCTTCGAAAAGTCATTATTTACACCCCCAATAAGCATGTATTGCAAAAATCCCTGTTGAAGTATGTGGACAATTTTGGACAAGGTTAACCTAAAAGTGTGCAAAACAAACTGAATTGAATGTCTAGCCCTGTGATGTCACAATGCAGGTTGCACATGTTGACAGTTTTGTACTGTCCTTCATTTTATGATGATTTGACCTAACATGCTCCTTTCTTGACCCAGTTTAGTACCTGGCCTCAATTGTAAAAGGCCATAGTGGTTATTAATTTTTGCTTGGAAGTTTCTTGGTAACAGTTAAAGTGCAAATCATTCATTATTAGGATTGAATTGGTTAAACTATAAAAGTATTAAGTTTTTGAACAACAGTTAATATTTAATTTTTAAGAGGAGTTAGTATAACTATATGACCACATTGACATTACAACTTAGTTAACATTATTTTAGTTTTAAGCTTTTGACAATGTATTTGCACCATTAAATACCCAGTTTTTGTTTTCTGCAATATTATGAAACCAGTAAGATGGAACACAATATGATCTCATCTAAAACAATTGTCATGTTTATATTTTGCTCCCATGAACAAGAATGACTGGACTGTAATGCCATGAGTTATAAATGTTATTATTAATGTTCAACAAATTAGTTGTGCTGTAAAAAATAATCCCAATATATTCACTCATCTTTTTCTGTTCCTATGTTAAGATATTCTAAGAATAATTAAATTGTAGGTTTTTCCAGTTACCAGATTGATAAACTGTCATTTTAATACAGTGAAACTTCTGTAACTCTGCATATTTTGTTCTACTCTGTAACCTAGCTGAATTCCGCTTTAGACTGCATATTTTGTTTTCAAGCTCATCTATTACCTGGTTTCCTCTTAAGACTGGCCATATTGGTTGTGCTCTACTGTTTTGGTTGTTGTGTAGGGTTTGATATTTAAAGAAAAAGAATTACTTAGGATTTCCTGACTGGTTATCATGATTTTTTTTTAATAAAAATCTTAGGCATTATTAAAATAACTTTCAATTTCCTTTATATAGGTGTGTGATTGATGGCTGTAATTTGGTTCATAGAGTATACAGCTTAGCCTTGCTCCAGATGTGCATCTCTCAGAAGATTACTAGCTTTGCTTGGTCATTATCTCTTCCTGGACTTAAGTTTAACACTTTTATAATTATAATTAAACCACCTTAAATTAGCCTACTCATTCTCAAATTTGATTGAAGATAGCAAGGAAACCCCAAGTGATATGAGTAGCTTGTAAAGCCTATATTTCACAGATGCTGTTAATTATGGAGTGTTAGTTGTGAACATAAAACTCCTGAGTTGGCACTTGCAGATTTCATAAAGCATGAAAAAAAAAATCACATCAGTATTTTACTAAAAGTACAATAAAGAAAACATTGAGTTTTGATGTTGATAGTTGTTTCATGAAATAATGTTCCAGATTTGAGGGGAAAAAAGGGTATTTTTTATTGGGAATCAAAAACAACAAGTAGTGACAATACTCAATGTTTTATCATACACTTGATGGTTGTTGACACCTCTTGGTTGATATGATCTTTCAAAGGATGGACATCTTGAAAATAACTGTAATTTACACAGAAAAGCTGTTTACTGTGAAATGTTCTCAATGTGATTATAAAATGAGTTTTCAGCCAGTAAATAACTTTGCTATCCCTCTTCCGGGTTTTCACAATGTCAGTGGAGATGGGATTTTTAAAAAAAAAACTTTTTGAGATCCCTCCATAACTGGTGACAATCCTTATAGTGTAGTCTATATTTATGGACCCCCATTGTGCCCAAATTGTTGAGGTTGAGGCATACTTCAATATATGTATGTCTGTGTGTGTGTGTTTGTGTGTATGTATGTATGTATGTATGTATGTATGTATGTATGTATGTATGTATGTATGTATGTATGTATGTATGTATGTATGTATGTATGTATGAGATGTGAAAAAGTATTAATATATTTTGCCAATTATTATTTGTTTTTTACTCTCAAATAATGATGTGATCAGCAGTGTTACACATTACAGGTTGCTCAAGGCCATTCAGTAGAGGCTAGTGGTGATGACAGTAAGGGTATGTCGCAGCATTCAAAAAATGATCCCAAAAAGGAAGAAAGAAACACTTCAAGACAAAGAGGTATGAAAATGGATCAAAGAACAACAGCAATCACAAAGATTGGTAATTTCAAGGAAAAACAAAATTAACATGATTCCTCATTTTTAAATCAAGAGCAAGTGCAAACAACTTTGACTCAGATCTGCTATCACATAATATGCAACAGCTCAGTCTGCTAATTGGTTTTGACATACTGCATAGAGTCAGATTTGTTGGTGCCTTATGTGACATTAGATCTGGGTCAGTGCATTTTGCAGTAGGACTTGACTTCTAAGTGAATGCATGTATGTCAGTTCATTCATGTAAGATCACTTAGAAAAGACGTGGACCAGGTAGGTCCTTTATGAGTAAACTCCATATTGAAACTTTTGACAAAGAAACTCTAGTTCAAGCTAGAAATCCTACAACTTTGACAGTCTAAAACACTTTATTTAGATAAAAGTAGAATCAAAGAACTTTTCCATCTTTTCTTGGTTTACTCTGATGAACTCAGATTTCGATGACATTTTTCCTAAGTATCATATCCAGTTTTGGAGTGTTTAGTAGTTTTCATGCTCAAAAAGCTTCATGAATGCAGGACCCAGTGTTCTTTTTATTGAGGTGTCTGCTAGGACAGGTTCTACTATAGAGTTAAAAACTTATGTTTATCCAGAAACTTTTTCACACTGTCACCTTTGTTGAATTAAGTAATTTAGAATAAGAAATTGTTATTCAAATCACTTCAAACTGTTTTTATGGAATTCAGCTTGTAATTATGATTTAGATGCTAATATATTTTGATAACAGTTCAGTTTATTGAGCCTTCATTACATTGTTGCCAAAAAAATCTAATCTCCATTTCTCACTTCAGTTTCTTCTTTTTCAACCTTACCCCCAAAATCCTTTTTTGTAGTTTTTTTTTAGTAGGTTTTATGGGAGATTAGTTGTATTTAACTCATTGAGTTACCCACTTTAAATAAAGACAGTATTATTATTATTATTATTATTATTATTATTATTATTATTATTATTATTATTATTATTATTATTATTATTATTATTATTATTATTAAGCCTCTCCATCTATTCCTCCAACTGCTACAATTATTGCTATTCTATCTACATGCAGGCCACTATCACAGCTCATTGTTTTAGGTATCAGTAACATTTTGCTTTTGACTTCATCTTATGAGCTATGCAAGATAAATGGATGAAATTTGATAGACTTGTGAAATTTGGTAGACTTTTATGTTAACAAATAGCAAGAGTGTAAAAAAAAAAAAGAGTCATTAGATTCCAAATTTTAAACCGTGTATGCTTGATCTTGTCCTGTGGATGCTGAGAGCTTTTTTTAAAGTAAAGTGACACCAAGCATGTAATATATATTATTCTCAGAAGAACTTGTTACAACAGTAAATATATTTCCTATTCAATCAAAATTTAATTTCTTGAATCTGTCAGACAGTTTTGGGTTAACAGTACCTGGGTTGAAAGGTAAAAAGTGTGCCCAAGATTGTTATTAAGAAATTTTTAGACAATGTTAAAGATTTGTGACTTGCCAGGATTCTGAATATCAAGTTCTGGTTTAAAATTTTCCTGCTTCATAACTTGAAATCTGTTTGAAGTAGAAAAATATAATATGGTACACATTTGTTTCACTTTGCTTGCACCACCACCCACCAACACACACATCTGAACTGGGCACTTTAGTGGATTTTGAAATGGATATATGAGACTTACTTTCCATGTCTGCATAGTAATTTACAATTATAGGAATAATGTCAGATTTTATCATTGTATATTTTTAAGTTTACATTGGTATGGTACTTAAGTGATTTGCATGTACAGCTCTTTTTCTAATCTAGTCTGAATTACCACTTAATAATGTGACGTCTTATCTAATTCAGCTAGCCATCAGCTGTTACTGTTTTATCTGTCATTGTCTTCATATATAAATGAACATAAAATATCTATCTATGTTTTACATATATAATATTTGAAAATGGTAGGTTGATTAGTAAGATAATAGAGAAGAGCAAAGAATTAACATTTTTATACATTTATTTTTTTTTAGCACATGAGACAGTAGAAGAAGAGCTCCAGAGACTACGCCATCAGTTTGCATGCAAAACTTGCTTTAAAGAAAAAGCCTGCATGGTCATTTTACCCTGTTGTCACCTTTCGGCTTGTGCCATATGTGTAGAAAAACTACATGACTGCAATGTTTGCCATCAACGTATTACAGCCACTGTCAAGGCATATTGTGCTTGAAAAAGGATTTTGTTCCTATCAGATTATTCTAACATACAGTTTGACCTATACATAAGTCAATTCTCTTAATTATAATGTGCAAAAATTGACTTTTATATTGCTTGTTCATAACTTAGTGAAATTTTCATGGATACTTAGAGAAAATTATTGCTTCTGTGGACTAATTTTACCATGATAATTGATTCTTATCAACTGTTTCATAGGCTGTTTTAATTATTTTCATGTGAGTAGATAAGATTATGAATCCTGAAACATTTAAGTACACCAAGAATGTATTTGAAATGCATTTAAAATTCATCTGAAATGTATTTGTTTTGTATTAGATTAAAATTTAAATAAATATCTCTTTGCTTAAAACAGTTGGCATATTTTACTGAACTTTATCAGTATATTTAATGACAGACAAACAGATCAATTTAATTTTTTTTTATCTATCTATTTGTATTTCAGCTTAATAAGTATTATACTTCCACAAACCATCATTTATCTATATTAAATTGGTGGACAGTTTTCAATGGCAATTATATTTTGGGCTAGTTCAAGGATTTTTTTGCAGTGAAAATTGAGAGATTTACTTGAAAGCAATAACTATACTTAGAATTCAGATGGGTAAATACATTGTTAAAGAAACTGCCCTAGAGTTTCAGGGTCTGTAGCAGACTCATTGCCTTTAGTTTTATCATCTTTCACTAACATTATTGGTGTACAAAACTGTAAAGTGTTATAAAGTTTGCAGTTAATGTTTGGTTTATATAAGGTAAAATGTTTTAATGTGTCTAATAGACAAATGGACCCTTGCTTGCATCATTTAAATTTTCTGTGCAACAAAAAAAATCATGATTTACATATATGTGCAAGGTAACAGAATAACATGCTGTGCTGTAGTTATAGACCAATATTTGCCCGGCAACACTTATTTTATTTTTGTTCTTCTTGATTGCCTCTAGGATGACAGTTTGTGGTGTCTCTAGCACCACAGCATGGAAATACTGCTTTCTTGGGTACAAAGTGAGAGAGTCTTGCAATGCATGTGGTTAATCAAAAGGTATCCTGAAGTGATACGGATGGTTTTCTTGACAAAGCTTAAAAACTTATAAACCTCTTTAAAAATCAAGTTAATACTTAACAACTGAAATGTAGATCAACAGAACTTAAGTGTAGATCAACAGAACTTAAGAACAAGTCCTATTGCTTGTGTCAGAATTTTAATTTATTAGAAAAAAAAGACATCAGTCAGTAAAATCTGAATATGGCAAGATGACTTTAATGAATTAAAAAAACGTTGATGTGCTGCAAAGTGTGAGATGTTCCTAGAAATTTTCCTCTCCTGTCAGTCAATCAGCAAACATACTACACAATGTTGTTACTTAGGTAGTAGGAAGTCGACATAAAAACATAAATATCAGAGACAATTTCTCATGCTGTAAGACTAAGCTGGTAGTTGACTTTAAAACTGGAGTTTGCATGATGATTAGGAAGGGACAGTGATGTTTTTTGGGAAAGTGTGCAATGGTTAAAATAGAGGACAACAAGGTTCATGAAACGCAGCTTAATCAGAAGCTTCAATTGCTTCAAAATTTTGTAGAAAGAAAAAGTACATGTTTTAGAATGGGATACTGTGAACTGTAAATTGTGCATTAACTGTTAAAACTACAGGCCTAAATATAACATCAGCTAAATGTTTAAATTTCTTGAATGTCTTATTTGTTAGGCTATGTGCAGGAGGACATTTTTAGTGGAAATTTCTTAGCACTTGCAGGTGTGATTTTTAATTATTTATTAATTTTCACTTCATTATTTTCATTTTATTTAGAAAAAAATTTGTAAGCATACATTATAAAATTTTTAATAAATGTTGTGCTCACCATGGAGATAACTGCTTTGTGTCTCTAACTTCAAAAACAGATTTTATAACCTTAGAAAACCCTAAATTAAATCTCAAATTTTAAATTTTAAAATTTAACTTCCAATTCTGTCTTTCTGAATCAATGAAATAAAGGGATTTCATTGGACAAACATTTATCAACATGTTTATGCCATAAAATTTTGTTTTCAAATGAACACTTTTACAATGTAATTTGGGGTTGACGAGTCTTTGCAAAATATTTGTCTTTACAAAACCTGACTGAATGCATGGTGTACAGTTAGAACATTTATAATTATCAATGTGATTGAATAACATTAAAAACATCAGTTATTCATATTGCAGTTTTATGAAGTTTATTATATTTTTGTTTTCACTACTCAGTTATGAGTATTTCCAATTATATGAATGTTTCCAGTTAATAAATATTTCCATTACTTTTGTTTCCTATTTATAAATGAGTAAATATTAAGTAAACTGATAATGAATGTGGTTATTAATGTATGTATTTGGTTCTTTGTGTAACAGGTAAAGATAGTGTGCCAATTGTTCAAGTGGATTAAATAATTTCAGTTTTCATTATTAACCCTCCGCTGTCTCCATGTACTATTCTCCAGGATGATAAATAATAATAGATAAATAAGTATTACAATCCAATGTTTTAGATGAATCTGACACATTTTGATGTGTAGTCCATCTATAATTTGCATCTAGATCCAGATTTAGTATAGTTACATTAAGGAGGAGAGTTTTGGATGGATAATTGATCTTGTATACTTGTTCGCAGTTATATTAAGGTAGAAAAAGAGAGTGATGTTCTGGATGTACAATTGACCTGGTCTATCTATCTATCTATCTATCTATCTATCTATCTATCTATCTATCTATCTATCTATCTATCTATCTATCTATCTATCTATCTATCGTTACATTAAGGGAGAGAGTTATGTTCTGGATGTATAATTGATGTGGTATACTTGTATACAGTACTGTTACATTTAAGGAGAGAGTGATGTTCAGGATGTATAATTGACCTGGTATAATTATATACAATATTGTTACATTCAAGGAGAGAATGATGTATAATTGAACTGGTATAATTATATACAGTATTTTTACATAAAGGGAGAGAGAGTGATGTTTTGGATATGTAATTGACCTGGTATACTTGTAACAGTACAGTTACATTTAAGGAGAGAGTGATGTTCAAGATGCATAATTGACCTGGTATACTTGTATAGAGTACTGTTACATTTAAGGAGAGAGTGATGTTCAGTATGTATAATTGACCTGGTATACTTGTATAGAGTACTGTTACATTTAAGGAGAGAGTGATGTTCAGGATGTATAATTGACCTGGTATACTTGTATAGAGTACTGTTACAGTTAAGGAGAGAGTGATGTTCAGTATGTATAATTGAATTGGTATAATTATATACAGTATTTTTACATTAAGGGCTAGAGTAATTTTCTGGGTGTATTATTGACCTATTTATTTGTATATGGTAGATTTACATAAAGGGAGAGAGTGATTATGTGGTTTAGTTAAATTAAGAAAGAATGAGAGAGATGTGATCTAAATTTAATGCTAAAAAAGTTTATGTATATTTTTGTATATTTTTGTTAATTTGTTATAAGCATTGTTTAATAAGCTTCAACAATTATTAACAAATTATCTGCAAAAGAATTGAATAAATTTTTACTTGAGTCACTGTTGTCTTTTTTGGTGGTAGTGGTAGGGATGTCTAAAAGTTACCCCAGTACAAATAGCAAGAAATCCATTATGTATGTATTATGAATTCATATATTTTTTTCTTGGTAGGCAGTTTTTGGTAGATTTTATGATTGCTGCAAACCATAAATTTGAAGAGCCAATGAATAGTATCTTCCTGGGCCAACAATAGAATACGTTTTAGAGTTGTTGCCCTTTTTGCCTGAAGATGAATGCAGCAGAAATGACCCCAGAGCAAAATTTATAGATTTATGCATTTGGAAAGTGATTATTATTATTATTATTATTATTATTATTATTATTATTATTATTATTATTATTATTATTATTATTATTATTACTTTATTTAAAGAGGGTAACTCAATTAGCTAAGAACTAATCTACTTTGATGCATGAGAACTTCTGTTTCAAGTTGCCCATATGAAAATATACTTCACACAGTATACAATTTTATTCAGCCATTCAACCATTAAAATGCTTGTCAGCAACACAAGTCTAACTTGTGGAAATAGGTCTCATCATGACATTTCTTTTTTGTAATTGTTTACACATCTGGTTTCTTTGGCTTGACATAAGTGGTTGTTAAACTATATTTGATTGGCTCATTAGGCCCCATAACAAGGATTGTCATAATTTAGCATTTCATCAAGGAACTTTTACAAATGCATGTTTGGAAGACCTTAAATGACTGATTCCCAGTATGGTTCAACTTTATTAGATGATTTCATTTGGCAAATACTGGCTGGTCTTACTGATGAAGGCAATTTATTTTTGAAGCTGGGAAGTGTATTGGATTACTGGAGCTGGGATACCATCATGTGATTTTGAACCCAAATATGGTGTTAAAAACAAGACTGACTTAAACATGCTGGATGGACAAACACAGCATGCTAGTCAACTTTTCATTTCAGTAGTATTTCTAAAATTAAATGAAGAAAAGACAAGCAAACCAAATTGAAATAAAACATAATTTAAAACTAGAGTACAATTTTTGTTTCTTTTCTCATCACAGTTTAGCCCTGCCTGATCATGGGCTACAAAACCCTATAGCCTTAGCATTAGGATTATGATAAATCTAATAAAAAAGAATCTAAAAATGAAATTAAGAAGTAATATTTATTTGGTCAACATACCTCTGTTTGAAAAAGGATACTTTGACTTAAAAAAAAAAAACGCTAATGCAATATTATGGAATAGCATAAGTATCTAAAAGACAATACCTGGGAGCTGTGGAAAACTGTATATAGTGACCATAAAGAACAGTTTTCAAATTTGTTCCAGCTGGCTAAGCTAGCTTTGTATATGCCCCTTCAGATAGGAGACTGAACAGGGGTTCTAAGCACAGAACTAAATTCCTAAACAGATAGTGGGAAGAAAGAAAGATGGTTATAAAGTGGTAAGTAAATATTGAACTGTGGCAGTTTTTTCTATGGCCTTGTATATTTGTGACCAGGGAGGAAATCCCTCCACTCTTAGGACAAAATCCTTGGAGCATCTCTGATGCAGTTTTAAATGGAATCTTCAACTTGTCTTGTTGTTTTTCTATATATTATTGTCATGTTCTAAAAGCTGCCCATGGTAAAATATTTGTGCAGCACTGATTTTCTTATAAAAAAAAAAACTTTTTTGACTTAAATATGGGTGTAAAATGTGACAGAATTTTGTGAATGCAACTCGTGAACTTTATAGCGGATTGCTTTGAAAATTGAGACATGTTATGTTCATTGGCAGGAAGTATGCATGTTTGTTAATTGTTAATTTTCCCAAAATTATGCCTTCTTTTGTTGAACCCATGTTAGTGGAAACGGAGATATTGCACTGATTTTTATAATCAGCAATGCTGTTGGTGTCAGTGGAATCAATAGTTTGGTTAGGTTTTGGTGAACGAATTTTCATTTGCATGTTTCAAAAACCCTTGAGAGATTTTAATCATACATGGTATGCATCATAAGGAAGCTAAAGTAGTTCATTCTGCAATATGATTGTTTACTCTTTTTACTTTGGGATCAAGGTGATAGTAATTGTAGAATTACAATTAAGATTTTGGTTCTTGTGTTCTTTTTATTGGCTTATATTTCCTAAACTCCCACATAGATTTTCTTCATACTTGGGATAAATCAATATGAAATTTAGATAATTCATTGTAGTCAATTCTTGCATGCCCATTTCACTTTAGGTCGCACTGAAAAACTCTTGCACCAGTTTTTGTCCTTGTTTATACTTCATAAACCCCACGATAGTTATTTCATGGACGAATTTTGTGAAACCAAGACAATTCATTCAGCAATATGCTAGCTGAACCCTTTTACTTTGAGGTCAAGGTCATATAAAATTTGTGGTGGTTTTGTGTAGGTTTTTCAATTTCTCGTGCCATTTTAAGTCACTGATGGATTTCTTCATACTTAGGATAAATAATTACGAAACAGACAATTTTATGACAAGCTTGCTCGTTCCTATGAACATGGAATTAAGGTCACTTTTTGCACTGCACTTATTCAATTTTAGCATTTATTTTGAGGCTTTGTGATTTTCATTGCTTATATTTTTTTACTTACTTTATTGATTTTCTTTATACATTGCATGACATATCGTAAGACTAAGATGATTATTGTGACTCGCTGGTTCAACCTTTTGACCTTGGGGATCAAAAACAGTCTGCAGTACTTTGATCAACAATCATGTCAAACCTTTAATTATTTTAAATTCATCTCCACCACTCCGGTGGCCTAAGTGGTTAGAGCGTCTGCCTGGGATGCGGGAGGTCGTGGATGCCAATTTTGGTCGAGTCATACCCAAGACTTACAAAAATGGTACTAACAGCTACCTCGCTTGGCGCTCAGCATTAAGAGGTTAGCGTTAGGACTGGTTGGCCTGGTGTCAGTATAATGGAACACGATGCTTCATGCTTATTGCATGATGCATAATGCTAGACATGACTGTAAATAGTCCGTCTGCACACACCGTAGTTATATGACTGGAAAATTGTTAAGCTACGTTATAAATCCAAATCACACACACACACACACACACACACACACACACACACACACACACACACACATTCATCTCCATCATGTTTTAGGAGGGAGATGCAGTAGAGGTGTGGCTTTATTTAAGTGAGCAAGTTGCTCCTCTCGTTACTAGTTTTTTCCCTCATAAAAGGCCAAGTCTTTATTATGGTGAAATTTCATTGCAGAAGAGGTGATTTGTGGATGGATTACTTTACAGTAAAACGTCATTTATATAGATAACAATTGTTGTTGTTCCCCTGATACACATTCTATTCGTATCGGATATATACAGTACCATTTACAAAATTCAGGTTTTCCAACGAGTTGTTACAACGGATATTCTATTTGAAGTGAATTAGGCTAAAAAGAATATAATTGAATAAAATGCAGTGGAACGTTCGTGACCTTGATAGAAAAATTATTCATAGGTTGATCTACTGGTTATGGACCAGAAGAGCTGAGGGGGTAGTCTGTCATCCGTCGTCCATCTGTCCTTTTGCACTATTTTGTTATCAACACTAGATTACCTGGATGACTGCCTCAAAACTTTACATACAAACGCGTCCCATGGTCTTGTTGATCCTTAATTAAATCCAATATGGCTTCACATTGGCCATCTTGTTATCATCAATTCTAAATGGAAGGTCATGTCAGTATAGAGATTTCACTTAAAGACTTCTTATGATGTCTAGTTGGTCATATACAAATGAGGTCGATCAGATGAACATTATGGTCGCCATAGCGCCATCTTTAAAAACTTGTTATCGCTGCTTCTCCTGAATTGATGGTCAGATCATTATGAGGCTTCCACTAAAAGACTTCTTATGATGTCTAGTTGGTCCTAAAAAGTAAAACTGTTGATCTGACGTTCAATATGCCAGCAGCCAATTGAAAATCTTGTTATTGCAATTCCTGATGGATGGATGTTGGTATCAACATCGGGTTTTCGCCGAAATATTTATGATCCGTATTTTGTCCTAAATAAAAATGACATGTCCACCATCTTATTACAACGTAAAGGAGAAAGTCATATTTATGTGGAGTTTTATCTGTAAGAGACTTCATATGATGTCCATTTGGTCTTCAATAGAATTGGTAATGTTCTGATGTCCAGTATGATCGCCACAGCAGCCACCTGTGGGGTATTCACCAATATAATTCTGATAATTCATAGTGTTACGTCTCATTGATCTTTAAGTGACCGGAAACAGCGAAAAACAATTAAGTTTTTGTAAAATTCAACAAATAATTTATTTCCCAAAAATACAAAATGAAAATTTTGAAAAAAACTTACAGCATTGTGAATTCATCAACAAATAGTCCTAAAAATTATATCACAAATCCAAATGTATCAAGTTCAAATTTGAATTCCATTGGTGTTCCAATTAAGTTCCAATATTGAATGCGTTGATGTGCCTGTATTCTCGAATGTGCCAAAGGCCTGGATTGTGGTGATATGTTAAGTTTTTTTAATGTAGCACGGTAGTATATTTAAAAAAAAGTCCTTGTCTGAATTAGTGTCTTAGTCAAGGAATATTATCGAATTATTAAGGAATTATTATACTTTGTAATTCATGTGAATATTATTTTTGATAAATATATCCAACCAAATTTAAAATTGAACATAACAATAAGACTGATTCTCTTAAATTTTTAGACAAGAATGAATAATTCCTTGGTAAACAATACTATATACTCCTCTACTTGACCTTAGTCGCAATTAATATTTTCTGAAAATGCGCTGTCATCTTAATGTGAAATTTCAATTCTCAATGATTCTAAGTTGATAATCAAGACTATCTTTAACTCAAGCCAAAGTAGACATGTTTATTATAAATAAAGATCTGAATATTTAGTCAACAATAATGCAGAAATTTTAGTTATGTATTATATTGTTAACAAAATATTTGTCACTGGTCAGGTACATCATTAACTTGATTTTGAACAAAGGTCAAGTACAAAATACTGATGTACATGACATATAATCATTAGGAAAAGGCAACAAATAATATAAATTAAATATACATAACTCTAGTTACATGAAAATGTTGCAATTTGTATGCCCAATATGGTTGCCACGACGACTCTCTTAAAAATCATTTTGTTACTACTCCCGTGAATGGATGATCATTACGACAGAGTTTTCACCAAATATCCATTGAAAATGGTGCCAGTCGTACATTCATTATGTCTCTCACGACGTCTGCCTTGAAAATCTTTTCACTTTTTTCCCTGATTGGATAATCATTATGACATGTTTTTTTTTGTTTTTTGTTTTCTTTTTCAAAACTACTTTCAGTGATGTCCACCTTCTTCTGAATGTAAATGATGCAAATCTGACATCCGGTATGTGTGCCACATCAGTAAATTTGAAATATTGTTCTCGCTGTTGAATAGAGATGATTTCAACACGACAGTCAAAAGAAGGAAATAGTCTTATCTTGAATTCCTGGAAATTCGTTTTGCCCAGTAGATCGTCAGTCCGTTAGATGGACTCGTATTGTAGATTTCTCTCATCCAGATATCTTCAGTTTTTCTTTTCAAACCTGTAAAATATCTGTATTAATCTGATCAAATGCTTCTGCATTCGATGATTCCTATTGTTTACTTTTCTCACATCAGTCATCGTATACAACTGTCCCAATATTTGCGTTTTCATCAGCTTTGTAATTTGTTAAAAAGGGTGTTGTTATCCCGCTTGGGCAAGATGTAATTTTTGTGTGTACAAATCCTTTGTCCTCTGCTCCGTGTACATTATGAATATAGCATAGCAATAAACTGGTCAAATAATGAAAATAACTGAAAAAAGTAAATTTACAACACTTAAAGTACAAAAGTAATCTTGTATTAGATTCAATTCGGACCATATATTGATATTACTGAGAAATTTCATGCAATAACGGATAAAAATCGATGGAAAGAAAAGACAATATCACTTACACACCAACAATTCGACTGGGGTGGGGTGGGGTTACGGACAGCAAAACAAGCAGATTCTTTTGTGCTGGCGCAATAGAGGTGAGCCCTTGCTCAAGGACAAGCCACGGTAGCCCACTTATAAAGGCTACAGGTTGATCTGATCGTAGAATTAGAACCCGCACCGCTTTCAGTAGCAGAAAAAGGTAAATATTTTGATAACTTAATAAAGGATAATATAGGAGGACAGGGCGTAAAGTCAACACTTTTCCGCTAACCCAAGGCTTGTAAATTGACTAAATTGTAGTCCATTTCATTACTTTCGTGGTCCTACATGCTTCTACCCATTTTGTAGTCTCCATATTAAATAATGTTTTGAAACTCCGCCTTCGTCTTTCTTTTTTTTATGAGAAATAAGTAATTCATAGTATAGGAGGTGACCTCCGCTGTCCGAGTGGTCTTAGGAGCTCACCTTTACATATCACTCACAACTCAGCTGTGTCTGCGTGAGTTCGACTTTTGGCTCTACTAACGTGGATATGTGAAAAACCAAACCAGTGGCTTCCCCAGGGTTGGTGGTTCTTCCCAGGGTGTTCCCCTGATCTTCATGCACCAAGTACATTGTCTGCCATGTATATCCTATTTTGTACTGAAAAATAGCATTAAAGCAAAGAAAACCAAACCAGTCCGTTTAGTGCCTGGATTTTAGCTCAGTGGTTGTGAAAAATAAAGTGTATTCCTGGGTTGTGCTCAATGTACCTTTCTGGGTATATTTCTGGGTCTACATTTTTATCTGATTAAGAAGTATGCTCTTAACAAACCATCCAAAATAAGCAAAATTCAAAATCTTACTAATTCACTTATGTAAACAATTGCAACTTTTGGAAAAATATTAGGAATATATAGTAAAAAAGTTAACATAATGATCTTTTATTATAACAAAAGATACCGAAATTATGCTTTGATAATGATCAATATTATGTATTATTTTACCATACATTAAAAACACATAACATTGCAGAACGTTACTATTAGAATAACAATAAAAACATTTACTATACATTTCAGTAATGAAATGTATGAATGAATATTTGTTATATTTTCTTCATTCGCGACAGATTATATATCTTTAATAAGTAACAATTTAAATCCTTTAGGAAGCTTTTGAGAAAGAATTTACGTCCTTTCCAGAATTCAATATTTATGATTGCTAAATGCAAATATATTAATAAAATAGTTCGTCGTCCTCCTCCTCTTCCTCCTCCTCCTCGTCATCATTAATCCTGTAACCCAAGAGGTCTTTGGGGCACCACAGATAAGTTCACAACCAATTGTCGCCATCGTTCCCTGTTCTCACCTACCATTTAAGAAATTTCTAACCCCCATGCATGTCCACTCTTTAATGTTGTCTTCCCGTCTATTTTTCTGTCTGCCTTTTCTTTTGCACCCTCTCACTTTGTCTTGCAAGTTTGTTTTTGCCAGTCCAGATGATCTTGAGACATGACCGTACCGCTTTCAGTTTGCTTTTTTCACAGTGGTCAAGAGGTCTTCATAAGGTTCGATGGCTCGTTCGATCCTGCTGTGGATCTCTTTGTTGGTTGCAAGGTCAAGGTATGAGATGATCAAGATCTTACGGTAGCATCTCATTTCAAAGGTTTGAATCCTGCTTTGTAGATCTGATGTGAGCGTCCAGGTTTCACAAGCATATAGAAAAATGATATGACGGTCGAGCGCATCAGCTTAATTTTGGAACCAAGAACAATATTGGTGTTTTTCCATATTGGTATCACCTTGTTATTGTTGCTGTTGTCTGGGCAATACAGCAAAGTAGTTTTGATTTGGAGCCCTCATCTGTGATATTTTATCCCAAGGACTTGAAAATTGTGACTGTTTCCAGCTTCTGTCCACTGACCTTTATTTCTGCTCCGATGCCATTGTTGTTGTTTGTCATCAGTTTGTGGTGTTTTTTCGGCGCTAGTCTCCATACTGTATGCTGTGGAGGCTGTGTCTATGCGCTCAACCAAGAGCTATTTCTTTATTATCTCCTGCTAAGCCATCAATATCATTATTCTTCCTCCGATGTTGAAAATTATCTTCATCATGACTTTGCTAGTGTGGCTGATCACACTGATGGTTATGTGGTTTTGACATAGCATACAGTTTGTTTTCCTTGAGAAGCAAAATGACCAAAGATTGAGTTCATTTGGTGGGCCATTCTCCTGTCTTTCATATATAGTTTCAGATTGATGTTAGAACTGTAACTATATCTTCTCCTCATGCTTGATTGAGCTCTGCTGGTATGCTGTCAACGCCAGCTGATGTTCCTTTCTTTAGTGACCTAACTGCAGTTTCCACTTCCTCACCAAGAATGGGGTTGTTATAAATTTCTTCTACCTTAAGAAAATTTGGTACTGCTGGATATTCTTGGGTCTTATGATTGTACAGTATTCTGTCAGAATTTTGTCTGTCTTCTGTGAGACATTTTCATGATTTGTCTGATGGTGATAGTTGTCCCTTGTTTAAGGGTTGTAAGATCTTTCACAAGTTGATATGCTATCTTGCTGTAGTTTCTGCTCAGACTGTCTCCGATTTTTACAGTATCGTCATTCTATCCAGGACTCCTTTTGCCATTTTCATGCTTTTCCTGATCATGCTGTTGATCTCTTTGTATTTTCGAGCCCAATCGTGATCTCTTTTTCCCTTTTCTTTTGTTACATATTTCAATGACATCTGTTGTGATTCAAGGTTTCTTTGTTCGATGATATTTGTCAATGATCTAGTCACAGTCAAATTATCTTCAATTAACAGATTTTACACTTGGCGAGAGACGTACATGAAACTTTATTTTAAAATTTCGTATTCGAATTTTCCCTGAATTCTAGTGTAGTGAAATAATTAATTGTGGATTAAAAGTATGTGAGAAAATAGATTTGTGGCTGGCCATCCACAATAACTAGCAATGCAACCGGAAGACCGATCATCATTGGCACGGTTCAGGGTCGTCACCCTCACACACGGACATATGTCATTACTATTTTACACAAAATAAACGTAGGAAAAAGCCATGTCCGTATTTTATCTCTAATCCAAACGAGGAAGTTTACACTTGACTTGATTTTCAACACTGACTTAACAAAAATATTTACAGAAGGAATGGACTAACTCAAACAGTTCGGAATATTCTTCGAACGCAAATGACGAGAAAAAGTAATACGTCTCTTTTTATCTTAACATTAAATGTCGTTTTTTTGTTATTAATTTATATTGTTCTAGAATAAATTATAATTAGGCCACTTTGCGATGCATTTATTTCCATTTCCGCGATATCAGAAGTCGCGATCATTTTAATAGTCGTACTCACAATGATTCACCCAAGGGTTAGCGATCCAATGTTTAATAGGGGAGTGGGGAAGGGGGGGGGGGCGAGCTTACATTTTCTTTCAAAGCAGAACATTGTTTCTTCCAGCGCAAAATATTTCTTTTAATGATCTGACAAATTAGTATTAATATTAGCTTATAGTGACTATATTTGACAGAAACCGATACAAGTTCATGTCATGGTGAATTTTGCCATTTTCCAACCTAGTTTTGGTTAACCAGAGGCGTAGCTAGGGTGGGGCAGGGGGTACATATGTCCCCGGGCGCAAAGGTTCAGGGCGCCAAAATGAGGATTACAACGTTACATTATAATAAGTAAAATAGAAAAATGTGATTAAACGGGGAGGGGGCTGGGGCGCCAATTTTATAGTTCGTCCCCGGGCGCAAAATATCATAGCTACGCCTCTGTGGTTAACCTAGGATATAACGAACTGCATTGAAAGTTATCATTAGACACATTATGTTCCGGATGACGTTTACCACTTTTATAAATATGAAAACTTCCTACTTGATCGGCGAATCGAAAGGTCAACATATCATGACCTCTATCGGCGTCAGTCATGTCTCTGTTATGTCGGAGATCTCGCCTTTCATCAGTATGGGTTTTAACAAGTCATAAATCTTATCACTATTAAGCACGTCATTTCATTAACAGCAGCTATAATTATTTCTTTTTCCATTAACATTTACCCTGTATATTGCAAGGCTTCGTTTTTGAAACATTGTTACAAAAATTATCGTAACAACTGAAGCCAGCATAACATGTAAACGTGTAAATGAATTTCTTTTCTATTTGGCGAGTGAGTGATGACGAAATTACCTTTTTGCTTTTTTATTTTTGCATTCCATTTTCACAGCTGCGTGACGTTAAAATGTGTTTTAGCCTGTAAACTAACTCACACTCTGAATCTAGCATTGGATTTACGATAATATATTTGCAACTATTCTGCCGGGAATCAAGAGAAATGCAAATAACTACTTCACAAATGGAATAGATTTATACTAATTGGAATTTTAATATTGTAAGAAATCCACGCACTAACTCTCAATTTGTATTTTTAAAAAAAATCAAAATAAGATATAGCAAAAACATACCTTTGTGAAAATCTGATGTTTTGCAGAGAAAATTTGCACTCAAAAATAATGTCTGTAGTATTATGATTCAAATTAACTGAATTAAACGGCTAAAGTCAGAATGTTCTAGGCACTGCCATCAGTTTGCCATGTAAGAGTACTAATATGATTCTTGTAGCACTGTTGCGGCTGTGTTGGTCTGTGCATTTGGTAGTCGTCTGCTTCAGACACTATCTTGGGTTGTTAGTCGTAGTCTTCGTAGGATAAAAGGAACCATAATCGAATGGAGTGTGAGTCACTGAAACTGGACCGGGCGTTGATAATAGCGTAGACATGATTACTGTTCTAGGCGAGGCGACGGCATAGCTGAGTGGCATGAAGTCTACTGGTCGCAAAGGTTTTGGTGCGAGTCTCTCTCGTGGATCATATGTAAGCGAATTGACACCTTTATTCTTGATATTCGTCCGTCATTATGCAGTTTATTATTCACTAATTGTTATGTAAGAAAATGCTCGTTCTGTAAGGAAATGTTCTTTTTATATAGTGAGTTGTTTGTTTCGATGGACTAGCGACTTCGTTCTGTAATTGTTGTTTCTTGACATAACCTTCTTCTCATTTCTTGCTATGAGAAGGAATCTTGTATTTCTTAAGATATGCATCGGTTCTTGATCAGAGAGGAAGAGAGAGAAGAGAGTGGTCCTTTTAAGAATAAGGTGTCAATTATAATGGTACATCTTTGGGGAAGCACTGGCGACGAGAGGTAGCGGAGATCGCTGTACATACAGACACTCTTCTCTGATCTGGGACTAACAACTTTTATTGATTTATATGAAACTATATTCTAAAGATACACTTAGGAATACAATACATATTACAATACATATTGAATAATTTCTCTGTGATCTACTACTTCATATGCTTGTAAAGTTCCCTGCATTTTAAGTTGCGATACAAGTGATTAAATATTGTTTGAAGCCTAAAATCCAATAATTACGACTGATTCTATAATCATTTCAAGGAATATATTTTGTTTTATTTAATTTAGAATAACAACCTGCAAAAGATCACTGGACATTATACTGTATTATCTAAAGAGTACTATGAAGCTAGTGAATATATACAAATGAACATAAAAACAATAAAATATTTAATTACATTATAATAGTACTTAAAAAGAGAACTCACAAGAATATTGCAACTACAAGTTACTACAAAAATCTTTAAAGGTAAGTAATAGGAAATTCTCACATGTAAATATAGACAGACACTCTTCACTGATCTGTGACTAACAACTGAAGATTCAGATAGGCTCGACCTTTTTATATCCCGAGATCACGTGACAAATCTACGTGTCCCGATCAGAGGGTCTGTCCTAATGAAGGCTAAACTTGTGAATGGATTACTTTTTGTTGTTTGTTGTTTATACCCTTTCATTATTTTAAGATGGCTATTGCTTTTGTTCCACTCATAACATGGATTATGGCTAATTTTGGTAAATCGCTTTTATTCCACTCGTGACATGGACTACCACTCCTAATATGGAGTAATAGTTGAAAAGAAAATGAGACCTGATTCGTTCGGGTGATTAATTTCTTTACAGTTGAAAAGAAAGCGAGTAAATCGTTTATTGTTACGAACTCTAAACAATTATATTTGTGAAAAGCGGCTTCTAAAGTAAGTCGGTTATTATGTCATCCATGCCATGAAATATTGAACCAAGTTATTTAATTTTTGTAGCTAATCTCAATTTGTAAGGAACACATAGTCCTACACACCTTCTAATTTCTCTACTCAAAAGTGATATCCTAATACATGTATTTAGTATAGCTTTGCACACGCTGGTTTGTCAAAGCAAAACGTAAGAGTGTAGTACTCCCTTATGTACGAAACGTAAGTGTTACAAGGACAATCGACGTAAACACAAATTGATTTGTCAACAATGGCAAGTCGATCTGGCAGATGTTTCCTACTTGACTTCATATAATCAAGGTCACAAGTGTTATTTCGAGTGATTAATATGTTTTCAAAATCTGTTTAATATGAACCTCTGATCTCCAAATCAGATGTTGAGTTGATGAAACTTTGAAATGGACAATGGCATTCAATTTAAAAATCAACAATTCGAAAGAAAATTTAAGAAATGACGCATTATTTTTCCATGGATGAAAATCCTAAACCAAAGTGAGTGGCGTTGAACGTTGTCAAAGAACATTTAAGGAATATATGTAGAAACATTTTACACATCCAAACACACTCAGATACATCGATATGTTATTCTGTCTTGTGAGAGCCTACACTTAATCGTATCTTCGCAGTACCGGATGTGCACCTGAACAAGTAACCAACCAAAACAACACAGAAGTGTTATATCGATTGTTTTCAATGACTGAGAAGAAAGAGAAACAATAAAGCGAGAATAACAGTAATCGTCATTATACTGCCTTGGTATTCAACAGAGAAACCTTGGTTTGTATCGCTAAAGCGAAACGCCCTTATGACGATAGATTTGTACGCAACTGTCAACATGATAGGAAGAGCCTGAAACTCGAACTCAGGTGGAGAGAGGTGAGATTGCAGTGATCGGTAAAGGTGAGCGCGTTAGACCTGAGACTTAAAAAGTAATACCAACATTCCAAAACCAAAAGGATTTCGGTACAGGCTGTAACAAATCTTGATTATTATTACCACATATATAACTGAACTAGAGTAATACTAAACTTCCAAAACTGTCACGAACTTCAAGAACAGAAGAAAAGATCCAGAACAAATAAAAAATATGGCTGAGACATAAAGTTAAAAACTTCGAAACCGACAAGAAATTTAGCGACGGTTTAACATCAAAAGGAATTACAAGTTTTTCTTTAGGGGCGGGGGATGGAGGTGTGTGGAAATATTGAATAGCATATGTATAACTAAAAGTATATGTGCCTCTGTGACCATAACACAGGGCCCTCTTGGATTAACAAAGGTCTAGGCTGGGAGTACATAGTACACTTGGCTCAGACGGAAAAAGGATCAAAAGAGCTGAAGCTTGCAAAGAAAGATCAATCGTGTTTTCTTGTTAGTGAGAGAGGGTGTTCAAAGCAAGGGCCCCTTCCAAGGCAACTCATATCTGTCGGAAAATGAATACAACTCAATTACTGTTCAATGAAAATGTGGAAACACAATCCTCAAAATAATACGCATATGTCTTAATAATAATAATAATAATAATAATAATAATAATAATAATAATAATAATAATAATAATAATAATAATAATAATAATAATTTGATTTTCACTGACACAAACTATTAAACTATGAATAATCTGTGACCAAGATGGTTTGATCGGTGACTGTGTTCATGACTTGAGTGGGATTAATGATTTCAAACAAGTAAAACCACTTCCCAATGAGCTACAACATGTTGCTATAAAACACATTCAGAGAATTGTTTTTGGGTAAAGCAAGAAAAACTGATTATTCATAGTTGAATAGTTCTTGTATCTTATGGTGAAAAGATGTCTTCCAACGGCTCCAAAGGGCTGCTGTTTTGGTTCTTTTGGTTCACGGATACTATTACTGTCTTTCGGTCGTGGCTTTTGCTATTGTCGGTAATTTTTTTGAGTTGGGAAGATGATAACCAATGAAATACTCAGTAAAATAAGCCAAAGTGCATTTTCTCCTTATTGCAAACTCGGGTGTTTCCAATAGGTGCTCCAATCACAAAATACACTACGAAGATCCAAGAAAAAAAGGCCATTTTATTTTTTTGGAAGACTTTTTCCTGACCTCATTCACATATATTATTATTTATGTTCTGTGACTCTGGAATTGTGGATAAAGGAAAGTGGTGTTTAAAGACATGCTCCAGAATTTTGCTTCTATCATAATCATAGGGTTACTTTATACATAAATCTGATCTATACATGTAGCCACTAGGCAGCATCGTGTCCTAGATATTTCCTTTTCCTGTTTGGTCTGCAAAAGAGTAAGTGTTGGATGGAAACAGTGAGTGATTGTCTTCTGAAACTTAGTAATGATCCTCATTGATTTACCCTCTTACTTTCCATCTTGCCCATACGCATCTGTTAGCAGGTGTGAGTTTTGGTCATTAAGGTGGTTGCTGGTCAATAACACTGTGAATTGGTTAGTCAGAGTGGCTGCTGATCAGTAGGCGTGATTGCTGATCATGAACACGGTGTGCTGGCCATTAGGTTTTGATCATAAGGACAGTATGTTGGACGGTAGATTTGGGTGATGGTCAGTACATATGTATAACTGTTTGTTAGTAAGATTGTATTTATTGGTATGATTGGGTGCTTGTTAGTAGTTAGTAAGTGCTGGTCTGTTGGTATAATGTTTGGTTAGTATTTCAGTCTTATGGTGAAAGAGTATGCATGACATTTTAAACATTACATTTCTTCGTGTCCATATAAACTTTTGAACATATAGGTGTAATGTTACATTCATATAAACTGTATACTGACATTTTTATATAAAATTTTAAAAAAATTCTTGTCTGTACAGTGCCATATCTACCCATATACATTTTTTTTTTCAAACATGGGACTTACACCAGATGAAGAGTGGGTGTCTCTGATGGCAGGAGTAAATTACTTTAGGTAGGGATGTGTGTATGCATGAACCATTTGAGTTCCAGTGATTTTATACGCCTTTTTCATTCGCCTTATGAGTGGGTCTATAAACACTCAGTGCCATACAACCAAGATGGTAAAACAATTGCGCTGGTGCCATTTATGAATGTTTCCATAGCACCTTGAATAATATTTTGGGAAACATTAATGCCACAATCAGTTAAATTGGTGCCATCGTAGCGGAAGAGAGCAGTTTCACTAAACGTTGTAGTTGGATTCAGAGCCGTCGTAAGGGGTGGGCAACACGGGCGACCGCTGCGGCGCCTGGAGGATCATATTGGAGGGGGCACAGAGGATTCCGCTCATAAGGGGTGAAGTTTCGTCCAGCACAAACTTTTGACGGCCCTGGCCGGGTGTGGTATTACGAAACTACTTAATTGAAGGTGAAACGCTCGTTTAACTCTACGAAGAACATATGTCCAAAGGCTGATAATATAACTAAAAATGAACCAGTTTGCACAAAGTCGACCGGCATATATACCCATTCTCCTAGGTCCTATAAAACTCTTTTTAAACTTTTAATTGGCAGATGAAAATATAATAATTGAGATGCAATGACTGATATTTTCATGAAAAACAAGCAAGTGAAAGTTTTTATTCGCGATAACCACTTCGTTAATGGTATTATACGCCACACCACTTGTCGGTATGATTAAGTCAAGATGTATCCCCACCCCCAATGGTCTCCTCTGTTTTAGTGTATTAGGCCAACTAGTATGGACCTAGCAAATATTACAGTATGTACATGAATATCATCGACTGTATCACATTCCATGCTTTGTCCGATAATTTGTATCAGGCAAATTAAATTTCTGATGAACTGAAACTAAAGTAGGTTGTCTCATTTCCAGGAAATCAGGTAGGCTAATGTGACGTTAAGGATTGTGTTATTTCATGAAGAGGTGTCAGGATATCTATCCAGTGAAATCCCATGCTTAACTACCCAACTGAACCACCATCTGAGTTCACACGGCATGTATTATATATTCATTTGCACTAAACTGCACGAGACACTACCGTACAAGAAGACTATAGTGATTTACGCCGTAATTAAGAACCACTTTATGTGTCACAAAAATATAACGGCTCCTTCCAGAAAAAAGTTTGCACGTAACTGAACCAGTTGGTATGCATTGAAGTAACTCACAAGCAGCAATGGGGGTTAAGTTGTTGTAAATTACCGAAGATGTGTGAGGATTTCCAAAGGAATACAATGACACCAAGTGCTTAGCTTTTCTCTGATCCCCTTGTTTGAATACTTCGTACTTGAGTAAGAAGAAGAAAATAAGACAATAAAGAAATCTGGTTCGGCAGGAAGACCCAATCTACCTGCAGTAAAAGTTGTTATGTTTGTGTGTTCATATGTGCCTATTTTCATCATAAGCACCCAAAATTGATATTCCACAATATTACTCACTTCCATCAGCTTAAATGTACAGTTAGGGAAAACAAATGAAATATTCATCACAATTAATTATATTTTACATCATTCGTATTCCATAATCCTACTGGCTCCAATCAGCTGGTAAATAGATGAAATTTTATGACTAATCTGACTGCTCAAAATTTTCTTTCTATATTTTACTCAATCTATCATCCTGATATCTTCGTGTAACTCGTGCCTTTCGTTGATGTTTAGGGTGATACAGTATTGGGATATTTGTAGAACTCTAATATATTTGGTCATTTATATCACAAACTCCTACTATGAAAGAGGCTGCTATATTTAGGATTGGTAAGTTGCATAAAACTCCATATTTTACCCCATCCTGCCATTCTTAATCAACTCGTGTGCTTTGTAGGGGCTCAGATTATAAGAGCGGGGCTTAATTGGGTTCATGCCTTCTTTTAGGACCATGAATGACTCACGGTAATAATGGTATGGAAAAATGGGAACGACTCCGGAAATTGGTGAAGATAGTATAGAGTAAATATGGATTTGGCTGGCCAGGGTTGGTTCATAATGAAAGTTAGATTTTAGTAAAAAATAATTGTTTGAGAGTGTATCCTTTGTTGTAACTGAAAAAAAAAGATATTGTTTTATTTATGGAATTTAATTCCTTGAACAGATTTGAGTTTGGAACACTCATTACTGAAATTAACACCTGATTATTTGGTGCGAAATTGAAAACACATGTTTTAAATACATACCGAAAATGCTGCGGTTCATATGGTTTTCACTGCACAAAATCTTTCTTCCAGGATGCATTTATAGTTGATAGAGGTCTGATCATGAGCATCCAGAAATTTAAAGTTATTGAAATTTCAATATCATGGTATTTGCATCGGTTTACTATGGCAACTGAATTAGTACAGTGAGTCTTGAAGGGTTATTTCAGATACTCAACATATCGTTCATATTTGCCTGCGGGTTTTACGTGTATTGTGTATGGGTTATGTTGGCTGAACTGCATGAAATATTTATAAAGTTTATTTACTGTTAAATTCGTTGGGGTCTCTAGTAAATAAAAACAAGCGTTTTGAGGCATGCCATGTGTGAGCAGTATTGAAAAATAGGATTTCTGGCTCACCTAGCTTCCGAGTGAGTTACGTGAGTGAATACCCCATGGATCTATAATACTAAGGAATTATGGGTTCTGGCTCACTTGTGTGATCGATGGGGGTCTTGACTTACTTAGATATGATGAACTGCGAGAAGAGTGAAGATAAATATGAGAACTAGGAGTGGGTGAGGCGTAGCTATAGTTACCAGCGTCCGGTGCAATGATATAATTAGCAGTACTATATAACAAATATAAGCTGAACCGTTTTAATTTGTTTTCACCACAGCCAGATCAATTTTATGAGCTGTTAAACAGGATGACTAAAAAGATACATTTTTAAAACATAATACTAAGTCGCACACAACTATGTTGTTGGCAGCATAGTTGCGAATAGTCTTCATTTTAGTCGTTCCCGCTGCTGGTGTCGCTTTACCTGTGACGATGTGTGCTTTTTTGGAATCACATAGTGCTAACCTAGATTTGATCATGAGGCGACGATTCTTCGTGACCACCTAGACGGGATCGATACTCTGCTTTTGCATTTAAAGCACCACGAGTTCATGTTGGCTGTGTTATGTTATAGTGTATACTATAACTTCAAAATGTAATTTAATCGATGCGGTACCATCCACACGTGCCATTGCTGACGTCTTGAAGCTGTAACGAGTTATACGCGACTCCTTTATGCGATAGTTGGACGTAGCGCACCACTTCATCGGAAAGAGGTCAACCAAACGAATCGAAATACTCGACGTTGCTGTAAATTGGATCGTGGACGCTTCCGAGCCATTGAGTGCAATGTCCATTGCAATAATTTTGCAGGATAACCACGCAGCTCAGGTGTAATGTGTTCAGGAAGCTGATCCTTAGAAAAGACACCTCCGAAATTTCCAACGCTGGGTACTACGTCTTGCTCAATGTTGATTTTGGTTAGCGGAGAAAAAGTTGCCGTAGTCTCACGTGTTAAAACCTTTTTTCTTCTAATGCATTTTCTGGAAAGTCCTTTACCGCGTGTGGTTTCAGGAAGTTGGAGTCTTTTTATGATGCGAACAATCCTGGCAGTAATGTTGTATCAATATCTGCTAACAGGGGTGCGACGAATTCTCCTTTTCTGGACAGCCGTGACACCGACAAATTAAGAACGATACAGAAGCGTGTTTAGGCACTGACATGGCCTATCGAAAGTTAAGCATGACTCTATCCGGCCCTGTGAGTGCCGACGCTTTAGGCCTGATCAATATGGGTCTTTTGTACGTGGCTCTCACAACGATACTTTTCTTTTGCTGCGATGACAGCATTAAATCTACTGGCACGTACGACATGGTGTTATATTAAATGCTATCATTATTTTTGGTTTCCTTCTGACATGTTTATATCGATAGCCATGGTTGGCATAACCAACGGACGATGTCACGATGTCACTTTATGTGTAGCTTGGGTAATGGCTCCAGTCGCTACAGCAAGTCTAGCGGAGCAAAAACCATCAGGTTCAGAATCGTGCTGGCTTGGGGAAAGTATAAATTAATTTCTCCTACGGTCTGATTGTTCAGTTGGGAGAGTCAACTTAAATAACGACTACCCGTTGTTTTTAGCGTGACCTGTGCGCCTGTTTCAAAGTGTCCGCACCCTGCAGGATGTACTTTTCCGCGGACTTCCAGAAAGGCTTATGGGGAAGCAAGTACACATCTTCGTCACGCGTCTACATTTGTCGATGCGTACTTGCGTTGAGATTGGTGAGGTTCATGTCATGGTGTTTAACGTATTCGTAATTGGTGGTTGAATCAACCACAGGGGTGTCGTCGTTCAGCCAAATGTATTCGGGAGTAAACCTCGCATCTAGTGACGTCATTGTGATAACACGGCTTGTTATAAGTGTGTTATAAAATAGCACCGTTATAAAATAGGACTATGTAACAATAGTGCACTGTTTTTAAAAGACATTGTATTTTTTTTTACAAATTATTCTTACCACAATCTTTTAACCCATAACAGGTTATGATGATGTCAGCAGAGGGTTGCACACCGCCGAACATTTTCTCCAGATCCTGTAAACTTCTTTCTGATCATGCGCTGAGGATCGCTGCCGTTTTATGAAGAGCCTGCTTGGAAAGATTTTCCTGCGATACTGGCAATGGAATCATCGCTGGTGGAGTGGTAGTCGTTGACAACGGAGTTATCAGTGACGGGGGCATGATTTTATTGGCTATTTTTTGTCCCACGGCCGTTTCAGCTGTTTTGAAACCAAGGGAAGAGCTGATTACACTAATGAAAACAGCGTCCATAAAAATTCACCTACAATTTTACACTGCTGCACGCGTGATCGTCTCATTTTAACAGCTACTATTCTACCTGTGAATTTTTTTTGTCGTTTTTTTAAGTTTACGGTGCATGAGACTTCCTACACTATGAGACTTTACATCTCACATGCAGATAATAGGTGATTCTTTCGTGGTTATTATTGAAGGTGTTTGCGGACTCATCTGAGACGCATGGTGATTTCCGAGATCGCGTAAGTGTTCAGGATGGGATAATAAATAAAGGGATTAGGTTAAATCTGTATGAGGTATCGCGATCAATTGCATGGAGTAGATCACGTTGGAGGCAGAACCGACCGACGACAACGATTCCTGAGTTATTCATCAGTTGACGAGAAGGCTATTTACGTCGGTGATGTTCGCGGAAAGATCTTCTTTGTGTACTCCATTTTCTGATAAAATAGTACCAGAGCTAAAATGGAAGATAGATTCAATAGACTGAGTGATGTCAAATCATGGGATGTAATTTTCTAAGAGCATGATTCTGGTTATCAGCGTGGAGTAATTGGGTTCGATTTTAATATTTGAAGAGGAGTCTCCGTTAGCCGTGATCAATCTGGAAATTTATGTGGCGATGTCGTGATTTTGAACCCGCCTGGCGAGATTGTGATGTTTTTTTTTTACTGTTTAAATATTTGGCGATGATGTCAAGTAAAAAAACCGATTGTTGTTCGCGGTGACGTTAGAGCTTTTCCATATTTCGGTGGAGATCAACGCAATCTCGTATGACACTTGTTGGTCTAATTTCAGCGGAAGATTATGCCGCACCGTTAGAGTGACCAGACGTGGATGAAAGAACAGCGTGGTATCGACAAGAGTCATGGGGAGAAATCAGAGCTTGTCAAAACAAAGATTTTCTATATTTAAGTGTGTATGACAACACTGTGATCAATTTCAGATCAAGTCTTCGTACATAATCTAATACTGATCCGACATCATCAGTTTGTGATCCAGAAGATGAGGATATCTACCATCTCGTTATCGATCTCTACATCTACGTGATCAGCAACTTTAGCCGTGAGATGATCTCGTCTGGATTTTCTTTGTAGCGGATGTTGTCCCAGATTCCAGTCCCTACTGTTTCAGGTTTAGCCCTTTCCCTTGGTCCTGTGAACGACAAGTTAGGTCTACTAGGTCTACTAGTTATACCTGACTGTTTGTGTTGTTGCTGCTGTGATGTTTGCTGTTCTTCCAAATACGATCGGTACTTTTTCTCTCTTTGTTCAGCTTCAGCAGGAAGATCCTTGTTTAATTTGTTTTAACCTATCAATTATTTCACTCGTCTGAATCGTTTCCTCCTCATCCTGATCTTGTTTAACAAGATTCCCTAAACTTGTCAAGAGTCGCTTTCAAATAAGTATTAACAAGAACTTGCCACAACTGCCACGGAAAAGCTATAGTGTATTGATCACTACAGTCGTATCTGTAAAGGTGATAACAAGCCATAACTTTTATTTCCACGTTTCTATTTACTTTTTCTTAAGCTAATATTTCTCGAGAAAGACCCACCACATCCAGAAAGACTCACAACATCCAGAAGAGATTCATGCTTGGAAGCTAATATTTCTCGAGAAAGACCCACCACATCCAGAAGAGATTCATGCTAAAGCTAATATTTCTCGAGAAAGACCCACCATATCCAGAAGAGATTCATGCTTAGAAGGGTTCATTTTCTAAAGAACATCCTGAAAGGCCACTGGAGGATGAGCAAATTGTCCCTTGACGATGGTGTCACTGTCCTTAAGACCATTGACCAACTTACTCACGAGCTCGTCCCGCTTAAAACTCTTCAGTTATTAGTACGTGTACCATGGTCTCCGTACATGATCGCGTACCATAAGGCTTCTATGGCCTAGGAAGTTACAGCAATGAAGCACGTTCTCGTGTTTTTTTCAGCTGGCACCTTTTTGTCACAAGCATCTTCATGCCGTGACCGCTCATGTTTAGATTATCCTGCATAGAATCTGCAGCGCGGTTGACTTTTTATCCAGCTCATCCTGACTGCCAGAAGAGCTTCCTGATCCCACGAGAGTACCAAAAGACGTGTAGGATAGACATGATAGTGTATTATATAGAAAATTATCATCATTAATTTCGACACGAAGGCGAAAACAAAAGCTCACTAGCATCATTTTTTATGTCGGATTGCTATTATATAATTATGTGTTTAGCTTGTCGTGGTTAAACTAATCTGCTCATTAACATTTGCATGAATGATTCCTCATGGGCTTCATGGTCTAGTTGTACTGAGATAATTTTGCCGTGAAACAACACAACGCATTGCTAGGAAACACATCCAGAAAACTGCCACTGAGTAAAGTCAAATCAAATCAATTATTCATAGTTCAGTTCTTGTCTTTTAAGATGAAAATATAAATTTCCACGTAGTTCGAGTTTCCCCCAATTCTTGCCACCCAAACTCTGAATAATTTCCACGGTTCAAACGGGATTGCTGTAACTTTGCTTCTCTTGGGTGTGGATACACCGTCTTTTTGTCGTTGCCGTTGCTATCGATGGTACATTTCAACAAGGGATTAGAAAGAAGATAACCAATGAAATTGCTGAGTAAATTAGACCACAACTAATATTCTACTTTATTTAAGCTATTTCTGTAAACTGTTCCGATCACACAATGCACTATGAAGATCTGGCAGAAAAAAAAACGATCTGATTTTTGGGAAACATTCTTCACAACACACGCACGGTATATTAACATTGTTGTTTTGTTTCTATGGTTCTTAAAGTGTGATGAAAGTAAACAGTGGTAAAAGACATAGTGAATGGATTGCTTTATATATTATTATGTATATATATTTTCATGATTATAGACTGAAAGACTCATATAATAAATAATATATTAAATACTAATTTTCTTTGTTGTTGTAGAGTTGTACTTTAAGATGAGGTCATGAATTTTGTAAACACATTACAGATTCATGAGAGAAGTAAATATTTTTATAAGCTCAGTTTATTTGATTGGTTTTCTACAAAACCCAGGTTGACTAGCTAGCTGATAAAGTACTTTGCCTGGCTTACAGTTAAAGTGATTTCGAAATGAATTTTTGAGCCTCGTTCTGGTTCTAAAACTGGGTCTTAGTTTTCCATGTAAGGGACAATTTACTAAAAATTAGTTATTCCTAGCATATAATCACCAGTCTTAATGGAGTCAAATATTTGTGTGGATTTAATTACTTTATTTCAATTATTCATTGGAATTGCAAACGTTTTCCTACTTTCTGAGTTAGTAACGTTTCTGGAATGAAGGTGAATTCGTTTAAAGACATTTTGTCTTATATCATTGTGATACAGAAAGATTAACTATTTTCACATTAGCAAAACAGATTGAACTTCATTCGGATTACTAATGGAACTGATTTGGAATACTCTATACGCTTGTAATTGTTATAGAAATTTTAGAACTATGTCGGAGTTCATTCACCTTACTGCAAGTTATTTTAAATTGTTCACTTTATCTTTTGGGGAAATAAATTATTTTTTGAATTTTACAAAACTTTGTATTCGCTCTTTTCTGTTACTTAGTTTAAGACAATAGAGTCGTACCAATATAAATCTCAGATATATGCATGTAGGCGCTAGGCAGCATTCTGTTCAAGGGATGTCTCTTTATCTGTTCGGTTTTTAAAGGGGTGCGTGTTGGATGGTGATAGTGAGTGATTGTCCTTATAAAATTAGGTGTTAATCTTTATTATTTTTGCCCATTTATTTTACATCACACCTTTAAATATATATTTTTGTTCTGGGTTTTAACGCCATTTTTCAGCGTTAGTGAGGCTGTGTAATGACGGTAGGACCGGGGAAAACGCTGGTAAGAACCACCGACCCACTTGAAGCTACTATCAACTTTCTCACATACCCACTATGAAACCGAGTATGAGGCTCCAAGACATGTACAGAGGCGAGAGGCGGCGATCGATAAAGGCGAACGTTTTAGCTGAAACGTCCACCCGAGACCCTTATAAATCTGCAGATGTGAGTGTTGGTAAGTAAATGTGGGTACTGGTTAATAAAATTGCTTTGGTTAGTAATAATTGTTGCAGGTCAGAAGACGAGAGTGCTGGTCCGTAAAACGGTATGTTGGTAAGTACGTGTTGGTTCTGGTCGGTACGACAGTTAATTGGTTGGTGCAAATATGTGCTGGTCACTAGAATTGGTTGGTGCGAATGTGTGCTGTTCACTAGAATTGGTTGGTGCGAATGTGTGCTGGTCACTAAGCCACCACAGCGGTCCGCAAGGCTTGCAAATCAGCCCCTAAATATGCATACTACCCTGGTTATAGGTACTAAGAACGTGTTGTATATGTCCTATGAAAATATGATAATCGAGACATGCCCCCCTCCCCCAAGCGTTAATTAGCGAAAATCACGTTGTTAACATCAACTGCCATTTATACATTTAATTAATTCAAGATATACCCCACCCTCAGTGGCCTACGGTGTTTCAGTTTTGGTCCTAACCGCTTCGGTGGCCTAAGTGGTTAGAGCGTCCGCCTAGGATGCGGGAGGTCGTGGGTTCTATCCCCGGTCGAGTTATAACAAATGCTTACAAAAATGGTACTTCTGCCTTGCTTGACGCTCAGCATTAAGAGGTTAGTGTTAGGACTGGTCAGCCTGATGTCAGGATAATGTGATTGGATGTGACATCATGCTACATATGCCCCAGTGCTGGACATCACTATAAACTGCCACACTGCAGACATCGTAACGCTATGACTGAAAAATTGGTAAATACTACGTTAAAAATTATAAACACCAGCACTTTAGTTTTGGTCCATATAATGAAGTCCTAGTAGATATTATAGTATGTAGATATCATCTCATCAATAATATCATATATAATTTTACAAAGCAGTTAATATTGCTAATTTACGGATTTTTTGTTTTGTTTTGATTTTACTTTTGTAGTATGCGGCATCCACGTACTGAATTTTTTTACAAACTGAAAGTATGTTGACAGTTTTCCTGGAAATGTACTTGTTGCATGTGACGTAAAGGATTGTTTTATTTTACTAGGGGTATAGGGTTGCGCGTCGAGTGAAATCCAATGCTTAACTACTTAAAGGAACACCCATCTGCTATGAGTTGAAATCTTAAAAACTTTTTATAGAGCTCTACCAAATAACACAAAATACTACTTTCAGAAAAGAATGTAGAGGTTAGGCCACAATAGGAAAACCACCTCAGGTATCACGCAAATGTAACAGCTCCTTTCCGGAAAATAGATCCGCACGTCGCTTAGCCGGCTAGTCTGTATTGCAGTTATTCACAAGCAGCAATGGGGGTAAGTTGTTGAAAAGTTTTTGTAAAAACTGCAGCTTAGAAAAACAAAAGGTGCATGCGATTCACTGGCTGATCCTGCTTGTCAGGGTTTTATGTTTTAACATGACAATAGTATTGTTTCCATTAAAGATGATTAGTTTCTTTCAAATTTTCAGCTGTACTGTTTAGGAGCACTTGTTAAATGGCATATTGTCTATCATCCATCCATATTGAAAGTTTTTGCTATTCCAGTATAGCTGGTTGTACATGAAAAGAGTTCAGATTGGACATATAGCTTGATCATTTTATGATTTCCAAACATCTATTCTTTGGTAGTAGACTGCCAGTCCCATTGAATTCATATACTGCTAAAAGCAGCTGCAAGTTTTCTACTGTAACTGTTCGATATTCTATATTAATGGTAGGTTATTCTATATTAATGGTAGGTTTATGTAATCTGCACCTTTACCAGGCATGGACATTATGCCAGGGTTTTTTTAATATTAACTGAGTTATTATTTATTATTGTCATATGTAATGTAAATAAATTTAATTTTGACTATATATATATATAGTCAAAAGACAACTTTATGTGCTCCATTGAATGCATTTCAAGTTTTGAAGGAAGTACAGCTTATTTTGCAATGTCCTGCATGGGTTGGAAACCACTACAGTAAACTATAAATAACTATGGGGGTGTATCCATATACATACTTAAGCAACACTGATTACCACCCACTTTTTCAGCTATTTAAAGACCCCAATATGTTAAATGTGCTACGAAGTAAGACAAAAATATGATATTTTCATACAAATAATGGTTTTTATGAATTGGCAAGTTTGGTCCCATCCATTGTACAAGTTAACCAGAATATTAGAGTGGTCTAATTTGGAGTGAAGCCTTGTATTTTTGCATTATGTTTTAAGTATTATAAATATTGCCATTCACTCCATCATGAGGTGGACATTTTTTTTATTAACCTAACCACAATACAAATAAATTTGACATTAAACTTTTCATTTGGTATAAAAAGTAAAAGTTGCTATAATGTTAGAGAATTTTTAAATAATTTATGCAGTTGTCTGGCTAGTTAGCATAGGTAATTGTCAGCACCCATTAAATGACCATGCATAGCTTACGAAGATTTCATAATATTTTCAAATAATTATGCAGCAACATGCAAGATTTGATGCTACTTATTACTATTGCAACTGTATTATGGATAAAAATTGTTACAAATATTGTTACAAATTTATCATGAACTTTATTCTGGATAATAAATGATCACAAACATGAATTTTATTTGCAAATCTTTGCATAAACATGGAAGCTAACACTAAAATATGACTTCAGTGTTTTAAATGCTCATTACAGTTACATGTTTCCAATGTTGCACTACCTACTTTGCCACATTGATCATGCTACAAACTTTTAAATGACCATTGGTCAGTTGTTCCTAGCCACATCTGTGCCATTTATAATGACAAATAAAAATTTACAAGTATTTTACTATCTCTCTTTTAAGTAATTGGTTTGTTAACTTTACTTTCTTCCTTTTTGTAGATTATAAAATATATTTGAAAGCATACCAGATTGAGACCATGATGACAAGTCAACAAGTTCACTTTCCATTGTAAACTTTCAGCATTTTGTGTAATAACCACAAATTGTCATTTAAAGAATAAGTTATTACAAAATTGTGTAGAATGTTGTAGGATATTATATTCTTAGGAAAAGATATTATATTCTTAGGAAAATAATTATATTCTTGGGAAAAGTGAAAGCAACTTGAATTAACGAAAAGAATGAAAGTCCTTTGATCACTCTCTAAGTAAAGCTGCTTTTTATTGCACCCTCCCTGAATGGCAATTGCAGGGTCATTATGGCTCACTGTTGACTCTTCCTTGAGTATCCATTTTGGTTTCAGGGAAACAACTAAAGTCCTAGTGACAGATTTTAATGTAATTGCCACTAGTACATGTTTTTTCCCGTAGCCTAAAGAACCATAATGATTTCATTATCAACAGGTCCATTATTAATGTCTCTGTATATGCACATAATGACAGCAAGGAAATTTCAACTGCATGTTTATTTAGCTTAACTATATCAAATACAGTCCAAATAGGAGATAACAGGTAGCTGATATTGTGAATGAGCCCCAAGACTACAAATTGAAAAAGGAAAGAGGAAGGAAATAAAGTTTATATTTGCCAGTAAGTCCAGTTATTATCACAGTCAAATAAATAAATGAAAACTCTTGTGTAATTATTTAGAACACGTTTTTTCCTGAGCTGTACAGATTGTTTGTAGAGACATCCTGATGTATCTTGCATAACAGTTGAAAGACCAACCATGTAGAGCTCGTATCATATGGTCTGAATTCAATATCAGCTGCAGCATTGATTCTAAACAAAGGACCATAGTACTCCAAAGCATTCAACAAAAGCACATATGATATGAATTGAATTTAACAAATGTTAGAAAAGAGTTGTTACAGTCAAAGAATATAGGTGAGTTGTGCTTGCTCTTAGATTAATATACTTTTGACATAGCTGTAACAGGATATGTTGTGTTTCTAAATATTTGGATGCATACACCCAAACAAAATGGGTCAGACATAGAGACATGCAAGGTCACTGTGAAGTATAATTTGTCCAGGGGAAACTGAATGTCATATATTTCTTATGGCCATGGAACTTATTACAGTAAATTCTCTGCAGACTAGAGATGCCATGATACATGCACAAGACATCGATAAATCTGCATAATTGGGGGAAAAACATCACCCAACAAGTTGCAAATTTTGCATAAAATGTCAAATCTTGTGGGAAAACATTTTATGGAGTCATTACTACTTTGCTGGCATCTAATCCTTTTGAAGATGTAATCTAAATGCTTCCTTTGAGTGAAGGGATTATTCAGTCCAGCCTTAAGATAATGAAATCAAATCCTACAAGGTACAGCTTAATAAGTTGTCAATTTTAATCTCAGATAATGGTGACAGGAGGATGCAAATTGAATAAACAGATCCTCAGACAACACTGGTAGGATCCTCAGACAACACTGGTAGGATCCTCAGACAACACTGGTAGGATCCATGTGCAAGATTTATACCACACAAAGTTATCAACTGACGAAAACTTTGCACTATTGAATTATAGATGCTTGCTGTGCCATGACTAATGGACACATTCCATAATCATTAATATTGAGTATCCAATCATCAATAAGTCTGCAGGTGTTGGACAAGGACTTGGCTTATGATCTGCATTGGGTACTAAACTGAAAAATCTAGTCCTCTGAAACTTAGAAAAAGAATTATCATACAATTATGCACACCTTGCACATGTTGAGCATGTATTGTAATACTATGAGCTGCAGAATACCAAGTCAATTGATGCACAAGTTCCATTATTAATTTAACTTATCAATGTTAATGGTAGCTATACTATTGTAGTGGAAGAGCATCCATTAACATGAACACTCTCTACCCCAGAGGATATGTACTATTACTATAGTGCAATGGTTATCAACTCCTAATTCATGACTGACAAATCAAGGTTATGAGGAAATTCTGGAGGATGGCCATAATTTTTGTATGATAGCAAAACTTGTCAAAATGTAGAAATTGGGTTGTGAGGCTCAGAAAAATGTTTTTTAGTGTTGTGGCTAAAAAAGGTTGGGAACGATGTATTAAGGTAAATTTAAATTAAAGAAAGCCATAGCAGTCTTCTTGTCATGACAAAGGGGAGATTACCTTGAAAACATTTATTTCTTGTAGTAGCCACCAAATTGTTCATAGCATCAGTAAATAAATAAATATCTGTTGCAGTGGTAATCTTCTTGTTATGGTAAGAAAAAAAGACTGACAAGAACTTGAACCACATGTCAAGTCTACATTCCGATGCTATCTAAATGTAATGGTGGAAATGAAAGGGAAAGCAAATGTGACACAAACATTACACCCAAATAAAATGTCATGAAGCAAAATTAAAATGACCCAAAACATTGAGAAGCTGTCATTTTGTGCAAGAAAAAATGCAATACATCATGAATGCAGTCCACTTTCATCATTGGTAGTTTTCTGAATCCATCTTGACTGAATCTATCATGATCTCCAGGAATTCCATGCATGGTGTGGGGCCCAGTTTTTTATGAGAAGCTGTGGGAATATGCAGAGTTTTAAATATGTGTCATAACAATTATATGGTATGATCAGAGCCCAAATCTGGTGAGGCCACTGCCAGTATGAAATTTCTGCTTTGCCATTCTGCAGTTGATTGTAGATGAATATGTAAAGATCTTTTGACCTGATATGCTTCCAAACACTAGTAAATTGTTAAAAGAATCTGGGACAGTGTAGACTCTTGCTTGGTTCTCTTCATGCAAACACATTTATGTGACTGTTCCATATTGTGCATTCCCAATTGCTAGTGTTTCATGGTTAATTTATTTATAGACTATACATATCAGTCAGGATGAGCTGGATAAAAAGTCAACCGCGCTGCAGATTCTATGCAATTCTATTCTATATAATAATTGTCACTACCTTCCACATCTTTATCCATTAGATTAAAATGAATTGCTGCTTAAATAACCAGGAACATGTTAACCTTACCTGTATAGGCTTTTAAATCCATTATGTACACTTATTTAGCTACATGTACCTTCCCAGATAAGTAGGCATTATGTCCATATTCTTACAATGATAAAGGCTTGACATACAGGATAAAATCTGGATTTTTGGAAATTTTATCTAGGAATCAATCCCATACAGTGAAGATTGACATTAGAGTACTGGCAGAATCATATCTAGTCAAATATGTTCATTTGTATATACTGGTACTAAATAACATAAAGACAGTCAGATTCCAATTATGTTGTCAGGGATCATATGCTAACTTTTTATATTTTTATTCTTTTTCAGGTCACCTAGTAAGTAGGATGATCTCTTCTACCTGCATAAAGATAGAAATACAGCTTTGACATCGTTAAAGGTATGCATACACCTGGCTGTATTCGTAATGCTGCACCCAATTGTCCTAGTAATCATACCAAGCTATACATAAAACTTGATGAAATGGAATATTAATTACAGTTTTTTTTACAGATCTTAATCTTGAAAAAATACAGAATTTTCTCACAAGTACAGATTTTTTAAGCTGGACTGGTTATATATTTTCGTGATTGTGGGCACATCTGTGATATTCATTGTTAAGTTAATGAATGATCAGTCTAAATACAGATTTTCAGTATTGGATAGTGATGGTTTATGCAACCTTTTTTTCAGGCAGAATTTTGTAGTCCAACTAAATACACCTGAACTTTCTAAATAAAGTAGTTTCTTTTTCAGATGGTCTAGGTTATTATTGATATGCATCTGTTGGCAGATCCAATGATATCACTTGCTGCTGATGTGAAGTTTACAGGATCCATATTGTTTTTTTTAGACTTCTTGCTTATGTTTACCTGACCTTGATTCTCTTAAAAGTAAATATGTTTTTATTTCTTTATTTTTCTGTCATCTGTTGTGTTTTAGCACAAGATGGTTATGCTGCTTCAAAGAAACTACTTGGAGGATCGCCATAAAAGCTTTAGCAATTATTCATCATCCATTGGTTTAGTTGGATCTAAATGAAAATGGTGTCATTTGGACCTGATATGACCACAACTGTAGTCATTTTGAAAATTTTTTGTAGCTACTTCTCCTAAATGGATGGCCATTTCAACATGGGGTATTTGCTAAAGACTTACTATGATGACTGGTTGGTCCCAAATAAAAATGGTGCTGTCTTTGCATCCAACATGCCTGCCACTATGGCTGCCTTCAGACTTTTCTTGTTACTAACTCTTCTGAATTGATCGACTTATTGATGTGGGGTTTCACCAAAAGACGTCCAATGATGTCTTCATGGTCATGAATCAAAATAATCTGACATCCAATATGTTGACTATACAGCAGCTAATTTGAAAATCTTTTTATTACTGAAGAATATCAGATTGTTTCAGGACTTGGCAGTTGTACAGAGAAAATAGTCTTATTAATTCTTTCAAATTTCTTTTAGTCAGCACTGTTTCTTTTTGAAGGACTTGTGTCCTGAAATACTTTCGTCTCTGTTTATTCAATGAGAACAAAATAACATCTGCAAAAATGTATTTTCCTTAGGAAAAAATAATGTATAAAAACTTGCCCTTGAAAAGTCTTTGCAAAGCAACCCTGGAGCTGTGCAAGCCTTGAAAGGGCTTTCTGTTTTGTACAAAATTATTGATGCCAATTTAGCATCATATATGGCGGTGGTTATTGTTTGAAAATATAAAAGCATCAAAACATCTTTTGAAAATCTGCCTAACAGAATTTGACAAATTTGACAGAAAGCAGTCTATTATAAAAGCATTTCATATTTATGCAAATGATGTTGACCTGCTCTTAGATATGATCACCATTTCAAAAAAATGATATATACATTTAAGCAAATTTGTTTCAAAATAGCTCAACAGAATTTTTTTTAAATTCTGTGAAAAGCACAGTCTTAAATGTTTGCATTTTTGGTTTAAATGAAGCTGATCTGATGTGGAACATAAATGTGCTAATATACTTTTCAGCAGAGTTTAGCTAACTTTGACATAAAACTACCCAGGTACAAAGGTCTTTTAAGTTTGTACAAAAATTGTATTGATTCACAATCAGAAATAGGTGGTTACTAAAAATCAGAATCAGCAAAAATGTTTTTAATAGATTCTAACTACATATAGACCAATGCTTTTTGGACAGAAAGGTCTTCAAGCTTGTGTAGATGATGCAGATCTGTCAGATATATATATATATATATATATATATATATATATATATATATATATATATATATATATATATATATATATATATATATATATATTACAACTCTGTGGTCTTAAACTGTAACAAGAAGAGTGAAAACCATGTTTTGTAAATTTGAAAATAAAATGTTTATCTCTCTAAAATATAACTTGAAAGAATTAAAAAAAACTTTTTTGAAATCCTAATGTCCTAGATGTTTATTGATTAAAAAAGTAATGAGTAATCTGATTGAGTTCCAGAGGTATTTTGAACGATGTCCTTTAGTGTTACAGATGTATCAGCAGTACAAAAGAATCACTTTGATATAATCCCAGAATGTTTCTAAATGAATTTACAGTAATTAACTGCTATTAAATATTCAGACATCTTTCATTGAATACCCAATATTTCCAATACTGTCACAGCTATTATTATAATTAACCTGAATATTTCAAGCAATCTTATTCCAACAGATGATTAAATTAAATGAATTCTCTCAATAAATAATTTCAGACTGGTGTTGACTACTAAGAATATCTGATTGTATGTAATAATTCTATTATAATGATTATTAAAATGCAATATATAACATCATACATTCATAATCTGAACTGTAAACAGCTTTATGCACATGATACATGACTCTTCTTTAAGGTGCAAATGTGAGGAGAAATTTAGTAGGTAAAATATTATGAACTAAATAACCCTTTGAAGTTGGAATCATAAAAATAACACACACACACACACACACACATGTATAAAATGTTTATCACTTGATTTCTTCACACTTAATTTTGTTGAAAACCACACATTATGCCTTGACTAAATGTTTTGGATGACTCAGATGGGTAAGAAAGAAACTTAATGATTTTGGATCAGACAATTTGAAAATCAAGGTGACAGTGACTTGATAAAGACAAACAGTTTCTGCAGAATATTTTTAAACCTTATATATACCATTACCAAACTTTGTAGATTGTTTTCACTTGAGAAAAATAAACACTATGATTTACAAGGTCATTGAGACTTGCATAAGGAAAACAAATGGTTTCTTCACAATAATTTAATACATAGACATGTATCTGGACTAGATCTTTAAAAAAGATTGATTTCGATTCAGAAGCTGAAATTATGTCAGCAAAATTTCTGTAAAACAATAATGGTACCAAACTTGGAGAATTTTGTATTGTATTTGGGAAGAAAATTGGCTGTAAACATGCTGAGTTAGACAATTTAAGCTTAGTGCCACAGTGACTCAGATAAATAGTGTCAGCATTTTTATATTGTAGCTCTTGATCTACATTGTTTAATTTACCATTCTTAATAAATTATATTCATTTGGTGTAGTGAAGGCATTTGTTGGTTTATAAGGATGTGAGTTGATGGTTTGTATTGAATAATTTTTGTTAATATTTATAACAGAACTTTAAATGAAATAATTGAATAATTTTTGTTAAAATTTATAACAGAACTTTAAATACAGGTCAGATTTTTATTTAACATGCTATAATTGCAATGGGGAGGAATCAATCAGCTATATTCTTGTCACAGTTTTATTAATTGTGGTTTTGTTTTTCATTTTCTTGTAGAGACCAGAATGGCAGATAAAGGAGGGACAGGAACAAATACTTTTGGTAAGAAAGCTGATTTTACTGATAAGTTTGGATAGATTCCCATAAAACAACTGGATATTTTACAGATTTTGTGATACCTTGGGAGAAATTATTTATTACAACATGAATGAATCATGATTCAGGGCTCAAGAAATGTATTGCTTTTATGTTATAACTATGCAGGAGAAATATTACTTGACAAAAACCAATGTCTATGTATACAGGGGCCTTTGCATTAACCAAATATTGTTAACTACCGTATTTACAGCATATTTTGGGACGGCAAAAAATAATTACTTTTTTGTTGTTCAAATAAATATTAAATTCTTTAATTAGGTGTCCGAAAACAAACGGGAAGATAAATTTGTGCCCCTTCTGTCCATAATAAAGTTTCCATTAGCTCACATGACGACATGCTGCCATGAAGTAAAAGAGGTATTTTGTCTATGGAAAGGATAATAAATAAAAAAAACAGGCATTAGTTGCCTATTTTGTCTATTTGATACATGTCCATCCACTAGAAAATATAGCCATTTATGTGTTAGAGCCACAATAGTGTACATAATTTCCAAAAGAACTGCCATATTAGTAATCTTGCAATCCTCAGTTTAACCCTCTGCTAATCAATGATCATTAAAATCTACCCTACAAACACATGCAAGCTTTATTTCTGTGTAATTAAGATATTACTACAAACTAAATAAAAAGATTTTGGAATTACAATTCTGAAGATCCTTTTGAACAAAACACATTAGTATTAAGAGTTTAAAAACAGATACATGATGGCTAATCTTGGAGGCTTCATATGGGGTGAATGTTGTATGCATGCCTAGGAAGAGTGAAAATGATAAGCAAGTTGCAATATACAAGTTGACATGATTAATATGTTGGTATTTTTAAAAATAAAGGTGATTTAATTCTTGTAGTTTTTTCTTCTGTTTTTTTTTCTTTTTACTTTTTCACCCAGCCCAGGGTAGCTTCAAAATAAGCAGAGCTTGCCAACTTGAAATAATTGAATGCTCAAAGATTGTTTTTATGCATGTCAGAGATTTCAAAGTTGTCTAGGTGATAATTGTTAATAATTTACTTGTGGGATTTCTTTGACATGTGTGTTCAGAATTAAAAGGCAGCCATCTGGATTTCATTAAAAGATGATGTACTGAACATGTAGCACCCACAATCAATATTTATTGTTTACAAACAGGTTTATTACCTGTAGAACAATAATTACATTTAAGCCATGGTACACAATGCCACAGAGATAAGGGGTTTGTGTTTTTGCTCAATGACAATGAATTTGCTAATCCATACCAACTCTCTAATGTATTGTTTAATGATATAAAGCAGGGGTCATGGTTTTTAATCAAAGCCATAACTGTCACACCTGCTTGAAGTGGTTTCATGTGTAACAATGTCTACACTGACAACCAATCATATTTTTGTTAGCCAAATCAAGCTAGTAAAATATAAAGTATAAATAGGATACCCACCACTATCAATAGATCAGTAGATCTTCTAAGAATGTGTCCAAAAACATAAGTTGTACAAAAAATATAATAGCGGAACAATGTCCAAAACTTACAAGGTATTTAAATAAAAAAATTTTAAAAGCAGTTTCCAAAAACAAAACATGTCTGAAAACATACTGTAAATATGGTAAAATGCAATAGTCTTGTTTCGAAAAACCACATTATTGAGAACTTGGGATATTATCAATGGTCAAAAAATTGAAGATGTACTTAACAACATACTTTTCAACCACTTTCCCAAGACAGCATAGGAAATAAATATGTCTGTAATTTTCTGTTCATTATCTGTCTCTCTTATTATTTACTGGGATTATTTGGGCTTCCATATGGTACAGAAAAGGGAATTTATTAACTTAAATAAAAGGAGAAATAAGAGTTCCATTAGGGACAGCTATTATTGGGAAGGATACACAAGTATTATCTTTGTTTACTGCAGTACAAAAATATTAAATAAATCCGCTTTCTTTTGAGCAGACCATGTGTGTCTGTGTGATTTGAATTTTTAATGTAGCTTTAACAATTTTTCAGTCACATTGCTACAATATATGCAGTGTTGCAGTTTAGAGTTATGTCTAGCAATGGGGCATCATGCCGCAGACATGTAGCATGGTGTCCCACCCAGTCACATTATTCTGACACCAGGCCAACCACTCCTAACACTAACCTCTTAATGCTGAGCACCAAGCAAGGCAGCTGTTAGTACCATTTTTGTAAGTCTTTGTATGATTTGGCTTGGGGAATGAACCCATGACCTCCCACATCCAAGGCAGATACTCTAACCACTAGGTCACTGAATTGGACCTTTTAAGCAGAGAATATGAATATATATATATATATATATATATATATATATATATATATATATATATATATATATATATATATATATATATATACACACACACACACACAAAGACACACACATACGTAGAGAGAGAGAGAGAGAGAGAGAGAGAGAGAGAGAGAGAGAGAGAGAGAGAGAGAGAGAGAGAGAGAGAACACAGAAACTTGCTGAATTTTGCTTGGGTTTTAAATTACTTTGCTGTTTTCAACCTTGACTGAGACTGAAAATTTCCAGTTGCACATTTTGAAAAAATTTTTCTTTGACTCTATGGACTATATTATTACCTTTTTTATTTTATAGCTTTAACCAATGTAGCATAGTTTTGTCAGTTAGCCATCTTATGTCCCATTGGAATCTGTGTCCAGCAAGTTTTTTCATTGCATCATGCAATCATAGTGAATCACAAGGCCAAATAAGAAAAATTTAGAATTTTGATTTTGCTGCTTTTCTTTTTCCAATCACTAACTGGTCCTGCTTTAAAAATCCCCATTTATTGTTGTATGTATGTTGCCCATGCAGATCATTTTCTGACCATACAATGAAACTACTATATTACAGAACATTTGAGTCATAACCAAGTTGTCATTGGTAGACATGTGTGTCTGTTGTTTACAAGGTCAGTACTGAATTTGTTTGATAGCTTCTACAGTTATGACTCAAGAGATGTATATAAATGAAAAAAAGTAGAGTTTCTTTAGGATAATAGGATTCCTTCTGGAAAAAATATTATATGCATGTTAATTCAAGGTGTATGTTATACACAACTTTTTGAAATCAAAAACTCTGTCTGCAATAAAAAAGGATCTGCATTATAAAGGATATTAAAGACATGTTTTGGATCCCCAAAAGTGTCCATTATAAATAGGTTTCTACTATATGAATGTGTTGGTGAATAATGTCTACAGCAGGTTATAATGTATTTCCATATTTTCCCTAAATAATTCTGCTTTTACGAGATCTGAGACTCATCATGAAGAAAACAAGACTCTGACAATGGCAACATGTATCCAATATACTTTTCCTACAAATATTATAATATTTACTTACTATTATTAGATCAGTTATCATTAAGGACAAAGGTGGATCGTTAGTCTTTATTTCTTCTGGAAAAAGACCTCACAAGTACTGAGACTGCCAGGATCTTAATGCTTCTAAATGCATCCTAATGCAGTAGAATGACACTGACAATGACGAAAATTGATAAAATGCCATCATACCATACTTGTATAGTAAAGTTCAACTGAAAAAAGCCACCGTAGATCCTGACATGTTGCGACATATTGTGCCGTCAAACCAGAATCTTATTTTTTCTTTACTGATTTTTCCCAACAAACTGCAGAAACCTTGATCTGCTGGTACATTATACAACAGCAGATCTGGATCTGGGACATGTATATACAGCATGATAGTTTGATAGGATTTACTAAAGTCAGATTATGGGCTTGTTCAGATTTTGTTTCACATTTGACACTGAAAATGGCTGAGAAACAAAGAGAATATGTGAAAATATTGCTTACTAAGTCTGTTGAAAATTAACATTATTTAGTTCTTGTAAAATGGTATTGTACAGATCATGATAAATACAACAAGGCATGTTTTCAACTATGCTTTTTCATTTATTGTACTTGATGCAATTTTTCTCTCTCTCTCTCTCTCTCTCTGTGTATGTATATATATACACACACACACACACACACACACACACACACACACACACACACACACACACACACACACAGTTGTCCCCCTCTTTTACGGCCACCCCTACTGCACTGGGAAAGTGGTTGTATAAGGCGGGTGGCCTTTCCAGAGGAGGACTCAATTTTTGCGAGAAGTACATGTAATGAACATACTAAAAAAGCTTCATTTTTTAAAGCATTTTATATCTTCATTTAAAAGCAAAATTAATTATTGAACGATTCTTGTTATAATAGTTGACTGATTTCAACTAAATATGTATTAATAGTTCTTATTCTTGATGTAAACGTGATATGCGAGTGAGTGTTATCAAGCACATTGCCAAACCATTCAAAAAAGTCACTTAAATTCTGGTACATATGCAATTCTCTTTCCATTTGCTCCATTTTCCCACTGCTGCTGAATAAATTCCTTATCGGTTAAGATGTCGTTTTTTCGAGTCTTTTCAACATAAAATTATTTTATTAGAGTCTTTTTTGCCTCAAATTTTTTGACAATACCCCCAGCTGATGTCATAGACTATAATAACTGACTTTTTCTGAAATAATCATCTCCATTTACATGAGGACATGTTAATGTTTGGTAATAATTTATTCACATGTTGCTATCTGTATGGGATTTAATTATGCAGACAAAACATTTGTTGAGGGGATGAAATGCCTTCCTAAAGAAAGCAAGAAGTGTTGTCACATGCTTTTTTGGTCTTTGTCTGGTACCCTGCTTTGTTCTATTTTTAGCCAATGCTGACCTTGTGATCTTGACAATTACATCTGGTTATAATCATCAATGTTGGGACTACAAGACTCACAGATAAAACAATTTTTTCTGCATTTAAACAAGATGCCAGGTGTTTTTTAAAAGCAGTGATTGTCATGTGATTCCTTACTCACAGTCTGGTACCATATTGTTTTTACATTTACTGCCACTAAGTGAGAGAGGATACATGCTTATTTGACATGAATAATAGGTCCTCCCTGCTGTTAGGATATGTAAACTTGACAATTATTGTCAATAGTAATATTCACTAATCATGTAATTGAAGAAGCTCAGCATCTTACAAAGGGAAGCATTAAGGGTATCAAACCATTTTCCCTGCTGATTTCTGTATTGTACATCAATACTGCCACTTCTCAGATGTTACTACTATTAATAAGTGCAATCTTAACAATTATTAGTGGCTAAACCAGAGATCTTATGATAACATGCAGTAACCATAATCAGATTACTTGTACTTACCTTTTTGTATGGATTTAAATTTGAGTCTTTCTTGGCTTTATGGAATAAAAGTGGTTTTTTGGTGAGGTGCAAATGATATAATATTAACCTTAATGGCACATGTACTTTAGTCAACACTTCTTTCAAGAAGAAAAGATGACATGGGGAAACAGAAATCAGATTACTAAACATTGGCTATGAATAAAATTTGTTCTGGATACATATTACAAAGTAAAATGTGGCTCCTTGTGAGGTGTAAATTTTATATTTTTGCACAAATGGCCTTTCGTGGGGGGGTAATTTTGAACACAAATTGGTTGGTGCCTTCGGATTCTGGCCGTAAGGAGTGGGTGGCCACTGGTGAGGGGGGGGGCCATTCAAGAGGGGGACTACTGTATATATATATATATATATATATATATATATATATATATATATATATATATATATATATATATATATAATAAAATCTGTTATGAGTGACATCGGCTATGAGCCACCACCTGTCATCATTTTCTACCACAATCATAATGCATGGATCGATTTTATTATATAAATGCTCTGTTATGAATGACCACCTGCTGAACATGACCAGTGATCACAATGTCTGGGTAAAATTTGTATTTTGACACTGCTATGAATGACTGCATCACCACTAATACCTTCTGTTAATAAAAAGGAGGCTGACTATAGGTATTTGAAATTTTGTAGGTATGCTTATAGTGTTTAATATTTTCTATTGTAAATCAGATTAAAGTACCTGTAGAGAATTCCAGCACATAGTCTGGCTCCCAGTCTTTTTGTAAGAGGACCATCATAGCTACTGTGGATAAGTACAAGTAGGACTCTATCAAGCACTATAAACATCTGTATTGTGAGAACAGACAGACACCACTGATTTTTATGTAATCATTTGTAACATAATATTGCTTGAATATTAAGAACATTATGATAAAAAAAGAACAACAACAACAAAAGAATGGATTCTGGTGACTGGTTTGTATATAATGCCAAATGGTACAGTTGATAAACAAGGCTAATGTATATGTCACAAATTTGCTTTTGTAATGCCAAAATTAACATTATGGTCACATATCTTGTCTTTAGAGATAATCCATATAGTGAATAAGTCTTTGCTTGTTAAATCAGCAAGTGAGACTTGTTTGAGAGATTCAATTGATAATGTTAAATCCTTATGATGTTTGTTGTTCCCTCCCAGTGGATATTACAACTTGGCACTCATAATGTTAACACCTAGTACCTTCATAATAATGAAAGAACCTACAATTAAAGAGATACAAAAGATAATTACTGTAACTGAAAGAAGTGAAAAATAGCAGACCACTCATACAATAGCAGTTTAAATGTCAGTAAAATAAATTTAAGCTGTTATAAAAGAAAAGATTTTTCATATGATAATACATGTATATGTGATCTTCAAATGTAAATAAATAAATATACAAAAGATTTAAAGAAGAGCATTATTTTTTTTACAGTGTTAATTAATGTCTTGCACAAGTGACAAATTAGCCTAAGGGCATCTGTTAATTTATTTTTTTTGTTGCAATTTTTCTGGACACTTGATATAAATTATTTTCTCAGCAAATAAAAAATGTAGCAACCTGTCATAACTAAAAGAAGTGTAGTGTCAGTATTCTTTGTCATTGATTACTAACAATTATCAAACTTCCACTGTTAATAGTGTGGCAGTATAATTGTGGCTGTTAAGTGTTAAGTTTAATGTGCCAAGTAAGATGGCTTCATGTGATAGAAATACATCTATGCCAATCTGAAATTAACATCACCTCTTTTAATATTTTTATAACATTATTGGCAATTTAACTCTGGTTAAGTCAGTGTGCAAGTTCATTAATATTTCTTTGAATAAAATAAAAGCATAAAATTATTGCAAAAAAGCCAGTTAAACTTTTCAAAATATACCTGTGCTGAATTTACAAGTCTTCTGAAATTATTTTTTTTATGTCAGGGTATATCATCAGATTAAATGTCCCAGATTATTTAGATGTTATTTAATTGTAAATCCCTTTAGAGTTTCAGTCTTTCCTTGTGTAGTCTTCATACACTGGCTGTTCAAATGGCAATCAGTAATGTTGACTGGCCCCACCACTGTGGAGTTGATATGGGCATGTTTGCTGTGGTTTGTGGGTATTTATCACTATGGTGGAGCATTATCATGGAGTGAAAATGGAGTGGATACAAGTCCCCAAATGCAAAGCATGGGCAAATTGAGCTGTTCTGTACTTCCAGGGTCTAGTATGGAGTATCATAGCACAGACTATGAAATTAATCAAAGCTGCAGCACAGACTGAGAGATGACTCTCTTAATAAACTTGTTAGAATAAATCTTGTTGATGTAATAGACTTTGGTTTCCATGCTGGAAGTGGAAGGGTAATGGAAGCAGACATCTTTATTGCACACACAGCTATTGTGGGGATATTATTTAGCAAATCATTTGGATAAACTTTTATGTACCACCTGGTGAGACCTAATGTGTATAATACATGTTAGAGAGAGAGAGAGAGAGAGAGAGAGAGAGAGAGAGAGAGAGAGAGAGAGAGAGAGAGAGAGAGAGAGAGAGAGAGAGAGAGAGAGAGAGAGAGAGAGAGAGAGAGAGAGAGAGAGAGAGAGAAAAGCAAGCTCTTCATGGACCAAACAGCTCAAAATAAACAACAAACAAACAACAACTAACAATTTTGTACAAAACAAACACTTGACACAAAATCTATAACACTACCGACACTTGCACCGTAGAATTAGTAGACCTGGCAATTTACAATGAGAGGTATTACAATACAAAGTTGTCCAGACATAATAGTTCTTGTGTCTATCACATAATGAACCAAGCAATATGTTTTGACCTATATATATATATATATATATATATATATATATATATATATATATATACACACACACACACACACACACGATGTTTTTCTTGTGTGTGTGAGGAATGTTTGGCACCTTTCAAACCTTTGTTTGGTATCTTTCAGAAGGGTTGGCACATTTTATCAAGCGGCAGCACCTGTATGCATCATGCACTTCCCGCATTCAACCAGCTGAACATCTTACATAGTATACAGTCTACCATTATTTTTCATTTTTTTATATTATGTTTTATATTATGTGCATTTGACTGACAGAAGTTTCCCACATTGAAGCTGATAGAATGATTTGTATTGTTCCAAAATTAAGATGACATTTCTTTTCCCAGCAGATTTGACTGTAGTGTATTTTTTAAATTTGTTCAATTGTAATTTGAACAAAACTAAATTCTACAACCATGGTTCTTTTCTTAGAGCATAATCCTAAGAATTCTCAGCTTGAGGTAATATGCTAACCTCAGCATTTTCTCCATTAGTAGAATTCTCAGCTTGAGGTAATATGCCAACCTCAGCATTTTCTCCATTAGTAGAATTCTCAGCTTGAGGTAATATGCCAACCTCAGCATTTTCTCCATTAGTAGAATTCTCAGCTTGAGGTAATATGCCAACCTCAGCATTTTCTCCATTAGTAGAATTCTCAGCTTGAGGTAATATGCCAACCTCAGCATTTTCTCCATTAGTAGAATTTCTGTAGCGTGAACCATGGGATCACAATCTCAGTGATATCCTCCAAAGTAACAAGCTTGTTTCTGTAGTTTCAGCATTGGGATCAGGATCTCTGTGATATTGTTTTGAGAAGCAGGATTACAACAAATATTATGTTACAATTAATAAAATAATTCACACATAATATGAGCTGAATTTGTACCTAGTTGAGATATTTTATAAATACTGGAAAAGAATGTTGACATTAAATTATTTTTTTATGTTTTTTTTTTTACAGAATTGACTGTAAAAGTGGAACTTCTTGGTAAAAATAAAGTGAGCGAGCATGTTCTAGAGCAGTTACAGAAAGCTTTTCAAGAACACATTGCTAATTTGCAACAACACTTACAGAGCTACCCTGAGCTACAGTCTCAGCACATACATTGTGTGACAAACAAAAAGAAATATCTGGGGTTTGAATTTTGGTTGAGGAGTGCCAAGGCTTTGGAACAACTGAAGATCTCTACAGAGAATGACAGTCTTGTAAATGCGCTTTCAGATTTTTCAGACAAGAAAGCCCTGGGTTTAGATATTGGTCTAGACTCACAACACCTGTGCTTCAAGTGTAAAATAGAGAAAAAGCAGTATTTGCAGGGGCAGGCTTACTTCATGGAGAGGTAGGTTAAGTTTATTTCCAACATATATGTAAATGAACAGCCTACAATGTTTGATTCTTTTAGTATTTTTACTTCATTTTCAGCATTGTTTTATTAACGAGTGAGAGTTACAGTAGCTGTATGAATGTTCATTGCGGAATAGAAGTCCTTAATGGAAATATGTCATACCATGCTTGATTTGGTCTTTTCTGAAATCTGATTAGGATTTATAAGAGTTTTAACATGAAAGTTGAATGTACAATGGTCTCTCTCTTATACAGCCACCCATTCAGCACCAGGAAAGTGGCTTTATAAGACAAGTGGCCTTTCCAGAGGGGGATTAATTTTTTTTGAGAGAAGTATATGTAATGTACATATTGAGAAAGCTGCATTCTTCAAAGCATTTAATATCTTCATTAATTATTAATTATTAAAAGGTTCTTCTTCATACAGAAATAGACTTATTTCAACTGAATATGCATTAGTTATAAGTTCTTATATTTGGCATATGCATGTTATGTGTTGTTGTCTCGCCATAAGGAGCAGGTGGCTGCTAGTTGGGGAGGAAGGCTGTTCAAGAGGGAGACCATTGTACATAAAATAGTTGGAACAACATATTCTTGATTGTACCAGCATCAAGTCAGTAACTTATTTGGTGTATAGCAGATATTTATATAACAATTTCTTTTAGTTTGTTTGTAATGATGTTAATTGGAAAAAATGTTTTTATCAGAAGGACCAATTTCATAATGAATTTTCATCAGCTGTTTGTCATACATGGCACAAAAAACCTTGTACTTCTGGTTACATGTCTGAACCTATGTGATGACCACTGACCTGTTGATGGCCCCATTGCAATAGCAGTGACCACTAACTTGGTTATGGCACCATTGCAATAGCAAAGATTACTGACCTGTGTATGACCCCATTTCAATAGCAGAATGAATTTCCTTTCTTAGCTTTTGTCTATCCATGTTTCCACATCAGTTTGTTTGTATCTCAATTTCCATGCATACATCCTGAATCTGCTTTAGTATATGTTGATTTCCATTGCCATTATGGTAGGTTTAATATCAGCAAATAATTAATATCTTTTTCAGAAAATATCCTAACCATATGATGAAAATTCATCATTCCATTTAAGGGTGAAATAGAAGAGTTTATAACACTAGGTGACCTCTTGTCCACCTCTTTGCCTGTGTGCAGTGTCCATCAGTATTTTTTGGGCGGGTCCTTAGACATAATTCCTTGTTAATTTACATCAAAGAATTGTCTTTGTTTACATTTTATCATTAAAGACATCAGTAATCATTTTAATTCTTTGAGACAGCACCAAGTTAAGGTAATATCTACAGATTTTTGTAGAGAACTTTTGATTTTTACATTATGTCAATTTTCATTTCTCCAAAAAAATCATACATCAATAGATATATATCATGCAATCCATAGAAGCCATGTTCTATTGTATCATGCATTAATATTGTTGTGACAAAAGAATTATCTCATTACAAAGAATTTTTTCCTTAGTAAATAGAATGTCAATTTTAAACCTTATTCACATTATTTTATGAATTTTTTTAACATACTAAAATATGAAACTAAACCACCACAAAAATAAACTCCAACAAAAAAATTGTCAGCAGTTAGTTTCAGTCTCAACAATGATCACTTTTATGCTGTAGCATCTCCATTTTCCTCAAAGAAATTACATGAGTGAACACCTGGCATTGCTGTACTGTATATACAAATGTCAATTACCATTTTTAAATTAAAAGAGGGAATGAAGAACCATGCATCTTATGTGCCTTCAAAAATCTAAATCAAAATAAATATGTTATTGAGTAGACAAATGTTAAATGACTTTTGAGCTGAGAAAAAAAACATGTCACATGTACAGTTGCTTGATACAGTTTAATTAGGCACCACTGGTTACAACCAAATAGGGCATTATAAAGTTTATTTGCAGTCGGTTGCTGGTGCATACATAAATCACACTTTAGAACATGATTTCTTTGAATTATGTCCAGGACCAGTCCTTTTCACATGATAACACCAATAGCAATGATCAACTGTTAATTAGTCATAGGTGCTTTCTTGCTTGTTTACTTAAGACTAACCTTTAGCTGTAGTGCAGTTTGGTCACAGCTGACCAGAATTTTCAAAGACAGATCCTGTGGCAAAATAAGGCATATCACATGTAGAAATTGCACATTCTTTGAGAATTTTGTGCTTATTGGAAGTCTGAAGATTGATTAATATTTTGTTAAAATGAGGCTTAAAAAATGCAGTAAACAAACTTCCTGATCTTAGGTCCCAGTTTCCCTATACTAAGCTTTTGAAAAGTTGACAGGTATGTACTTATAAAAGAAGGAAAAATGTTCTTTTCTTGTCTTTTTAAAGAAGTTTTGGGGTTTTGTATCTCTGAGTCCCTCAGGTTTCAGTGAAAGAGTACCAAAGTCTCTTTGGGTTAGTGGCTCCCCTACCAAGGGAGGTAATAAATGGGTGGTGAGCGAGTTGCCTCTTCCCATTGGGGCAGAGCCATTCTGTGATGTCAGAGAGCATGTTGTGCCCTACCATGGGATAAGAGTAGTACCGTCTTCCATCCAGAAGGGAAGAGAGTGGGTTGCACCTGCCATTGAGGGAGGAGCAGCATCAACCCACCTACAGCTCAGCTGTAGGTGGAAAGTGAGCTGTGTCACTCCCATTATAGGGGAAGAAAATACCTTTTCAATCCTAAGGGCTAGTCCGTGATAATGGAATCAAGTTACCTGGCAAGTGAAGAGCTTAGATTCAAGTCTCTTAGGGGCATTCACCAGTTATTATGTACTTTTAACAGAGTGGCATATGTAAGGTGAAGTTGTTTGCATTTAAAACATGCACAGTGGAGAGAAAGTTTGCATACTTCTGAGCTACTTTGATGTATATGGCTAACATTTCTTTGGATATTGTATTTTTGGAAATTGTAAATTATCTTAGCACATCACTAACTAAAATGATTGCTCCCTAATGTGCTCCAAAAATCAGCCTTAATTTGTCAAAAATACACTAACCCTAGCACCTATTAAAATAGGGAAAATGAATTTTGCCAGACTAGACAATACCAGTTTCTAAAAGTGAAATGAATGAAATACCAAATATATAAAATGTAAAATAAAAGTTATTGGCCCTGTTTTTAGCAATTTATCTCTGAAGTTCAGGAAGTGAAAATGACCAAGTGGAGCTAGCACATTTTTGAATGGTGCACATCTGGAGTAAGACCAAGCTGTATATTTTATAACCCATATTATACCAATCAATCATACACCAAAATAAAGGGAATTAAAGGTTCTTCAAATAATACCCAAGATATACAAGGTCATTTTTGAATAGCCAGTATAACTAGTGAGGAAAACCGGGGAAATACTTTTTCTTTAAAATTTTAACCCTATGCAAAATACGAAACTGTAGAGTGCTACCTTATATCTGAAGAGAGGTCTTTCTTTGGATGAGTCAACTGATCAGTCATTGGCTGGTGACCAGGCACCAGGTGACCATTCACCAGTCAATGAATACCACCTGTAACTGGCAGTTGGAGACCCCATAGCATGGCCATAGGGATTGGGTAGAGACTGCTCTTGTCCATGCTTCTTATCCAACCTGGCATTGGAAATTGGATTACAGACACCATATATGGGAAGGGGATTAGATTGACATAGTAAGTTTGCTTCCAAGACATATTGGGTTAAGGATATAATCAAAATGACAGCAATACTGAATGGCCAAGTTATAAAAACTTGTGCTTTTTCTTCCAGCTCAGGTGAATCAAGTGCTGAAGAATCTGAAGAAACAGATGTAAGTTGCTTTTCAATCATTACCTTTTGATTTTTCTAATGCTTTAAGTTGCAGTGGAAGCAAACAATTCCCATTACAATAATTTTTTAGGTCTGCTGGCCTTATTCACAGTAAAACTTATGCAAATGGTGTGCTATTTGGCAGCCAGTATTTAACCTCTGTTAGTCTTTCAACATGTATTAAATTATTTGACATATACTCAAATATATATGATATATTTGAGAGTCTCTTAGTGAGTGAATAAAGCACTGCACAATTTGAAACACGTTAAAATTGTTACAAAATTTTAATATACAGTTTTCAAAAAAAAATACTGATTTCATTAATATATGTTCCAGTTTAATAATTTTAATTTAAACATGATTTGTGGTTTGGATTAACAGAATATGATGCATAAAAATAATTTTAAAAATAGTATTTTTAAATCTTTACAAAAAAGAAAAACAACATTCTTGCCTTTTCGGTAAAAAAATATCAGAAATAATAATTGGAGAATATTTAGTGCAGTAATGACTGTTATTGGCATTTTATTTGAGATAATAATAGTTTAGCTCTTTGTCAGGATAAAAAACAGCCAAATGCTCAACCAGAAGCTACATCAAGTAGTGCAGAAGCAAAACAGGAGAAAGTTTTTGGAGGACTCAAAAAGGAAGAAATGGCTAAAAAGGTACAAATTTGATGCACTGATTTTTTGGATGCTAATATTAGGTATTTTAAAGATATAACGTGATAAATATATTTGTATGCATAGGTTTCAAGTGTTGCCTGTGAATTCTCTTTCTGAGAATTATTCTATGGCATTAAATAATAATCATTGAATTAGGTTTTGCTAAAGTTTGTTGTTGTAGGCTTCAAATGATAAATTATAAATTTTCCAAGAATGAAAAGTTTTGTAAAATTATCAGTATGGCAACTGACTTTACTTTGAATTTACTCACTTTAAAATACATTTTTTTACATAACATGCATATTGCTAATAACCAGATGGCAAATATGTCATTTAAATTATGGTGGTTTTAATGAATTCATAAAATTAAATTACCTTAAAGAACAGATTATTTCTCAAGACCAAAGTAAAATTGTGGGTTAGCTTTGAATTTCTTTTTGGTGTAAAAAGTTAATGATTTTGGCTTTTTTCTGTAGTGGAGACATGTATGTTCTACAAATACATTTCAAGTATAGCTTTCAGTACTTTTACTTTTTCAGTGCAGATAATATTGTGAGCATTGTAGTGTAAAAGTATTTGATCGAGACATTTTAAATTTGATAGGCATGATTCAATCCATATTTAGATGACCTGATAAAATTTCATGCTTAATGACTGAATCAAAACTTTAAAAAATGTTTCCCCGATTGTGTGGCATTTTATTTATTGGTTGAAGTCACATTAGTGGGCAGCAAGACACAGCAGTCACTTTGTCTATATGGTAGGACACATATTTATATTTAATTGCAAGATTTATTTTCTTACTTTATTAGTGTTATTGTATTTGTTACCTATCCATTTCTGGATTTTAACTAATCATTGTTTCTTTATAGTCCTGACTGTTTTGTTGTTAAACTCAATAAATGCATATTTACAGCAGCATTATTTGTGCAGACAGATACAAAACTTATGGTAAAAATAATGTAGCTGTATATAGTGAATTTTGTTAACTTTAATGTATTATTGACACATTATTAAAGAAAACATCAATTTTATTGATTTATTATGTTTATTTAACACAAGTTTTAGCTCAAATGAACCATAATGCTATATTGGTTCATGATATGGACCATAAAGGTGTGCTCTATAGATGTTATGAACCACTGAGAGAGTGGCAAGTATAAGGTGAAGTTGTTTGCATTTGCAACATGCACAGTAGAGAGAATGTTGGCATTCCTCTATATTTCTTTCCTGTACTGTGGCTGAAATTTTTTTTGATTTTGTACCTGTGGAAATTATACATAATCAAAGCTCATAGTTAACCAAAATGACTGATGACTGTCGAAAAAAGAGCCTGAATTAGTCTAAAGTACACTATCTTTGGCAGTTATTAAAATAGAGATATGAATTTTGCCAGAGTAGACAATGTCAGGTTCTGAAAGTGCATTGAATCAATCACCAGATTGTATAAAATGCCAAAAGTTATTGGCTCTTTTTTACAATTTGCCTCTAAAGTCCAGGAAGTGAAAATGACCAAGCACAGAGATGCTGCCAATGTGCATGATCATGTGATTCATTCCAAATTTGTATGACTTTATGCACTTGGAAAGCAGTGATGCACAAGAACTCCTGCAAATTAATTTCAAGTCTCTCATGAAAATGTACTATCTGCAGTATACAACTTGATTGAGCCATTCATCCACAAAGTACTTGCAGAAATTGTACAAATATTGAAGCACGACATGTCATCATCATCATCAGTCCCTTAACCTATGAGGTCATTAGGACACTTCAGTTGACTTTACAACCAGTTCTCTCCATTTTTCCCTCATGACATGTATTTTGAAATAATTGTTGACATGTTTGGTTTCCTTCCTTAACATGAATGGTTGTTAATCTAAATTTGATTGGCACATTGGACTCCGTAAAAAGCAGAGTTGAAGTTTGAACTTTGTATAAGGAAGTTTTACAAATGCATGTTTATATTACGGGCTATCGAGAAGACCCAAATTGATTGATTCCTAGCATTGTTCTTTAATAGATGTCAGTTTAGTTTAGCAAATGCTGGCTGATCATAGCAACAAAGGTAATATATTTTTAAAGTCGGGAAGTATATCAGATTATATGAGCTGAGAAAGTGTTATGGGATCTGCCAGTGATTTGAAATCCCCAAAAATGCCATTAAATTTGAAATCTGATGTACATGCTGGATGGACCAAAACAGATGACATGACAGTCAACCCCTAATTTCATTGGTATTCTGAGAATAAATGTAGAAAAGGCAGACAAACAAGCCAAATTAAAATCCAATTAAAAAATAGAATGCACTTTTTGTTTCTTTTCTAGTCATAATTTAGTCCAGCAGGATCATATGCTACAAAACTATATGACCCTAATATAAAGGTTGCAATAAATCTAATAAATAAGAATCTAAAATGAAATTATAAAGTAAAGGTATTTATTTTATTAAACTACCTCTGTTTGAACAAGTAGACTATGGCACTAAGGGACTTAAAATCCTAATACAGCATTAGTTAATCTAGCATAGTAGTCAGTAGAGATCTAATTCAAGAAAGTTGGACTTTGGGAGAGCTTATGTTAATAAAAAATCCCTGTGAGCTATGACAGGGTATTCGCAATACAGAACAATATTCATACACAGATTTGAAACTGATTAAGCAAATAAACAAAATGGTGAACAGATTAATGCTTATACACTTAGAGGCAACTTCTTTCAAAAAGATTTTGATTTTAAAAGGGATCATACAGAGTGGATGAGGACCAGAAATGGATATTGCCCAAACCAAAATTGCAAGGTTGCAGCAAGCTTGCCAGTTGCAAGCTTGCGGCAAGCTTAGATTTGAAACCACGGCTAGCTTGTGCAAGCTTGCCAATTGCAAGCTTGTGCAAGCTAGTAATAGGGACGCGTGTGGCAAGCTTGCGGCAAGCTCATTGATTAGAAGCTTGCAAACAAAGCTGACCTAAGTTGCATAAGAAGAACTGATATGGCATTGATAGAATTATTCTATACAAGGTCACTTACCTCCTTTTTTCCAGCTCTTGATGTGCAAAAAGTATGTAATATTAAATATTAAAATGAACAAATGTTAATATGTGGTGAACATCAATTAGAATGAGATCTTGCTGTCACAATAAAAAAATTGAAGTCATCAAATCATTTATTAATATTTAATCAAATGAAAATAATAGCATATAAATATGATCTGTGTGTGCAAACTCCTTATACTTTTGTTATGTATTCCTTTGGAAATGTTACACTAATTTAATCCCATGTAGAAATCCATTTGGGAGAGGATGGTGTCCAATAGACTCCCTTTCATTTGTCACAATGATAAACTATTAGGTGAAAACAAGAATGTCATTAGAATTACTCTGAATCACTTCTGTTAAACAAAATCCTGCATCTTCCTGATTCATGTATTATCCACTGAAATGGATTACAGGAAAAGAAAGAAACAAAACGAGTATTTACCTCATTGGCAAAAGCACTTCAATTTTAGTACATTATTCCAAAATCACTTATCAAGTCCAGGAATAATCAGTAAGTGTTATTCAAGATCATCCTTTAACCCTTTCATCACTAAGTAACTTTGTAGGCATAGAGTCCTCAACACTAAGTAACTTTGGAGTTGTAAAGCAAAATGACTTCTGGACTTTGAAACAACATAACTTTGCCAATGTTAAAGATATCTGGCTGGATTTTAAGTTGTCAAAATCAAGGTTAAAAATCAAATTTTATGACTAATTCAATAAACTGTGCATATCTATTACAACTGGTAAAATGCAGGTACAAACAGGTAAAACAATAGGTAAAATACAAGTAATTATTTTATTACCTCTTAGAAAACATAGAAAGTTCTCAAAACTTGTTCAATTGACTCTAGATGTACTAGTGAATAATCACAGTAGCAACACAAGTCTTTCTTTCATGGTGTCCATAATATATAAGATTCTATAAAATGAACCAAAATGATCTCCAAGGTGAGATCTGATCACACACCTATATCGTCTCTGCCATGTTTGATCGTCACATTGAAGTTATATGGACAATTTTTCCAAAAACTTCATCTGAATAGAATATTTGAAAATAATCCAAAGCTTTCCTGGCACCATCTAACACTCGGGTGTGCCCATTTCTATCAGAAAACTGAAATGAATCTCTTTGGTTTTCCGGCTTTGTCAAAAACAAAAACAAACCACATGGATCATACAATTCCTCTGGTTCAAAACCTTCAAAGTCCTCTTCATCGTCATCACTGTCACCCACAAGTGCATTCCATTGTCTCTCCATATGTCTTCTCACATTTTCATCCAAATTTACCAGGTCAAAATTATTTAAATACTCCAATAACTCTCCTCTAAAATTCCTTCAAACACCGCCATTTTGCATACAAATTTCAGCATTCAGAAAACACGTTAAAAGTTCCTACTTTGTTCGATATTTCTAGTTGTATACAAGCTAAACTCACAAGATCATTCAAATATAACATCTACATTACCAGATGGAAGTTATTAGAGGTACCCCGAAAGATATTTAGTCTAGTACTATAACGTTAAAGAAGAACACTGCCCCAGACCGAAAAGTCTGTCCATAGTGTTTACGGACTTACTTCCCCCTGACTGGTTTTGCAGTCCGCAGTGATGAAAGGGTTAAGCTTGCAGCAAGCTTGTCATAATCATGCATTTTGGTTTGGGTGAAGTGTTATGCAAATCATGAAGTATGGCTGTTTCTTTCTTCCCCTCATTTTTGTTCTATTTCCCCCTTATTTTTGGGACAAGGGTGGAAATTCCCCTTATGATAAATCCTTTAAGCATCCCTGCAAGCAGAGCTAGCAGTTTCTTGATAGGTGCACATCTAAAGTAAGACCAAGCTGTATATTCTAATATCCATACTACACCTATCAATCAAACAGCAATTAAAGAATGTTTGTCAACATTATCATCTCTTTATAAATTTTAAAATATTATAAGATAATATGTAAGAATAGTGTAATTGTATGTTTGTGCTGTATATCTACATGTACTTGAGTTATGTTCTATTTATATTAGTACATACATAACACTTTTCCAAATAATACAATTACAGGTTTCTTTAATTTTCAAACTTTTATCAATATTTCATTTATCAATATTTCATTATTTTAATAAAGAGAATGTACAGTAGTACTATGAAGCTGAGGTTACCAAGGGGGATGAGGCTATTTACAGGGACTGAAAATGCAAACAAATTAAAAAGTTTAACAGTTATTCTTGTGAGATACCCCACTTTCATTTAACTTGACTGCCAGATATCTGTTGTTTCAAAGTATTGGAACTTTAATTCGAGTTTGACACCGCCATTGGTAGTGATCATAAGCATGTACTTTATTGCAAACAGGAAACTTCATGGAACAATCAATATGTTCTAATTGCTGTAAGAAAAAAGACATTGCTTTTATTTAAGTTTGTTGCAGACATCCTTTGATCAAATGTCCTTGGCTTGCATTGATTCCCCCCTCCCATCCTGGTCTGATATCCTGTAATCTAGATCAAAAGCAAAAGAGGACATATTTCATATATTGACTGTGCATGACTAAGGAATCTGACTGGGGTCATGTTTTTTCATTTCCAGTCCTCCAGTACTAGTACTGGAGGAGGGAACAATAATAGAATGGATAGGGGACTATGAGTTCTGGAAAAGGAAATCAATGTAATACTAGCCGGTAAGTATCACATAATTAAAATTAGTTTTTACCACCCAGAAAAATATATTCTACTCAGTAAAGGGTGGTATAGAGCTTGTTTAGAACACAGAATCAACCGGTTTTAATTCAGGAAAGTTCTTCTTGGTTTAAAAAGTCAACAGCAGACTTTGGCTGATGATAGACTTCATCTGTGTCAGCTTTTTCATACAAGCATCATGGTTGAAAATAGAGACACCAAGACTGGTTTTAAGCAAAAGCTTAAAAGTAGTTCATCACTTCACGAGCAAAATACAGCTTTCAGGTTCCTATATGATATAAATAAAGCACCAAGAGAATTATATTCTAAATCAAGACATAATTCCTAGTCAACAAAGACAAATCTGATATCAGCCCAATTTGATATTTCACCCACTTTGGGTATGGAGTTCAAAATGTGCATGTGATCAGTCTCCTTCATGCATGTGCTTCAAAATCATCTGGACAATCAATCCTCTTAAAGAATGATATCTCTTTCCAAGGATTCCATAACTTAAGTGTCTTGTTAATGTAGCTGTGGATCTGATTATCTTGGTTTGCCTGCTTTTGAGCCCATTGGAAATGATTCGGTTGTCCCAGTAGTGACAAAAGGGACAACTTCTCATGCCTGTGTGTTCCCATGCATGTCCAGCCTCTGGTATCATGTTTTATATGTACAAATGCCAGCATGGTGGGCTGAGGTGCCAATTTTCTGCCATTATTTTGGGGAGCCGGTGATGCAGGCCATAGTGAAATGTTTTCATTAATGGTGGCAGGAGATGCAGGATGGAAAGATGTACTCATTTTGTCCATCAACTCCATTGTGGTGAATTATCTCAGAAGACAAGGGTGAACCAAATCATCAGACTAATATAAAAAGGTTTGGGATTGCATCAATGTGGTGTTGTCAATGACAAATTCACATTCAGTTCCATCACATTCTTGGTAGGCCCACTGTATTAATGGACATGTTCCAATGGAATCAGCTAATCCAATCCAAATGGTTGATTTATATGACCTCAAAGTAATACTAGCTCATGGCTTGGATTTTGGATCTCCATTTCAGTTTTACTTAAGTATCTTGCAGACAGATAAAAGTATGAAATATAGGACATTAATTGAACATGTAATCATAAATGGGTACATGAAGCAGAAGTCTTTGACCAGAAATAAAACTGTACCCCTCTGCTTCTGTTATGGCAAAAAAAATGGCTATCTTAAAAAAAGTTCTCGACACATGTAATAATTTTATACAAAATTTATTCACAATTCATCTTCTTGTTATTACAGAGAATAATTTAGGATCCTTTTTACTCTTTCCCTGTCAGGGTGATTGATATCAAGTATAATATGGTCAGAAGCTTACTGTTTCCTGCATTTAATTTTCAGATACTAGGTACCATCAGTTCATTTATCTATCATAATGACCTAAGCCCTTGGAAATCCCATCTAGGCAAACTCACGATTATCTAAAAGCTTTTTTTGCACCTAGAAGCTAGTTTGTAATAAACAATTAATTCATAATCTATTATCCTGTGATTAACTTCAAAGAAATAAATATAGGAACCTTATCCTTTACCCACGTCTTTAGTGAAAACTCCAAAGTTCTCTTAATTTGTGGTGGTTATGGTGACTGAAACTTTTGTAATCTGCTTGGAACTAGCAGAAAAAGAGGCATTAAGTATTGAGTTAGTGAAATAAATACATGCACATGTATGACTTCATGTAAGTAACAAGTTCACTTAAATTCCCTCCATTTGTTCTTGGCTCAGAAGTGCAAACCTGCATTCAAATAGGATGGGGCTTTATGAGCTAAGGAAACTTCAGCTAAGCCAATGAGCAATTTGGAGCCAACATGGTTTCTCGCTAGACATCTTAACAAGTGGAGTATTATTTCCAGGTTGGACAATTTTTGGTGAACATTAGTTATCCAGAGAAGTTACATTTTTGTTTCAAGTGTGAATTCACATTTTACCATATTTAACTTTGAGTTGAAATGTTTTTGCAATTCGTCTTCTTCATCCTTTAGAGTACAAGTCAAGACACCTCAAAGGTGAAGGAAATGGCCTCTTTCTTTGAAACAAGTAATAGCACTGGCAAGGAAGCACCAGTAAAAAATTCAACCCAGTCTGGAAAAGAAGAAGCACAACTGAAGGTATCATACACGACACAGTGTTGAAGACTTTTTATATTCACATGTGACAGAATACCTACACATACTAAGCTTTTGTTGAAAAAACTTGCCATAAAATCTCTTAATTGGCACACATTTCTAGATCTTACTACAATTCCGCAAAAATCCCACAATCTCCTGGAATAAATTGTAAATATATTTATATACAGTTGTGTTGAAATAAGAAAACGAACAAGGTAGTTTACAGATATTAAATTTATAAATGAGTACAAAAGTCATTTCTAAATCAATATTCAATTCACTACATCATGACATCAAAATATAGTTTGACTTTTTAGATATTTCTATTAACTTTTGCCTTGTGTTCCTGTTTAGAAATATTTCTTTTAATAACTAAACAAAACATTCAAATAGCAACATGGTATAATTTTAACAAAAGCAATTTCAGGAGAACAAAAGAGTTTTATGAAAATGTTAGAACTTAACATGGTTTTTATTTGTAATTGGGTTTATAAATGTGGGTTGATCACTTTCATATTAACAATAAAGTACTTTAGATTTTTTTAAAGAATTCATGAGCACCAAACAGTGTAGAAAAATAAATGCATTTTAGTTAATGAGTAAATTTGAATCTCAATATATTACATGATATCATATTACTTAGTTTTGGCATCATGTGTTGCAGAACAAATACTGTTGCCTTGTACATTGTTAGCATATTTTGTATCATCTACATCTTTTACAACATCACTTCATTTGTTTAGTCACTTTCTACAGTATTTGTCCTAAATGAGATACAGACTTTAAACCAAAAAGTTAACACATGTTCCCAGACCAATTAAGTCTTCTGCTAGAGCTGCCATATTATAGATTTTGTTATTTTGCCTGTATAAATGTGTGCTAACTTTGTGTGCACATGCACCAAATCTATGTTGTCTTGTAAAAATGCACATTTTTTATCTTGTCTAATTTTCTGTACAACAGCAATAAATAAAACAGCACATCACTCAGTTATTACTGGACAACAGCATATTGTGTAAGGATTAACAATGGCATGGCTTTCCTACTTGCCACTGTTGTCTTTAATCTTTTGCAGTACCCTGGCTGTACATATTCCGAGGTTTCCTATGAAACCTTGGACCAATGTTTCTTAGGATAAACCTTGGACTATTGGTTGCTGACTTTCCAAGGTTATAGTTCAAGGACAAAATTTTTTGATATTAATGACAAGGTTTTTACTATCAAATGTCCAAGGTTAACCTTGGACTTCCAAGGTTTTTTGTAACCAATACTCCAAGGTTTTCTAGAAATCATCAGACATGTCCATGGTTTTTTAGCATTTTTAGAATTCCTCTGACATATTGTCCAAGGATTCCTAGGACATGTCCTCTGAGGTGTCCTAGGAAATATCGTCCAAGGATTCCTCGGACACCTCCCTGGCATAAAACATCAGATCAGCAATAATAAAGCAAATATTACAGAAAATAAGAATACATTTTATTTTTAATTTGTTCAACATGTACAAATACATTTTTTAAAAGGTCCAAATATCTAAAATGCCCATAAGGTTCCTTTAGTGCCATATTGTCCTTTTAATTTTGAAAATTCATTAAGCTATATACTGGTTTCTTGATGGTTTCTTGTTTATCATTGCCTCTTTGATATTCTGCCATTTCTTTTGGATCAGTTCTGTAAACAAAAAATATTGGCTGAAAATATAAAATGTGATGAATTAATAAAACATACGGTATGCATATAACATAACTGTTTGGAAGCCTTAAATTTACAAATCATGTTTGGAATCCTTTACTTCTGAATACAAGGTATTAAACCTTAAAATCCTATATTTCTATAACTGACTGTATTTTGAATTTGGGACCATCATTAAAAATTTTTTATAACAAATATAGTCAAAATTATATTCTGTTCCTGACTCAATGCCTGACCAGTTCAAACTACTAATGTATTCAATCAGTTATGAGATCCTGATGCATCCTGTTAAAAACATAAAAATTATTCAGAATTACTGTCTTATTATTTCACTGTACTGTAATCAACCCTTAAAGATATGACACAATTCTTGTTGCTTATAAAGTTTTTTGAGAAAGTTTGAAATTGCTGCATCTTTATCTTACCTTGGACTTATTTGGTGTTGCCATCTCAGTCTGTTTTGGTGTTACCGTCTTGGTGGTCTATTTTGTTGCTATCATTGTAGCTGTTTTTGGTGGTTTTGGTGATTGTGGATTTGCATCTTTACTTGTTTCAATCCTAAATTTTAAAAAGAGTGCAAACTTTTCAAATAATATGCAATACATTCCATGCCATGTATTAGTGATGGAAATCGATTACTTGGGGAAAACAATACATATATCCATGTTTATTGCTGAGAGAAAAAATGTGGTTTGGCATGTTGGCCTTTAAAAATAATAATTTTAATTATGCAACATGACATCCTTTATAAAGTTAAGAGATCACTGATGTTTACATTTTTGCAAATTTGTATGCAACAGGTAAAATAAAGCATGAGATTGGTATGATGGACACCATATTTTAAAAAAATCCAATTTAAGTATTATTTAATATCATCAACATATGACATGCATGATCATTGATCATTTTAATATGGTACACAACTTTACACCCAAAATGAAGGGCATGTACTATCTAGGTTAATGTGAGGTCTATAAAGTTGTTAAACAGTGACCATAATGTGATACCATGAATCACTACATTGTGTCTTAAAGTAGAATGCAGCTGCAATTTCGGACAAATACATAATAATATGGCAGGATAGTACAATTATTTAAATTATAAAATACTGTACTCAAAGAAAATGGATAAAGTAATATAGCTTTTCATCAGTATACTCAAGCAGTAATGAATCTGGTTATTTTGTAGATTTTCTTGCTGCCTAACAACAAGATGGCTGTTCTGTTCTATTTTTACATGTCTTTAACACTACTCATAAACCTATTCTTCTCATTTAATGCACTATAATTATTATGTACAGTTATTCTAAGATTCATTTTTAAGTTCTTAAATATTTTTCAGATTTTACTGTTCTTTAAATGATTGTAAACATGTCTCTATTTTCACGTTTAATATTAATAATAATAATAATAATAATAATAATAATAATAATAATAATAATAATAATAATAATAATAATAATAATAATAAAATCGTGAATTCTTTTTTTCTAAATTCTTTTCTTCTAAATTTTAAATTATTTTTTTCTAAATTCAACTAATGTTAAAGGACCAGTTTGCTTTGCTCTATTCAAAATCGTGCATAGTTAAATAATTTTTATTATTAAAATGTACTATATTCTTGTAGTTTACTTCCAAAGAATTAAAGCTGAATCAAACAAAGATAAAATTAGAAAAACTACAACAATAATAAGAGATTATTGTTATTATTATTATGATTATTATCACATATCTATAAGGATTAAACAGTATATAGAAGCAGGAACACTCAGTCCAATTTCCATACCATTGTTTCACAATAATTATTTTTTTTAAAAAATCCCTCTCCTACAACACACACAAGATATCAATGAGATAAAGATGAAAACCACAATAATGTTTACTGAATGCTGTACATGTTTTTCGAAACACGATAAGACTGATGGAACAATGCCTAGTGGGTAAATGACATCTTAACAGTATGTATAGCTTGCCAAACAACCCCGTTCCATTCCCACCTAAAATGGATGAAATCGATTGAAAAACTGATGCAGTGTACAGCTGGCCTATGAAACCAGAGTCAGTAAATGTTATCTTTTTCAAATTTAATGTAATATAATAAATAAAGAAATGAACTTAACTTCAATCCTTCCAATAATTTCTTCTGAAATCCCAAAACTTGGCAACCTTGTGACACCAAATCTCTGACTTTGTAATCTCTGATTGCCTTTCTCAGCTGAACATTTAGGAAGTTGCTATCATTTCCAGTATTATTTGATTATCAGATACATTATGTATCGTATAAAAACATGGCTTAAGCTGAGAATGCTGAGGAAACACAGCTTCCACTGAAAGAGGCATTGAATGGCAAATTAGATAAATGAGAAAAAGACTGAGCAAACATATGCTCAATGCTCAGAGATCTTCTCAACACTTAGAAAGTTTACAGTAGAGAGAAACATAATGGCCAAGAGCATTTTCAAGCACAACTGTAAAAGCTAACTTTGGGTACTGCCAGTATGTCACATGTCTGTCATACTAATCATTGAGTCAATATGTACTTCATTTCCGTCATTTAACTTGTATCATCTGCCCATTGCTTAGGAAAATGTGGAATACACCCTCTTTTTGTCAACTTTGCCTTTTTCTTTACAAATTCATATGTTCTCATTGTCACTTTAATACTGACACCAGGCAAGATCTTGTGGATGGAAGGTCAGCAAGTGGTGCCTGATAAAAAGTACAACCAGTAAAAAAGTCAAGAGAATGAGAAAACTTTTCTCCAAGCTTCAGGAGAATCACTTGTAGATGAAAAGTGATAATTGTATGTGCTAAATGTCATTATCTGGGCATACAAGTACTATAGAAGTGATTGTTTTGTTTTATTCATGTTTGGTGCAATTGCATCATGATAACATGCAGATTGTGCAGATTTAGTAGTATATCTAAAATAATTGCCCTCTTTTGTCAGAATCAGCAAAAACAGTCAGAAATGCCACAAAGTGCACCTGGTGGTACAGGGCCAAAAGAGAAAAAGGAATTTGGAGACTTCAAGACAGAAGAAACAACTGCAAAGGTATGAAAATCATGCCTTTGATGGTACAGGTTAAGCACTGAGAAACTTGTTTCCTTGCATAAAGTAATAAAATTTGTTCATTACATTTACTTTAACAGTTACATTTTCATATATTATCAACATAGTCATAATTGAGATTTTTGCACTCTTTTCACCTCTGTTGAGATTTAGGAATTTCTGCATTAATTTGACAAGGATTCTTTACCCTTTTGATGTCCAGAAATGACGATGATAATTCCATATAGTTTTCTCTGTTGTGTTGTGCAACTGTGTATCAAGCTTTAATGGCATTGCAAGTTTTAAGACTGGAGAAAATTGAAAAGTTGACAAGAAATATTGCATTCTGTTTATCTACCTGTAATGTACACATAAGAACCAGGGTCCACATCAAAGAGGGGTTTAATCTTGCAAACAGTCAGTAATCAGTCAATTAGCTAACATGACAAAGGATTCATTCCATTTCACAGCACAGCAGATAACAACTGTCACTGATTTTGATCTTTTGTTACACAACATAGTGTATCCATATGTACACATGGATTAAGTTGAAATGCTTCCAGGAAACACAGCTTTCACTGTAAGAGGCATTGAATGGCATATTGGATATATGTTAAACAGACTTTGAGTATGGGCATACTCAGAGATGTACTCAATACTGACAGCTTATAGCATAAAGGAACATAATGGCCAAGGCATATGTGCCAACCATTATGCTTTTTTCACCAAATTACGTTTTCTGCTCAACTGTATATGAACTATGCTTTCTTTGCTAAAATAAAGGAATAAAATGGTTCTGTCATGTCTAGTATCATCTTTTTAATTCCACTCATATAAATTTGAGAATATATATAAAAGGTTACTGCTGCATAAAAATAGCATAAGAGTATACTTTCCTTATTTGATGTTTATAGCAGTTCCAAGAAAAGTGATGGGTTTCTTAACAAGTGCACTTTGCCTAACAGATCCATTTTATTGATAAACTAGCTTGTTAATTAACTGGTCAGTATTTTTAAAGAAAATAGCAGCATATGTTCTGTGAAACACTTTATAGTGTGAATTGTAGATGATGTATGACAGTAAAAAATGTTAGAGCAGATGGATCTTTTTAAACTTCAAAACATATCATATAAAAAAGGACAAATTAAAGCTGTTTTACAAACTTTAAAAGAAGAATATGAAAGGCATCTTCTTAGTGCTGTATCTTGACTTGCACTAGGCATAGATCTAATTTGGGATTCCATCAGTCATCACTGACATTTGTTAAAATGATGTTTCTAGAAAATCTTCATTTTAATATTAGTAATTTGGTGTTGCTTACCTTTCTGGGACAGATAAGTTTTTTGAATATTACAAATATTACTTGGAATGTTCTTGAAAGTCTAGAAAATTTTCAAACTGAGTCAGATGCATCAAAGTCAGGTTGGGGTGCTTACTTGGAGCCAGAAGGAATAGTTATTCAGGGTTCATAGTCCTGCAAGTAACAACCATTTGCATAAACAATTAGGCAATGAGATCACATTTTCTTGTAGCTATAGCTATACTTTTAAGGCTGTGGACTGCTGTCCAGTATTCTTCCAAGCTAAGATCACCTGGGATAGGAAGTTCCTGAGTTTGGGTTCAGATCTATTACTGAATCTCTTATTTGTCGGCTGGTCATTTTTCACCTTCAAAGAGAGTGAATGGTTCTGCATTTTTACTAAAAGAAACCACAAATGTACAAGCTTCCCATGAATATTGCTCTGAAAATCTTAAACAATGCAGTAGCGATTAAACAACACAAAAACTAAAAACGAAAGTGTTACTGCTTAAATCATTTAGTCAAGGGTTGGTTGTTTTTACTCAAAAGTCTCAAAAGCCATTATGGAATAACTTGGAACCATTAATTAGTTGTAATTCCTCATGAAACAGTCCACATTTTGCCATAAACTCTCCAGATTACAATATTAAAAGGTTAATAAGTGAATAGCTAGTTATGTACACATGTTAGCCTTAAGCCGATTAGTCCATCACACATCTTTTTGCACCAGTATGACATTTCTGATACACAGTTCATTGGTTCCTCGTTTAATTTAAATTGTATATGTGTAATTGCATCAACAATTAATAATTTCATTATATGTAGGAAAACAAATATTAAATTTATGATAAAAAAGTTGCCTGAGTGATTGAAGGGAATGTTTTACATTCTTTACAAGACATCAGCATGTATCCATTTAGTAAGGGTACCATTGATAAATCAGTAAATTTAAATTGTAAAATGACCAATTACCATAATCTCTTACAAAATAGAAGGAAATAATAATGGCATATGCATCAAATTCTGTACAGGCATGTTGATGGGATATATTGCATCTGCTTAGACCATGGTTTGGTAATTAGTGTCGCTCGTTATATTTTATATCATTGATTTCATAACATTTTGCAGATGTTCTGAAATCAGTAATTTGTAAGAGATTAGTTTTATTTGAAGCAAGAAGGACAAAAATGTATATAAATTGCACTATACATCTGATTTTTAGTACCATACCTAATGAAGACAATGTAAATATTTTATTACAGTTTCACTTTGTCATCAATTTAAAATCTTTTTTAAAAAACCTTACCTAACTAATAACTAATAGCTAAATTTAAATTTTTAAAGAATTGATATCAAAATTCAACTTCACATTTATAGATATGAATATGATTGACATCAATCCTGAATTTAAATTGTAGGGTGGTGTTTTTGTCAGTTTGACACCAGTTATAAGCAAATGGCCAATTTAGAATATTTAATAAAATCATTACTAATAATGCAGGATTCCAGTATTTGAAATTTAGTTAACAGATAAAAACAAACCAAGGTAGTAAAACTAAAAAGCAAGTAAAGACAAAGTTTCTTTATTGCATGTAATATTATGACTCGATTAAGATCTACAGTTCAAACAAGATCATATAATTAGCATAAAATGGTATTCAGCAAGTTCACAAGTTCAACAAATACTATCATTATTTAAAAACAGTTTGTGTATTTATATATGAAATATATTTATAAATAATGCATCACTTCCAATGCAGGCATTTTTCTATGTTGGTATTTGGTTTGGGAAAATTTAATAAAAAAATCTCTATTGAGTCTAATGTAATTTAATAAAAAATCCCTATTGAGTCCAATGTAATTTAATAAAAATCCCTATTGAGTCCATTCATAATAATGACAGTCTGTATCAAATTTGCCCCAAGCACAATGGTGAATAATTTTTTTGGATAAATTTTCAGTGATGTTCTGCGTTATCTTCCAAATTACTCTGCAATAGAATAAAAAAGCAATGTTGAAATTTGGTTTGGGAAAATTTAATAAAAAATCCCTATTAAATCCAATCATAATAATGACAGTCGATATCAAATTTGCCCCAAGCACAATTGTAAATACAGTGATGATCTGCATAATCTTTCAAAAATTCTCTCCAATGTAATAAGAAAGAAATCAAGCATGGTCTCATGTTTGTGAGCAAGTATGGTGAATAGCAACATGTAACTATGCAGCAGAATCGATACACATTTTTGATTGGTCAGTGTTCTCAGTTTGATTGATAGATCAGAACTCTACTTTCATTGTACAACATACTTGCTGACTTTAACACATACCTGAACTCAACAGCTAGGCATTCCCCTACAACATACTTGCAGAGAGATCACCTAGAACGGTGCTAGCCTTACCAGTGGTCCCTGAGACTTTCTGACAGCACTTGGCTTGCATATTTTTACAGAGAGGGATACATGCAATAAATTTGTTATTTTTTATTTATATTCCTTTAATTAAGACAAAATTTGGCACAGCAGTACTCAATAAAATATGGTATAAATTTCATTCTACATGCAAACTAACTCAAAAAGGTTAACAGAAGTGATTTACTTACCAGTTTGCTTCTTTTGCCATGATTAATCCATAAACTACTTACGTTTGCATAAATACATTTATGTGTGGTGTAATGAGGTTTGGGTCTGATTTTTTCTTTACTCTGTTATGATAATGAGCGGAGCCTAATAGGGCCAACTGAATTGCCCTGGAGGGGTCACTTGGGTTTCATTGGCCAATATGTGTCAGAGCTGACAACTGTGCATGGATAAGTGAATTGAAAGTAGCGTCACTTTCAACTGAACTGCAGAGGAGCAGAGATGCAATACTTGTTTTGAAAAAATAATTTTCTGGAATTTAAGTCCCACTGCCACCCCTACACAGCCTCCTTTAATTTAAGAAATAATTACATGTATTTATGTTTATCTGTCTTGTTTGCATATCATGAACAATGCTGAATTTCGTTACTGTCAATTGATGTAATCTCCAGGCTAAATAGTCAATCGTTTTTCATCTTATGTATTTCATTATTGATCGTTCACAGTAGTGGTTTTATTGTGATCTTGCATGGTTTAAATGTCTGGGTGGTTGGAGCCCAAATTTTCAAGCTCTTGATTGTCATTATGTATGTAAAGTATGGTTAAAGAATGTAGGAAGTGTGCATATAAGAAGCTGTGCCATTAGAGCAGTAACTTTGATAGACGTTTGTATACCTTTTGACTTTAAGTCACTAAAAGAGGCCTGCAGCAAAAAAAATTAAAATGGGAATTCCACTTGTCATCTCATTTGCAAACTTAACCCCATTTGAATACTCTATCAGAGTTGGTCAAGTAAATGTCTACTCCAAGTGGCTGATTCTCATCATTGTGCAAGTCACTTGTTTATTCTTTGTTCAGCAATATTCACTCTCCGTAAGCTAAAATTTTATTGGTTAAACTGCCTATATAATTAGAAAATGGCTTGAAATCAGCCAATAATTTGTGCCAGCTTAAATCGTTTTGCATAATACAGGCCTAGACATATACTGCTACCTAAACTCAGTGCCTTGGATACATACTAAGGAAACTGAGAAAAGTTATTGTGGCACATGTAAGATGAGAGAGATAAAGTATGGTGAGTTATTGTGGCAGCAGGGGTTAAGGAGTTAACCATGGGATCAAGGTTGCAAGCTATGCAGCAACCTTTTGAGCATTGACTTGATATACAGGCTGTGGCCTTGTAGTTTAAAGTAAGTTTAAGTAATTAGACTCATGTAGTTATTTCTATTGAAAGTTCTTCTGTTTGCAGAAGAAAACATTTTTCCCTTAATTATCTTTTATAGAGCAGCTTCACTTTATTTAATCTTTTTTATTCTGTGAGGTTCTCTTACAAGTTTTGACAAATGAAACCTACATAATGTGAATATATTTGTTTAGGTGCTGTATTTTGTAAAGTCAGGTATGGTAAGGTTTTGTCTATTTTTGTAGAAACATAAACTGCAGTCATCGGCAAATGGAGGTAATGTAAATGCAGTAGGTCCTGAGGGACAACCACAGTCAGTTAAAACACCAGATGAAGTAGGAGTTGGTACAACAATGACTGCAGGTGCTAATGTACATCCGACAGGCAGTCCGAGTGACAAGGTACCACTTCGGTGTATAATTAGTGATCAAGTACACATGGTCTAATCATCGTATTTATGGATCCAGTTGAATTTGAAATTGACAATTTTACAAACTTGTATCAACAATTAGAGATAAAAATGGTGATCAGTTTCATTTTCTCCTCTTCCTTTTCTCTTTCAAAACGTACACAACATTTCATTGGCAGAAATTGTGCATCTGAGGACATATATAATATATGTTGTTTCATGTGACTAATTAATTTTTCTTTTGAATTCAGCATTTTATAGTTATGGAACATGCAGTGATCTTGTCTTGTTAACTTGACATCTTCCTGCACAGCCATATGAAGTATACACCAATATCACTGAAATACTTTAAATTGATTATTTTTCTTATGCTTATTATATTGTATTTATAATGCCCTATGGTTTGTTTGATTTAAGAAACAATTTATATACACAAAAAGATTTTGAGAAAATATCATTTTAATCATATAAAACATATTTTTAGAAGAATGTTATTTATGAATTTAAATTTTTGGACAATACCCAATAATTGTACTCCCAAACAGGCTAACACCTTATTACTGGAATATCCCCAGTAAGTGAGTTGATTGAGTTGTTGAAAACTGGGAGAACTGTTCTTTACTATTCATTATGTTGCTGATGCTGATAAAAGAGTTATGATTTGTTTACATTATATTACTCGCCAGTAAAGGTAAGATCTTGTATAAAAGTATTAGTAAAAGTATTATTTAATGTCAAAACCATTAATCTTGATGTTGTAATGAATTTTAATATTAGAATCTTGTATATAATAAACACCCACATTTATCTTTCTGTGGGTTCCAGTTGCCAGTCACGAGGTTGCAAGTTGAAACTCATGGCATCCCATTTTTTTCTTGTTTACTTTTTTATTTTTCTGTTCAAACTTTCTTTTAAACTCATGCATACCAATTTTTAAAATTTTTAAAATTACATTCTAAAATCTTTTGTTGAAAGTTTTCTTTATGACTCTTATTTTAAGATGGTAAATTAAGTTTGTATTGTAATTAATTAAAGTTTTTATTAGTCTTATACAAGTTTCTGACTTCATCACACAATCTGTGAGCTGCATTAGTTCTATCAGAACTAACTTCTACTCTTCTGACCTGCTAATAAAACATAGTACACTCTTGCTTTCTCCCTGACCCCTTTATTGGCTTATGGATGTACAATAGAATGATGTGCTCTTCTGCATATTAAAAATGTGACTAGAGGATGAAGCCTTTATGCTCAGTGAGGTGTATGCTGATGATGCTCTATGTAAAGGTTTTGAATTTTTTAATAGGGTATGGTTTATATAAAAAGAACTTGTATTTTGATCATTTTATTGGGGTTTTTTGCACTTGTTTTTTATACCAAACCTTTGGCAGTACATCTCCAAGATTGTGCTGATTTGTAGTTAAACCCATCCATCCATCAGTACATACATATTTACACGCACACACACACACACAAACATGCACACACACACACACACCATAACTTAATCTTTAGCATTCTTCCTAGATCCTAGGCAACAGTTTGGAGTGGGATTCATAGCACCAACCCCCAAACAGGGCAGGAGGCTATCTTTGTACATGCATGTCCTTTACTTGTGCATTCTTCATTAGTAAAACAACATTACAACAAAACAAGGTCACTGTAACCTACATTTCACATTTTACTGACTTGGGTAGCTTATAATTAATAGATTGTTTGCACCCTTTATACTTACTGTAATGTCTAGATTCATCAAACTGGAGCAAGCTTGGAAGCATCCTCATCACATAAGCAGGTCAGTGTTAAACTCAAATTAATAAAGTTTAAGGTCACTGCACATAAATAGCAGCACTTGACCTTGTAATTTCAGCAGAGTTTGTGGATAATGTGCATATTGGGCAAAATGATCACTGACCATTCTGAATTCTGTGTGTGTGCTAGTCTTGTGCTTAGCCGATATTGGCATGTGAGAAAGCTGCCATTTATCTTCCATTGGTTCAGTAGTTCTTACTGGGATTTTCACAGGTTCTTCTCCACCAGTTATATTATCTGTTATGTATAACCTAATTTTCATTGTAAAATGGCATGAAACAGAAAACAAAAGAAAAGAATCTTATTGATGAGTTATACTCTTCAGTTTGCATTCACTGTTTCATGATTACAGGTATGACAGTATTACACAAGAGATTAAAAGTGGGAAAATGTGATAAACTTGATGATGTAATATTGTTCTGATGGCAGAAATCTGATTTATGAAGTGTGTGTAAATGTAGCTGGCCTTATTTTCAAAATCAGTTGTCAACCAACAATTGTCCCTGTTGGCAGGAATATCAGGAAACAAAGTTTTATATGTCATGGGATTTGTTTTGCTGGAACTCTTTATCACATTTCTCCATTGTGCTTCCTGTTAACAAATTTGTCATTATTAATCCTTTTAGCTATATGAAGGAAGGCCATGAAACTTGTCATACACATTCTGTCTATTTATCTTTATATATCTATCTATAAATACATTGACACAGTCATATATTAGTTCCACACACCAAAACTGCCTACCCTTCTGCACATGAGATTCTCACATGAGATCTAACTCAGGTTAGCCTCATGTGCATTTAACATGCAAATTAGGTAGAACTTATGTGAGTAGATTCTAATATGAAAATCATGTGCAGGAATTATTAGCATGAGCAAGATTTTGCTCACATGAGCAAGTCTGCTCATGTGAAAATTGCCATGTTGTAAGATTTATGTGAAGCTTATGAGCAGGATCTTGCTCACATGAGCATGTCTGCTCACATGAGCAAAAACAACATAAACCCCATAGTATTTAGTTTTTATTGAATACATCTTTTACAAGAATTAAACGGAATAAGAACAGTCAAATCTAGTAATCACAAGCATATTTGAGTGCAATTATTGATATTTTAATAAGGTTTCTCGCACAAGAAAAATTAAACTAGTGTATGTATGTATATATATATATATATATATATATATATATATATATATATATATATATATATATATATGTACACCACATTTATTCTGCAAACTTTAAGTTCATAATGAAAGATGCCACAGGAAATTTGCTTCACATGAAGATCATTCTTCAATGTTGCAGAAAATTCAAAGCAAACAAAATGTGTAATTAACATTACTTCTTCTGAATTTCATCATGTATATGCCGGTCTGCATCAATATTTTCACTTGGAGATTGTTGTCTTTGAATTGATTCACTTCCAGTTGACTGCTGAATTTTAGTTAGCAGGCTCTGTTTTGAACTGTTGAAAAATGAAACCTAAAATGGAAATGAAAAGTTGGTACAAATTTTTTCTGATCACAGTATTTGAGACAAGGTGGATTTTGAAGATTCATTTGACAAGGTAAAGGCAAAATACATAACTGTTGTTTGGATTATATGGTACTTTTAACAGTGTCTATCTCACACTGTCAAAATTGGAAGCAGTGGTCTTCCCAAAGTCTCACTTAGGCATCTGAGCCAGCCTGAAAGTGCAACCCTCAGGCTATGAGTTTAATTGCTCAGCCACCAGAGCTACCATAGTTCAGTAGCAAACATAACTGCACTACTGATGAAATATCTGTAAGTCACATTGCATATTCAAAATCTGATTACATCTGGATAAAGATGCCAATGGGTACTCAAGTACTCTCCCATTGATAATAACCTGGTAATAAAATGAACAACTGGGTACCTGTAAAAAAGTTTTCCAAGTTCAGATCAAAAAGGATTAATGCTTACAGTTCGAGGCTCATGTGTACGCATTTGTTCATCATCATGAGCTCATATTAGGTGCTTACAATTTACTTGTCATACTTGTATATATAATAATACAATAGTACAATTCTTTCTCGAATGACCTATTTAAGAATCAATGCTAATATTTCAAGCTCAACCATCACAACTTTGTGCCTGTCCATGGTTCATTCACCAATTGTATCACAGCTTAAACACTCTTGTTTTGAGATCCTGATGACACTAACTGGGTCAATACTTTTTTGTCAACTGCAATATTAAGTACTGATTAAAAAATATTCTACAAAATAAAATTTAAACACGTACTATAGTTCAAATAAAAGAAAGCACAATATAAATGTCCGGTTTAACTAATGTCATTTTTATCTCCAGTTTGTGGCCCTTTAGTGAGTGTTATGTTCAGGTCATGGTCACTGAAATTTTTCACCAAAATATTTAAATGTAAAGGAAAATTTTAAAAAAAAATTTAATAACATTTAAAAACATTGAACAAAAAGTCATCAGATGTGTAAATGTGGTAATTTTTGCATGAATATAACATCAAACAGTTCCAAACTAAACAATACCAGCTTCTAAAAGTGCAATGAATGAATTACCAAATTATCAATTACATAAAATGTAACAAAAGTTATCGGCTCTTTTTTTTACAATTTACCTCTGAAGTTCGGGGAGTGAAAATGAGCAAGTAGAGCTAGGTACTTTTTTGAAAGGTGCACATCTGGAGTAAGGCCAAGCTGTATACTCTATAACCCATATTACACCCATCAATCAATATTACACCAAAATAAAGGGAATTAAAGGTTCTTTGAACAATACCTAAGATATACAAAGTCTTTTTTAAATAGCCAGTATAACTAGTGAGGAAACCCGGGGAAATTCTTTTTCTTTAAAATTCTAACCCTATGCTAAATATGAAACTGTAGAATGCCACCATAGTCCTGAGAATCACTAGGTCTTACTTGTAGCTGACTAGTTCATTAGAATATCATTTTGGAAAGCTGACTGTCCAGCTTGTGAGATAAGTCAAGTCACCAAGTCAGGAGCTTCTGCAATTATTGATGGTAATTTGTTCCAAGTCCCTATTATACATGGGAAGAAGCTGAACTGGAAACAATTTGTTGATGCAGACTTTAATTGGAACTTTTTCCTGTGGATTGACCAAGTTTGGCTATATGCCAGGATCAGGTATTTTTTCACTGGTATGTCCACTAGGTTGCTTGCAATCTTGTACAACATGGTCAGCTGGGCCTTGGTTCTAAATATATGTTTGGTCCAATAATACTGCATTCCTCATGAGCATTCAATATGGCTGAGTGCTATTTTGAAAACCTTGTTATTCCTACTCATCATTGGAAAGATCAACATGAAGTTTCAATATTAGACCTGTTACAATAGCAGGTCCTAAATAAAAATGGTGCTCATCTGGCATCCAGTATGGCAGCCATCTTTAAAACTGTGTTGTCACTACTCCTAAATTAAATGTCATTGACATGAGGTTTTCACTAGAAGATTTCTTGTGGTGTCTGGTTGGTCCTGAATGAAAATGATGCCAAATTGAGACATAATATGACCACCATGGCATTCATCTTGAAATTATCTACTCCTTCCGTGATGATGGTCATATCAACATAAGGTTTTCAGCAAAAGACTTTTATAATATCTTGTTGATCCTGTATGAAAATTGTACTGATCCCAGATCCATTATGGCCACCATGACCAGTTACCATCATGAAAATCCTCTTATCATATTGACATAAAACCATTGCTTGGTCCTAATTGAAAAACATTAATCTTTTATTCAGTATAGATGCAAATAGTGGAAATTTTAAAAAATCGTGACTGTTGTTACTCCCGTCAAGTGGATGGCCATATCAACATGGAGTTTTCACAAAATGATTTATTCTAATGTCTTGTGCATTCTATAAAAATTGTGCTGATCCAACAGCCAAATTTCCCAAGGCAGCAGACATGATTTTGTTCTGGCAGTGACTGCATGCAATTAAACATGAACTTATTTTTAAATCTTTTAAATCTTTTATAAGGTGGTGTGCATCAGGCTAAAATGTTGATTAATATGTTCCCCATTTCATGTTCACACTCTGATATAAACTGATATAATTGATTTGATTTAAATTGGATTAGAATGGTAACCAGCTTGATGAAACCTCCATTAATTATTATCAGATAAAATCTTGTTAATTATTGAACTTCAGTGATGGTATAATCTCAATTTCAGATGTCAGATCAGAAACATGGTCAGTCATAAGTGGTAACAAACTGATAACCAGAATGCAATCCCTGCCTTATTAATGAACCCATTTGAAAGCTGATAGAAAGCTGTTATGATAATGATCGGAGCCCAATAGGGCCAACTGAATTGCCCTGGAGGGGTCACTTGGGTTTCATTTGCTTTCCCAACTATAGATTTTGGTCTCTTGAGTGGTAATGTTCTTCTCTAACCAGGGTTAAGATATGTTAATGCATCTACACCTTAGCAGTTCAATCAGTTATTACAATCCTTTGTGTCAGCGATTTTCATTGTATGTGGTACAATGAAATTCAGATCTGAGCACTGTTCAAGACAAGTAGAGGACACAATTGGAATGGATTCATAAATAAGCAATTTTCCTCTGCTGGTCTTTGTGCAAATATATCCTTTCCCTCAGACACAAATGTAACAGCTTCTCTCTGGTACGTAGTCAGACTTTTGATGTTAGACTTACCAAAAGAAGTATCTTTTTGAAGTCAGTCGCTTCCATCATTTTTGGCCAATGTACAACGCAACATTGGCATTACATAATAAAGGAGGCAACTCATGAAATCCAGTAGAAGGATTTACTAAATGAACAGATACATCAAAACTGAGCTGATTTTATAAAACTTATTGGAATGACCCAATTAATAAAAACTTATTGGAATGACCCAATTAATAAAAACTTATTGGAATGACCCAATTAATAAAAAAACTCACTTGAGTAACAGCAAATTCAAAAACTCGTATTGATCATATCTATACTGACACTCCATAAAGTGTTTCTTAGGTTTATATTCCCAAGATTGGATTGAGTGACCATTATGCAATTCTTCTAATATGAAAATCTAGCAGAAAAGTGAGGAAAAACATGTCCATAAATCAATTTTTGACAGATCTTATAAACATTTTAATAACACCAATTTTCTGATGACACATACTCCAAGGTATAGCATATTTATACATGTATTTAAAGATATTGATGATATCTGGGATACAATGACAAGTTGTTTTAATGTAGTCATGTCATCAAAAATGCAAAGAATTAACTATGGTCATCAACCATGATGGTAAATTCAGAGATATTTGATGCTATTAAAACAAGACTACTTGAAAGCTTTAGGTTGTGAAGAGTATACAATTTGGAGAAATGCTAAAATTAAAAAAAATGATCAGGACTGCAAAGAGATGCATTTTCAAGAAGTTATTAATGAGAATAAGAAAAACCCTAAAATAATTTAGAGACTAATAATGAATTAGGAGCTGGGAAATCCAAGAACAAGATTGATGTTCCATCTTTAAACTTAGGCGGTGTATGCACAAATGACCATTTACAAAATGCAAATTTATTTAACGACTTTTTTTGTGAATGTGGCCTCAAATCTTGGAGAACCTAAAGTTGTATTGGATCACTCATATTTTAAAAGATTTTGTGATGAAAGGTTTTAGAAGATTATAGATTCAAAATTCCTAAAGTAAGTTTAATGTTTGTTTTAAAATACCTGCAAAATTTATTCCATATAGCAATGCAGTGTTCAACTTTTTCCACAAAACTTGCCTCTGTAGATTTTAATTTGTAGGCTCGTTTGGGGGATTAGTAATTAGGCAGGTCTCTTTTCTTTATTGGAATTTTGGTATTGATACCTGTATGCATTTTGAGCAAAATAAGGTTGAAACCAAAATTTTGCCCTCTGATTGAAATCTGGACCTTGTATGGGTCCCCCATCTCAGCACCATGGCCTCTATTGAGACCTTTGTGAATCCTGGCAACATTTTTTCTTTCGAAAGCACAAACCCAGTGTCAAAAGTTTTTAACTTCCTTGGCCACATCACCCCCCAAAAGCATAGGCGTTATTGTGTTATGCATATTTACAAAGATTGGATTATTTTCTTTCCAAAAGTGGCCAAATCATACACCTCCTTCTGAGGGAGACGCTATTGTGCCTGACCCATAAAGGTAATAGCATCTGAAATTAGGGTCTTTGCTTTTTCATTAGAGGCAATCAGAAACCTTATTAATTCTGCTAATTGGAAAACTGACATAATACCTGCAGCAAAAAGATTTTGTATATCCCTAAAGACCTTGTCATAAGAGTGAACTCGTTTGCTTAGATCATTCCCAATTTCTTGATTGACAAGAGGGGGACTCAACTTATCACAAATTTCTGGGATTTTGTACTTCAGTACAATTTCATCTGATGCACATAAGGAAGTGCATGCAGTATTAATCAGCTGTGCTAAGGATTTAGATATTGGCTCTTCTTTATGGGGAGTTTTAGTTTGGGTAACTGCCACATATCAGCAATGCTAGGAAATACAGTTCTAATCAGGAGGAAAAGCATAAAAAATTATGCCCATTTTATTTTTCCCCTCAATGAAATTTGCTTGAATGATCTACTTGCATCACCCTCTGCTGGGGTAACATCAACATCACTATATGGCCTCTCATTTTCAACTTCTATATGTAATTCAGGTAAAAAAGGCATCAGTTTCTTTTTTATCTGCCATAACAGGCTGCACTTCATCATTAGATGCAATTTTGTCTTCAAAAAAGCACAATATCTGTTTCCGATAGGTTATTTATGCTTATGAGACTGGACATCCTCGACTATCTGACATTTTTTGCTTGTTTGGTTGCCATAACAGGCTTGTGTTTTGCCACTTTTTGAACTATAGTCACATGAGACTTCAATTTTTTCTCTTTATTTTGTCTTCAAAAAGTGCAATGTCTTTTTTTTGACACGTTATTTATGTCTGAGACTGACATTTTTTGTTTGTTTCGTCACCATAACAGGATTGCATTTTGCCACTTTCTGAACTATAGTCACAACAGACTTCAATTTTTTTTGTCCTTATTTTTTTTGTTTTTGTAGCTTCATAACTCCTCCATCTTTTGAGGAACTTGCCTCAACTTTGCAAAAGGCTGCAATATCCTCAGGCCCAAAACCTGAAAATTCAGAGTTGACTTCGAGGTGGGTAATTGAGAGGACTTGGTCCTCTTCAATAGCCATTACAAATAAATGAAAAGAAATCATAACAAATAATATATATAGCTTGGACTATATCCTAAGCTGGCTACAACACCACCTATGTACCTATTATTGAATTTACTGCTACCTACCATTCTGCTACAATGCCAGAAAAATTGTAAGATACCTCCTGCAGGTGGCTTATTTATTATTATTATTATTATTATTATTATTATTATTATTATTATTATTATTATTATTATTATTATTATTATGACTTTATTTAAAGAGGGTAACTCAATTAGCTAAGAACTAATCTACCTTGAGGCCCTCATTCAAAGGAATTTATTTTTGCTGCATCTCTGAAGCCATTGTATATACTGGGTTTGGAAAGAGGAAATAGAGTGGGCATTTCTAATCTCAACTGGAATACTATTCCAGAGCAAAGTTCCAGAGTATTGGAAACTTTTCTTAGATAATTCCTTATTTGGTTTGGGAAATTTTGTAATGTTTGGTAGACATTGATTGCAGGTGAGGAGTATTTCCAGGTAGCCTATACTTGAATAGTGATTGTAAATATTCGGGAGCACTATTATTGGCTATCCTGTACATAAATTTGGCTTTTCTTAAACAGATTCGGTCTTTAATAGGTAGTATTTTTAACTTACCAGCTAAATTTTCCTTGCTTTCTTTCTGGATTGATATTAACTCAAAAGCTCTTTTTTGGAAATGTGCCAGCTTTGCTAAGTTTTATCATTTGAATTACCCCATACTGTATTATAGTAGTCTAAATAGGGTTGTATGTAACTGTTATAAAATAGTTATTTGTGCTTTTCTGGGAGAAAGTGTCTTATCCTAATGAGAAGCCATAAACTTGAATTGACTTTTTTACTGATATGTTTGATATGTTCAGTCCATGCTAGGTTATTATCTACCAAAACACCAAGTAGACTATCATGACAGACCATTTGCAACCTTTTATCCTTCCATATCAGACATAGTTCATCGCTCTCAAGTTTTGTTCTTTTTTTGTTGAGATAAGTAATATTTTAGTTTTACCAGTATTAACCACCATGCCATTGCATGTGCACCAGTTTTCTAGTTTGTTTAGGGCATTCTGTAAAGAAATTTTGAGTTCTTGCTTTGTGTTTTGGATGTCTGACAATGTTGTGTCATCTGCATAGAGATCTGTAGATGATACTGAGTCCTTTAGTACAAGTGATAGGTCATTAATAAATAAAATAAACAGTAAACGACCCAGAATTGAGCCTTGTGGTACTCCACATCTAATTGTTTCAGGTTCAGACAGAACATTATTAATATAAACATGTTGTGTTCTCTCACTTAAGTAGGAAGTAAACCATCTAACTGTGCTTTCATCACATTGGTAGATTTTCAGTTTCTTCAAAAGGATTTCATGATCTACTATGTCAAAAGCTTTCCTGAATTCTACAAATACAGAACCTATTATTCTACTTTGATCAAGTGCTTGAAGCCATTTATCAGTTAGGGAGATCAAGGCAGTCTCACATGAGTGTTTCTGTCTAAAGCCTGATTGATTAGGGTATAAGAGAAAGTGTTTGGTTAAATATGATATGAATGAATCATAGACATGCTTTTCAATCAATTTTGACAAGTTTGGTAATATTGAGATTGGCCAGTAGTTATTAGCATCATCCTTAGGACCAGATTTGTCAATAGGAGTTACTTTTGCAGTTTTACATATTTTGGAGACAGATGAGGATGCAATACTTAAATTGATTATGAATGTTAAGCTATCTACAATAGCAGAGGCAGAAGATTTAATGAGTCGTGGACCAATCTGATCAAGTCCTGTAGCTTTCTTAGTATCAAGTTCACTGAGATATTTCTTATCAAAGTTTTTTGAGACTGGTGGGATGGAGAAACATACTACATGTTTCCATACTACATGATTTATAGAGATCAATAATAAATTATTATGCATTTGATGGGATTTGGAGGGAGGGGTGTCATTCAGCAAGAAGTCAACTGTGCTGTCCTTGCTTAATTTTTAGCATGGTATAACGACTCCAGATCATGATCAATTGGGCATGAAATGAGAGGTATTTCACTTTTAGGGTTCTCTTTGATTTACATTACATTTATTACCACTCCATGTCATGATCTAATGGGTATGAAAATAGAGGGATTTTACTTTTATGGTTCTGTTTGACATAGATTGAATTTATTACCACTCCATGTTTTGATCAAATGGGCATGAAAGAAGAGAAACTTCTCATTTATGATTCTCTTTGATATGTCAGATAAAACTCTGACTTAATATATTGATGTATTGTAAAACTTTAAAAAAAAAATTTTTTTTTTAAATTTTGGAATTGTAAAAACTAATTCCTGCTCTAATATACATTACAATATATCTTCCAATAGCTTCTAGTGAACACCAATTTATTTTGGGATGGATTTTGATTAAACTTGGTAAATCAGTTTGTGTTATCCAGATCTTTTCTTAGTATGAGTAAAATTATACATGTTATTGGCATGACTTGGCATCAGATCAGATTTGATCAAAATTGGTAAATTATCTTTTATTATCTAGATGTTAGACAAGTAGGAGTATTTTATGTTATCTATCAGAAAGAATTTTTTGGGGTAGACTGGGTCAAATTAACATTTTTTATATAATGTTTCATGGTAAGCTGGGTCAGATCAACATTTTATAAAGTTTCTGACATAATTTTATGCAGGTTGCATTTTTGCAATACAACATACTTCTGCTTAGTGAAATGGTCCATTTTTTTAGTTTTAGTTTCTTCTTGGTATGCAGTGTGGTCATACATGTTTTACACACACACATATCAGTCATATTATACTTTGGAAAGTCACAGACAGATGGATACATGATGACATAGTTTACAGGCTTGATTTAATCTTATATGGAGACCTCTTTGTTTCCCCAATCCTGTTGAATGTTCCCATCTCATTTATCAGTACAGGTATTGGGTAACCTGCCTTTACAATCACTTCATTATAGATAACACCTGTACCAAAGAACTTTAATGGGTCCATATATATATATATATATATATATATATATATATATATATATATATATATATATATATATATATATATATATATATATATATATATATATAGCTATTTTAAACCTCTATTCCTGAATGTAATTAAAACATTGTATGGTCCATCAGATGTCCTGTCTTGTAAAGTTTCATTATTTTTTCACACATTTAATTCTTGTGTGCCTTATTTAATTATATCATGTACTCAGTATGAATTCAATGTCAGTGTTGTCTCTAATGAATGAATCCCTTCTCAGACAGGAGCCACTTGCATCTTCCAGCCAGAATCCCTTGGCACTGATATGTTTGTTTTCAAAAGTACCCCTCAAGAATGGCCACCTCTTTAACATGACCAGCGGCCAGTATAGTAGTTCAAAAATGTAAAAATATTCCCCTCACCTTTTATTTCAAATGTATCCAGAACCAATAATTAAATTATATTGTGAGGTAAGGTAAGTAATCCGATTATCTCTACCATGGATACATGTCTTCCAATGTCATGTTTTCATTGCTGAAAGAAGTGTTGACTAAAGTACATATAACATTAAGAATAATATCATATTGTCTATAAAAGCAGGAAATGGGCTCAACAATATTGTGACAGTTTTCTTGACATATCTGTCAAGGTCTTCTTGTTCATGATTATGGATGTAATTGTCAAGATCATAACAGGGTCAACATAGGCTAAAAATAGATTTTGTGCATTAAAAACAGAGAAATTAACCTTAAGCAAAACAGGGTACCAGACAAAGACTGAAAAATCACATGCAAACATTTATTGCTTCCTTTACAAAAAAAACATTTTGTCCTCTCTACAAAAGTTTTGTCAGTGCAATTAAATCACATACAGTTAGCAAACATCTGAATAAATTATTACCAAATATTAATATGTCATCACGTCAACAGAGACATAAGTCACTTTTTTAGTGGAGCAGTGAGAGACTTTAATTGATGATATAGTTATTGAAAGTGCTTACCAACTATATTTGTCTGAAGTATACTGTAACAGTGGTTTACATGCAACCTTTGGTATTCAGAGGTAGTTTCTGTGTTATTGTATATACAGTGTAGTTCTAATGCACAGGATATAGTGCCTTAGTCATAACACATGGTCACAGCCACCAATGAAAATAAACACAAGTTTAATATATATTCATCCACACTATTTTCATATAAAACTGCCTCCCATGACTATTGAAAGAAAACCCAGGAAAAAAAATCAGTATTAAATTATGAAATATAGAAGATTTTTGTTAAATTCACAATAAAATGGGGTGTTTGTCCCCATAATTGTATTTGTTTATACCATAGAAGCACAACAATATCAGAAAAATTACATTATTAACTTTATTTCTTTTGCAGGAGATAGTAAAATATTTCTACATTTACTTGCCTTTCAAAGATTCAGAAATTGGAACTGTTGTCATGGAGAGTGATTGCAAAGAACTACATGGTGCAAGACTCAGTTTGGTTAGTAACTCCAAACACCTCTGGGTGGTTAGAGTTATGCTGAATCCTAATGTCCTGGACAAGCAAAGTGTATGCCACTTTGTTGTTGAGAAGATTGAAGATGGGTATTTCTCATCAAAAAAGAGTCTTTTAAGAGATGACAGTGCATCTAAAATAGATTGTTCAACAATCCAACGAATGTTTTGGAAGAAAATTAGTGAACATGGATTTTTATGTCATTCTCAGCACATTATGCTACACTGTCATGAAGATATGAAAGACAGCATTTTACAGATGGAAGCGCTTGTCACAGTTGTGTCTCCCAATCTGAACAACAGAGAGGTCAGTAATGTTGTAAAAGATCTTCAGAAAGAGACCCTTTTATCTGACAAGAAATCTTTAATGTTTGGTGTGATGGTGGGGATTTTTAAGGAGCGTGAGAGATTGATACAAGTTGTTAATAACGATGTAATTCATGTACTGTTTCATGCCTTGTGCCAGTTGAAAAAGACAGATGTACCAGTCTCATCTTTATCATATTTGCATGAGCTCTCTTACTTTGTTATGCAAAGAAAATATGGAAAAGAATTTTGCCTTATTCTTTGGATGAAGCACATGTATCCGTTTCAAGATGAGAGCAAATTCCTGGAAGAAATTAAGTGGTTTCTTCAGCATTCTATAGCAATTGCAACATCTGATGATGAGAAAACAACTGCCCTTACCATAAATGTTTGTACTGTTATAAAAAACAGAATTCAGAATGGAGAATCAGGAAAAGGCCCAGAATTACTTCTAACCCTAATGAAAAATTTGCCTCTATCAGCAGCCATGAAAGTGTATAGTCAAAGCTTCGACAAAGAAACTGGTTTCACAGAAATTAAAGAAAAGATTGTAGATGGTCTTGTTTCTAAGATTTGTGCATGTGCTCTGAAGCACTTTAATGATAACAATATTGGCAAACTTAAATATCTTTGGGATCACGTCAAAATAGAGAGTTATGCACAGTCACTTACAGCCACCTTTGAGAAGCATATTCTTGGCCTGCTCAGCAAGACTTACCATCTTAATGATGATTATATTGCTTTCTTTAAAGACGAGATACTTTTTGTAAAGGGACCCAACCAGGAAAGCTTGTTACAGTTAATTGCTAAATCTCCTACTAGAGCAATTCATCAGCACATGATAGCACTAGCACAACTAACAAAGTATATACATGTAATTGACACTGTCACTGAAACATGGTTAGAAACTGCTATAACACAATATGCTAGCAGTGGCTTGTCTAGTCAACGTCCAGTCTCAATGTATTCATATCTCTGGGATGCAATTTCTTTGCAGCAAGATAAAAATGATGAAAAGCTTGTGCAAAAGCTGGAAAATAAACTTTATAAAATGAAAATAAAATATTTGAAGCCAGCTGATTTGCTTAAAATAGCAGACCAGATTTTCAATACTTCAAAGGATACACAGTTGGTTCAAGACATCTTTCAGCAGCATTTGATGAGACTTGTGAGAGAACAGCATGGTTCAGAAGACACAGTGGAGATCCTCATCAGTATATTTGGAAGAGATCTATGGATCAATGCCAAGTAAGTAAATAGTGTATTCTAGTATTCTGTTGTGGCTTTCATCCTGCCTATCTTTTTTATCTTGTTCCAATATGATTATACAAAAAATGAATGGACATGCACCATTGGGATTATGCTGATAAATTAATAATGGAACTTATTTAATAGATATAATTAACGATAATATCTGGACCCTTAAATTTTCCACACTCCATATTGTCAAAAATGTTAAAAAGATTGAATGATACATAATTTTTTTAAAGCCAGCACAAATAGCAAGATAGAATTTAAACTAAGAAACATTTTACACACATTCAATAATAAGTAATTTAATAAAGAAATGTCATACATAAAAGATGTTTGCATGGATTTTGCTTATCAAAGTTTGGTTACGTTTAGGCATTTCATTCTGTGGATTAACCTCTTCATGTACCCAAGTTAAAGAATGTGAAAAACAAATCTATGCCTGACAACAAATGGCAGTCATTTCAATGTTCAAAACATTGCTACCACCTGCATGATCAGAAATCAAATACCATTCAAGATCAATTTCTTGCACATCAGAAGGAGCTGAAGCAGCCAACATCACAAGAACTAATCAGTTATTAAAGTACATGTGTATGATCTCTTCCTTAAAATAATGTCCATATAGTTGCATCATTATTTACTTTCTGTTGACCATGGCACATACTAACGTAGTGGTTTAAGAGTGGTAAAATTGAACTTAGATCCCTGTCTCATCAAATAATGTCGTCATTTTCATAATTATGTGAACCAAATGGAATGAACTGCCCCTTTCTCAATGTAGTTAGTAAGCAGGGTGAACATTTGAGGTTTTCATTAAGAGAGTTTACACAGGGAACATCACTAAGCTAATTGGTCATTAAAATAATAGTCTAACCTTTATTTATTTTGCATATTTGGTATATTTAAGATAAACAACAGATGGATTAGCCATCATTCACAATTAATTGTAGTTATTTCAGTACAGTACTCAGGCCAGATGTTGACATAAGTGGATTATGATGTAACAACCAATGAAGAAGTACAAAGACTGTTCTTCAAGAATTGCAAACATAGTCACCAACTTCGACAATCATGACATCATAGAATACTTAAAAGAAATTGCTTACAACATCAACTTTTAAACAATACATTTTTTTTAATATGTGAAAACGTTAACTTTGTTTAACACTTACTACTGAATTTTATATCAAATAACCTTTTTCTTTTAACATAACTTAATATAAGTTGTTTTATTTTATTGGCAAAATGTCATATTAAATGAATTAAGTTTTAAGATCATGGGGGAAGTGACTGGGGGGTAAAAGTCTTATTTAATGGGGGGAAGTCCAGGGAGGAAATGTCCAGGAGGGATATGTAGGGAAAGATGTCTGAAAGGAGATGTCCTAAATTTGTTTTTAGCTAGCTCTTTGATATGCAAAAAAAGTTACCCAGTGTAGTGCACTATAAATAGAACACCTGTTAGCTATTCGACTCCATGCATATGGGCCTGCTGTTAACTGTAAGGTAATGTAGTGTAATGTTTAATTGCAATTTTAACCATTTTACATTTTTGGTACACATATATTATGTATGGAAAGGTTTAAGAGTAAAATCCTGTCTTTATAGATGTATAATTATTTTTCGTGGAAGAATTTATATATGCTTTAAAATCTTGAGAGAACTTGTTTACTGTCAAGTCAGTGAAGCCATGTGACCAACAGTAGCTGTCATTTCTAATAATACTTGGAATTTACAAGTTCTTTGTCTGTGTCTACATCACTAAATCATCTGAATTTGATAATTAAAAAAAATGATTGCTGCCTACATCAATATCAGTACTTTTAACTAAGTTATTAAAACTGTCATAGTTGTGATTCTAATCATAAAAACTGCAGTAAGTACTGAATGAAATCTGTGACCTCTATTTTCACCAGAGCATAAACAGTGATCACATGATATGAAGTAATGGTCATTCACACCAGTGAATGTAGTATCTAATGGGGGTTTACCCCAAAAGTGGCACTAGGAAAACCCACTCAAAATAGCTGATGTTTGAAGTAGGTGTTGAAAGACGCCTCTATGAGAATGGTGTAGATGCATCAAAAGGCACTTTTCATATGAATCATTTGAAGGCACTTACATGAGAATGGAGTAGAGGCATCCAAAGGCGCTTGAAAGTGGTATAATTCAACTTATAAATCCTATCAGTTGAGATAATGTCACAAAGAAACAAAACATGTACCCAACTGCCCCTTGTTGATTGCTGTTAGAAAACGGTGTCAGTATTTATGTTCGGAGCCCATGAAAGTGCAAAAATGCTTACTAATTTGAGAAACAATTTAATGACTCCTTTGTCTAAGCCTATCATTTACAAACCAAATCCAGCCACTAAACATTCCTTAAAACTTCAATCAAGCCAGATGATGCAGAATGGATAATTGTGGTTCATGTAAAATTTGAAAACTCAGTCCTAATTATCCTAGAACTTTGAAAATAATGACCTATTTAATTCAACAATTTCATGATTATATTCCTAACAAACCACAGACTTTGATTGACATGATGTTGATTCAGTGATTTTGTCTGAAAATCTGTTAAGTGTGGGCATCAGTGCTTTGCAGTAATTAGTGGGCAGTTATATACATTGTCTTTCAGTAGTAATTGTGCCTTATGTTAAAGGTCTAGGAATGAATCAAAGTAAGAAATTGTGAGGGAGTTATTGTATATGGTAAATTTTCCCTTGGGTCTTTAAATTTGTGGTTTGGAGCAGCCACAAAATCAATGAAAATTAGTACCCCATGAAGATTATTGATACACCACTCCCTCAGTAACTTGGAAATGGGGTCCAGATACATAAACCATACTATAAGTGACAACATGAGTTACCAAGAGACCTCCAAAAGAATAATAAGTGATGCCATGCCCACTAGACATAAAAAACCCACAGGGGTGGGAACTTGGCTGTTTTATGTCTGAATCCTTGTTTTATAATCGCGTCGAGAATAATTGGGAATAAAGTGCTTTTTCTAATGCAGTTGTAAATCACATTTATTTTCAAAATGTTCTACATCTGAAAGAACATTAACATAATTACAACTGGTTTTAACAACCATTTCATTAATGCAAAAACATTTGTGCTTTTTTGTTTTGTTGATTAGTTTGGTTCCCCAACTGGTGTGAAATAGTGGAACGCAAAGGGAGTCTATGAAACATGGAACCAGACTAACTTTTGATATACCACCAAACAAGATTCCTTTTTTTATGAAAAAAAACTAGCGACATTTATTTTCTGAGACAATTGTCTATGTTGATGAAACTCAATTTCTGTATTGTTCAGTTAGTAAAATACTGATGCTGTGATTTCATTGCAAATAATAGTGTATGGATGTATAAATTTTGCATCATCCTTTAGGATACCTGTAAGTGACATTTTTCAGGAATACCCTGAAACTTGTTTCCCCACAATGGTCAGTATCTGCAAAACAAAGCTCTTCATTATTTTACAAAGTATTCATTTGGTTTGGTTGCCTTGCTATCTTTGATCAGTTTTGACTTAGTAGGTTAATTTAAGATAGTTTAATTATAATAGTGTTCATGTGATCAATTGAAATGAGTTCACCTGACATATGACCAGGGATACATATACCTCCCGATTTGTTTGTACACCCTTTGAACCGATTTCAATAACATAAATCTGAAATGGGATTAAAAGTGCACAGAACATAGTCAATTCATTTGTTAATTTATCATTTCTAATCTGACTTTGGACCAGAGTGGCCTTAACACAGGCATCTGCCTTTCATGCTTAACGGACTTTCCATACTAACACAGCACCATAAGATAAGATAAGATAAGAATTCTTTATTTCAGACTGCATAGTCCATACATCTAAATTAAAATACGGATATAGAGTAAAACATTGTAAACATAAAAGAACATATATATATATATATATATATATATATATATATATATATATATATATATATATATATATATATATATATATATCATATGTACAAGTATTCAGATAAATTTACAACAATTATTTGTGCCATCAATTGTTAAAAAATGAAATTAAGTGACACATTTAAATAGTAATTGGTTCCATCTACTAACAATGTGAGAACTTAAATGAATGTCATATTTCCAAAGTGATTTCAATATACAGTTCTCACTATTAGAAAGTCTTGTTATCATTGAATATACATACTTTCTCATTACTTCCTCAAAACTTAATACATTATAATTAACAAACATGTTGGAGGCACTGTTCCATCTAGCAAGACCTAATAGAAAGCGAAGACTATTATTATAACTAATTACTAGTTTTCTTTTCACATTTTCACTAAAGTTTGTCCACAGTGGAGCACAATATATAGTGCAGCAATAAGATTTGAATAATCTAATTTTGATACTCAATGAACAAGGCTTAAATTTGCGTAAAAACATGTTTGTTTGAGTAGACAAATATCGATAATGTCTCATCATATCTTCATTATCTGACTGATTGGATTTCAAAATATGGCCCAAATACATGTAACTGTCGACATATGTAAGAGCATTGCCATTAAGATGTACAGAGGGAGGTGATGATAATTTAAAAGAAGTTGGCTGAAAGACCATGCATACTGATTTTTGTGTATTATAGATGATATCATTCTCTAATGCATATTGTTCACATATCTTCAATAATTTTCTTAAACCTGCGACAGACGGACTTATCAGTGACATATCATCAGCAAAGCTAAAATTGTTAAGAAACAGCCCATTTGGTGGCAGACATAACCCTACGTTACAATGGCCCAATATATGATTTAACTCGTCAATGTAAATATTAAATAACATAGGGGAAAGAATACCTCCCTGCCTAACCCCATTGGTTTCATGGAAAGTGCTGGATATTACGCTTCCCCATCACAGGTAATACAGCTGTTTGCCATACCAGTTGACTAAAGTATGAACAATGTATACAGGAATTTTAATTTCCAGCAACTTTTTAAAGAGTGTCCAATGATTGACCCTATCAAATGCCTTACTAGCGTCTAAAAAGCATGCAAATACTGGGCTGCCATGTTCCACATAATAGCTAATGGTTTTCTTAAAGGCATAAAGACATAAATCTGTAGAATGCTGCTTTTTAAATCCAAACTGATTATCAGAGATGAAGACTTCGCATCTTTGTAGTATGATGCAATTGAATAGTTTTGAGATAATAGTCGTAAGTGCTATAGGTCTGTAGTTATTTTTGTCCGCTAGATTACCAATTTTGCTTTTTAGTAGCGGTATAATTGTAACTTTTGTGAAATCATCTGGTACAAAGTTATGCACAAACATACAATTAAATAAAACCATTAATAGCCCATGAAGTCTAGTATCTGAATATTTAAAATGTTCCACATATAAAAAGTCTGATGCTGGACATTTGCCGCCTTTTTGTCTTGTTATTGCATTTTGGATCTCAAATAATGTGATTACCTCAATATGAGCGGAAGGGGTATTCAATGCTGAAGTAACACACTTCTTATTCGATTTGTTTTTGACACTATTGAGTAAGTCTTCAAAATGATTTTTCCACATGTTGCATATATTATTTTGACCATGGTACCCATCAATGCAGATTGGTAGTTTATTGGAAGTTGTCATAATACTTTGTTTAACTTGCTTCCAGAATTCACGTTGGTCGACATTTTCAAATTTTTGTGCTAGTGAGTCTGCTCTAAGTTTTACTTCGTCATTCTTGCATGATCTAAGAGCATACTTAAATTGTGCTCTTGTTTGGTGCATTTGGTTACTTAATTGTCCATGATGAGGTTTACGTTATCACGCCACATTAAGTAAGCATTTCGTGCAAAGTCGTGTAGTTCTTTGACACAGTCATTCCAGCCTGGTATAACCCGGTGGCCACGTTTGGATTTTCTAGTCAATTTATTACTGGATTTCGATAGAGCTTTTACTACATCAGCGTATAGCTCATTTATCTGTTTCATATGTACCTGATTAGTGCATCCATGGTCATTACAGATGGCAACACCATGTGGGATCTCAATCTTGTTTAATAAAAGTGCAGATGTCTGAGTGTAATTCAGTTTTTCGTCAGAAGTAAGGTCTGACCAATTAATATTGTATTTCAAGTTTGAGAGTTCATTGTGGCAAGAATCCAATTTAGGAAGTAGATCAGTCTTGATAGTCATTAAAATGGGGTGATTGACGGACCCTACTAGGGTGTGTATTATTCTCATATCACTTACAGCAGAATGAGCAGATTGTGTAGAGACGCAATGATCCAACCAAGACACTGTATTGTGTGACTCACTGATGTAAGTAAAACCTTTTGTGTTGTCAAGTATTAGTTTTAAGTCTGATATGATATAACCATATTTGTCATAGAATAAATGAAGTTCATCTCCAAAGGGAGTGGATTTGAGCGTATTAGCATTCCAATCTCCAACTACATAAGCATTTATTTATTGTATTAGCATTTTCAACAATAGAATTAATTTTGCCCAAATAATCTACAAATTCCCCAAAATTTTCCGCTAGATCACATGGTAAATAGATATTGACAAAAAGCAGGGACTAGTCCCTTGTATTGATAGTAATACCTATTAATCTTGGATCATCAAAGTGTTGTACTTGTATAATACTTGCAAGAGTTCTACTGTATAGTACCCCGACACCTTTGTAAGGTCTGCCTGTATGAATATCTTTAGAAGATTCTATCGGCGATACCCCTGATCCATAGAACTCATAATGTATGTAGGAGAGGCAGTCTAACTCACTGTCGAGAAGCCACAATTCTTGTAGGAAGCAAATATTGGAAATATCACATAAATTTCTTACATTTTGTATATTTCTTGTTAAAGAATGACAGCTGTAAAAAGAAATGCGTAAAGTGTTCATTATGTATGTTTGAGTCCAAATTGTGGATATCAACTCCGACTTTGATAGTAGTCTCTAACTAATGCATTTCCTGGCTACACATCTACGTTTATCATCGCATTGTGCGTAGGGTTATCACATGTGATTTTGAAGCTGGCATATGTATTAAATTTCGTCGTTATTGTGTACACTATGGTCGAGTCGATTTTCCTCAAACAACAGAGTGACATAGTTTGACCTGTTTGGTAACTGCAGGATAATTCTGTAAATTAATGTAATATTGAGAGTTTAAAGTTATATCCCTTTGCTCACATGTACATAGCTTGTTAAATCCAGATGAATGGCAAATTTGTAGTTGTCATTAATTTCCTTTGCTTGATTTGACATTGTAAATATTAAAAGCAGACAACATATTTTCTTTTAATGTACAGACATGCAGTTGTGCATACACCCAATTGCTCAAAATCATATGTGTCAACCTCTTGAGATGAAAACCTGTATGCCAGACCAATAAAAACCTTACAAAGACACAAAAAAAACCTTACATGAAAAAATGTATTCATACATTATATCAGATCAAATTTTAAAACTACAATAGCTATACATAAAGTACTTTTGCACATATTTACATAATTATTTACATTTCTGAAATTTTATTTCATTCTTTTTACTTGTGTGTTGTTTTATATGCAACACATGCATCTTTTACATTTTTCAAAATGTACTCTGGAATTTTAAAGTCCAGTGCCTTCAAGCTTGCATTTCTTCCAGCTAGGCTCACCTCATTGATGGATGCAATATTTGAACTAGATGAAACAAATTAAAAAAAATAATTTAAAAATTTAGATTTGATATGTGATAGAGGAAGATCTCCTGATTACAAATTTTTAGTTTTCCCCATAAACCCCAACAGCTATCCAAAAATTGAAATCTAAAAATTAAAAAAAATCAACAAAGTAGCAGTCCAGAAGTTTGAACCTCGTTAAGTTGTTGATTGTTTCTATTATTGCATATCTGGTGTTTGAAAATTTATGAATTTGCTGTATGGTGTGCCGATTTTGGTCAAAACTGGATATAAATTGGCAGTGTTACATATTTTTTTAACCACGAGAATTAGGTGACTCAGTATCTATTACTTCCATCATGCTTGCAATGCATATTCCTGTTTGCATTTCATAAATTTAATTTAAAAATATGACCACATGATAAAATCCTGGTTCTAACTTCAGGGAACTTGTTTATTTTTCATTAGTATATTGTTAAAACATTTAATAAATTGACTTTATCTTTACACAGAAAAGAGTGACAAATTGTGGTTACACCACCATGACTGCCACACTGTGTAAAGTATGAAAATTAATGTCAACTGCAATTGATAGTAATAAATATAAATAATAAAAAATTAATGTATAAAATAAAAACATACCACACAGGTAGTTGGTCAGTATTAGAAATCTGAGTGAGCATCAAAATTCAGAGCTATAAATGACAAGATCTTCACACCATAAAATTAAACTCTTCTATAATCAGACAAAAGAAAAGAGCAGTTTTGAGTATGATTTGATTGGTTGTTTCAGGCCAGCATAATCTGGTTGAATTCTTGCTCTAAAAAAAAAAAATTTTCAAAAGTCCTAAATATTACAAAACAAAAATAAAAAATATTTATTATGACAAAAACGTACAAACAGTTGTATGGCCGTACACTGAGAAAAAATGGAAAAAAAAACCCATACAAATTACGGGTAAAACATACTAGTTGACACCTATGGAAAATGGACAGGACCAGGACCAGAAATGACTAGTTAGCAGTGTCATTTTTTTACACCATTTGGAATGAAACATGCAGATGATCATTGTGTTAGAGCCCCTTTTGAAATTAAATTAATACATGAACTAGGTTCTATGCATATTTTATCTCATTTGTTTTTTGTTTATTATTCTGTATCAGAGTACACACAAATATATATATACACAGACTATAGATCCTTATATAGGATTTGCGTGCCTTTTAACTTTTATTTTTATCTGACTTTTATTTTTTTTTTATTCCAAAGATGTAATTATTGTCATTATATAAAGGAGTCCAGCTTTTAATTCAGTGAAACAATATGTTGAACTTTTCTGCAAGTCAGATATCAAAATGCAGCGCTTAAATAGGTTCTCATAGAAACACTTTAGCACGAATCTGTTAGGTTTAAATACAAGAGAACACATTGCATTTATGATGATTGCACTTAAAAGGAACTAAAAGACACAACTAAAACACAAATTTAACTTGACAAAAACTTATTTTATTGGTATTTATTTACTGAAGAACATCCTCCACTTTGTGTGACATTTTCATTGATCAAAATTTTGTTGAATATTGTTAATTATGGTGTACAGTGATTGTCATTTGTTAAGAAAATGTAGCATATTATATGATTTCATATTAAAAGTTGATAATTTTGTGATGTTTATTAAAATTTCTAGTTAGATCAACTGTTTTTGATGATAAAACCAGTGATATATGAAAGTTTTATTGACCAATTTTGATTGCGATTTTCTTCCTGTTGAACAAATAGGGATCAATTTTTTGGGTGTTCTCTGGTTAAAAATAATTGGATCCACCCCTGACCCTGCATTATAAGCGGGATCACAAGTTATCAGGGAGCAAGTTATCAAGGGAGTAGAATACTACTGGAAAAGAACATAATTTAACAGCATTTAATAATCTTTTAAACAGAAAATAGTTTGTAGAATTAGCATTATCAAACATCAGTACCACTATTAAGCACATATAAACACATGTGCACAAACATAATCCCAAATACACAGACCAAAAATGATAAAAAAAGTCACAAGTTTATGTATTTGACAATATGTACTCAGGACAGTGGAATAGTTTCAACAAGAACAACAACAACAATAATAATAATAATAACAATAATGATGATGATGATGGTGATTTTATTGAGAGAAGGTGGTAATAACTCGGTTAAAGGAACTAATCTACCTTAAAAATTCCATTATCAACCATATTATATAGCACAATGCGATGACAATTTTACTGCAGTTTTTGCTGCTCAAAATAGTTCATTGGGGTGTATGAATATTTGTGCAAGTGTCATTCAGGAGCTCATCTTTGCACTTATCTGAGACTGGATAGTACCATACTTAAAAACTTTCCCAAAGAATGTCATGTAAGCTGTATCCACACTAGCTGAATGTTTAAACTTGGCTAATTACTTTTGTGATTTTGCTCTGCATTCTTAAAGTGTCAAGATGCTGTGTGTTATTACTAAGTCACAACAAGCTCTCATTTTATGCATCTCTAATGCCAGTTCAGAGAGCTTGGGTAATAGATGCTTTAAATCTGAAGTGGAATCATCTGTACGCATATGCTTTCCCATTTTTCAAATTATTTTTCAGATTTTCACAATGTCAGAATCTATACATTCTAGCTCATTCTGATAGCTCTTGTCTCTCCTGCACAATAACTGCAGATTCTCCAACTACACTCTGGCTTATCTCAAATGTGTAACAAGCCATGACTAGTTTATTAGTAAGGTTGCCATCTGCATTGCCCTGCCTAGCAGGCAACCCACTTTAAAATGTTTCAAGGAATGAGAGTGTTCTGTTTCTGCACTTGCCAACTATATGACAGCCCTTTCTAGTGCTTTTAAGTTTTCTGAGGGTTTTGGCATTGGTTCATTGTTCTCAGTATCAAGACAGCTCAGAAGTCCCTTACTGAGAGGGATCTTTATTTCATAATTAAAGGCTATGAGATTACGGCTGTTGCTGCATATCAGGTCTACTTAAATCACTTCTCTTTGAATGATGTTAAGAGAACAATCTTCTGGGGGTCTAATTTCCATGTTTCCTTTTGCCTTTGCTCTTTAATGCAACAAAGTAAAGCACATGACGAAGCCAGATTACAGCAGTGAACATGTACTGTAAGGGTAATAGCAATGTTTTCTTATACTTGTAGTTTGCTCTATTGATAGTAAACCAGATGAGCATATGGGATGATCATTTGTCTGTCATCTGACATCATTCCATCGATTAGTACAAGTTTGTTTTTGTTATGACCTAAAATTGTTTTAGAGCACATGTATTGCAATTATTTTATGCCTGCATTCATTCCAAGATCTAGTTTGTCCTGAATAAAAATAGTACTTTTCATTCAGTATCTCCACCACTGCAACCATCTTGAAAATTGTGTCACTACTTCAGAATGTAGTGTCATATCAGCATAGATTATTCAGTAAAAAAAATCTTGTGATGTCCAATTGGTCTTAAATGAAAATGGTACCAATTTGAAGATGAGTACTTCACCATGGGAGCCATCATGAAAATTGTTTCGCTTCTAAATGGAAAGTTGCAAAAACATGAGAAGACTTATACAATCATGTTATCTTTACTCCACACAGGAAGTACCACTGGTTTTGTTTGAGTAGGGAGGTCTTCTAATTTCAACCTTTGCTGTTCAGTCTAAGCTCGACATCCAGAGCTTTTGCTGTAGTTGCAGCCATTTTAAGATCATTAGGTATCCAAATCATATAATATTTTGACAATTTGTTGATTCACAATGGTAGTCTAGAGTACCTCAGGCTAGACCTGTCTTGCTGTTTGTCCATTATTAGTAAGCAGGCTGAGTTTTCTTCTAATCTTAGAAAAATCAGAGCACATTCCATCTCAAGATTTTGTCAATGTTGGGACAAATTTCCTACAAACAAATGCCAATGCATTTATCAGTAACTGATTTAATTTAGAGTGGAATATCAACATTTTACATTACATTGCTATGCATGTAAAAAAACTGTAATAACTATAAAAGTAAATCAGGTAATATGTGTTCTGTTGTTTTTCCTTTAATGTTTCACATGTTCAAAATCAGCCTGTTATTTGGGCAGAGATGATCAGCTTGCCATTTGGACTAAATTAGCCAGCATCCTATTATTTGTTCTAAATCTAAATGATGCCCATATATATCTAGTATGCTTGTTGTGTTGGCCATCTTTGAAAATAATTATCATTATTCCTCATGAGCTGAGAGACATGGGTTTTCACTTAAAGACGTGTTGTTATAGGATATGATGTCTAATTGGTCGAAATGAAAATTATGCCAGTATGACCTTTATGGTGGCTATCATGAAAATATTGCTATAAAAACTCCACCTGTATGGTATTGTAGCAAGTTTGTCAGGATTGAATAAGGTGCCCTCAGACATCCAGTATCTTATATATATTTCTTAAATTATATTCCTCCTTGGTATATTGTCACATTTACATTTGGTTTAGGTATGTTGTAGTTATCAGAGATAATTTAATTATGCAGTAGTTGAATAAGGCAACATAAGAAATAGTCTAATATTAGATTCCTTTGATTTTTTCAGACAGTGCGACATAAGTCCATTTGAGGGTCATTTTATTGGTATTGTCTTTTATGCTCTATAATGGAGCCAGCATTTCATAGCTTGAGATCCGATTCATCTCAATTTGTTAATCTCTACAATGGCAATTAGAAATTATTTCAAACTAAAATGGTTAGCATTATAATTGTTAAATACATTTTTGTTATTGTAGCTATGTAAAAGTTAGAATATACTGTTTGTTTGATGTATGCTTCTAATGGCAAACAAATTTATTTCAGTTGGCAAGCCAGCGTAGTTACCACTCTATTGGACTTGTATGGTATGAAAGATGGAAGGCCAACACAAGTGACAGTTTTTTCCATGCTTCCTCATCAGAACTTTTGGAAAGCAGTATTGAAAGTTCAAGGAGAACTGGCAAGAAAGGTAAAAACGCATCAAACATACATTGCTGCTAAGGACTGTATTACTTCCTTGAGAAAGTCTCTTAAAGAAATGATGATATCAGTAGGATTCATTGAAAAAGTTGCATCAGAAAACCTCATGTTGCAGGTTGCATCATTTTTGTCTGATGATGATTTCCCAGCAGAAACTTGCCAATTTCTTTTAAAAGAATGCCATAGTTCTGTGAAGAAGCAGAGGGAAATGGTATCACTAGTGAGAAGTACACTGAGAAATATTACTAAATATTTTCCAGGAGTTGATGGTTTAGGGATGTTGTCAGTTAAAAAAAGAGTGGAAATGGTAGCTGAAGTACTACAAACTGGAACTGTTACAGTTAAAGACATGAAAGAAACACTGTGGCAACCATATGATGGTGTTCCTTCTATTTGTGAGAAGCTTCAGATACCCAGCAAGTCTAATGTGTTTTGGAAGGTTTGCATCGAAAACAAGATTGGAAAAGACATGAAAGACAATGAAGCAGGTGATGCTTTAAAAGAACTAGAATCAGAAGAATCAATAGTTGAAGTAGAGCCCTTGTGTGATGGTGATGGAATTCCAGCTTTGGATGGTTTACTGCTTCTGAATGAACTTTGTGAGAAAGGATGTGATCTGTATAAGAAGATTTGGGAGGATTTCTACAAAGGCAATGATCTTTCCATATCCAGTTTGCATAACATGTTCAGCCATGGAGTAAATATACCAGAAGAAATCAAGTATATAGAGGATTTTGAAGGAAAATTATTGAGCAGTGTGTCAAAGAATGCTTTACTGGATTACTGGAACTTGCAGAAATATGAACATACTATAAAAGCAATGAAAAGCTCACTTTCAGCTTTCAAGATAGACACAGTTGATGATGAATTCAATAATGCTTTGCAGGCATTTGAAGATTTAGCTAAAGGAGATGCAGACAGCATAACACTTTTTCATATTCATTTTGCTGTGAAAACTGTTAAGTACACTTCACGTATGTTGAATGAGAATGCTATAGACATGCTAAATATTCTTGGTGAATCCTCAACTTTAATTGGTTTTCTTAGTGATATTGTAGATGAGGACATAAGAAATCTCATAGATGCAGTGGAAGAAGTCTCAGAAAAATATGTGAAGGAGTCAACAGTGTCTGGACTAATAGAAGTGAAACGCTTTCTTCATCCCTTCCTAATTAAGGATAGTCAGTTAAGACAGAACCAAGATGTATTTTTTAGGGCATTTGCTGAGAAATTCCAGGAGTTGGTTTTCAAAGATGCAGTGTTGAAGACCACTGATTGCCGGGAAAATGTGCATAATCTCAGATCCCTATACAACAATGTTGCCAATAGAAGTGAAAGGACAAGAGAAATCATTCAGAATATAATTGACAATGGAATATTTTGCTTCAGTCTCAAGCATCACGAGTGTATGCTGACTGTCACTTACAAGCACAAAAAAAACATTTCAACATATTCAAAGGCAAGCCTAATCGACTTGCGAAGCAGAGCTCTCCTGCTTATGAACACTGCAAGAAAAGATAATCCAGAAAAAAAATTTGAGGATAAACAAGAATATTTAGGGAAGTATGTTACTTACATTGACCTAGGCTTTGAGATTGCTGAATTGTGCACAAGCTTGTATGTGGCAGGACATTTTGGGTTCACAAAGTTTGATGAACAAGTTCAGCCTGATGACCTTGAAGAATGTAAATTTAAGATGAAAGAAGAATTATTAGTGTGGCAGAAGAATATTCTACAGTGCCGTGAAGAATACTACTACATGAATTTTCTTCTTGGAGGCCAGATACAGACATGGTATAACTATCTTCAGAATGAAACTTGTGAGGGCAAAATTGCAGCTGACTTGTTTATGAAATTTATACATCCACTGGGTAGCATTGAAGCAGTTTGTATATATTTTGCAAGAGTACATTCAAATATTTTAAACCAGGAAGTGTTGATGAATATGGGAATGGCTCTGGAGAAGGCTTTCAAATCCCTTGTACCAGTTAGACGATGGATAGAATCATCTGAATCTTCACTACATATTACAGAGTCTGTTCAAAAGGGAAAACTTCTTATAGTTTCATTAGATGAAGACAGCAAGTTAATGGTGAGAACAGTCCTTGGCTTGTACCAGAGCAATGGAAAGACAATACCAGAAGCACATCAGGTTTTGTTCTGCAGATCTGAAACAACTTGGGATGAAATAGATTTACTCCTAAAGAGATGTTTGGGAGCATCAAAATTTGGAACAGATGACAGTCTCTTCTGTTTGGCAAATGTTGAGATGTTGTCTAATGAGAATCAGTTTCAGCTTGTAGATGAACTGCGAAAATTATCAAAGGATGGTGCTTTCCTTCTAGCCATAATTTTTAGAGGAGCTGAGCATCACCCATTCCTTCATGAGTTTTCAGATTGTGTAACCCATATTCATCCAATGACAGAGGCTTCTTTGCAGAAATTGCTTCAGAAGGAGTGCCCAGAAATCTTCATTGTTACATCAGATGTTCCAGGTTTAGGAAAAACAGAAACCATCAAGAGGCATGCACATCGTATTAGGAAGAAATGTGTTACCTTTCATATCAGTGGACCTCTCAGCAAGCATACCTTAGTAGAAAGGCTGTCAAAATTGAACATCAAGGAAGATGTTGTTCTTCACATTGACATTGGAAATACACCAGATACAGAGGAATTAGACACATTTTTATTTGAGCTCTTGGTACTTCACTATGTTTCTGCTTACACGACATCAGTTTTCCTCACAACCAGTTCAGTTTGCATAGAACTTGCCAACACCATGAACAATACTCTGCCCAATTCATTGCCTATAACAACATCCTTTAATAGGAAGAATATCAAGTGGGAAGGTTTTACAAGTTTTCAGGTTAGCACTGAAATGCATAGCCCACTACAAGTGGTCTGCCATTACTTGAATGCAGTAGAAGATGGAACCCTTGACAAGAAAGATGTAAATTTCATAGGGACAAAAGCATTGAAACCTCTACCAATGGAGAAATGCATATTTCTTATTCAGAAGTACTTCAGAATGAGTGAGGATGACATTTCATACACATTAATCAACTCCTTTGTTCGAGTTCTTGCAGATCAGTTGAAAAAATTATCCTGCAGCAGCTATTTTAGAATTTCAAATCTGTCTCTTATGTTGGGCAGACAAAACAGACAAACTGTGAAGACCGATTTGGTGAGGGCAATGGTTGATGTATCTGTGGACTTTGCAGGAAGGTCAGTCAAGGGATGCAGAGAAACTCAAAAATCAACAGCAGCATCTTCATGTCCAACAAACTTGGCAACTTCTTTAGCAACCCGAGTGGAGGGCATGATTAGATGGGAACATAGCAACCATCTGGTCTTCCTTTTCCACAGTCAAGATGTCCAGACATTGTCAGTATTATACCGAAATATATTGGGAGTTCCACCACATATCAGAAGCTTATTTGAACAGCAAATGAAGAAGAAGCTTCCAGACTTTGCCAAGATGCACCAGAAAGAATTGCAGGATATTCTACAAAAAGTTGCAAGATCAAAAAAAAAATGTGTGGAAGAGAAAGAGTTACAAGAAATGGCAAAATATTATGCACTTACCCCTGACAACCTGTTGAAGATGGTTCTCATTATGCTGAGGATAAGAGCTCATATCCCAGTCATTGTGATGGGAGAAACTGGCTGCGGAAAAACTTCCCTGATTCAGTATTTGTCACAAATATGTGATGTTGAATTTAATGTGAAAACCATTCATGCTGGAATTGAGGAGAAAGACATAATTAAAACTGTAGAGGATATAAACAGCCATGCTTTACAGTCACTGAAAACAGGACAACAAATTTGGCTTTTTCTTGATGAAATCAATACCAATGACCATATTTGGCTTCTGAGTGACATTATCTGTCACCATTCTTGTCTTGGAAGGAAGCTTGCACCAAATCTTGTCTTGATGGCTGCATGCAACCCATATAGGTTGAGATCCGAGTCATCCATTCACACGGCTGGACTAGATGATAAGGCAAGAACAGATGAACTGTCAAGGCTTCTATACAGAGTTCATCCACTTCCAGAGACCATGGTTGATTATGTCTGGGATTTTGGCAGTCTCAGCAGGTCAGATGAGAAAATGTACATTGAACAGATGGTATGTGGAAAATTGGGATTGAAATTGGAAATGGAAATGCTGCTTGCAGATGCACTTGTAATTTCCCAGGAGTTTATCAGGACCATAGAAGGAGTCAATTGTTGTGTCAGTCTGAGAGATGTGCGCAGGTGCACAAATCTTACAGTGTGGTTGAAAGACTTTCTCTGTAAGAAGAAAAAATTAAAAGCTTCTAACCAAATGAGATTATACAGCAGCAGTGAAATAGAAATACGAGCCATCATCCTTGCACTTGCACATTGCTACCATTCCAGATTAATTGATTCTAGGACAAGACAGAAATACCGGGAAGCTTTGTTTGGTGCTTTCGTAAAACATCATGAAAGTATGTACATGGAGGATAAAATAAAAGAGATAATACGGGAGGAACAGGAAGATATACTGAACAGAATGGAATTGCCCCAGAGAGTTGCAAAGAATACGGCCCTTCAAGAAAATGTCTTTGTTATCCTAGTTTGCATATTAAACAGAATTCCAATCTTTGTTGTTGGAAAGCCTGGCTGTAGCAAGTCTCTCTCAATGCAAGTTATTAGGAGTAATTTAAGAGGACCAGATTCCAAGGACGAATTATTCAGGTTGCTGCCTCAGTTGTATTGTGTGTCATTTCAAGGATCAGAGTCCTCAACTTCAGATGGAATTATTAAGGTTTTTGAGAAGGCCCAGAAATATCAGGAGTCCAATTCTCAGGAAGATGTTCTGTCTGTGGTTATTCTTGATGAGATTGGATTAGCTGAAGTATCACGGTTCAATCCTCTTAAAGTCCTTCATAGTTTGCTAGAACCAGTTGGAAAGCCACACCCAGATGTGGCAGTTGTTGGAATCTCCAACTGGGCTTTAGATGCCTCTAAGATGAATAGGGCAATCCATTTGTCCAGACCAGAAATGGATGAAGAAGAGCTTATAATAACAGGAAACTCAATAAGCAGTTCATTCACAAAATCATCAGAGGCCCATTATTCCAGAATAACATGGGAAAGAGATCTAAACATGTCTTTGGAATTGAAAGGTATTGCCAGAGGATATTTTGAGTTTGTATCCAAGCAGCGTTTTAAAAATTTCTTTGGCCTTAGAGACTACTATTCTTTAGTCAAATGCTTTGCTAGAGAATTGGCAAATATGACAGATTATGCAATTAATGAAGATGTGAAAGGAAACATAATTATGAAAGGAATACAGAGAAATTTTGGTGGACTACCCTCAGAAATTGGCTTGGTGAGAGCATGTTTTGAAAAACATATTGATGCTCTCCGTAACATCCATGTCCAACAAAATGTTCCTGTTTTAGATTTGATTAAAGAAAATGTAAGTGACAGATCAGCAAGACATCTCTTGCTGATTACAACAGGAGATTCAGTGCTTGGAATTTTAGAAAAGCTGCTAAGAGATCAGGGCAGAGAAAATGTGACAATATTTGGTAGCAAATTTGAGGAGGATCTGACAGATGATTACAGTTATCGGATCTTGAGCAGAATAATTCTGTGTATGGAGCAGGGCCTTGTCTTGATACTTAAAGACTTGGAAACTGTGTATGGTAGTTTGTATGACATGCTAAATCAGAATTATACAATTGTTGGAAACAAAAAAAACTGTCGGATTGCCCTTGGTCCATACAGCAATCCAATGTGCTATGTCCATGATGATTTCAAGTGCATAGTCCTGGTAGAAGAAAGTGAATTGGATCAATCTGATCCCCCTTTTTTAAATAGATTTGAGAAACAGAGTCTTCAGTATTCAGAAATCCTGGGAGATGAAAATGAGAAGGTGGTGTTAGAGTTGGAGCAGTGGGTGTCCTCTGTTAGCACAGTCTCTGGTAAACATTTTTCGCCAAGGGATATAATACCAGTATTCAGCAAAGACATGATCCCTTCTCTAGTTTTACATGTTTGCTCTCAGATACCATCAGAATGTCAGACTATTCAAGGGAAGATGAAAGCATGCAAATTGACACTTCTGAAAGTGTTGAAACCAGAAGCAATAGCTCGCCTTGGGATTACAGATTATGGAAAGACTTGCTCTAATGAGGAGGTGGAGGAGCTTAAGCAATCATATTTTCGAATGCCAATTCATGAAGGGTTAGAGCACTTTTTAGAGTCAGAGATTGGAACAAACACAGATGGTGTAGGAAAAATGATTATTGTTTTTACCAACAGCAACATACACACAGACTTGAAGAAAATGATACCAGGCTTCAAATGTCAGATTGAAAAGCTTGGTGCTTTTAAATCGGAGAAGCAATTGACAATGCAGATGGAACAATTCTGGCATAGTTCTAGTAAAGAATTATTGTTTCTGCAGTGTAAAGCTGATATAGATGGGGCTCATATTTTGCTTTCAAAGTCAATTATTGAGAAGCTTCAGGCTGAATATATTAGAAGAAACTCCAAAGACCCAAAACATGTTTGTGTAATTGTTCATCTAGGTCGAAGGGCAGAAGAAGCTAAGACAGTGCCTCAGATTGACTTCCTAGCCAAGTGGAGACTGGTAATGCTTGACAGTCTAAGTAAGCCAAAAACAAAATTACCAGAACTCCTAGAATGGAATCTGATGGAAACAATTGAGCTGAAGAGACCACTGAATGACTATATCAAGGAACAGCTATTTACTGCATTTGCTTGCATTAGGTATGGCACGGTTGGCCGGAGTGTTGACAGCATTTCTCACATAATCACTGAGATAAGATCAAGTCCAGAATTTTTGTCTTATTTGGAATGTGTAGTACTTAAGTGGATTGAGGAAAAATATGCATCCAGTACAAATGTAGATAGTTGGCAAATACAAGTTGCCTATGATGCAAATGCTTTGTATACAGCTTCAAGTTTTATTGATGCTTTAGAGGGGCATATTTTGTCAATTATCTTTGATCCATTGGCCATGGTTATTTATGAGCTTGAGAAACAGAATCTTCTTGATAGCTTCTTTGTGTCTGATTCATCAGCAGAGAAAAGACAATGTATATGGTATGAATTTTTCCGTGATAAGAAAATGTTTGCGATAGATAATACTCCATTACCAAAAGGACCAGAGTGCTATGCAATCTCAACTCCAGTTGTAAAGCTTCATATGCCATTCAGCAAGCTTTGTTTTGAAAGGATAGAAGAGGAAAGGGAGTATTTTTCTGAATTATTGAGAAGAACTCTTCAGAGTTATGAAGCAGATGAAGTCGAAGATCTTGACAGTGATATTGTGGAGGGCTTGTGCTTCAGATTTAGTGACATCATATCTCGTAAACTTGGTGAACTCTTGCGTTTGGAGTATGACAATTGCCAGATGGACTATCTACATGATTTTTGTACTCTCGCTGTGGCAAGACATTCACCTGAAGACATTACTGATGAAAAAATAAATGTCATGTATTGCCTTCTTCCACAGAGATGTAAGGTACCAGGAGTTAGCTTGAATGATGCTTGCACATTGGTTCATACAGCATACTGGAAAAGCATCAATTTGATTATGTCAGAATTTGCATTTATTGAAACTTGCAGGGAACTAATTGACATACATGATGTTCTTCAGGAAATACTCACTCTAAATGAAGAAGGTTTAGAGAAAAGATATTATGCAGAGTCAGGTCAAGGGGAAGATGTTGAAGGTAATATAGAAAAAGAAGCATCGGTGAGGTCATCAGGTGGTACAGGTGGTTTGGAAAATAATTCAACTGATTATGAGGCAAATACTGAAAACATAGAATCTACTCGAATTGACAAAGAAAGTGTCATTGATGGTAATTATGAAATTATATTAGATAGTAGTCCAAACCACCTGAAGCATGTTGGAGATCCATTCTTTGCAGATGCTGATGTTCTTGCAAAAATTGTGACTGATAGTTCTGCTGAAACAAATGACAACTTGAATAATTGTTCCAGTTATATTTTAAAAAATGACAGTGAGCAATATGACAGGTTAGAAGCTGCTTGCATAAGTGAAGGTAAGAATCAAAACGAAGATGGATACAAAAGAAATTTGCAGGCTTCTTTAGCAGATGATACAAGGAGTGAGCTGTCCAAAGATCCAGATGCAAGTGATTCAGTCAGAAGGATGTTTAATGAAATATCACTTGAAAGACATTTAAGCCAGGAAAGTAAAGATGCACTCTTGATTCAGGAGAAAACTCTTGATGGAAAAAATAACATCACAGTGGGTGTTCAGTTTTTGCACTCTTCTGTACCTGATTTCATAGACACAGAAAGGGCTAATGAATGTATCAGAGATAGGCTTGTCATGGAGATAACTTCCAGCACATCATTAGAGTCTGAAGCAGATAATAGAAGTATAGATAAGCCCTTGGAGGAAGCAATTAGTGTGATAAATAGTCCCCCCAAAAGGGATACACAAGATACTTTTCAACATGTTTTAGTTGACAAGTTGTGTAAAAAGATACTTCCATCAGAAAAAATGTTCAGCTCAGATACAGAGCTGGAAAAGTGGAATATTAAAGTGCAGAACATTTTGTCTTTGGCAGGACGTGTCTCAAAAGACTGCAGTGTTTTATATGGGCTTAGATTTTGCAGTGATCTGACATCATTGGTTCTCATTCCTTACAAGATGGGTAGTTTCTGGCTAGTCCAGCTGGGGAACTTGCTCCAGAGGGATGTTGCTATGGATACAGAAGAATTTATGGAAAAGATCACTGAAATGCTAATCTTCTTTGGTTCTAGCAATGTCAAAGAACAAGATCAACAGAAAATATTTAGTCAGTTTATCTTGCGATGTCTACAAGCATATGAGGACAGTAATGTAATAGATTGGTTTCTTTATATGGTAGAAAAGAATGCAGTTCCAGATGCTCATTTGGCATACTTAAAAAGCTCTTTGCATTATATATCTTTCATAGAAATGGCAGGTAATATATCTCAAAACATCTTTTGCCAGATCTTGGATTTAGACCAAGAGGAAGCCTGTGAACTTCTTCAGGAAAGCAAATTTCTCTCCAGTTTGAACAGCAGCATTGAAAACCAGGTGCATACTTCTCAGCATAATATTTCTTTGTCCACTCTTCTGGTTGATGTCTTTGAACAAGAAATATTTCATTCTCTGCTTTTGGAGATGGAGACACTTATGACAGAAACTGCTATTGGAAGACTTCTGAAGGTGGAAAGAATTATTCTGACAGAAGAATTTTCTCTCCGACAGATTATTGCAGTTGCGTATTTCAGAAGATTTGTAAAGACCTTGGGAGTTGGTTTGCAAAAGGAAGATCCTAGATTAAATCAGTCTTTCCTTCAGAAGTTAGATGCATGTTTGAGGGGTAATGAAAATGATGAGGAGTATGATAAAAGATTATCTTTACAGCTTTTCCTTCTAAAAATTCTCAAGTCTAATCTTAGATTTGCCAAATTCAACAAGTTATGTCAAAATCTGTCGGGTAAACTGACCTTCATTACATCACTCTGGAAGTGCAAGTCTCTCATAAACTCCACTGATAATGCACCTCTTGCATTGTACAAAATAGATTTTCATAGGGATGTAAGAAATGCATTTGAAAGCAGCAATGATGATCTTGAAAGCCTCATCAAAAAGGCAATTAGTGACAGTCGGCGAATGTTATCATTACATTCTGTTCTCATGCAGCAGTTCTTTCTGAAAAGAGTTTTTATGGAACTAACAGACAGTGATAGGACAAAAGCAAATGAAGTTGAAGAACTCTGCAAAGGATGTGAAATGGATGAATACAATTTTAGACTTGTCCAGTTTCATTTGGGGAAAAGAGACTATGAAAACATAGATGTTCTCAACATGAACCTACATCAAGGTAGCAGAGAAACAGACATACAGATTGCAACATTTATCATAGAGCTTGCTTCACTTGCCTTGTCTTCAAGCATCAAAGGCAACAACTTGTTTCTAAAATGTTTTCTTCATCCAGAAGAAGTTTCAGGTGTTTTTCTGCCAGGAATTGAAGTTACAGAACCAAACAAGTTGTTTTGCACAGCACCCAAAATAGTTTTGGGTAGCTGCATTTCACATCACAGATTTGCCTGTTCAAGTATTGATGTGATAGAAGACCAATGTCCAAAATGTACAAGTCATATTTTGGAGAATAATGCACCCATAACAGAGACACCTTATCGCCTTGTGTCTGGCATTAACGGGCTTGTACCAGGAACAAAACTGACAACCGTTGCACAACGCTTACTGCAGATGATAATCCATGGGTTGTTAACAGCATCATTGGCAGCAGGGTACAGTAACCCAAGTCACATAAGCAGTCTTGTACAAAAAGGAAAGGATGAGGGATGTATTGCCCAGTACCTTTACCATAGTGTTGAAAAAGCTTTCAGGTACCTCGAAAATGTAATGGGGATAAGGCAGACTGATTTGGATCATTTTCTCCATGTTCTTTTAAGTAGAACAACAACTTTGCTATGGGAAACCCATACAGCTTTCATAGAAGAAAGTGAGAGAAATATTTGGGAAAACAGTTTTTCTCATATTGTAAACAGCCTTATCCATGAAAGGTTTTCTGCAGTATGTGAAGGAAAACAACAGATTATGGCTTTACATAATATAGATGAAACAGATGTTGAGCATCAGGTTGAAGAAATTAGTGAAGTAGGATGGTGTCCATATCTCTTCAGACTAACCTTAGAGCCAGCTCTTGAAAATCTTTCTTTGGAACTATATCACGGAAACAAAACCAATTCTTTCCCATTCCTGGCTCTTGTTCTAGAGTCTTTGCCTCAACTTGAACTGATTCAGCACATCAAGCCCTTGATTAGTTGGCACAAAGCATGTGTTATGTATGCCAGCTATCACAAGAAGAAGGCGGACTGCATAAAGTCAGACTTCACTGTGTCAAGTTTTATTCGTGAGGAAGATAATCAGAATCAAAGAGAAATGTTGAAAAGAAAATTTGACCTCTGCAAAAAAGCATGGGAAGCAGTCAGAGGACAGGTAGCATCAATGAAAGCATTGCCTGCAATGGAGAGACTACATGATTTGAGTAAATTGGAGAATTGTTTGATTTTGGCCAAATCATCTCCTATGTACAAGGTTCTTGAAGTCCTTGTCACCATTCAGAACAACTTTATTAATGAAACACTGGCTTTGTCAGTTCAAAACTATGTACCAGCCCTTCACTTTTTGCAGAAAGATACAGCATGTGCATATATATCATGTGTTCCTGTTGCTGATGTCAAAAAGGATCATATCATAAACTTTCAGTGGTCTGATCGTTACCTGAAATTTTCACAGTGCAAAATTCAGTATGGTCAAGGCAGAAAAATTTCTTACGACTTCAGAACCATTGAAATGGAACTAGCTAATTCACTTCTTTTAGGGAAGGGCTACTTGCTTCTTGAAGAATCATTTCCAAGAATTGTATTCACTGATGAACTTTACAAAACCTATATCTTTATGATTCATGAGTTAAAAGGTGTGATTCCTCAACAAAAGCTTCAATCAGATATTGAGGCAGGTATATTAAGTAGAAGGGAAAGAGATCCAAAGCTAATAGCAGATTTTTTTAATCACCTTGGCATAATTATGTCATTACTAAGAAGAACAGGTGGAAAAAAAGAGACCCCTCTGGTTGAATTTGTAGATAACTGGAGCTCTGTTCTAACACGACCATTTCCAAAACAAGTTCTTCCAAGTCCTGAGGATGCTATTCGTCTGTGTCATATTGTAGCTCTGAATGAACTACTGGAGGAACTTAATGCAGATGGCATTATTGATTCATTAGAGGATGAATACAGAGTCCCACTGGAAGGATCTGCACATACCTTCATTGATGGATTCCTTAGTAGAAGTGTGTTGATGGCAGAAGTTGTACTAAAAGCAGAGAAAAGATTTGTACATAGATGTCTGCTTTATAGAGAAGTGGCATCAATGGATTCTCTGCTTGACCACTTGAAAGACAACTACTTCTGGCCTGAGGGGTCACTTAATGATGGTTGCCTTGAAGTTGGATCTCACAGCATTCTTCTTGAGGACCTCTTTCCAGCGAATGTCCAGGTGAAACACATCAATTCCTATGTGCAATTTCTGAAAGGAAAAATTGAGGTAAGTCTTAATTTTTCACCAAAACCAATTTTTATTAGTGCCAAAACTGATTTGCATTCACTTTCAAAATGACTCTAACTTTGGTTTTTTTTTTTGCTGTTTGGATGGAAAGACTGATTAGTATTATCTGAAGTATATAAACTCGTAAGAACCTAATCAAGACTTTGTGACTGAGATTTTTTGGAGCCTAAAGGGCCTACATATGCAGCACACTTGATTTACCAGCCCATGCTCAAAATCTGATGTAAGACTACTAAACAATAGTAGCACATACTTTAGCTACTGTTACCCCAAAGTTGGTTTGAAGTAGCATGCTAGTATGCCTAATTCTCAAAGCTTCACTACATTTTCTGCCGTATAGTAGTTTTGGGATGAATACCAGGTTAAGCACCAGCTTGTCAACCTTACTAGGCAAGAGGTTTTGAACATGACCATTTAATGATAGTGCAAGAATGCAACATGATAGCAATTTATTTAAGTCAATAGGATATATACATGTGTTATCTGTTTCCCCAAAACTGGTTCTTCATTCTTTTGAAGTAGCACTCCATTATGGCTTTATTCTCCTAACTTCACTTTATTTTCTGCCTTCTGGCAATTTTGGGATGATAACTAGGTAGCACCTGCTATACCCTGTCAACCCTGATGATGCAAGTGGTTTTCAACCAGTATGACCATCATATTGGTGATCCCTACACAGGCCATGAACAGTAAGCATGTAGTACAGTATTGTTATATGTCTAGACTCGTACAAAGTAACAAAGAAAAGAGTGGAACCACCAGGATTTGTAAAATTTAACAAATAATTTATTTTCCTTAAAAACCCCAAGGTAAAAGTATGAAATAGGACTTGCAGTTTATGAATATATCCAAAATTAATCCTAGAATTCATAAATATAAGATATATCAATACAAAATCATAAGTGAATCACAGATGGAAGACGATGATGTCTTCTATAATCTGTTTTGTTTTGACATGTCAAGAATTCTGAATAATTTCCAATAAATGTTTTTTGTCCAAAATTTGAATGAGCACAAGTAGTTTCCAAGGAAAATAAATTATTAATTCCCCCAAAAAATCGAAAAAATTCAAATCAAACTGGCAACTATAAAATACCTTTCAGCTCCAAAGGTATTAATTATGACTGAATTAAATCACTATAATGAGATGAGTTATAACCCCAACTGATACACAATTCAGACCCATGTGATGAGTCATGTGATCACTTAGTCTGAGCATCACAGAAAAGGCTACAAGTCTGTTTATCACATAGACCAGATATAGTCTTCACTGAGAATGGATATTTAATACAAAAATTTTAAATAGTTGTTTACCAGAAAGTAAATCTAGCACACCGAATGATACAATGTAAACAAGCTACTGGCTTGATTACAATCAAACAGAACTGAACTGAGTTTTCTGGAAAAATGTCAAATCCAAAGAATAAAGTAATCATTACAATAACATGTAATGGAATAAAATAAAATAAAAAAATTTAAACCTAACAAACAAGTAATTAATTACATATGCATAACAATATTGACCCTATTTGTGTAGATAGTTTTGGACCTATAATAAATAATTGAATTAGGTAAATCCAATAAAGATTTTAACCTTTTAAAACTAATCATGCAGAATTTTGGGAGAGAATTTGTTTTTCTAGCATTATTGAATTTTCATTTATTACAAAAAATGTTAATATAAAAAATTGAACATTTTTTCAGTGCTTCACTGTGATTTCTGTTATGTAAGGAGAAAAAATGTATTAAAAAAATTCATTCCAGTAAAATAGCTCTCTGAACCGAGATAAAGGCAAGTGCTTTAAATGTGACTTTGATTAGACTGTCAAAATGTCAAATTGAATGAGAATTGGGTGTACTACACAAATATTGCAGTCTGATGATATTGATCAAACATATGTATTTATTTTAAATTACATTATTGCCTATAAAATACTTTATTGTCAGTCACTAACATTTCACTCGGAAGAAAAACTTCTTCAATTAATTTTAAATTTTACAATAAGATCCTAGAATGTTAGTGTACAATTGTGTCTGCTTATGAGACATTCATGGACTAATGAAATTGATCTATTGAGCATTTAAGTAAATAACAACAAACAAAAGAGATGCTGATTTCCTTTCTGTTTTATAGTGTTCTGACATTAAAGATAGCATAAATGAAATATGAATAGCAGCATGATTTGAGTGGTATTTTTTTAATTAAAAAATACCATTTGGCATAACTTGGGTGCACATTGTTTGTCCTAACCATTTTTAATCTGACTAGAAATTCCAGTTCACATGTGTCTTCTGTCCTAGCAAAAATTATTCAGTCACTGACAGTGTTATTAATGTCATGAAGAAAACATATTGTTAATGTTTTGAGAATCAGCAGATAATTGGCTTCTAAGGTTATGCTGCAGTTACTGAAATATGATTGTTTGAGAACACAATGTGATGTTCTTATTCTTTTGGAATTTAATGCCATTTCTCAGCACAAGATAAGCAATAAGCTATATATGGCAGCTAGGATATCTGATGGAGGAAGAAGCCATTGTCTCATGGGAAGCTAATGGCAGCTTTCTACATGCCTGTATTGGCTGGACTTGAGGCTCAAAATTACATGGATTGAAATGAGATGGCAGTGATTCCTAAAGGTAAGTGCTTTAGACCACTTGGTCACCTATAGCCCTAAACACAAAGAATAATACTGATAGATGAATAAAAATTCCTAGATTTTATTTCCACTGTTTGCCACTATGGAAACATTACAATGTATTCTGTGGCAGGAAAATATAGTAAAAAGGCAATTTATTATGCAAATTCGACTGAACATGATAAATGCATCTAATGAAATTACTAGCAATGGGTCAGAGCTGATTCAAACAGCTTTTCATAGAATGTCATTTGTCAGATGTGATAGGTTTCTGACAATATTTCAAGAGCTTAGAGTCTTCTCCAGCCAGCCATTTTTAATGTTGTAGCCACAGGTTCCTTCTCAGAAAGGCAGTGAATACAGTTCTTGTACTATGTACAGTGAAATAACAGTATTGATGCCAGCAACTTGCATGGTGGTTTTTAGTTATCTTGAAGTTATTATAATATTCCTGTTCTCTGTCTAAAAAGTGACCTGGAAACTAATAAATAGTTTGGTTTTTATTATTCCTATTGCTGTTTATCATATCTAATATCTCTAAGGGTAGTAACTCAAGAAAGACATCTCTCAATTGCAGTAGCTGTAATGCAGATTTCACCCAAATGACTTCCTGCACATGATTACTTACAAAAATGACCTCCTGTTATAAATGTATTGCTGTCCTCACTTGCATCTCAACTTCTACAATGTAAGTAATGAGGGGTTTGACCAGTTGCCCAGGAAGCAATGACCAATATGTATGGGAAAACATGGAAGTTTACAAACTGGTGATAATGACTGTAAGTGTCTTACACAATATCAACAACCCTTGTGACTGCATTCCTAGGTAAGTTAGGTCTCTTGTTAAACCTTCAGCTCCTAAAAGATTTGAGCATTGGATATTGAGAATAATTGGAGCCAAACTCTGACAAAACTCTGTGCTGACAATATATTTGGCTGTACTAAAAAAGATAAGAATTCCAAAACATAAAAAGCACATTCATCTCTGGAGATAGGTAAGATATTGTAACTGTCTTTACTGTCTCCACTAGTGGGGTATAAAGTAACATAAACTGACTGCCGAAGTTTGTTTTCCATCTTTCATGATAACTTAAACACTTCCAAGCTGTGCATTTTTTGATGGATTCATTATGGTGGGGTGAGGTCTTTTGAAAGAAATTTTTGTTGTTGTTCTGGGGCTTAATGCCATTTTTCAGCACATGATAGGCTATACATGGCAGTTAATATTAAAGGTGGAGGAAGAAACCGGGAAATCCACGGAAAGAACCACAACCCACGATAAGCTGCTAGCAAGCTTTCTTACATATCCACACTTCGCCGAATCTTAAGATTCGAACCCACGCAGACAGAGGTGAGATTGCAGTGATCTGTAATGGAGAGTGCTTTAGACCACTTGGCCTCTCAGGACCCCTGTGAAAGAAATTATTGAATCTTTGATGCTCTGGGCAGTACGTATGACTGATCTGACACAAAAGATGTAGTTTGGAGAACCATGGCTGAGTTGTAACTAAAGATTGGTGCTGCCAACACCACTTCCACATCCCCACCTCCAGTTTCAGTTGAACACTTTAAGAGTTGCACTGAAAAGGTGAAAAAAGCTTTAACAAGTGAAACTTGAGGTTCTGGTTTGTATAAAATACAGTTAAATATTGAAGCTTACAGTGTGGTCTTGAGGGAATAAGGTTAATATCACATTTACCAAAATATGTTTAGTTTCCTGGAAATTGCAGGCCACAACATGAATTCAGAATCATGGTTTAGTTTGCCTGACTGAAAATAAGTCAAAGTGTTTGATGTGCATATGATAGATGACTAGCACTGAGCTATACATTTGTTGTTCTATAACCATTCCACTTTTCAAGAAGTCAGATAGTAGAGCCAAGCTTACCTCCCATTTTATTCATGTATCAAAGGGCAATAATATTGTTCATAAGAAGTTTTGCATGATGAACTTTGAAGCTTTTTGAGGCTGTTGATGTTTTGCCTTCTTCCTGGCTCTCTTTGTAGCAAGGTTTGTATTTATCCTTTCCTCGGCTTTCTGAGTGCCCTGTCTGACAGCAAGTTGCCATTCGTAGCGGTCATTAACACAGCTCTCCCAGTTGTTGACGTTGATGTTGGCCATTTTCATGTCCTTCTTGCAGATGTCTTTGTAATGCAGATGTAGCCATCCAGTCAGTTGTGTGCCTTCTGCTCATTAAATAGCAGCTCCTTTGGAATATGGCCTGAATCCATTCTCCTGACATGACTGAGCCAGCAAAGGTGCCTCTCACTGAGGATGGTGAACATGCTGTTCATGCTGGCATGTTCCAGAACATCAGTGTTGGGTACTTTGTTCTGCCACTGGATGCGCAGAATGCACTGCAGGCATCTTAGATGGAAGCAGTTGAGTTTCCTTTCATGGCTTGTGTATCTGGTCCATGCCTCGCTGCTGTAGAGGAGTGTGCTGAGCATGCATGCCTGGTAGATGTGCAGTTTGGTATTCTCAATGAGGTTGAGTATGTTCTCCAGACCATCTGGTTCAGTCTTGTCATAACTGCTGCTGCCTTAGCAATCCTGCCATTCACCTCAGCATCAATGGAGAGTGAGCTGGAGATGGTGGACCCAATGTATGTGTAATTCTCAATAACTTCAAGATTGTACCCATCAATGGTGATGGTTGGAGGAGAGTCTACATCATGTGCCATTACATTCGTCTTCTTCAAACTGATGGTCAGTCTGAACTCTTTACAAGCATGGGAGAGGCGACATAACAACTGCTATAGTCCATCTTCAAATGTGATGTCAAGGCTGCATTGCCGGTGAAGCGCAGTTCACAGATGAGAACCTCTGTGACTTTAGTCTTTGCATGGAGACAAGCAATGTTGAACAGCTTGCCATTAGTCCTGGTGTGGATGTTCACTCCCTTGCTGCAGTCTTTGAAGGCGAATAAAAATAGTATGGAGAAGAAGATGGCAAAGAGGGTCGGTGCAAGGACACAGCCTTGCTTCACTCCACTGCCAACTGGGAAGGCCTCTGAGGTTTCGTCGTTGAAGCACACTGTGCTTTGCATGTTCTGGTTGACAGCGAGCAGTCATGGGGGGCAGCCTATCTTCTCCAGGAGCCTGAAGAGTGCTCCAGCTGACCAGGTCAAATGCCTTTGTCAGGTCTATGAAGGCAATGTAAGGGGTATCTGCTGCTCATGACATTTCTTCAGCAGCTGGCGTGGTGAGAAGATCATGTCTGCATTTGAATGGCCTGCTTGGAAGTCACTCTGAGATTCTGGGTAGATGCTGGAGGCTAGGGTCTGCCAGTGCGACATGTACGAAAGCCTTTCCAACGATACTGAGGAGAGAGATGCCCCAGTAGTTGTTGCAGTCACTGCTGTCTCATTTGTTCTTGTACAAAATGATTATGTTGTTATCTCGCATGTCCTGGGCATGTGTCCCTGTTCCCAGCAGAGGAGTTCATGCAAGGGCTAGAGTATTGCTTGTCTTCCAATCTTGAGGACTTCAGGTGGGATGCCGTCTCTCCCAGGGGCCTTCCCACAAGCGAGGCAGTCGATGACTTTTCTTAGCTCTTCCATAGAGGGCGGAGTGTCTGGTCACTGTACAATTTTGTACCTAATATTTGTATAGTATAGTGTTTTGGTTCATGTTATATAGACCTGTACATTGTCTTAAAATTTATTCAATGCTCAGACCATAAAATAAATGGTAAAATAAATGGTGTAGTAGTTTGGAGACCTCCATATGATGTTCTCGACATGATGTACTTTTGACATTATGTACTTTTGTATGTCATTGACCATTGTGTGTCTGTTTACTATTTATCTTTGCACTGTTCATAGATAATTATTTATTTAAAAATTTGGTAATTTCTTTTTTTTTTCCTTCTTTGTATATGTATCATGATGTGATATTTTATGAGTAATGTTTAAATGCATCACCTCAGTTGATGTTTTTTAGCACAAAAGAAATTTCTTGACACTATTGAGCATTGATAAATTGTTGCACTTCTAATCATATTTACACATCTCTGCGTCAAGGAAAACTATATTGAAGACCAATTTTTGTAGCACAGTTGCTCCATGCATGAAATGGGTCATTTGTGATGGAGTGTGTATTGTCTTGACTTTAGATTATCCAAAACTGTTTTTGTCTCCCATCAAATTTTGATAATCAAGGTTAGTACTTTAATATGTAAAAAATTAACCAATATACAGTTTTGCAGTTTTTGAATCATCATCAGTAAAATTAACTATTTCAGTTTTATTTTTATTCAGTACCTGAAGTCAAAAGACCCAAGAATAAAGCATGGCACAAGTGCCCAAAGTATCCCTGGGAAGATTAGTAGTAAAAGTTTGGCCAAGAAAAAGCAGAAGAGACTCTTCAGCATGGAAACATAGATTCTGCAAGTGTATAAATTTCATTGGTAAGGTGGAATATCTTTGTTTTAAAATAACCAAGTACCTTGAGGTCAACAATTGTAAATATAAATCTCTTAAAATGTGATTTTTAAGTCCAGAATTAAACTCTTGATAATGTTGTATCTTGAGGTGTATCTTCTATAAATTTAGTCTTTAACATTATGTAAACTACATGTACAGTTTATTGCCAATGCAGGCAGAGTTGTTGAAAGTTGTAGGTTATGCTACTTATGACATAAATTAATGCTTTGATAATATTATGTATTACACTTGGAACAGTATTTCTTGATTGGACTTTATTGTGTATATCCTAATATTTTAAATGCCTTTAATTCAGTATGATATTTACATATATAAAAAGGTCACAGTGGGATTCATATTTAAGTTCCATTTTGCTTATCGAGGTATCAAATGTTTTTTTTCTACTCTGAATGCTGCTGTATCATTTATTGCTTTACTTTGCTTATATACAAGTTTGTTCTTGAGAGACTATATATATATATATATATATATATATATATATATATATATATATATATATATATATAAAGAGATAGAGAGAGAGAGAGAGAGAGAGAGAGAGAGAGAGAGAGAGAGAGAGAGAGAGAGAGAGAGAGAGAGCTTGAGCTTTGCATAAACTAACTGCACAAGAATGAGTGGGTTTTTCTTCTACTTTTCAATCATTCCTTCAGACATTTCCCATTGGTACATTATGGAGCCAGATGTCTTGTTTGTACTTGACAAGAATTAATATTAAATAAAGCCATTATGTAGAAATATTTGGATGTGTGATAGATGGTTTTTGTGCTTACATATTTATTTTTCATTTAGTAATGATTTAATTTGGTTTCATGTAACTGAATGGGTTATAAGGGGAAATGACCTGATTGATATCACATTGACATATACATGTATATATATTCTGATTTGATAACCTGCAAATTGTATTCCTTAAAAGGTCATACTTTACCAATGATTACAGTTATTAACTCTGCATATGTGTGTCTATATATATATATATATATATATATATATATATATATATATATATATATATATATATATATATATATATATATATGACTGCTATTCATTGAATTTCCTTGAAATTGTTGTGTTTTGGACTGACTGAGAATTGGCTGCATATTTTTTACTTCATTTTTTAGAATTGCTAAGTGTTTATAATGCTTCTGTATGAAGTTAGTGAGGACTTTTCTCATGAAATAGAAATAGTGTGGGTGATAATTGCAGTTGCATTACCCTAAGTTGATTTAAATACATTTGTATATTTTGATAGTCGGCAAAGCTTTTTATCTGGAGATATCTTATCCTCATATGATATGAAACATGAATATAGAATAAATGAATATCATTAGTTGAATGGCTTGTAAAACTTTTTATTAGCATCATTTTGTTTGAACTATGAATATATTTGCATTCTAGAAACATTTTATGTGTGTGTGTGTGTGCACACACATCAGAGTGCTTGGTATAGCAGATGTTTGTGTGGATCATTTTTATTATATATTTGTTCAATTGGACACATGGGTCTGAGTTTTTACCCATTTCTTACCCAAGTTCATAATGGATGACTTTTTAAATTTCTTATTGGCATTTTGCATTTGTACACAGTGGAGGCTGGTTTGTTCTTCTTAAATTACAAATATTTGTTTGGGAGGTGAGGGCAGGTGGGTGGGGTAAATTTGATTTTATGCATAGAGTTAAGGAAACACAACATTGCATCCTAATATAGATTTTGCACATAATAGAATAGAGCTAGAGGATTCACTAACATCCATTAAGAAACATCTCAGAATCTCGACCTTCAGAATAATTATATTGTTTTGTGGAGAATTGGGATTTTTTTTATACATATTGATATATCTTGATTTACACATTCTTAAAGTATATTTAATGTTAATTGGTAAACATTGCACATATTTTGATTAGAGGTTGAGAATGGAAGCATCTGATAGAAATTATGCAAATTTGTATGTGACTTTAGAGTTCATAGCAACTGAAGTTACTGTCTTGTTTTCATTCTTATATGACAATATGGACTTTTGTGTGTGGGTTTTTTTTATTACATATTTTGTGTATATGATGGTAAGTAATGGAAACTTGATGTATAATATTTTAGTTATAATTTTTATTGGATTTTCTCATTCCATGGATACTTTTTTTTACTGGTTAAATTGTAAATATTCTTTAAATATCAAGTTAGAGAGTTGAAAGATGATATATAACTAGCAACATTTTGTAAAAAGATTAATTTTATAGTTATTCAGATTTGATGAAAATTCTGTCATTCATTGGACATTTTTACTTTGTTCATGTTGAAATTATTCTGCAAAATGTAAGGGCCAGAAATTTGAATACTTCATAATAGAATGAATTGGTACCCTCAGAAGTTGGTTGAATGTTGTAGTTCTTAGAATAATTTTGTAGCCTGTACATACTGTGTATATTCTTTAAATATTTAGCAATTAAAACTTGAAGATTAATATTTCAAGACAAATTATTAGGTCTAAAATAGTTAAATTTTTGTCATTCTTAAAAGATTGTACATTTATTGCATACTCTGTATATGGGGGATAGACAGCTTATGGCAAATTGCTTCATGTTTTGTTAGAAAGTGAATGTTTTTACACTATTAGAAGTTGGATGGATTTGAATATGTTAGGATTTTGAACATATTGTGTATGTTCTGCACAAGTTGGAAATGGAATGGAAACTTTTTGTCTAAATTAATGGAATGTTTCAAGAAAATGTATGGTAACCATTCAAATTGCCTGATGTTATTTTAGTCAGTAATTAATATGTATTTTCTGTAAATATTGGTGCTGGTTAGATTATGTGCAGCACATAGTGTGGTTTTGTATCACTTTGGACCGACCCCAAAATAGACACAAGGTACAGAGTTATTTCATTGGATAATTGTGTTGTGGAGAATATGATTTTTCTATGTAAGCTATGAATGTTTCTTGATTTAGTCATTCTTTGTGTATTTTGGACAAGTGAAGACATTTTGGACTTTACATATTTGTAACAATCATGACTAGAGTATGTAAATTTGTGGTATCAGTAATGATTGTTGTGCTGACTTTTGTCATTCTTAAGGTGCTGGATTCTGTAAATATAGTTTTTAAATTTAATATCTGAGGCTTCATAGTTTAAAAAAATAAGAATTTGTACCTAGTGAATTTGGCTTGGATTCTGTCATTCTTTCGACATTTTGAACAGCATTTATACATAATCAGGACATGTTTTTAACTTTATGCATTCTATTAATAATCAGTACACATTTTGAACTCGCATTTCATATTACATTATCTGTACACATTTGGAACTCTGTGCATACCATACATACACATTTTGGACTCTGCATGGTATACATATTCAATACACATTGGAACTTAATTCAAAAGAATATAGGTTTTAAACTGATCAGAGTTAGTGGGGTTCCATAAGATAATTTTGCTCTGTACACTTCTGGACTGGAGAATGTAAACATGATACTTACATTGTGTGTTATAGGATGACAACTTCAGTTTTTATTGGTTATTTGATTATATTTGATTGATGTTATTTTATGATCTTTGGGATAAGGTTATATGACTTATAATGTTCTTTGTATGATGGAATAAAGACAACACAATTTTATCTTCTATCATTTTTCGTTGTGTACCTATTTAAGCCCAAAAGGATTGAACAAATGGCACATTTTTTGGCACAGATATAATTTAATAGCCACTTGCCTATCAGAGTTGCAGACCTGATGGTGTGTCACAGATTGATGCGTGTGCATGTACAACACAATGTTTCTAGAAATTTGGATTTTTCCATACAGGCATCAAACCATAAGTTATGTAATTTCAGATTTTATATATACAGTATAAAAATTTTGTAGGTAGGTTAATTTGCTTAAAGTATTTCATATATCATTTACAGCAGAAATTTTAATACTTTTTTAATGCCATTTACTGGTGATTTCCAATATTTGTGGTGGGAATAGTTTTGTTTCAATCAGTTGACCAGTGTGCACATTGTAAATATTGAGGTAATCTTAATTAATTAGTGATTTAATTTTTTAATAGGGCACTATCATGTTCATAATTTTTCTATTCATATTGTGATCATGTGATCAATCTTGAATCCATTCAACATAAAATTGTGGATTTTTTATTTTTTAACATGAATATTTTTTTTTCTTTTTAATTCCATAACATGACAGATTAAGTTGGCTCATACATTTCTTCATCAAGATTATTGGACAGTTTTCATTTTTCATTTCGTCTGAGCACTATTTGTTTGTTATTTAAAATGTCTATGTAGTATTTGTTTGTTGTGAAGAATTTGTCTGCAGATTTTTGAAAGGTTTGATTGGCATTGATGACCCACATAAGGATAAGGTACAAAATGACCTGGAGAAAATGTGCCTTCATGAACAGGAAATTTCCCCAAGAAATGTTTGCTTTTATGAATTTTAAGAAATTTAGCTTAAAATGAATGATAATTGCTAAGTAGAGGTCACTTGCTTTATCATAATAATGAATTACTTTATTGAATTAAATTGATCCTTTTACTGCAGAATTATGTTTTCATGTTAGAGAATGAGATTGTACTAATGGAGATTGTGGTGTGTTTGTTCTGAAAGAATTTTATTGTCAGTGAGTAGTATTTTAATATGAAAATGCATATTTAAAACATCCTTTAGAAGGTTAAAAGTACTATAATATCAGTATAACACCATTGTTGATACTTATAATATTTAACTTAAATTAAATTTGGGGGTTTTTTTTGCTGTTGAGCATAATGGTATATAATATCATACCTCTAAGGTCAGTATAGAATGAAATAAATGAAACTGCTTTGAAACAAGTACACTTGTGTACATACTGTGCACATAATGTGTACATACAAACATAATAAGCAAACTTATTAGCTGAGAGTCAGTATTTTGAGATTTAATTTAATATGACAAAGTATTGTAAGTGACAATGAAGTATTATTAAATATGAGAAATCATGATGTGATATAGCAAGATGCTGTTATATACATCCATGACAAATTTGTAATTTTGTAGCCTGTTTTTTTATAACTTAGAGTCATTATTTTAACATGCTGAATCTGAATGTTTTATAGCATTTCAGGTGCAATTATATATTTATATATATATATATATATATATATATATATATATATATATATATATATATATATATATATATATATATATATGGAGTGTATTCATACACCATAAGGGACTAGGAGGAATAATATTTTTATAGCAAGTTGAATATTTGTGTCATAAAGTCATGGCTTTTTTTTGCTTCATTAATTAGTGCTGATGTAAACAGGTATCCAAACACTCTATGCATTGCAAAATAAAATGTAATATATTTAGTTCTTGCAGAATATTCATCAATAAACTCATGATTTGCTTGTAAGGCTGAAGGTCAAAATATATATAAAGTTTGCTGAATGCATTCATGTCATTGCAGTTCAGGCATCCACTTGAATGAAATCTTTACCAATACCAGAGTGGTCTATTTTGTTTGAACTACAATTGCAAAATCAGACAGACAGATTTATTTGATATATATTGGACCTTTGTAATTACTAGGTTTTATAACCTTTTTTTTCAGGTTTAGAGTGATATAAAGTAGTGGTTCAATAAATTTGTAAAAGAATTTGTGTATTAAATATATCAAAAATAAATTTGAATTACCTGGATATCTTCATATGCTGTGAAAATGATAGGGTCTTTTTAGTATAAAATGATTATTTTTCCTGCGTTAAAATGTTTAACTTTCAAAAATAATTAATATAGCAAATTAGATAAGTATGCATTTGTTATTTATGACATAATCTTATATGTTGACCTTGTTCATATTTGCATTATAATTTTGTTTTAACTTTATTAAGAAGGATTGGTGATTGCAGGAACAATGTTTTCTTTGCACTAAAAGAAATGACATGAGTTTGGAAGGTAGTAGGGATTAATAATTTTCATTTTTTCTGTTAAATATATGTATTATGCGATGGGAGTTTCCCCATTCATGAAAGCTTACTATTGAGATGTGACAAGTTTTCTCTTGAGTTTTTTTTACTTTACTTTTTTTTCAAATTTAAGTTTAAACAAATAACTATACATTACTGGTAATTAAAAGTGCTCAGTTTTCTTCTTTATCATGCAAATGACATCAACACTTAGTAAAGCTATTTTACTTGATATTTGACCTCAAAAACAGAATAAGAATACATGCTTAGGATATCACAGCATGTTAGCATAACACTGGCTATATAGTGCCAATTAAACACTAAATTCTAAAAATATTATGATAAAGAAAACAACTTGCATATAAATATATACATGGAGTATCACAAGGTAAAAGAATAAAGGTAATATGTTACCAGCACCTACATAATTATACAGTAATGTTTTTCTCCCGACCAATATTATTTCAAATGATTTTTTTTCAACATCATTGGACTTCTTTTTTATCATTGAACATGTGGATTGTTTTGCAGAATGATTGGTTATTGATTGGTCAAAAACTAACAAGTCTGGTAGAGATAATATCGGTTCATGCAAACACAAAGATTTCTGTATGAGCATTTTTTTAAAATGACATACTGATGTACCTAAATTATTTGAATGATTCATGCATATTAAAGTTTGGGATCTTCCTTGTGATAAATTTATATATAAATTAAATATCTTCATTACTTATTAAGACACAACAGCAAGCTTACTTGGGAGTTTTTTAAACATGGTTTTTTTTGGTCATATTATTAGAAATGTTATACCATTTATTAATTGTGTAAAACTGTATCTGTTTTTAGGAAATGACACCAACATTTAGTTATGCTCTTTCACTCTAAGATAATCTGATCCAGATAAACATAAGCATGTAGTACTACAATATCAAATATAAAGCTTATGATATGTCACTGTTACCTACTTACATTGTGACATATAAATCAATATTATCTCAGAATGATATGTTTTACATTATTGGGTCTAATGGGGCTTCTTTCTGCATCAATGGACTCTTATTTTGTTTCTTCTTTCTTCTTAACTGATCAAAAGATAAAATCAGTTTAAACAAAACATTTTCTTAACAAGAATTTGTTTTATGACATATATATATATATATATATATATATATATATATATATATATAAAGTATTTAAGGAAGACATGTCTTGATTATTCCCTTGAAATTAGTTTTTAAGCTGTGTATTTAATGTTGTACCCTTGGTATTTTGAAAGTTAAAATCAGTACAGAAGGAAGTGAAATGGTCAGATCTCTGTTGGAGTAATGTTAAAATATTGTCATTCATCCCTAATGATGCATAATGTAATTTTTTTAAAATTAAAGTAGTGTATGAAATATGAAGTTATATATGTACTAAAATGGCAATAGTCTTTAAAATGTAATGACAATCACTGCCTTCTCTTTAACAAAGGAAATTAAACATCTTCAGAAACAGCTTAAATAAATATATTATGATAAAGTTATGGGGTGCCAATTATATGTATATGTGTGGTGTTGTTTGCTTTTCTTCCTTGTAATATTAAGTAGGTACTTTTTTAATAGTATAATTTTCAAGTTTTATATTTTCTGCTAGAAAATACTTTACATATATATATATATATATATATATATATATATATATATATATATATATATATATATATATATATATATATATAATTAATCTTAATTTGAACTGTTTAGCATGCATCTTTTAATGCATCACAATCAGCACATGACCATTATGCATCATGCCTATTTATAGCATAACAAGTTGAAGTGAATGCCTGTAGTTTGTTTCTTTAGCTGAGTGACATTTATAAATGATGCTTATTTCAAATATATCATATTGAGGAACATGATTAACATGTTGTATAACTCATTGCTGATTTTTAGTCATGACACAGCTACAGATATTTGCAGATTGGTACCTTCGAAATTCAAAATGTAGGTAAAATTAACAATGATAGTGTGCTGATGAATGTCATTATCAGAATATCATAAGAATAGTTTAATTTAATTATAAAAATAAAAGAAGAGAGTTAATGCCTTTTAAAAATTACAGGTTGTATATTAAACCTAAAGAGAAATTTAAAATTAATCCATCATGCTTTAAATGATTAATATCACACTCATAAGGTGTCTCCCCACCAACTGTTCAGTATTTAGCTTTTTTTGAAAAGCAGTGAATAAAAGATTTAATAGTAAGATGTCAACTAAATTTTTTGATGCAAATAGATCTTTGCTACATCCAGGTTAAATCTTTAATTACTTTTCAATCTGTTTTATGTTAAATTATTTGCCTTTTAAAACATTTTAAACAAAACATGTTTACATTATATGTAAATATGCTATGACAGTGTATTATTTTATAAATGATTTAAGAAATATAATATGTCCATGTTTATGGCAGACATGTTTGTATATTATCTTTGAAATATTGATAAATATACTGAATAATGTACTGAATAATGTAATTCTGCTATTTTTGCCATGGTTTTATATGCTGTCAGTTTACAACATCTATAAAAAAATTTCTTAAGCAAATTTTCAACAGCCTTATTAATTTGAACACTTCTAATCAAAAATTGGTGAAACAAGTATGATGCATATTTGCTTAATTCTATGAATATACAAAAATATGAATAAGTGCCTTGCAACAAATTATTGTGCACTGCATTCCATTTCAACAATGACAGCATCTTCTACAAAATCATTTGAAATTAATACAGTGTTCTGGTGATAGTGTTTTTGAAATTTAACCAAAGAGGCAGCCATTTTTGTGTACCATTATTAAAAACACTATAAAATTACCTTTTTTATATCAAAGTCGAGTCTTACAAGGTCTTCATAAACCAGGAATGGAAAAAGACAGCAGCTTATATTATACAAAGGTAGAAAAGTAGAGTCCTGAAAAAGTATGTCTGTTTTTATTTAGTTTTCAGATTCTGATATATGATTCATGAGTTTCCAAATTGTAAATTTAATAACTACTTGTATTATATTGATATATTCATCACATTTCCCAAAAATAACCACAATGTTCCTATGTGGTAATGACGTCAGTTGCATGTATTTTAGAAATGGATTCTTATATGGCAATCTCTGCAGCCTTTGTTAAGGTAGAATTATAAATGGTATAATAAGGTATTGTGTCTGAATCAAGGAATGATTTAATGTGAAGTGTATGTCATAATTTGTATGTGCTAAATAATACACAAATATGAAATTTGTAATGGATGCATGTACTTAAAATCACAAGTCCATCAAGATGATTGTGATTTTTTCAAAAGACATGTATATAGTTGCCAAAATTGCCTCTATTCTTCAACATAGAAAGGCATTGCAATTGTCTGATAAGCAACACAAGAGCATTGTGGGTATTACTGTATTCTTTCTAGTGACTACCCAGGATAAATTTTATCTCTTTCCATATTTTCTTACAATAGATGAAGCGCTGTAAGAGATGTTTTAATATTAGCTTGTTATATCCAGATTCCTAATTATTTTACAAAGAAATTTATAGACCATTTAAAATGATGCATACAAATAGATCATTGTAAAAAAGTATAATGATGTTTACATAGTAATTAATAACTAATATGAAAGCATTTAATTATTGACTACAGCAGTATACAAATATTCGATTATCTGTTGTATGGTGTGAATGGTGAATATTAAAGAAATTAGGAATGACAAGTATTAAAGCTGTGGTCAAATGAGAGATGTAACATCAATAATTTTCAGAAATATAGAAGGAATACAGTATTCAGTTTTAAATGTAAATATGTCTTGTATTATTTACATTCATTGTCATTGTATTGATTCAAATGTACATATATTTAGTTATCCAATGGCAAGTGATACATCTGTTTAGAATATAACATCATAAATTCAATTGCATAATGGTGGGGCTTTTCCACAGTTGGCAAAGACTGGCATCAGGAAACACTGTTTTGCAGACCCAATCTTTGATCAAGTTTTGTACATTTAGCTATTTAAAGCTTCCAATGAAATCCAGATTATCTCAACCACAGATATGCACTGATTAAAATAAGTGTTGCCACACTCTTAATTTGCCCAGAGTATATTGTCTAATTTTGCATGGCAACATATTGGGTTATAATTCTTGGTTTTAAAACAAATTGGGTTATAATTCTTGGTTTTAAAATGGTAACAACAAATTGGGTTATAATTCTTGGTTTTAAAAACCTCCCAACAAACTCCCAATACACCCAGAAGAAATATTCAAAGAAGGACATTAGAAATAAGTAACTTGAATGAATTGGTTTATAGAATAGCAAAATGTGCCAGTGCCAATAGCTGCGGAACTTTGTTAAGTATAAGAATTTTTTCTCTTAATCTGCTATTGGAATATATTTGGTATATTTTAGTTGCATTGCTAATATTGTTTTTACTATTAAATCAGCTTGTTGAAATTAAGAAAAAATAAAAATGTTACTCAGAATATGGAAAATTATTATACAATTCCATTAAAATATACAGAAGTGTAGGGTGAATGAAGAATACAACATATTTCTAAGGATACAACCACTGTTGAAGAATTACAATTATACAAAAAATGAGCAGAATAAAAACAGAAGGATATTAAGTTCAGATACCAACATAAAGAGAAAGACAAGTGTTTGCCTTTAGTCAGGTACATTTTAATGGAATAGTCCCCAATTATGCATTATACAGTTAGGATAAAGAATATATTTACTAACCTTTACTTAAAATCTGTAATAGAAATCATGTCTGTTTTTAAGTAGGTGGACATATTACATACCTTTCAAAGATTAAAGGAAAAGATGAAAAATGGGTTCAATACTATAAACATTTAAAAATAATAACACACTGGTGTTAATAAAAAATGATTTTGTTAAAAATTTAAACTCATGGCTACGCATCCTATTGTTGTAAAGAATATATTTATTTGGTCTTTTTAATTCAAGTTTTTTCAGTAACATTTCTCAGACCATAGATGCCCTTTGGTAAATATTTTCTTGATTTTTCATCAGACTCCAATGCAGCAGTAAATAGATAATTTGCCATCACAAGAGTTATGGTGACTACAAACATTTTATTGAATAGGAGAAAATGTACATTTCCCTATTTTCTAACTCTTTATATATATATATATAATATATATATATATAAATATATATATATATATATATATATATATATATATATATATATATATATATATATATAATATATATATATATATATATATATATATATATATATATATATATATATATATATATATATATAAAAGTATAATTTTAAATGTTCATCATTTTCTGACATTTAAAACATTAACAAACATTTTATTTCATCACATAGCTGTTAATTTTAACATAAAAATGCACTTTCATGACTTGTGGGTGAAGTGTTGTTTAGTCAATAAGAGGTTGCTTTGTTTTGTAACGAGAGGTAACTGGTGAGGAATTTGCATCCAAATGGTAATTAGCAATTGCTGTGTTAAAAGAGAAGCCATTTATTCCATTAATGTTTCAAAACCCCCCAAAAATCAACATTTCCACAAAAGAACTTTATGGCCATTTAATTTGGGTATTAAATACAATATGAAGGAGATAACATCAGAATGTTAGAATGTTGTTTCTTACATTAGATAACATTAAATGATAAGAAATTTTGAATTGTTCGTTCCACACTATGACTAATTTGCAAGACAAATCCAGTACTTTCATTACTTTCCTAAGACTGATGATGAGATATTAAGACAATTTCTTGTGAATATTTTTGTTCTGTGTCACAGCTCATGTTCTGCAGTAATAGGTGACACATAGCAGAAGAAGAAACAAATTTTCCATGAAATTTCCTCAGAATGTCATAGAGAATTTGAAATTGTCCACCTACTTCATCAGACAGAAAGGGTTCAAAAATGATTTTTATTACATTTTTTATTAGATGATTACTTTGAACTAATTACAGAATAAGATGAGTACAATTTTGGAATTGTCAATAAAAAAAATTGATATTGTAAACCTGAAATTCTGAATATCAAAACTTGCACATTATCACTGTGTGCTCATTTGTTTTATTTCAAAGGTTTATTCATATCTTGTTTCATGATTATTTTTTTTTACCTTTGTTTATACTTAGGACACATTAAATAAAATTTTGATAAATTACAAAATACTTTTTGCAAATTACTGTGTGCATAGTTCCTTTTTCAATAACAAGAATACCCCATGCCTCACTTCTCTCTCTCTCTCTCTCTCTCTCTCTCTCTCTCTCTCTCTCTCTCTCTCTCTCTCTCTCTCTCTCTCAGGAATGTACACACACATCAATATCCATAACCACTTCTTTTTATGACACATGAAGCAAGAATATCTTGCAATGGGTCCAGGTAATGATTTTTGGAAAATAATTTAGGAAATCAGGAAATATTTTAAATTTGATTGGAAGGATAATTTTTAGTAAATTTTTAGTTTCTCTAAAATATCTCTCATCACATTAACATTATAAATTACTTTCTGTCTACTCTGGAATTCAGCCTTCCAAAAAGGTCAGAAAGGTCTTTCTATCTATATATGATATAGATCAGTGATCCCCAGCTTGTTTGTGCATTATAACAAGCTTATTGGAGAGTTTATAAGAGTGGCAATCACTAACCACTACTACTTGCAAACAAACTCTGATATGCCTTTGCATATGCATAGCATCGACATACCATGCAAATTTATGCACATTCCCCACTCGTATGACAGCCATCATCATTTATTATTACCCCTTTCCATAAAAAAAACACAATTTGGATTACTAAATTTAGGGACCTGAAATAATGGCACCCAAAAGAGCCATGTGTGCACCATGTTGGGGACCACTGATATAGACAAAGGGAATAACTGTTGCCAGTACATCTCTGTTTAATAGCATGATGATTGCTCTGCTGAAAGGATGAACTATGACAATTGTACAACTAGAACAAAAGATTATGCATTTATACACATGAGAGGGCAGTCCCAGTGGGATTCCAAACCATTTGAAAGTTTCACTGGCTAATAAATTTGCAAGATTATGCCTCCAAGGACTGTTGTGTTGTAATGAATAGGGCATGGTAACTGAGTAGCTACACCGCGCTCAACAAGATTCAGCTCTTTTCTTTATGAGGTCATGTCATGCAAATAGAAGCTGGAGGAAGTGAACTGGACCTATCAGCTAACTGAATCCATTAGTCTCAAATTGAGACATTAGGTCTTGAACTCACAAAAATCACTAGTATTTTGAGCAATGAAATTTTCATGAGCCATACCTAACCATGACAAATTTAGAGTATGCCGATCTAACCTAATAATCAAGCAGCCAGTGTTTGTTGGGTTTGTCATTTTGCTTTTTGACATTCATCATTAGGAAGAAACTTTCATGACTCTGGTGGATACTTTTAGCATCTATACCAGCTCCTGCAGCTTTGACTCCTTCAATAGATTGAAATGGAACATGTGATTATTTGTTGGTTGCTTGGTAACCTGTTTCCAGAAATGTAACCAAGATGCATCATTAATATGAAGCATAGAAATGACACAGCAAGAAGTTCGGGTCCATAGAAAATGGATTTGATGCAGCTCTCACCCAATGCAGGATGAAGCTAATTCTATTTGGAAGCAGGACTTGTATGATAGCTGTTCCAGCAAGGTGGAAGATGGACTTGAACTTTGATAAGAAAAGATACATCAGAAATCTGGAGAAATGTCTGAACATTTATGAGATTATGGAATGGTATCCTTTGATTTTGATAGGATCTAGCTTCTTGTCATCAAAATAGAAAAAAAATAGCTGGTTAGGGAATGGAGCTGGTGAGTGGTGTGATTTTATTAATTGGACATCAGTCACTGAAAACTTGTCACTTCCCTGTGTATGTATTGAAACGGGGAAATGGGAGCATATATCTGTTGTGATCCTATCCACAACTGAATTGCCAAACTCCTTTCTGCACAGAGCATTCCTCACATAAAAGAGTTTATCCATATACAGATGAATAATGGTGACTTAAGTTGTTTGTGAAGCATGCGGTTGCTACACTTCTGGTGTACATCTGTCACCATATCAAGCATATCATTGATCCATCACATTAGAGAGGGCTTATCAAAACAATTTAGCAAGCTCATATTCTGAATTATTTTTGGTGTTGGAGATTGATGTGAAGAGCTGTCTCTTGCATTGTACACGTGCTGCTGACCATCACAGAAGCAAGTGTGTTTCCCAACCTCTAATTCCAACAAAAAATGGCATCTATGCGGATTGTGATTGCATGTTGAGAGACTTCTGAATGTATTTATCCAAATATCTGCTCCGTGTCTTGAAACATAAGCAAGAATTTTTATTTTGGTTTATATCATAATTTCATGATTGAAATTATCCAAAATTGGACACCATCTGCATATGACACATGTAAAGGCATTCAATGCTGCTGTACTGCATAGACCAAGGAGTTGAAAAAACTCCCTCATCAAATTAAAGGTCCTGGCAGAAGTGTTTTCCTGTGCATCAGCAACACTTTTGCTTGCATATGGGATGAAGACAAAAAATGTTAGTCTGAGTAACAAATCCCATATCAGAATGAACAAAATGTTGAGAATGAACAAACAAGATCCTACTTCTCCACATTCACGGTTTGCCCTGAACTGCAAGTTGGGTAAAGAAGGGTGAAGCAAAACCAAAGTTACCAAACGTTTTTGCAGTATGTTAGCTTGGTACGCCATCAACACTCTGCAGGAGGATGTCCTGAAGTGGGATGGGGCACAGTGCAACATTTTGATTAAGGCCCAAAAGCTAAGAATTAAATCAAATGGAATGACTCAAAATTTATACACTAACAGAAAGTAGCTATAGTGAAGGTATATGCATCATACCATGTGAATAAGTATATTAAAACAAGAGTCAAACAGGTGAGGACTGATGGTCTATTGGTTGCGTCGGACAGACAGACGTGTGCACCTGATGTCTTCATCTTAAATTTCGGACAGTAACAAATTGATTGAGACTGCTGAACTCTATAACAAGTTTCAGTTTGTCAAAGACTTTCAAAACCAGAATCAGTTTGGAATAGAAGCCTAGAAGTCTAGTTTTTGGATTAACTCAACTTCCCACAAAATCTCTCATTTCTATTGTCTACCTTCATGTAGTCACTTGTATCTGTTGCGAAAGAGGATGATGAATGTAATGTGAGTTTGATTGAACTCAGAAGCCCTTCTGAAATAACCATGATGACCCAATAATTTGTGGGAAATGGCTTCAGACGACAAGTTTAATGAAACAGAAATAAGGTCACTACAGAAATGTTGCAAGTGGACGGGCGGGGGAGAGACAGCAAATCATTAAGTGTTGGAATTTTTCAGATACCAAACATCCTTTCTCTGTGGAATGTTCATAGATATGGGATCAGAGTTCGAAGAGCAACTCCTATGCTACAGGCTTACTTCCTGAGTTCGACATCAAAACAGGAGCAAGGAACTGATGGGGAGAGAGCACGGAATTGCTGCATGGTGGTTTTTGAGAGAAGAGCTCGAGAGTCTCTATTTATCCAGTTAAGGTTACAAGAGCCCATTTAGGGCTTAGGATAATGTGTGGTAAGCATCCCTGTCTACTACCATGATAATGTAGCATGATTGCTTCCGGCATTCTAGACTAGGTGAAGATCATCAGAGATGCAATGAGTAGTGAGGAAGTCGACACAATGCTCCACACTTACATGTGGTTTTATATGCTTCTCTATATACTTGATAACAAATTGGAGCAGACATATTGATGGATGTAATATCATTTTCTAGGCTAGGTACGTCTACGTGATCAATATTGAGTATGTGGTATGCCCACTTAAACAATCCATAGTCAATACATGGGCAGGGATAGGAACTTGTACCCAGTGGGCTTCTTACTGGATTAAAAATAATCATGGTATTGTCTAACTAGTTCATCAACATTCTAGACTACAGTGATTTCTGTGTTATACATAATATATGCAAATGCAATATATCTTGACTTCATTCACCTGGTATGCTTTCGACCGGATCTGAAGTGATCGTTGATACTGGTGCTGTTTTATGCTATCTGTGTGGTGGGATGGAGGTGGCATCTTGACTTCCCTCATCGGCGAGTCTAACTGTGGATAAATGGTTAGGACATGATGTTCAGAACGAGCATGACCTTATGTGTCTTTCAAACGGTTGGAGCAAATATCTTAAGTCCATAAAATACACACTAAATATTCTGAGGAATATCATTTTGTGCATGACGGACATTCCCCGTAAAAATATACCAGTTATATCAATATTTATAGGTTACTGCATTTGTATGGAAAAATATGAACGAGTTTTTTGGATAGCTATACTGTACGACCTTGGGAGTGCAGTATAGCCATCCGAAAAAACGAGTTCATATTTTCCCATTCAAATGCAGTAACCTTTTTATTATATGCTCATTTTTGTTTCATTACCAAATACTTAATAATAAAATTCACAACAAAATATATTTAATAATAAAATCTATTATTTTATTATTAAAATAAATAAGTTGACAATCGTAAATTCTCCTTCAATACACAATAATAGTATTTATGCGCATATAGCTCTGCCCATCGACCTTTTGACTTTATAGCGTACCGCGCGCTCGCTCATTTAAAAAAGAAATCCCATTTTGGTCTATCTGAAATTGAAATTTAAAATCATATTATGAATGACTGCGCCATTGAACAAAGTTCCCAGCTGGTCAGGAATTGAGAGATTTTGTTTCTCTGTCAATACAGCCAAATTCTGATTATCTCCGTCTGTGTGTTTTCCGCACGATGGATGTGTGATTTTAGGGACTGGCGATGACAACAATCTGCATAACTGTTTCTGTTCTGCCATGGATAGTTTGGAATCGTCGTAAACTAGAAAAATATGAAAGTTTTTAACAATATTCTTAAGAAGATGCTTGTTTCAATATTGTTTATTTTTTTTTTTTTGTAAACAACAGATTCATTTGTTGCGGAGTTCCGTACAGTCTACTATGAAATGTGATTTCGATTTCAACAATGTAGTCTGGATTCTATAGGCCTATATATTATAGTACAAAGATGTGTAACAGTATTTGGAAATACGTAATTCTTATTAGCAGAAAGAGTCCACAAAGTACAAAGTACATTTTGAGGAGATTAAAGAGGTAAAAAGGCAAGTAGATTTATTCTCATTACTATTGCCAGTTATATATGACATATTTTTATGCCCAGTCACTTGCATTATCTTTGTTGGAGGGACCCCAGCTTTTGACAGATTTGTCCCAGTAGTCTTCCTTACAGAATGATTGGTAATTCTCCCCTGGATTTGTGCCCTTTCGGCTGTTCGTTTCATCAGAGTTCCAAGCTGATTAACCCCCATTGGTCTCGGATAATACCTGCAATTTTTAACATTTGCATCGCGAATATGTTATATTTAATTCAATAATCCAATGCACCTGACATAAAAACCAGTTTTCTTATATTTGGCAATGTTGATTAATGTATTTCATTGTGAAAACTGTTTGGTATGTGCAAATTATACAATTCATTACATATTTTCCCCATATTTTTTGTTTTGTTATGTAATTTTATTTTCATTCATTCCTTGCATTGTCTAAAAAATTGTTACTCCTTTTTTCTTTGTTTATATTTCATACAGCTATCGCTGAACATTTCTGATATCACGTTCAGTCGCCAGCTTCGTTGAAAATTTCTTCTGTGAATCTATGAATTCATCCACATTCTCAACTTTGGCATCTCTACTTTCAAATGGTTCAAACAGTTGGTTTACTTTATCCACCGACAAACACAATAAAACTAAAGTACTGGCGTCTGCGTCCATTGTTTGTTTACTATAGAAAGTAGTTCTTCATTCACGTGCATCAGTCACGTGGGAGTGCAATATGAAGGTGTTCAATATCGCCGGATATTGAACGATTCTGACAATGTAAAGTTAACGGAGAAAAAAGATGAGCATATAATAATTGTACTTATTATACAACCGAGGTGCACGTGAGTGAATGCATGCGGTTGTAACTGTGATAGCCTCGCTCGAGAAAATTCCCTATGCGCCTTTTATTTACTGCCTGTTGTAATTATCAATTGGTTCCTTGGCAGATAGCTTTAGTTAGTGGTGATGTACGGAACAAAGTAAACCGAGAAATTTTTGTGCCGTGATCTCAAATACGAACATTGCTCAGATTAGGTCCTCAACAACCAAACTTACCAACCACTGATGTAAAAAAAGACTTAAATTTGAATTGGTGAGTGTTTAATTTGTGATACTAAATTGTCAAAATCGAGCCGTTAGTGCACACATGTGCACGTATATAATCTTCATAATTATTTCAGAGAAAGAGAGTCGTTGCTTTTCAAAGAATCTTGCAAAGAAAACCAATGCACCATAAATGATTGTTGCACTAAAAAATAACAGGCGCAATAACAATACTAAAATTGTTAAGCTTCTACAATACTAACAACTCAGTGGGTGTATTACGTGTTCGCTCATGAGTGATGTTAAATCTGTATAATAGTGTTTCTTTTTGTTGGTTGTCTATGTAACATAATCGGTTAGAGTGTCACACTCTTGGTTGAGACATGTCAGGTTCAAATCAAGTTCGCGGCGAATAATATTTTCTTTATTATTTAAGGAAACGCTGATCACACGAACATAACGATGTACTCGTATTTTGAATTACAACTAGTTAAGTCAGAAGATTCATTGAGAGGAAGTTTGAAAAAAACTGGAACTTATTAGAATGTTTGGCACCCAGTTGCTCATCTTGGGTTACAAAATCACACCACCATAATCAATATTCGATATATATATATATATATATATATATATATATATATATATATATATATATATATATATATATATATATTACACTGAATTCGGAAAATACCAGATAGCTAGGCACTGAGGGTACGCAGAATTTGTTCGGACGATGTACATTCCAAACAAGTTCTGTCGAGTTATCTGAACATTTGATTAACCAAGGCTACCACAAAGACCTGACAGCGAAGGCAACCCGAAGGGCTAAAGAAACAAACCGCGATGACCTAAGATATGGTGAGAAGGAAAAGGCTGATAGGACACTATTTATCCTGACATACGATAAAGACCACTCCAAAGTTAGTGATGGTGGTGTGGTGTTTATAATTTTTAACGTAGCTTTAACATTTTTTCAATCATATCGCTACGATGTCTGCAGTGTGGCAGTTTATAGTCATGTCTAGCACTTGGGCATCATGCCGCAGACATGTAGCATTATGTCCCACCCAGTCACATTATCCTGACACCAGGCCGACCAGTCCTAACACTAACCTCTTAATGCTGAGCGTCAAGCGAGGCAGCTGTTAGTACCATTTTTGTAAGTCAACCCACGACCTCCCGCATCCGAGGCGGACGCTCTAACCACTAGGCCACCGGAGCGGTTAGTAAAATCATCGGGAAACGCTGGCCCATCGTAGAATCGTTTGACGCCCTCAAGTTAGTCCTCCCGAAGAAACTTGTAGTAGACCAAAAACCTCAAGGACATCTAGTCAGGGAGAAGCTAACGCCAATCACTAACCAAGACCACCTTAGTAAATCTGACCTCTTTGTTGACAAAAGGTGCAAAACATGTCAACATATGATGACGACAAGGACATTTTATAGCACAGTGACTAGAGAATAACTGAACATGTATGGTCAAAACAACATTTGCAAAACAGAATATAATTTATCCCATCACATGTAAGGTCTTCAGTGTGTCGGAGGATCGATGAGAGTTTTGGTTCAGTTTTGATTAGGTACATATTGAGGAGAGCTTTGGCTCACTTTTGGTCGGTATTGAATTAATGAGAGTTCTGGCTCAGTTTCGGTTGTGAATTTTACACTGTCCCTTCGCTAATATATTGTTTCCATCGGAACAGTATCTTTTATCATCGAACGTGCGTAATCCTTTTTCGTTGATGAACACTAGAAATGTGATTAGAATGAGATCTAATTATTTTCATGAGTAGTATTTCAAGCTGTTTTGAAGTACTTGATCTAGTGTGGCCACTTTATCAATGGCGGTCTTTTTGGCTTTATTTTTAGCATGTCCACCATATAGTGTGAAGCCCTACATTTTGGATCTCTTATCGATGAATTACGTGATGAGTTTTCCATGGGTTTCATTTTTGATCTTTCTTATGACCGTTTTGTTGTCTTCGCAGTGTATCATACCATGGACACTTTCAACATTCATATAAGAGACATCAATGCACCATCCGTTTCACCCTATGTTGTTCAAAGCAGAAACACAGTAAAAACAGTGTGTCAGATATCACTAATTTTTTCCGTACAGCTGAATATTACTGCAAAGAGTCTTTCAAACTAAGGCACCTGCATTATTACTAATTTTGCCTTTTAAACTAGTATATGCCATTGGAACAATATAATTTTATTTTGGGCTGTGTGTTTAATTTAGATTTAATTTACCATTTTATTAATTTGTTTTGTTTTTTTCAAATTAAAATTATTTGTAAGCGATTAATAACTTGGTGATGATGTGATGCTGAATTGAGCAGAACAATAATTAAAAAAACTGTAGGTATTTCTGGTATAATACAGATATTTTAATGAATGCAAAATAGATTTGATGGAATACAGCATTTGATATCTTTTATCACATTATTCTTTTTGCAAAATATACGTACTTTTTGATGTAGCAGTTGTTAGAATACATTGTGTTGTTTGCCAGCAATATGACGGATAATGCATCTCAACTAGAGTTGTAAAGCATTTAAAAAATAAGGCGATTGAAGTTTACAACTTTCAATATTGCAAAACTTACCAATCTTCTTTGCTTACCATTCTCAACACGAAGACGAGATGCTGAAGGTTTCATGCTCTGATGTATATCAATAACACTAATGTTTATTTACTTGAATGCACAGTATAGATTGATGTTGATGTCTGGTTGAATTCACCAGCTTTTATGTTTATTTGTTTGCGTGTTTGCTAACTTGACAGTCTGATATTATCATGGTGATTACTATATATATATATATATATATATATATATATATATATATATATATATATATATATATATATATATATATATAAAATTAGGTTGATTTATTAGTGATGATTATTATATATGCATTCTATACTCTATACATCACATGTTTGAGACTCTCTTCGATAACCTTTACAAAAATTTTATTCTATTTGCTTGAACATGGTTCTACATAAAATTGAAAACAATAAGTCTTAATTTATATCATTGTAATACCTTGAACTTTAATCGGAATTACATGTCCGTTTTAAAAGTTTCCTTTAAGAATGGTTAGCCATTGTTTGTTTTCATTTAAATTTAATGCCATGCTATTGCAATCAGCAACTCATTAGAAACTGGCGATGTAAATGTGCATATATTAACTTTGTCCAGTCATGCCTCCATCTGCCGATTTGTGATTCTGGCTGTAAAATTTATCTTATACAACAAAATTGGTGTATTATAACTCTCTTTAAAAGTACCACAGATTTAGATTTTGAAGATCTCATTCCTTTTTGCAACCAGGCTTGTAAATATGGCTGCACCTTTGAAAGAACTAGTGGTCCACACCCAAAATGGGTCACTTCTACCTTTGTTTCTGGTTTACCTTTGTTAAAAATCTTGATAATTATCCTTTACTTTTAAATATTTCCATCATTTTTAATCTATTATTTTTTAAACTATTAAATTTGAAACAAAATTATTCTTGACCATTATTCTGAACTTACTTTTTCCTGTCTTTAAAAAATACGTTTCATCTTGAAATGAAAGTGTTCAGTAGGTTACTGTGACTTCATATTTGCTTTATGCTGAAAAAATAGTACTAAAAGCATTTTTATCCTAAAAATTTTGCATAGATTTGGATATTTATCTCACGTTTAAGCTTGTCACTTCTAAAAGGTCTTACAGTAATGTTTCATACTTTATGGCTTAAAAATAGGAATTCAGGTAAACTTAAATTACAGTGAAATTGAACTCAAGTTAAAACATGAAAGTCTCATAATAAAATTAAGAATATTTTCCTATGGAACCAAAGATTTGGAAGTATGGCTATACTTTGTAAACACTGTGATGGCATCAAAACTTAGACCTTTATTTAACAGGCCAATATTTAATGTTTTTATGCAGTCTCATTACATGTCTTATTCTAAAGTAAAAGGCATGAAGGTCATGTAGGTGTTCAACACCTTTTATTTCATTAATGAGTGTCAGTTTTTAGCATTTGATTATACACACCTTTAAATTGCAATTATTCACTTTAGTTGGATTCTCATACATCCATATTCCTCAGGAAGGTCATTATACACACACTGAGAAGTAGGCAAACAAAGATGTTAAAGTATGTGGACATTTTTGGACACAATCAGTCTAACAGTGATCCAGTGCAATCTGGATTGAATGTCACATGCTCTGATTTGGCAGTGAAAGCCATGCATGTTGAGAAACAAATTTGTACTACTCTAAATTGTGACGACTGGATTAGACGTGCTCCTTTCTTAACCATTTTTAAATCTTAATACATGGCCACCATCGTAGATGTCCATAGCGATTAACTGTTTTCATCAGGAAGTTTGGGAACAGTTAAGGTTTAGATTATATAATTATCAGGATTAAATAAAATTTGAATAAGTTAAATTAATATTGTATTTTAAAACAACAATTTAATTTGACTAAATGTTCATACATGATCTGTACGACTTGTACTACAGACTCATCTTTAATATTTCTTTTTATCATTCTTTAATGTTTAACAAAAGTAATTATTAATGTGCAGAAGGTTTTTTCCTATCAGTAGACTCAACTAAAAATTCCAGCATACTTTGTACATTTTCTTGGATATATGCTAGTCTAATAGATCAATAACTGCTTGCTGAAACTTGCATATAAGATAGTTTTAGTCTGATGACTTGTTCATGAATAACATTGGTTACTTGTGTTTATAACTACCAAATGTAAATGAAATTATGTTCAAAATCATTGCCAGTAAATAAATCCTTTGACAATCTCTCTCTCTCTCTCTCTCTCTCTCTCTCTCTCTCTCTCTCTCTCTCTCTCTCTCTCTCTCTCTCTCTCTCTCTCTCTCTCTCTCTCTCTCCACATATCCATTTGAGCTCATGATTTTGTAGCCCATGATTTGTTTTGTGCCGTTCTTTGTGCAAAAGATAATTTGATCAGTACCCACAGAAAACATTATAGTACCAAGTAATTTGAACGTATGCTTCAAATATTGCTACAGTTATTACTAGCAGACAGTCAACTTGTATTGTTAGGTAGGATTTAACAAGATTTTACAGAATTATTCTAACATATATACATTCTAGTGTATGCCAGTAAGACCTACCGACCTCGCAAGACTGCAATTATTAATCACATATTGTTGGATGGGATTTCATCAAAATTTGCAGCAACATATTGGCATGATTTCTCATCAATTTTATTTTATGGTGCAAATTCACTATAAATTTGACAATGTTTACTCAAAGTAGGACATATTGTCAGTGACTTCTTCAACGCAATCTCACAGACAGCATCCCTTCATGAAATTAAAACCGTTCATATGGTACCAAAGGAGACTTGTGGGATCGGTGGTGAGCATTCTGAACGCGAGACCATTAGGGTGATTGTTTAAATCCTGCTCAGGACAGACCAAGTTGGCTGCCATGGTGTGACTAGAGGCTCCAATTACCTGAACACTAAACACTATATAACATATCGTGTGCTGAAACAACTTTTAACAGGATTAAAGATGATTAAATCAGACATAATTACAGCATCAGCCGTTCGAACCTATACAAATTCTATCCAGTAGTTTAACATGCACTAGGACTGGTGTACTATAGTAAAACAAGAACTTCTGACAATATAATTTCCTAAAATGTTTGTTGAGGGATACACTACTCTCTATTGTGTCTATGTTTAATTACTTTCCAGCATCGATTTTTAATATTTCTTCTTGACATCTAACAGCCTTTGGAGGTGTTTGCTATGGAACTAGAAACAATCATTGTGGCTGGATGAAAATTTCTTCCTAACAGCTACCAGCCTCAATAGTGACCATCTTGAAAATCTTGTTCCTACTACTCCTGATGCCAGGTTTTCAGTGAAAAACTTCTTAGATGTCTGGTTACTTCTTGATGAAAATCTTGTCAATGTGACGTTCAGTGTTTGGCCTCCACATCAGCTATCTTTGTTATATTGTTGTGGGTGCTCCTGAATGATAATTTATTTCAACATTGGAATTTTCACCTTAAAAAGTACGTAAGTTTAGATTTTTAAAATTAGACCCGTTTGTGGATATATCTGATGAAAACATTTGCATGCTGCCATTTAACTGGACGTTTTTCTTCATTTTTCTTCAAAACATTGTTTATAAAGTTAGCAAAACTAATAGAACATTGGATATATCTTGATATTGTCTGAGACAAATGATTTTCAAGGTCAGTGATCGTAACAGAATTATTCCTTCACCTACAAGTATGTATTATGTGAAGAAGTTAACTTGAACATATAAGAAATATTACTGTTACCAAAATTGGGATCTAGTTTCTTGGGACATCCAGTGTGAACGGAATGGTGGCCATTTTTGAAAATATTGTTATTGATAATCCTCAACATAGGATCATAGTATGTTGGAGTTTCTCAATTACTCAGCAGTTGAAAGAATAGAGGACCGAAGTAATTGTGGCTTTCCACGAGGGTAATAAAGAATGGAATCTAAAGGTGATATTAGTTGTCATGGCCATGGTAAATCTAACAAGAAAATGATGTTTCTGCATAGAGATTTGGACGTATGGTCCAGTTCATTGAGACCCCCTAGACCATAATGCCTAAAGCCAACCTTGCCTTACTAGTGCATGTATAAAGGGCTATACCACATTAGATGGTTACATCATGTGCTGAACATGCTTATGTTCATTTTCAGTGCATTTAGTTGATCCCTCATTGGTTGAGCTTTTTTAAGGCAATTGTGGATTAAATATATTTACTTTAGATGTTATTACTCTTCAAAACAAGTTTCAAACTAGAGTCTTATCATAACTGCATGTGACACTAAGTTATGATGTCTAGCTTTGTAAACTTCCATCATAAATATATCATGTAATTAAATTTTGCTATGTTGTGACTTTTGAGTGTTGAAGAGGGAATGACTGGTGTGTGACACTATATCGTCATGGTGTATATCTCTGTAAAGTATCATTAAAATAACACACACACATACATACATGCGCAACAAAATAATACTGAATTGTACGAGAAATGATATAATAACATGCATTGTAAGAAATGATCCGTGCATTAAAGTATAATCTGGGCAATCGCAGCTGTCATTGACCGTGCTAGGTTGATCCCAACTCAAGTAAAATCTGTTCTAGGCTGATCCCAGCATTCAGGTATATTCTGGGCGGATCACAGCTTAAGTAACCACGAGTTCCGAAAGAATAAAATCTTGATACCAGTAAAAATGGGTCCATTTTTTTTATAGATGACAAGGTAAGTCACATCTCGAATCCTCTGGCAGTTGCCTGAAGAAATACATTGCAATAATTGAACTGTGAATCCAAAGGAATTGCCACCAGACACATGCCCTGCAGCGACAAATCCACATCGTGTGAAAAGACTCATTCACTTGACATAGCCGACAATTGCACCATCAACCTGTATGTAATAGGAAAATCTGGTCTTATTATTTTAAATGTTTCTTTTTATCCCACGAAGAATACACTGAGCCTGTCCAACTCCTGAACGGGATATTATGTCCAGCCTTTAGGTAATGGAATCTAATCCATGCAAGGTACAGCTTCATTGTGGAAAGCTGCAGCTGCAGCCTGGTGTGACAGTATGTTTCGAAATAAATCAAAACATCTTAAATTACGAGGAAAGAGTATGCGCGTTTAACAATGCCTGACATGACCAAAAATTCACCAAACACTGTAAGCCATTTCTATATCCTGACCTGGTAATATTGGACATTGATAAACTCTACAAGTCCTGCACACAGTGTGTCAAAATAGCATCAACTCTGTAGCCGGTGAGGCTGGTGGTGGTTGCGTTTGATCTCATTGGGAGACCAATAGTCCGAGATTCCTCTGACCCTTGACACAAGGGTAAGAGGAAACTAGGTCTAGGACACCAAGTGCCAGAACTTCTCATTCTGAAATCGAGAAAGATCATCGGTATTAAATTATCCCTACCAGGTTTATAGCAAGCCTGAATAACGAATTGTCCTTTGGCCGCACGCAATATTAGTCTCGGAACAAATTTCATTATAAGAGGTATTTTGGATTGGCGTTTGTTACTCATTTCAACAGTTGCAGAATTGTCACAGTTCACCAGAATTCGTTTCTCTGGTCACTGATTTCTCCATTAACACTGCACACATTGTGTCAAAATGGCACACAATAGCCAGAAATGTTCGTATTCCATGTCACTGAACGACAGTGGAAGAATGATGTGTTTTAGAATGGTCACGCCTGATACGGCTGTATCAGTATGTACCCACGAGACGACCGAGCTGTGCATATGCTACAAAAAGTGTTTAAAATTTTCACGTCATAGAACGTATGGGCAGCCGTCACTGCCAAAATTACATTAGTCAAATGATGTAGTGTGAAATCAAATGATTTAACCCAACAAATGAAAGATCTATCCAGATTCCAAATGATGTGGTGTCATATGAAATGATTTAACGAACAAAACCAAATGATGAATTTAGATTATAAATGACGTTATATTAAATGAAATGATTTAACCCAACAAACGGAATGATGAATTCAGATTCCAGATGATGTTGTGTGATATGAAATGATGTAGCATGAAATGATTGAACCAACAATATAAATAATGAATTCAAACTGAAATTGATGGGGTGTTAAATGCAATGAGCTGGAATCAAATAAAATGATTTAAAGAACAAAACATAATGATGATATCTGCTATCAAATGACGTGGTATTAAATAAAATAATGTACTCTAAAATGAAATTATTTAACTCAAATGAAATCATGAATTTAAATTCCCAATGATCTAGTATTAAATGAAATGATTTAAACAAAAGGGATTCATATATTTTGAATCCAATTGACGTATTATTAAACAAAATCACGTAGTACGAAATGAAATGATTTAACCTATCAAACAAAATGATGAATTCAGATTCCAAATGATGTGGTATTACATGAAATGATTTAAAGAACAAAACGGATTGATGAACTCTGATTCCAAATGACGTAGTATCAAATGAAATATCTAAAATGAAATGATTAAACCCAAACAATGAAATGATGCATTCAGATTCCAAATGATCTGGCATTAAATAAAATGGTCTGAAGAACAGAATGGAATGAATAATCCATATTCCAAATGATGTGGTCTTAAATGAAACGGTCCGACTCGAAACAGCATTACAATGAAAGGTCAAAATGTAAATCATCTAGCGTAAATCCAAACGAACACAAGGGGTCGCTGTTATGTATGACGTACGAGTTCAGCACGCCCAAAGGAATAATATACAGGGCTATTTACAGCATTCGGTAGAGTTTCTTACAGACGACACTGGACAGCAAAGGTAAGTTTTTCTTTTCGTGTGATATAAACATGAAATGTTTTTTTTTTTCTCAATCAGCATAAAGCTTTGTAAATTTTAACAAAAATAATTTATTTTTCTAGAAATCATGAAATATTGTAAATAATTTAAGCAAGACTTACGGTTTACAGAAATAATCAAAATTTTATTCAAAATAGAAATATAAGTCATGTAAAAAGTTCTAAACAGTCTGAAAATGTCTGAAGTTTCGGTCCAAAATGGCGGATGACCACGTCAGACGAAGGCTAACAGAAAATTCCAGAATTTACACAATAAAGCACAGTTTGTGTTGTCCCGTTCCAATTTAGAATATTTTCGGGAAAATGTCCAAATCAGTAATGTTGTTCTCCAGGAAAACAACTATTCATAAAAACGAAGTAAAAATAGCTCCTCTAACAAAACATGTCTTACGTAGACATACGAACAGACAACTTCTTCTGGCACAAAAATACCTTTTTAAAGGTAAAAGAAGTTGTATAACTGACTTTACGACTCTACAACTGTGTATGACTCTACTACGACTCACGATTGTTGACTCGACCACGACTGTCTGTCCGTGACTTTGTACGACTTACAAAAATCTCAAACATATAAATGAAGCTAATGCGTTATTTGAATTGCACGCGCACCGCGCACGAGGACGCATGCAATTTAGTAATACATTAGGAAACCCTGACCCAGTATCAGCCAATCGTTTTCATGGCTATTCCTGAATGTTTACTTGTAATGAATTTGTTATCATACACAGCAAGTGCTCACATGAGTCACATCTACGACTCAAGTAAACACTGTTTTTCAAAAACATGTATGTATGTATGTATGTATGTATGTATGTATGTATGTATGTATGTGTTTGCTTGTGTTTTCTTTCATATATATATATATATATATATATATATATATATATATATATATATATATATATATATATATATATATGTGTGTGTGTGTGTGTGTGTGTGTTGCAAAATATGATTATTTTCTTTGAAAAAATATCAATTTCGTTTTAAATTTTTTTCCTAAAACCTATTCCTTAAACGTATCTTACATAATATCTACTTGTTGTTTTTAAGAAAAAGAAATTGTTCGAACTATTATTTTAAGCCGATTTGTCTTTAGAATTGGGTCGAATTGTCTTGGGCCAAATTGACTATAATACGGGATTAATGATACAACTTTCCCATCCTCTAACCCTATTCTATCTCAGTTTGAATTCACATTTTTTTTTTCTTTTTCTGGTAAACAGGGTCTTCCGGAAAAAGAAATTATCCTTTTTCCCATCATCACTATTTGGTTGCATCGATATGCTACACAGAGCATCATATTTGTTGTACAAAAGCACGATCGTTATATATATCACATAGACAGTTGCGTTGGGAAATCAAACACTTGAATGGCTAGGTTGAATAAAAGGGATAAATGTACGTCATCTCCGTGTTTGGCATGCGGAAACTACCGATTGTTTACGGAGATTGACGGATACTTTTTCATTTACAAAAGTGGATTTTTAAGTCTAATTAAGCATGTTTATGGAGTGCATGCATAACAAATTCGTTTTGTTTATGACTATGATAATATCACACGTTTGTACAATATAGGTGACCAGTGACTTTGAAAAGAAAAATGGCTAATGATACTAAAGTGATGATTTCAAGAACTGTTGAAATCTTCTATAATTTCCTGAGACAAAAGTGGATTACCTATCCTCGTTTTAGATCCAGAAAGGTAATGTGGATATAAGCAGTGTACCATAATGAAAAAAGTAGTTACATAAAGAAAATCACACATACTTGCAACATCTATCTATCTATCTATCTATCTATCTATCTATCTATCTATATATATATATATATATATATATATATATATATATATATATATATATATATATATATATATATATATATATATATATATATATATATAAAGAGAAAGCTGAAGAAAGATGACAGAAAAATAAAAGAACGTGGTATCCGATCCCATGAACTGGAAGACGTGCATCTGGAAGGCCATTTTTGGACGAAAATAATGATCAAGGTCCTGGTGAGGACGAGGATGAAATCCATCGTGAAGATGAGGCTGATGACAAGAACTTGTCGCTTGATCAACTGCACAGCCTTAATGTGGAATTGATTTCTCAGTATCAAAAGAATGACACCTCCCTGTCTGGTGTGAGAGAAAAGACCCCGTCATCTGCAAGTCAAGCAGAAGACGTGGACAATGCATTTTTCTGGGAGCATGGAATTTTAAAACGAAAGTGGAAGTCGTCCGAAGGAGAAATATATGGGATCCAATTAGCTTTGCCAAAGCAGTTACGTCAAGCAGTGGTGGAGTTGGAGCATGATAAACCGCTTGCTGAAGAAAATGAAGGCAAAAATAACAGCAGCGTTTCATTGGCCAAGAATGTTTGGGGATATTCAAAGACATTGTCAAGTCTGTGACATCTGTCAAAAGATAGTAAGGAGAACAGGGAATGAGAAAGCTCCAATGGTGTGTCCAACAATTATATTTCCGATGGATATCGTTGGCCCACTACAACGCACATAAAAGGCTGGGAACAAATATATACTAACCATCGTCGATGAAGATACCCGGCATCCGAAAGCAATTCCTTTGAAAGACATTGATGTCAAAACAATGGCTAACGCATTATTTGGCCTATTTAGACGGGGTGGTTTACTTAAGATTATCCTTACAGACCAAGGGAACAACTTCACAAGTACTCTTCTAAAAGAATTTTACAACATGTTGAACATCAAGGGGTTAACAACCTCTCCTTACAGGTCATAATTCAATGGAAAGATCGAAATATTTAATATCACTCTCAAAACTGTCTTGAAACTGTTTTCCACGAACACTGAAGAATGGGATATGGTGCTGATTTACGTACTGTATTGCAATAGGGAGGTATCATATGAGACAACTGGGTTTTCGATGTTTGAACTACTATATGGTTGGCCAGTAAGAGGGCCGATGAAGATGCTTAAGGATTTATTCACTGGTGAGGATTAGACACGGAAATCAGTTTTAAAGCACGTTGTTTTGATTTGCCTGCGATTGGCTGATGCAAGTGAAATAATGAAAAAATCTGGCAGTGTTATGGGAAAGCTAAATCATGGTACAAACAATACTACCAAAAGGGAATTTAGGCCTGGAGATGAGGTTCTGGCCTTGTTTCCATCCGATGCATCGAAGATGAAGACTCTCTGGAATGGACCTTATCGTGTCATTCGTAAGGTCGATGACGTTAATTACAAGATTAACATTGGTGGTAGGCGAGGACAAGTAAACTTCCATGGTAACCTATTACGTCAGTACAAGTGAGCTGAATAGTTATCAGCAACTGTATGTGATGAATTTGATGGAGGAGGATGGATTGGCTTCCAACTGGCCGGTATGGAGAGTTTGGACAACATCAGTTCTGAATGGCAAATTGACGAAAGAGCAGCGAGAACATGTGCGAAGATTATGCCCTGAGTCTGAAGACGTGCTAAATCAAAACCAAGGCAAGACCAATTTGGTCAGTCAGAACATTCAAACAACAAACATTCCAATCACGCAGAAACCCTATCTTCTTCCATATGCAAAAATGGCTGATGTCAAAGCTATAGAAGACGAAATTTTATAACAAGAAATGATAAGACCATCTATAAGCCAATGAAGTTCACCGATTGTACTTGTTCAAAAGAAAGATGTAAATCTGCGACTTTGTGTTCATTACAGAAAATTGAACATCACACTCTTTGACGCTTATCCTATATTAAGGATAGACCAACATTTTAAAAAGTTGGGAAATGCAAAATATATTGGCAAACTCGAGATGACCAAAGGTTACTGGAAAGTACATCTGTCTACAGAAGTGCATGAGAAATCTGTATTAAATTAAATTGTTATATTAGTTTTACAGTCGGTAAAATAGCTCCCAAGAGCTAGTATTTCTTATTATGTAATGAAATTCCGACTTCAAATAATACCTGTTGTAGCTTCTTAAGATATCGCGCGTTCTTTGGTATCGTGATATTGGATTTTTTCGATAACTTTCTGATAGCGCCACCTCTAGTGTGCTTATATAGACTGGATAACCAGTTTTATTTCTCGGAAAATGTCGAAACTGTTGGCGAGTATACTATTTTAAAAAAGCACCCATGAATTTCACTTTTTGAAACATGGTCGTACCGTAAATTCTCAAAAAAATATTCTTTTGATTAACAAGTAGATTTCCGCTTGTTTTCCGGCATATCTGGTAGTGGAGATCTACTTGTTGATCTGTATCTTCTTAAAACTGTAACGATTCGGTTAGCCAGTTGTCTGGCAATGTCCAATGATTTTATGCCAGAGTCAGATCACATGATTACCGTATTTATCAAGAAGGGAAAATATCGAATCGATGATAGCAAATAAGAGTCAATGTACGAATGTTGTTGTTAATGGTGGCTTTCGCAATTTACAGGTGTTGACTTAAAACTTTGTTGTACGCGACTGATTACTTTTCGTTGTAACACCTGGTTTTGTTTAAACAGTCTATGGTCGACATGTACTCTCATTTTCATGTTGGTGTGCCCATTCTCACTGACAAACCTGGCTCCACCTCCGTTAAAGTCGTTACACTTGGATTGTTTTAATTCTCTCGGGTAAGTTTCTGTTGTTGTAGGGTACAGTTGATATATTCAGAGCCAGTGGCGTAAATACCGTGCTATGGGGCCCGGTAGTGTTGAGGTTCGGCCCAACCAGGAGGGACAAACAAAAAAAAAAAAAAAAAAAAAAAATTAAAATGACAGTAAGGGGCGCGGGAGCCAGTACAAACTAACATAAGGACAAGTATATGCATTATAAAAGTATTATTGTATTACCGCGATGTATCTGAGAAATGACCCTTGCGTAACCCGGAATCTACAAGGCATGTGTTTATCGATATTTGCTCGCAAAGTTCCGATACGTTATCTAGGGTTAACATATCATAACCTTGGCTAGCAAGATGGTATTTATCGCTCGTTGCCACAATCAAAAATGCATTTTAATATAGAAGAGTTCAAAAGAGAAATATATAATATCTTAAAGTCAGTGTCTTTAAATTATTTATTTGCCGATCGCTAACTTTAAAACCCACTATACCAGAGCACTCCAGTATATCAATGCATTTATGTAGTACTGGAAGACTTGAGAAACTGAAAGTAGGTTGATAAGTTTTCTGGAAACAAGAAACAGCTAGCCCATTGTGATGTAAAGGATTCTTGTATATACTACATGGGTACGTGTTGATTTATAATGCAAGTGAATTTCCAAGCTAACTTGTCGAAAGAAACGTTTGTCACTATGGAACTATATGTTTATGTTATTAAATTTAGTTCATCAAAAGCCACAAAAAGATCGAAGTCGAAAAAATGACTATTGCAGTTATATATTGATATCAACTACCCTATGAAGGAAAAAAAATGCAACAACCTAAAGACAAAAAGATTGAACATTTCCTTCTCGGTGGGGAAATTTTTTTTTGTTACCAGGAATCGAATTTACAGATTTGCTTGGTAAGACTACCAGTAACAGTGACGGTAAGTTGTATGAACGTAAATGGGATATTGATTATTGCTGTATCTTTTGTGTTTCAGAGAGTTTTGTGCGTGATATATTTAAGAAATATTTCGCTTAAACTGAAACGTACTTGAATTTTACCCTGGTTTTAAAAGTCCCCAGTAGCGCAAGTTTTGACCTGTTTGATCGTCAGTGTTAAACATTAAAGACCGATATGCTTCTGATATTTACAGTGTCGAATCAAACAAAGGAAAGGAATGACAAAAAAAAAAAAAAAAAAAAAAAATTGCCTTTCACATGGATTTCACAAGCGGTTTAATTAATATGTTCATGTATGCAAAGAGATATATTTCCAAAGTCTCAAGGTTATGGCAACGTGAATATCCGGCAGTAACCCAACAGGATGAACTACGTCATTTGTCCGAGGGAAATAAACTAGCCCATTCATAGATCCGAATATCCTTGTAATTAACAAGATGAGTGCTATCTCTTGCATAGATACGCCAGCTTCCGCCTCCCTGTAGATGAAACCACAGGAGTCTGCAGTTTTATCAATAAAGCACGACGAAATTTTTGACTACATGAAATTACCTTAACGGTATTATACAATAAAGACTTCTGTGATGAAACATTAACCTCTCGACCATTATTCGAAGGCAGTTAGTTAGACTAACGGGCATGCTATCAATATTGTTACATTAAAAAATGTATAAAATGTGGAAAATAAATAAGTAATGATTAGTTAGTTCCAAATGATTTATTTTGCTAAATTTATGATTTAAATAGAGGAACTCTTTGATATTAAAATGAGAATCTGCTACACACTACCTAACTCTTTACTATATCCCGGAAAATAAAATGTCAGGAAACTGGAAAGGGCTTTTGTTTCTTAGACTTTATTATTATGGTCAAATTTTTTTTTTTTATCTAATGTTCAAAACTGTTGCTTCATAGACTTTAATGTTAAGGACAAAGAATTATATTAATATAAGTACCTCCTGAAAAGAACTTATAAGTTTCTATTTTCATATCCTGCCAAGCAGTCTCGGTCAGCAACAGCAAGAGCCACCCAAAGATGTTTTAGTTCATCATTTACTCGCTGTGAAAGCATAACATCTGCACGTAGAAGCATGTAAGCACTATATGGTGGCTTATAGCTCATTACTGTGTGTATCCATCCAAAATGAAAGTAGTTTTAAGCCTCAAGACTTTTGTCAGCTTTCATAGTCACATGTGTAAGTAATGCCTAGAGATAGGAAAACAGTTTATTATTAAATTAATAGATGTTATTGACAGTTATATGGATTAGGTACATATACACAATCAGATGTGATCTAGGAATTAGAAAAAAGGAACTGGGTAATAAAGCAACAAAAGAACATTCATGAGTAAAAAAAAGCAGTTTGTATTTTAGTTTTGAAAACGATTGTCCATTTTTAAATTAAACATTTTTAAAAATAAATTTATGTTTCATATATATATATATATATATATATATATATATATATATATATATGATAATATGACAAAAATATATAAAAGTATGTTGTTCGCTAACTAAAGATGGATGCAATTTGTGAAAATATATATCATTATGACTATGTATTTTAATTTATATTTAATGTTAAAACAAATTACTTCGCTATACAAAATGTATTTGTTTCTCTCATACAAAGTAACAACATTTACCTGGAGAGGTTATTAGACAGAACTACAGATTACCGTACTGCCTACCAGAGTGGTGACAATTTAAATGGTCATTTTCCCAAACAGCCATTGAAAAATTGCAAGGACAATCATCGGTGTCTGTAAAGTCTAATTTAACCTTATATCCAATTTTTGCTAAATTATCAAGCTGATGAAAATAATTCTACGCCATTTACACAACTGGTATTGATACTTGAAAAATTAATTGGCACAGTGTGTAAACTGCTCAACTAGCACTGCGTGTAATATCTTCAATGAATATTTCGCGTTGATAGGAGAGGCTTCACCTACGCAATAACCTGGATGTTGTATCTAAGACTTGTACATCATGCCGGATCCATGACTAGTCTATAGTATAGTCTATAGCCTGGGATGCTGTATTATCGCGGTACATAATATTGTTATTAGTACACAATAAAACAGATCTGCTATTGCTGCCTTGTTTTCTTTGATTTTCCCTCTATCTATTTCTATAAAAGATATAGGTGAATCTAATCGTGTTAATGTAAATAAAACTGCATATGCCGGTTGACCCAGATTACTTTGCCATGGGGGAACAACTCTATATTATCGCAGTATTTACCTAAATTATGTATGGTAGCACGCACATATTATAATAAATACAAATTTGAACTTGGTGATAAGATGTAACATCCACGCTTGAATTGGCTGAAAATTTTCATGAAAATAAAGGAATAAAGGATTTAATGACTAAATTGAATACACTAATGTCACTTAAATTGAAATCCATGATAACTACAGTATAGTAAAAAAATATATATGTATCACTTTGAATAAAGTGCAATGTGGGCAGAGAAATATATATATATATATATATATATATATATATATATATATATATATATATATATATATATATATATATATATATATATATATATATGAATAAATAAATTATTAATATTATTATTGAAATGTTACTGATTTGATTTGATATTATAATTGCTTTCCTATTTATGTTGGATAAGTAGGCTCATTAGCAGCATTGTGTCAATTTGGGTCCATAATGGCTACCATGAAATAAAATTGCAACCATGACCTTGTTAAGAGATGTATGTCACTATCAGGATATGACCTATAATCATCAAACATCAAACCATACACTGAATAAATTTTGTAAATCAAATCAAATGCAGGTATAGCAAGTTTGACTGGAATTTTGTTTACGGTGATCAACCTAATTCCATGCACCTTACAAAAAATGATGTCCATTCTTTTTCATTGTAAACTTTATAAAAATGTTGACATTTTAGATGAAATTGCGCTATAAGATATTTGCGTCATTACTGGCTACAGCTTTACATCCGTAAACAACTGCTAGATGACGCGTGTTCAAAATTAATCAGAAAATTCCATTTGCCATGAATCAGAAAATTCCATTTGCCGCAATACTATAGAACTGCAATAATATAGAGTTGGACTATACCAGGAAGTCGGGGGAAAAAGTCTGGAGACAAAATAACGAATAAAATTTTGGGAAAATGGGAAATTTTCAACTTGATCCAAAAAGTATCAATTGAATCATAAATTAACAGACCAGGAGTTAAATTTACTGAGTCTCTACCAGAATATTTGGAGGTGCACCAGTCAGTTGAAATATAATTACAGTATGCACAAGTTGTATAGTTAATTCATTTACTCATATGATTGAATTTGTCAAGAACTTCTTGAAGAAGTCTTGTTAATAATCCATGCTATACCTGTTTCTTTTTTATGTAGAAGTTGTGAAGACTAGTCCAGCATCACAAAGTGTCAACATGGCTGCAGTTTGTGATTGTGGTGAGTGTACGAGTAAAATATTAAGCTTTTCTTCCTATTTTGATATGCATAGTTAACAAAAATGTTTTGTGATAAATTTGCTTATTACTTGGTATATCTTTGCTTTTTACTTAGTGGTTTGGACAAGGAACATGGGGTAAAGCATTGTCATCAACAATAACCTTTACATGCCCCAACTTGCCTTTGAAGTAAATTTTGCAGTCGGATCTTGCTTTGTACCTGAGGAATAGTCCTAATAATAAAACCTTGGGGACCACGTCTTGAGAAATGGGAATTTTTGTTATGAAACCATTGTCTTATGGTTTTCAACCTCCTGTGCCTCATCACTTGTAATTTTTGCTGGAAGTTACTTTTATATGTACTTTTTGCAGCAGACTGAAAAAATTAATAATGTAAAGGTTGTCTCTATTTACTTCAGTAACTTGGATAAACTCTTAAAAGATTTTTTTTCCACTATAGTATTACTTTCATTATCAACAAATCCTGGCTAGCTTAACCCATATATACGTTATTTTATATTTACCCATTTCCAGACTGGTTCCCATCATTTTTTCCATATAATTAGTACCATGAGTCATTGCATAAATTTGTGAATATAACATGCTATCCAAATTTTTCCCTGCCATGTTCCTCATCTGCAGGGTATTTATGTCTGCTTTGTTACAATTTGATTTAATTGTATTGCAATAATATTTTAAAAGACTTTTCCTATTTAAAACAATGCACCTATTTTGAAATAGTAAACACATTTGATGCTGATTATATAGGGATGTTTTACTTTTCAGCTAATGTTTTTGAAGTTTAAAGACAATACATTAACATGAAGTCTAAGGTAACAAAATCAGTTTCCTTCATTTGCTCCACTCCCAATTGAGATTCCCTGTCTAAGCCATATCAGTGCTGGGGATGAGCAAGACAAACTTTTATATCTATTTGAAGGCTCTATTGTTTTTCTTGGCAACCTCTGAAGGGAGAAAGAAGGGTAGGAAATGCCTTTTCATACCAATTTAAGGTTCAGCTGATACTTCATCTTCCAAACCTAGGTGGAATGCATTACTAATCAAGAGAGCTCCCTTACTGTCATAGGGAGTTGTCCTTTATGAATTTTAAAGCAGATGAAGTTCATGCCATTGTTGCTTTAAGGGACTGTCTAACTCATTGGAGTATGTGATGAAATCTGCATTGGTCCTCTAACACTATTTTCTCCTTCTTATACCTAACACTCATTGGCCCATCAACGCATAGCCATTTCAAACTCACTGGGCCCAATCATCGTTGCTCAAAAAGTGACTCATGTAGATTCCATCCCTCAGTGGTTTCCTGCTCTTCTGTGAGGGTTAGTATTCTTTGTATTTGTTTTTGCCAGTTATTTTTAGGTGATCAGACCTCGCACCAAACTAACAAATTCAGCTATGCAGTTGCATCTGGTAAGATATTGATATTGAAATGTTTGGGTTGGGGGGAGGGACTAATTTTATTGATATAATGCTTACTTATTATTGCCAGATTCCTTCTTCCCTCCCAATACTGATATCCCACTTGATGCTGTTCCTTCAAATTTATGAATAGGTTCTTTCATGGATGCCTGAGATGTGCAGGGTGATACAGAGTTCTGGAAGATTCTGATTCTCCATATTGGGGGGATATAATTTTTATCATTTGTTTTTTTTTTGTATTTTCTTCCTAGAAAGGTACTAGCTGTGCAATATAGCATGAGGTAGGTGTTAGATCATTAAAATTATTTTAGCCCTCCTCCAGCTAAACCTATATTTTTACATGTAGCTGTTGTGGTCATAGGGCAGAAAAGCTTATGACTTGGCCTGTTGTCCATTCTGTCTTCTGTCATTTCAACATCAGTTCATCTGTCATTTAGCACAAAATCATTATGAATGCTCCTTTTAAACTTCTTGGATAATTGCATGAAAATTTACACTTATGTTCATCCTGTGTTTTGGCCCCTGGTTGGTTCTTAATGTTGGACAACCTGGTCTAGTCAATCCGTTAATGAAACTGTATGGTGCTTATCTGATATCCAAAATGGTGGCCATCTTGAAAATATATTGTGTGGCTATTCCTACTAAACAGAAAGTTATATTGACATTAAACCATAAGACTTGTTGCATTTGACTAATCCTTGGAATGATGTTGATTGGGTATCCAGTATTTCTGAAAATCTTATCATTTTTTTCCTGAATGGATGGTCATATTGAGGTGTGGTTTTCACCAAAAGACCTGATACATGTATTTCTAGCTTGCCTTAAACATGGTTCCAAAATTATATCCAAAAGGACTATAACAATAGCAACCTCAAAAATCTTGTTATTGCTACTTCAGACTGGATAGTCATATCTACACAAGGCTTTCGCCAAAAGACTTGTGATGTCTAGTTGATCTCACATCTAATAGGGCCACCAACTTGTAAATCTTGTCATTCTTCAAGTATCTAAGAGATACATGTATTATGAATACTTCACAGTTTAAAGGAGATGATGGTATTATCATGAATTTCAAGAAATTTTCTCTTATGAGTCGAGTGCCCATCCCTTCATGAGACTATTGTGTAAGACAACACTTATTGCAATTGGCACTTAAATCAGAAAATTAAAATTTCTTTCACACTTCCTATTGGTGTGGGATCTGTGTACATTTTACAAAGACTTTCCTTTCTGTTATTCATTGCTGATATTGATGATTGCCAAAATGTTTGCTGTGTCAATTACACCTATTAGTTTTCCAGAAATGATGGAGTGCAAAAACATACTGAAGTTGCTTGATTTTTTTTCTTTCAGGTCACCTACAAAGCAGGATGATCACTTATAGAAATGAACCTTGATAATCATTAAAGGTATTAATTAATCAAGTTGCTTTTACTTGAACCACTTATTGGATGAATATTGCTATAGATGCTTGCATTTACCATATGTAGTCACACCTACTATTGTGTAACAGGGGTTCAAAAGAAGTGGAAAACATGTGGTTATTTAACTTTACTGACCTGTAGAAATATTACAATTTGTCATTTTCTTAAACAATTAGAGAGAAAGAATGAACTGTTGTTTCTTTTTGACAGCAAATGGCAAACTGTGTTACAAAACTGTTTTATTACAATTTAAGATGTATTTGAAATTGGTGCATAGGATGTTAAATGCAGAAATTAATGAAAAGATTTACATGTCATTTGAAATGTGTAACATAAAGGTTCTGCTTTAATTGTCCAGTCCATTTCAGAATTAATAAAAACAAAACAAAAACACAGCAACATACCTGTTGAAATATGAAAATTTGTTATTTTCATGGCACAGTGAGAGAGAAACCATGAACAGTCTATTTTTCTTGACAGCAAATTGAGATGAAGGTAAAGCTTGCATGTGCAATTTGTGTGAGGATCATACCTGTTTTGCATTTCTGGAACTTAATATTGATTTGTACAGGCATGTACTCTGAATGACTAGATGATTGAATGAATCATTAACTCATTAACTCTGCATGCCACATTTATGTGCCATGAGATTGTAGGCTATTTTTGAGTACTGTGCTGTCAAGATCATTTATGATAGCCAAAGAGGGTGGTATTAAAGAAAAGTAGACAAATGTTGTTCTGCAGTGATAGCAAATAGACCTTATACTTGCAATTTGCAAGATACATTTGAAAAAAAAACCAAGTCCAATTTTTATGCTTCTGCATATGTATGAGCAAAATAGCCAATCGTAAATATCTTTTTGTACCTAAGAATCTTGTTAAATGGAAATCTTACAGAAGCTGATGTATTTGGATGGATTCAGAAGTACCAGTAACACCAAATATGCATTTTTAATCCCTATTTCAGACAAAACTGAAAAGAGTTAATGATTTGAAAGAAGGAATGAATAAATGAATATATGTTGTACATGAAAACAACACCAATGACATTACAGCTGTTACATTGCATTACAAAACAAAATACAAGTAAATCATTTTCTACAAGAAAACAATATTAAAGAAAATAATTTCATTTAATGATAAAATGGATATTCTGCATTTGAAAATTTGAAAATTAATTTGAACAAGATTCAAGCTAAAGTCTGTGTACAGTGCTACCATCTTATGTTGACATACTCAGGCCTGAGGAAAAATTGTGGACATAATCGGATGTTTTGGGTGGTGGTCAGAAAAAAGATACAAGTTAAAACACACCCACATAGGTGAGATGGCAGTGATCCATAACCATGATCAATTTATGCCACTCTGCTGCTGTATATGAAGACAAAACCAGTGTGAAAAAGACACTTGTATATTGACAAATTACATTTTGGTTGCGGTTGTGTATTGTACCAGTCACATCCTGATGTAAAAAGCATTAGGATATTCATTGTCAGTATTATCACAGTTTTTTACATGCTTCAAGTACATGCACTGGCACTTAAATTGGCCTAGATTTTGGACAGTCTGTTCCCATCTTATTGAGTTACCAAGAAGATGGGGCTATTCACAGGGAAATGAAAACCTCTCAACAAGTTGATTTAAACAGTACATGTATTTAATTACAGAAATTATCTTGAAATGTACATAAAAGCAAACAAGCAATAATTCCCTCTTACAATAGTGAGCACTTACATATACTGACCACCAGTCCATAGCAACCAGTTCTTTCGAGTATACTTCACTTGCAAGTGAAATATAAGTCATTCACTTTTTATACTAGCGCATGAGCTATGAGTGATTTCTTTCAAGATTAAATGAATTTGGGTTTTTAAAATTTGCCCTTTTCCTTCCCTCTCTTCTTCCAAAAGGAAATTCTGCCCTTATGTAAATATTTATCATCAGTTTTATAGAATTTATACATGAAAATGACTACCTTAAGTTCCAACTTCATAAAACTAGCATACATTTCCATTTGAATAACAATTTGTGAAATGATTCCATCATATTAGCCACTACTTTGAATTACTGTATTTCAAATAGCTTGCTTAATTTCAGATTTTAGCTGAAATCAGATAAGCAATATCTATAAACATAATTTGTTTCAAAAGTAAAAAATAGTTTTTCTTTTGAACATACATTTCAAGCAGAGCTAAATTTGAAGGTGGGCTTCAGCTCATGAGTCAAGTCAGTAATGTAGTTTCTATCTTTCAGGTAGGCAGCTGTTTGCATATTTGGATTCTTTGGCATTACATGAATGGTTGTTAAACTAATTTTGATTGGAACTTTGAGCCCTGGAGCAAGCGTTCTGTGACAGTTTGAACCTAGCTTCCAGGTAGTTTTGCAGATGCATGTTTAAAATGTAGGATACATAGAAAACCCAAAATGGCTAATTTTCAGTATGGTTCATCTTTAGAAGATGATTTTATTTAGTAGATACTGGCTGATAATAGTGGTTATAACACATTTTTTTTTAAAGTTATGAAGTATATATCAGATTTGAACTTGGAAAGTGTAAATAGGATACCAGAGAGTGACCTAAACTAAAAATGGTGTTAAATGAGTTTGATATGCTGAATGAACAAAAACAGATGGCATGCCCATCACCCCCTGCCTGTAGTGTTATTTTGGAATTAAATATAGAAAAGCCTAATTAAAATACAGAAAATTTTATACTATAGTGTAATTTTCAATGTGGGATCTTGTGTTACAACATACTGTATCCCTATTAGGGTTAAAATAAATAAGTAAGAATCTAAGAATAAAATTAGGAAGTAAATATATTTATTAGATCAAATTTGCATCTGTCTGACCAGCTTTTCTTGTGCCACTTGGTATTTGTATATTATTAATGGGAATTGTTTCAGTTGCTGTGTTGTTGTAGATCATTCTATGGAACCAGTTGTAGTAATGCAGATCAACATTTTACATATAGTTTTGTATTTTTATCGCATGTAGTGGTACACGCTGTCTTAGTTGAATTACAGTTGGCATACTGATACATAAGGAAAAATCATTGTGTAATTTAGGAATTTTTGTAATGTTTTTATTTTACCTGGGTCAGAAACTGCAATTGCTTCAATCCTGGCTATTATTTTGTTATATCATTTTCAATGGTGTTGACATTGTTAGATGTTACAGTCATGTTAGCAAGTTTTTGCCTTTGTGATAATATTCACAACTTGATACCACATATTAGGCATGGTCAAGCACCTGTACTGACATGTAATGCAGGGAAATGTTATTTACAGTATTCATAATGGCATAATTTGCTGCAAAGTTCACATTTGCATTGAATGCATCCAAATAGCATTGACCTTGTATATACCAAAATTTTAGTCTTTAATTGCTTCAATATATAATCATTTTATTATTCTATTCTTCATATATTGTGGTATGTAAGTAAATATTTAATAATTGAAAAGATCAAATTAGGTAATGTCCTAACTTGGTTATAATTTCCTTCAAGTACTCACCATCAAGTACCCCTAATTTTTCAACTCTTAAAAATTGCCTTGTATGTGTTTGTATCCATTAATCTCAAACAAAAGTTGAAACTTGTATAAATAATCCAAGAACTCCATTCTTTGATTAAACATATTCTCACATAGAGCCTGTCATTTTGATTCTAGCTTATTGTATAATTTATCTTATTTCTTGTAATGGGTGGTTAATTTTATGTACTGCTGTCATTTTAATGTTAAATCATCTCTATAACTGATTTATCTTTGGTGATATTCATTACTTACACTACTATATTCACTTGTTTCAGTGTCAGCAACTTCATTTTATTCCTGCACAATATCAAATATTGTTTTTGAATTAGTTCTTTTCTCATACTATTTTTCCAAGTTGACATCATTGCTGTTTGCAGGATAATTTCTAACTTGAGTAATGTATCAGTATGTTCTGGATATGCTTTGAAAAATCATACATTTGGGGTTTCTTTACAAAATCTGTATGATGGATTTAAACTTTTCTGTAACATTGTGCACACTCCACTAATCTGGTGGATTGATTCCAGAACTAGATACATCAAATATATCCTTTAGAAATGCCATCTGCATCAATCCATGAATTTTGGACATTTATATATATGATTTGATTTGATTTGCTTAATTCTCTCCAGTATTAGATATTCTATGCTAGTATAAAATGTTCTCAGACTTCAGAAAATATTCTCATATCAGCTGTTTGACAGAATTTATACAGAGTGCAGTAGTAATCAATAATCCTATTTCTATAATTACACAGTTAACCACAATCAATAATATAGGCCTGACTGAAAAGTTCACCTGTGTGTGTAATATAATAGTGGTCACATACTTTACCACACAAGCACTGATGCAGATTTGATCTTAGTAAATAATCTAAGCACATGTATATATTAAGTGGTGTTCTCATAATGGTTTTGTACAGGCAGTACTGGATTTAGGCATAAGTTGAACAAGCTACAGCTTAGGGCCTCAAAGTCTGAACTCAGTCTGAAGGGGCCCCTCAAATTTATTTTATACCAAATATGGACTCTATAGTAGCTTTCTATAGCTTAGGGCCTCACTTTGTCTAAATCTGGCACTGTGTACAGGGCATGGTGGGTTAGTTTGAAATGTGGGATAAGGGCATTCCTTGCCCTTTTTGCACTTGACCTTGCCATAATTTCTTTAGTTCAGAAGCAGTCAAGCAGGGCAGTTGTAAGTCTCTGGCTGGCTTGATGATGCACGAATTGCCTGGTTAAAGATAAATGTGCATCATATTCTTGTACAAGTCTCATGAAAACTCTTTAAAAAAAACTATGAAAAAACATTGATGACTAAACGGAGACTGACAGTGACATAGAATGATGACAAGAAATACGCAGTGTAGATATGAACAGATGGACATGCACTAAAATAAAAAAGAATTTTCAAGACCATCAATGTTTTGTCCGAAAATTTGATTGTTTAACTAATCAACTAAGCTAACTATAGAGTTACAGTCTGTGGTAAGAATGTTTTGTACCTTAATTAATAGGGGATTCTCTCTCTGTTAGTTGCTCTAGATAATTAATTTTGTTTTTTGAGTTTGTGGGGGTAAAACAGCACAGCAACAATATAAAGTGAATGCCAAACTTCAGTCCCACAGATTGAAACAAAATGCAACATTGTCTGTATATAAGTAACTGACATGGTAACTCCATGGCCTTCATTCATTGTAGTTATCTTCTGGTTGTATGGTCAGTTGCTGCACATGTATTGGTATAGCTTGCAATGATATTTTTCAAATTTGCAGTGAAACGGTAACAAACAAAAATAATATAAAAAAAAATTGAAAAGGGACCTATATGAGAATCAGGCTGCATTGGTATTTTTGTATGTAGTTTGTACATGTATATAGTTTACAAGTTGCATGACTGTTTCATTTTCTGTAAACTAGTCTCACAGCTGTCAACAAGGGAAATAACCACAGGTACTGTTACTGAATAAAGTCACAGTAGCTATAAAAAAACATTTTGTCTTGTTATGTGATTTTATTAATTGAATAATTTTGTTTTTATTTAACCCAAATGTTTTTATAGCTTAATTCAATAAAGCATGCAGACAGGATTGAGTGGGACTTTATAATAAAACAATAATTATTCCAGGATATTTACATTTTAGGCTTTTATTCAGTGTGAAAATAACTGAAAATATTACAGTAACAATAACATGGGCAGGCATAACGCATTTGATAACAAAGAAGGAACCAAAAATAGAAGATTAAGAATGAAATTGTATAAATAATTTTTGATTTTGTCTCCTTTTCTGGGACTCATATTTTAATCCTTGATAAGGTACTAAAACTTTAAAGGAATTAAATCACAGGGATTTACTTTTCTTCATAAATAATTGAATAGTTTATTATTATTATTATTATTATTATTATTATTATTATTATTATTATTATTATTATTATTATTATTATTATTGCCACATTCAGAACTTTGATATAAACCTATTGACAATGTTAATCATCTAACAAAAAAATTTGATTGGATATTAAAAGATAATCCATATCTTTCATGCAGGTGTTCTGAATATGAGTAAATATTTATATTTCACACAAATTTAGTGTTATATAATTATCAAACTAGTTTCTTCTTTACTCCATTCAGCCTACAGTTGTATTCATGCAGCATCTAAGTTGTAGATGAAGCAAAATGTACCATGTAATTATTTACAGGTAAAAATTTTTGTGTTAATTGCTTTTTGGTTAAGAAACTTGGAAATATACCTAAACTCAGTAATATACAATATATCACCAAAGCAAAGGTTAATGCTAATATTTTAAAGAAAAACAAATGGTTACTTTATGTGTAGTGAAACACTGAATATTGAGATTATAAACATTTTTTGTACTACGTTTTGTGTGTATAAAGTTATCAAAATGCTACCATGTTCATGTTCTTTTTTGTAATAGCCAAGATACTGTTATATATTGTATATAAATATATTTATGTATACATGCTTGCTGTAATAAATTCTTTCAGAAATTTGAATGTTGAGCAAAAGCAATATTTTGTTTGGTTTTTGATGTACTTTTTGTGAGATTGCAAAGGGAATTAAGACAGAAAAAAAGCTGAGAAGGTTCAGTGTTCTTTGACCTGCCTGTATATAGTTGTCAAAATGGAGTCAAGTTGATTCATTCACTGCAAGCTTACACAAAAGTTTTATATGTTCCCCTGCAAGCATATGCATGTTAGTTGGATATTGTTGCAAACTTGATATATTAAGAAGCTTACAGTGGGTTAGTTTTACTTTCTGAAGCAAACATGAAAGCTTGCACAAGCTTACATCTATATCCAGCTAGCTAATAAATTACCAAAAGGAACCGCATTTCCATTTTCTTCTGCAAATGGATGTATTCCAACCATTGTATTAGAGAGTCAGTCAGTATATATATATATATATATATATATATATATATATATATATATATATATATATATATATATATATATATATATATATATATATATATATATATATTCTTACCATCACCAGCATTCATCTGTTATGAAAAGTGCAAGTGGAATCTGTCTCCATTGGAGATAGACTGATGATAATGCCATGACTTCCAATAGTCACCACAATGCCAACTTGAGAATATTGCTACTGCTATTTTACATGATGGATGGTCATATCAACAAAGAGTTTTCACTAAAATAGTTTGATTTTAAATTAAAATATCTTGATTGGTTTTTTTTGCACAAGATATATACCAAACCCAGTTTGTTGATGTATTAATAAAGAATACATTAAATGATGCCAATTTCATAAACTGTGTCCCCACCCCACAAAATGATAATAATAATTGTTGTTATTGGTTCAGTGCTGAGTATAACTGGGGGAATAGTCAGGGAAAATCCCAGTATGAAACACTGACCCATGGAAAGCAAGTTTTCTCACACTGACAAGATTTCTCACATATCCACATTGAATATAAATATTTTCTTTTCTTTGCAGAGTCTGGAATGGCTGAAAAAGGAGGGACAGGAGAAAATTTCTTTAGTGAGTTTAGTTTTTAGCTAAGATGAATTTTCTCTGCAGTTAGTTGAAGTTTGATTTCTTTAGCTCTATTGCTTGAGGACTAGAAGAACTTCTATGATTGGCCACCATCTGTCATTTTGCATTTGGTGTCTGTTAGAAGCTGTTACTGCTACTGTACCCCGAAACTAACTGGTGAAAAGTCATGAAACTTGGCATTGTTTCATCCTGAAGCATAGTTTGTTCTTGATGAAATAGTGTCGCTTAAACTTCCAATGTGGCCACATCTTTCAAATGATTTCATTACTTCTCCTGGTCATTACAGTACATTTCAGTGGAAACTTCATACAACTTAAAGATGGTCCTAAATTCAAATCGCGCCAATCTAACATCCAGCATGGCTGCCATGATGATTGGTAGGTTGGTTTTTCTTCTATTAAAACAGTCTCTCGACATGTAAATAATCCTAGATGTAAATGGTGTTGATTTAGTATTCAATAAGGCTGCAAAAATTGCCAGCAGAAAAATCTTGCTACTACCCCTGTAGAGCAAAAGATCGTATCATCATAGGGTTTTACTGAAATGCTCTCTTTGTCTTGTGGATGGTCCCAAATAAAAATGATGCTGATCCTACATCCAGTATTGGCAGCCGTCTTAAAAATCTAATTAATGCTACTCCTCCCTGATCATATTGATATTAAGCTTTTACTAAAAGACATATTTATGAAATATTGATAGTCTGATAGGAAAAGAATGCAAGAATGGTCACCATGGTGGTGTTTTGTACAGGATCCATTGGATCCAACTCATTATACCACAGGACCTTGAACAAGCTGTCCAGCTGTCACCACCCTTCCCAGCATGGGGATCTTTTGTTGAAATGGTCCAGCCAACTAGCATTTACATGGATCTTAGTGATGGATCTGTTTTTCTAGCTGCATCATCAGTGGCATACCTTAATTATTCTATGAGAAATCTGTCCATCGTTGATAGCTGGACAGTCTTCTATACCACAAGCATGCAGACCCACCAAATGCTGGGCAACCCCATTAGCAGTTCCGGTATTGCTAGTCTTGCAAATGTTCACTAGTTATCTACAAGGATGAGCTAGTGACATTTTCAAAGAGGATAGACTTGAGGCAGATGTCACCTGGTATGACTTACCAAGGGCTGCAAGTGGGCCCAATTTGGAACTTGAATCAATGAGTATGACAAAACTCCTTCTAGTCAAGCATACTCAGATCTACCATAGAATGGACTGAATTTAGCTTTAAGACCTCAGACAAGGAAATTTATAAGTTTATGCATTGCTAGATTTCAACAAAGAGGATGAGACATTGTCCTTCCGACTCCATTCCCAATCAACCAAAATTAAATAGTTTAATGACTGGCTCTCAGGTAGAAGTATTGACCTTGGAAATTCCAGGATTTTCTTCTCAAAAAGCCAATTCCCAGTGACATTCTCATCTCGCTGGCATAAAACTCTACATACTCAGTGTTAGATTTGACCTCATTAGCGATCTTTTTACTTGCAGAGAAATCTGAAAATAGCCACTCTTGCTAGGCAACAGCCAAGATAGCTGGGATTATTAACCAGACAACTCATCATACCATGGCCAATGTCTTGATGGCTTTGGCCAACTTAAGCTGATTACAACATGATGCATGTTTGTGGTCCATGTTCTCAAACCTCATCATACCCTAGCCTTATGGATGATCCCATTTGGGGATGAATTGAAGAAGTTCAGAGGCAGGCAGCTCAAGAAATGCTCCTCCAACTTAATGCTAAACCCACACAGGTGTTTGGGAATACTCAGCCCCTGCCAGTGTGAAGGGACAGTAGGTGGCCTCAGAACAAGGGATCTTTTCAGTCAGACGTGTACCAATAAGGATCCCAACCTAATGCCAGGAGATAACAGTTTAAACAACCTAAGAGGCAATTGTACAGAGGTGGTAAAAGACCAGATTTCTCTGGCCTTTAAGCCACCTAACTGTAAACATGGTCACTTATTGAAAAGCAGGTGGTAGGAATTGTGCAAAGGCCACACTCACTTGAGTTTTATTCAAGGCTGTTTCTTATTTGGAAAGAAAATGGCAAGTTGAGGCTGATCATTGAATTGATTGACCTCAACCAGTTCATTGCACCACTAACATTTAAGATGGAAATGGCGAGATCAGTCAACCTCTCTCACTGAATGGATGATTATTCCATCAGTATCAATCTGACTGAAACATATTTTCATGTCCCTATCTAACATTCATGACTGAAATTTATTCATTTTCTTAACCATGACACAGCTCATCAGTGCCTTTCACTTCTGGAAAGATTGACTCTCAGGCAAAGCAGTCCTTATTATATCCAACAACTCTGTGATGGTGACCCATGTCCTCAAACAGGGGGCACCAAATCACCCCAACTTGAGTGTTCTGATTTTGCAGTTTCTACATTGATGCAGAAATCTCCATATCAGTCTACAAATGAGGCACATTTCTGGCAGACTCGATGTCTTGGATGACATCCTGTTCAGGAAAGACCAAGTCCTTCACTTGGAATGGTCTCTCCATCATTCAGTCTTCTCTTGGATTTACACACTTTGGTCAACCAATGATCAACCTTTTCACAACAAGGTGGAATTTAAAGTTACCCACCTTTGTCTCTCCAGTCTTGGACCCAGAATCTTGGGCTGTAAGTGAACTCTGTCATTTGGGATGGGTTGTGGGCATTTACTTACCCTCCCATGGTCCTGATAATGAAAATAATACTGATAGAAAGCAGATAGAAAGGCAAGATGACAGATTGGACAAGTCCTGGGTCACCAATCTACTCAATCTAGATATGCCCAGAAAGATTGCGGCCAACTTGAATCTTCTCAAGCAAACCTGATCACAGGTATTCCTTCACTGTCCAGACTCTCTTCTTCTGCATGCTTGGCTCTTATCAGGGCAGCCTTGTGAAACAAACTATATAAACCTTGGATTTTGAAGAGATTGTTGAGAGCATGAAGATCATACACTCTGAAGGCTTATGAGGGAAAGTGGTATATTTTCAGGGACTAGTGCCATACCAATAGCATTGTCCCTCAGAGTGCCTCATACCCTGAGCCTTGTCTCTGGCTCTTTGAGGAGAAATAGTTGGCCCCAGTTACTATCAAAGGCTACAATTCCATGATATTGGACACATTCTGGCATCATGGTAGATGTGATATTGGGCATGATAAAGAGCTATCAGATCTTTCAGCAAATTTCAGTCAACCAAAATCCCTCATTGTTTCAAAAATGGAATCTGTTCTGGGTTTTAACATGGCTCAATTCAGATAAATTGGAGACTCTAGCTCACACTTTCCTTAAGTTGATATTATGTTTCCTGATAGCTTTAGCAAGCAGCATGCCCTTTTTGTTGACCTGAACATATTCAGCTCACATCAGATGGTTCGGTGGTCTTCCTGACACAGCTGGACTTTGCAGCCAAAAATAGGTCCATCATCATTCACTTGCTCTCTTCCATAAACAGGTTGATAATGCAAGGTCATGCAATATTAAGTTTGTGCACTCAAGCTTGAAACATACAGAGACAAGTCATGGCATGTGCAAACACTTCTACCTTACAGTGGAAATGGGGAAACAGGATATCACACCTCAAGCCCTTGCTTCATGGCTGAAATGGGTTTTATACTTATCTGAGGTCTCACAAGCTCAGAGTTACATCATAAAGATCCCTCATAAGATTTCATGAGACTTGAGCCATCTCAGTGTGATCTGAGATTTAATGGGAGCTGTTGTCTGGCATGCAGAGTCAACCTTCGTCAATTTTTATCTCAGACATTTATCTTCACAAAGGCAAACATTGAACCTGAAATGTCTGGTGGTGACAGCACATATGACCACCAGACCCAATTAAAGCAGTCTACACAGCCTCATTGGATTCGCCAGTGAACTTTTGTAGTTAAGAAGATTTCACCATTTATCTTCTTAACCATATGTAAGGCTCATAGGTCAAGTGACCCTAGTCTATGTTGCTTATATAATTAGGAGAACAGGTTATCATTTACATGGTGAATCCATCTATCATTCCCTAGAAAGACATATGAGATAGAGGTCAGATGTTCAGCATTCCCTCCTCCTATTCTTTATTCTCCTAACATAATGTGATTGGAAACATATTTGGAGGAGAAAGCAAATTTGTCAATTTTCTCGGAGAATTCTTACCCAATTGCATTACTTAAAACCCTCCCAACGACCCATGTGAGCATCCTCGTTAGTTCATCATGCTGCTAAAAGCTAGTGACACTTAGCAGTGGCGAGAGGAGGTAATGGGCAAGAGTTATTTTCCTTTGTCTATATGAGATATACAAGAAAATATGATTTTCATCTGTTAGAAGGACTGGATTCACTCCTAATTTAATATCATGGGGTATTATTCTATAGAAAATTTTCTTTCACAAAATACATATGGATTTAAATAAAGCAACACTTACCTGTCTTCTCTAAGTTATCTAAAACTACTGCAGAAATCTTTTTAAAAAATCAGGCCTTTTGTTATAAAAGCAGAGGCTTTTATAAGGGACATGCTATTCGCTCACACCAAGTGCTTTTGTGCAAAAGTGCAAAAATGTGAGCAACCTGTGCATATGGTCTACCTACTGAATTACCTTATGTATCCAACAATATTTTGATATAAGATTTTTGGTATACATTCCCATATGAATGAGAGTGAGAATAGATTTTATTTAGAACTATTAGTATCAGTGATACAGGTTTATCCAAATGATGTTGATTCATCATGAAATGTGGCCACCATTATTAAAAAGAGAAAATTCTTTGAATTAATTTTTTTTTAAACTGTTGAATAAAATTTACCAAACTTGACAGAATGAATCCTGACATGAAGACTTAGCCCAAATGATGTCAATCAACCATGATATGCAGATTTTCTTTCTGGGAATAGAAAAATGTTCAAACAATAACTTCTCAAAAGCTGTTAAACAAACTTTAACCAACATTATCTGCACCTGATGCCATCAGACATGTCCACCAAAACAAATGGAAAGGTTAAATGATCTCTTTTAAAAAAAGGTGAACAGAATTTAATCGTTTAATGGAATTTAATTGTTAAATGGAATGAAGACCTTCACATTGTACAAATTTTGCTAATCCACCATCAAATATGGAATACATTGCTAAAAACAGAACAACCTTGAAATCACTTCTCCAGAAGGTTAAAGAGAATTGACCAAACTGGACAGACAGCATAATGTTATGATGACATTTCACATCAGTGCAGAATGGTGTCAATCCATTTTCAAATTGGTTGCAGTTAGCAACAGCCTTCCCTCAAAACACTTTTCACATAATCCTTTCAAAAGATTTGTACTACTGATGCTGATCTGCTGTCAAATATGGTCACTGTTACTAAAACTAGAAAAAAGCAATTTAATATCTTCCCAAAGACTGCAAAATGAAATTTGACTAAATTTTGCAAGAAGCATTTGGGTATCGATGGCTTTCAGTTTTGTACAAATGATACCATTACACAAATATTGCCATGGATCTAAGAATTAAAAACCACACAATATTTAAAAACTTATGAATCCAACTTAACAGAATTTGAATAAACTTTACAAAAAGTATATCTGCACAGAGGGATTACAAATTGTGCAAATGATAACCAATCCACCATCAAGTTTGACTGACATTACTAAACATAGAAATAAAACTAAGTGATGACTTCCCAGAAATTACTCAGCAGAAATTCTGGTAATAAATTTGTTCAAAGATAATGTTATGACACTTAAAATGGAAAATCCTTTAAAGGACTTCTGAAGAACCACTCAAAAAAATCTCACAGATTACAGAAAACATAATGACATAAGGGGCTTTCAAGTTAATACAAATAATGCCAATCTGCCATCAAATATGTATTCTGTTACTCTGTTACTAAAAATAGGGAAAATATATAATAAGTTAATCTAGAAGCCTCAACTTTGATAGATTTTGTAAAAAGTGTCCAAACTTAAACAGCTTTTAGATGTGTACAAATGATACTATTTCAACATCATATATGGCTACTATTACTAAAATTAGAAAAACAGAACTTTATTTTAAAAAAATGCTGAACACAACTGATTAACTTTGAAACAAAACTTTAATAGGGGCCTTTAATTGTGCTTTTGTGCCATTATATATAGATGAACATACAAACTTTTTCACAATATATGCAGTAACAAAATCAGAAGAAAGAAATTTCAACAGCATGCTACTGAATTATATTTTGCTTTGTCAACTGCTTTTGTGCTTGGCTATTAGGCAGATATCTGAGCTAGAAGAGCAATCTCAGACCTACTTGGGCCTCTTCTTTTTTATGAGTTATATCATTTTCCTTTTTATTTATACCACTAAATATGTGTGTGTGTGTGTGTGTTCGAATAATGCAAAGTATCTTGGTCAGCACATAAGACCACTTATGACTACTTATGGACAGTACTGTTGTCATTTGATAGATTAATAAATAGGGGTAAAGCTGAGAAATTTAAGGATTTGTGGTTTTGAAACACGGAAATTATGTGGAGAAGTGCTAGTCATCTGTTAGGCACTTCAGTCATGGAGACTGATTTTTAATAGTGCTGATTCAACCATGATTCTGAATGTAAATTAAGGCCTGAAATTTTCCAGGAAAATTGAACATAATTTGGTAAATGTGATGTTGAGCTTTTTGCCTCAAGACCATTTTTTTGTTGTTAGCTGCCAAGATATATTTCATATAAACCAGATCCTGAAGCTTCTCTTGATGATGCCTTTTCTGAATCATAGAGAAATTTCACTCTGTGCTTCAGTTTCATTTGAGCTCAACAGAAACTGGAGGGAAGGTGGTTGTGGTAGCACCAATCTTTAGTATTCAGCCATGGTCTTTTGTGTCGGATCAGTCATACTTACTTGCATTTTAGATACTGTTTGACTTCCACTGGATTCTACCATAACAGTTAAAAAGCTCAGCTTGGAAGTGTTTTAGTTGTAAAGAAGGCAGTGGAAAATTATAAAACTTGCCAACACAGTTACAATATCAGAATCTTCAGTAATGGATGTGATTTTATGACAAAACCAAATCAGTCCATCTTGCTCATGAATGCATTTTGTTTTGAAATTCTTAACTATGTTTTTTCATAATAATATAGTGTTATCAATACAGCCAACTCTGCTATTAGATTAGATTGAGTTTTGTCAGTTGGTTCCAGTTATTTTCATGCATTTGTCATGTTCAGCTGCATAGTAAATTCTCATAATTTATGATGCACAGTGATTTTACTGTTTACCCTACTTCACTTCTGTCACAAGATACAATCTAAATGTTTCATTGGCTGCATTACTGAAGGTTCAGTGAAACTGGAAAATTAAAAAATACATATCAGATTGAAGTTTGATGATAATTTCTTTGAATCTGTAGTACCCTTAGGGATCATATAACCCACCCTCCCTGTCTCTCATCTTGTATCATGTGACCTCTAAAGACTGACCATTCACATGACCTATGTGTCATCTCGTGTGATCATTAAGGGTACTACAGGTTCAAAGAAATTATTATCAAACTTTAGTTTGGAAAGTATTGTTTAATTTTCTAATTATGTCTCCATTATTAACTTGTAACATCAATTAAGTATTGTATATTTCTTACACAACTAATCTGTCAGTTTTTGACAGCTTCTTATCTTTGCTAGGTGTTAGATGGTGTTCTACAGTTTTGTGTCTTGCATAGGGTTAGAATTTTAAAGAAAAAGAATTTCCTCTGGTTCCTTCGCTGGTTATATTGGCAATTTAAAAAAGACCTTATATATCTGAGGTATTGTACCAAGAACCTTTAATTCTCTTTATTTTGGTGTATGATTGATGGGTGTAATATGGGTTTCAGAGTATATAGCTTGGCCTTACTCCAGATATGCACCTTTCAAAAAACTGCTAGCTCCACTTGGTCATTTTCACTTCCTGTACTTCAGAGGTATTTTGTTAAAAAAAAGAGCTGATAACTTTATTTACATTTGATCTATTTATATTATTTGTTTTATTTATTTTGTTTTATTTATTTTTTATTTTTATTTTTATTTATTTTATATTGCACTTTCAGAAGCTGGTATTGTCTAGTTTGGCAAAATTTGTTTTCCCAGTTTTAACAGGTGCTAAAGATGCTGTACTCTATAGACTAATTCAGGGTGATTTTTTAGCACAAGAGAGCAGTCATTTTAGTTAGCAGTTGCTTAGATCATGTACATTTTCCATAAGTACAATATCCAAAGAAATGTCAGCCACATTACATCAAAGTAGCATATAGGTATGCCAACATTCTCTCCACTGTGCATGTTTCAAATGCCAACAACTTCACCTTAAATATGTCACTCTCTCAAAATTACATAACTGGTGAGTGCCTCCTTAGTATTTATCCATAAAATGGCTTTTTCCTTTGACAGACAGGAAGAATTATTTACCCATTTGGTACATTCAGGATTATTCCTAGTGGTGGGAGATAAATATTGGCCACATTATTGACAGTCATTTGCTGCAAATTTGTCATTTGGAAAAGCAACAAAATATTCTTTATTTTTCAGAACTCACTATAAAGGTGGATCTTTTAACTAAGCGTTCAAAAGAGAATACTATAGAACAATTACAGAAGTGTTTTCAGAAGGAGTTAGCTCAATTACGTCAGCACTTCAAAGATCATGCACAGCTACTTGTACATCATGTGATAAAAGAGAAGAGTAATTTGGGATTTGAATTTTGGGTAAAGAATAAAGAAGATTTGGAGAAGCTGAAGAAATCAACTGAAGATGACACTCTTGCAAGAACTCTTTCAGAATATTCTAACAAGAAAAGACTACACATGGACCTTGGGTTTCTATCTTCAGAAGGCTTTTGCTTCAGATTTACAATTAAGGAAAAACAGTATCTTCTTGGTTTACTTCATTTTAATGATGAGTAAGTTTGTTCTGTCTCTATTTTTCTCTGCTATATTCAGTAGAGGGGCATGTAAAGATGTACTTTCATAATGTATTTAATGTATATCACTGATAGTAATGTTTGAAAGACTTGATGAAATAAATGGTAAATTTGGCCCAAGGCATATATATGAAGACCAAATTGTAAAGTTGAATGGTCAGTTATAGTTATATTACAGCCTCAGTTTAATGTAGAACTTTTTCCATTCATCACCAGTTTGGATTCTGTTCAGTGTGTTAAGAACCTCATGGAATGAAATAATTGTTACTGTCACAATAGCCTACTTCAATTTTCTCTTTTCTGACATTTGTGATGTTAGTGACAATGTCTTATTTAAAACTTTATTCTTGCACCAGAATTTTTGTTTCTGCTTATTAACTTTTAAAATTTATGAGTGAAAGTGAGTTCAGTATTAGGCTTAATTTTAGAAGACCTTGGTCAAATAAGGCTGATATACTCAATCTTTACCTGTTCTTAATTCTCAGTTTTGCTATTGTGTTTTATACTTTTTCTCAAAACCTACTAACTCAGTCTAGGTAAAATAATGTAGGAAATGTTTCTTATAACAATTTCTACCAAAATATTCCTTTAAGATATACTTTATCATAAATGTGTCCTGGTGTATCTATTGTATATTTCTCCAATTTTCATTAAATTTAGAGTTTTCCATGTACATTACCAAAATTTTGTCCAAATTTGGTTCATTTAGCAAGCAGGCAGATTACCTACTGTACTTGCAACAAGTATTCTTATCCAACTTAGCCTCCATGACGAGGATGAAAAACTTATTTGATATCTCCAGATCCAGTTTTGATCAGTTTTTAAGTGAGCATGATTAGCAGCAGCTCAAGTGCATCAAGGCATCAAGCTTGTTCAAATACAGGTCTTGGGTACAACATCTGTGACTGCCATTTGTATTAAAAAAATAGTTCAGCAATTTAGTTATAATTTAAAAAACATCTCAAGATACATGGATGAAGCTGAGAACATATTTTTTATTGTGAGGTGGTGTGTCATGTACCATTGTCAGGACACTATCTCAAAAGGTCAGTGTTTTGTACAAGGAAAATTAATATTTGAAACTGTTCCAAGACTATAGGATTTGTTCTGCTCTATTTTGTTATCAAACTTTACACAAATACAATGTATGTGTGATTGTGTATTGCATTTTGTAATCAACTCTCCAGCTTAAAGTTAAACATCACACAAGAAAAAATATATTATTTAAAAAAGAACAAACTATTTCCTTCTTTGGGCTGTAATTATGGAACTGTTGAAGGTACTTTGAGATATTACCCAGTGTGCAGGATGCCCCTACAATAAGGATTTGGTTGTGGGGGATCAGGGTGGAGTACTCCCAATATTTTATTTAAACCATTGTAGAAGGCCCACCCAAGCATGGTTTGGTTAGAAGTTAAATTAGTGAAAGATAGATATACAACTCTGAGCCCCCCACAGCAATGCCAACTGCTAAATAATTAATTATAGAGAAACCGGAGAAATTCAATGAACAACGATTTAATAATAATTCAATAGTCAAATGATTCAAATTTGCCAAGTACACTCCTTCTGCTTGACCTTTTAATAGCCTGTTGCATCACTTGATTAGCAGTGTGAGATAGATTTCCACCTGTCCTTGTATTCTACTCATTTGTTTATTCTTCTATCCTATTCATCCCAGTTCCTTCTCCTCTTCCTCCCTGACTTTCTCTAAATTCCTTCTCCTTCTCATCAACTTCTCTATACTCTTTTTACTTCTCCACTTTCTCATTCAAACTCCTTTTCCTCCTTCTCCACCTTCTTTCCACTGACTAGACTTCATCGACTCCAAATGCTATGCTAGTCTCCACCTCTTGGAGACTTGGGACTCGACTGAACCGAAAATTCTGTCCCCTAAAATGCTTTATGTGAAAACACAAAGATGGTACAATATTCTTCCTTAGCCCTCTCATCTCACACTACACACAGCCTATCATCAAATAATGGTTATTCAATTTCTTTAGTCCCACATTTATTCACATCAAAATACTTGTACATTCTTGTGTGGTAAAACAACTTCATAATAAAATCAGTTTCATTACTTCTTATACATAAAACAATAAATTGCTTCACATCAGTACATACTCCTAATTCCATTATGCTAAACAATATTGTAATAATCGGATGCATTTCTTTACATTACAGTTCATACAAAGTACACAAAAGTAACTTTATTTGCACAGTGATCTGTCTAGGCATCTACTAACTCTTTTGCTTGTGAGTTTAAAGTTATAATTCATATATAAATTGTAGTCACACCCTCTATCTCAATTCTGATTGGCTGTCACTGTGACCCAATCCAATCAACTTAGTTAACAATGTCCTCTCCCTGTTGGCCCATGTTTATCTCTGAAAATTTTTTAACACCAAGGTTTGAATAATACAAGCCTTTATCAAATAACAGGACTGATTGCTTATGCCAACTCCAATTTCTGGTGGGTCAGGGTAACCTTGCATAAGGGATTAACACTAGCCTGCTGCAATGTTAAGACATCAAACACATAATCATAGTAATACACTAGCTTATACATGACTGGATAAATGGGGTTAGCAAACATGACATCCAGAAATACAGCACATGTACCTACTACCCTATACCATAGATTCTAAGTCAATGCATGGTCAGGGGCAGACAAAATGAAATTTTGTAATGATCCATAAATATCCTATATTTCCAATTTTTTTTGTATGGTAAGGCAGAATAACAATATAACAATGAATGAGAGTGACTAATTACTAATAATTAATAATGAGCAATAAAGCATCAATACCCATATTGTTGTTTGAAGGATAGATACATGTCAAATTTATAAATAGAAAGAAAACTCCATAAACTTCTTTTTCAGGGCAAGTGATTCTGATAATGAAGGCACTGAAGAAAAAGATGTAAGCTTTTTTCATAGCAGTAGTGTACTGATGTCATAAGTAAATGGTAGTAAAACAAAAACCAACAGTACCTTGGATGATAAAAGAATATTTCTAGTATTCACTTGATGACAAGAATGATTTTCACAGGCTCCATATTATCAAAACATTTTGGCAGGTAAATGGAAGTGTAGTATTGTTATAACTACCAGAATAGATAGGGTGAATTGATGTAGCATTTATTTATGAAAAAAGACAATATCCTTCTTTCTCCCAAAGAAGTAGAAAAGCTAACAAAAAATATAGATGCAGACAATCAGGTAACCTTATTTCCACATTAGATCTAAGCAGTCACTTTCAACCCGAAGTAGGACACACTTGCTACAGTCATTGTGGTCAACCCATTCATTGCAATCAGCACAAACAGGGGTGTAGTTTCTTTGATGAGTCACCAAACATTCAGCACAGGAATTCGGGCATAAAAAGTGCTCTCAGTGTTATTAGCTTCTGACATAAAGCTCTTGATATATTCAAGGAATTAGTAAATCTCTCCCTCAGTAATTCATGCCTGGATTATACACCTCATGAACCCATGTGGATCTGGCAGCAACACTTTATCAATTAAATACCAGTTAAATAAGTTTTGTCAAGTGAAATTTCTGTTTTAGTTCTATCTTTTAATTTGGTTTCAGTATAATCTTAAATATTATATTCCTCATGTATTAAAATGTATTAAAATGTGATAAGTGTCAATCTGCCATTACAGTATGTTGACAAGCATTTCTGCCAGAACCTAATTAAGTGCTTACTTTGATTTGATCTCTAACAAGGAGAAGTGTTGTATTATTATAATCAGTCACAAATCGACCTGCTTTGTATTATCATGCTAATTTTGTCTTTTGTATCAAATCATGATGGTGGAATTAAAAAAGTTTATGGAATGCAAATCCTACCTGTGTAACATCTAATGATCATGGTCATGTGTCAGGTCAATTTCAATTGGCAAATTAAACCATGTTATAAATATTATTATGTACTTAACATAATTAAAATATTTAATATCAAGCAATGATTTATTCTACTCATTCACAACTATGATAAAAAAAATTAGCAAGGGAAGTATGTGAATTAAGTACTCTGTGGATAAAAAGCTTTGTTTCATAAATTTGGTTCATTAATAAAGAACCAAGTTCTCCAGAGGTTGCGGTGAACTTAAAATTCACAAATTAGCACTCAAGAGGTTTCCTGTTTTTGAAAAAAAAATATTTGTTTTGTTGTGAGTCAACAATAACACTTGAACATATCCACCACATATTACAAAACTATACATAGTTGGTTTTGTGTACGGACTGCCATCATTAAATACTTAGGTTGGTGTGAATAATTTGAGATTCAGATAGATCAAATTATTCAGTGAAGAAAAGAATTTTCATTTTAAGTGATCAAATAACTAAAATTGGATGGATTTGATGGCTTCTTTTTTGTAAATTAACCCACAAGAGAAATATCAACCTCTCAAACACATATAGACTATATTTAAACAAATTAATACAAAGAAAATATTCTGGAAGTAATGATTTCTGAGATTGTTCAAAATTATATAACCATATTGCAATTTTTCTTACACATAAAGTTGGTAACAGTTTTCATATTTTTATTTTTTTTACAGATCTTTTCAAGACTTTCAATTTGGTACTTACTCAGTACTTGAAATATCTGAAACAGATTCCATGAAACATAGTCCAAATCTTTGAACAATTATTAACAAGAATTAATCTTGCTAAATCACTGTGACAACATTTGTGTTGCATCCCTTTAGGTAAATGGAAAGTTAGTGATAGTAATGGTAGGGGAAATATTCAAGTTCAACAATTTCAATCTTACTTAGACCATTTCAAGTCACAAGTGAGGTGTAACCCAGTACGACCATTGGACTAACTGCATAATGCAGTCAATACAGTCAAGTGTGATCATCAGCTAGAACATAAATCTAAGCATAAGCATCAAGGCTATACAGAATGCTAAATATTGTTCAGAACAATATGGTGATAGAGTTGCTTATATGACAATTTAAACTCCATGAAATCAGTAATTCCATCCTTAATATGCAACCTTTCAAGGTCATACAGTACCTTTTCTGATGGTCAATTTCATGCTTTTCTTACTCAGAAACTATTCTCTGGATTGGCTGTCTACATGATTTATACACAGAAGAAGGAGAGCTCTGATTTACAAATTTTACTACCTCGTAGCTGCAATATTCTCTGATAGTGATCAGGTGTTTTCTTGAGACTCAAAAAAGTGTATTTTGAGGTCCCAAAGGTGGGTGGTGGTAGATCAATATACATGACCACAAAATGTTATGTCCAATTGAGAATAAGTTGACTCGTCATATAAGTCTATAAAAATGATTGGAAATTCAAATCTGAATACATAAGAACTAATGGACTGTTTTTCTCAAAGCATAAATACTCCCTCAGAGAAATAAATAGTTGGTAGAATTAGAATTGTATCGAATATCATCACCATACATAATGAAAACACCCACATAATCAGTACACTAACCTGTCATTAAATTAAACATACATCAAGTTTCTGTATTTAAATCAATTGGATGGCAAAATATATTCTTAATTTGATGCAGTCTTGGCTGCTCTTAATAGAGGGTTTGAAGGTAATGCATATGTCAGTAGTGTTTATCTTTGTACTGAATAGAGACTTTAACTGTCCAAACTTTCCTGCTGGATTCACCGAGAGAATTCTGCTCAGAACTGATTTGTTCATGATGACCACAATGTTAGTGTTGTCAGAACTTTATATGATGAAGTTTTGAAGTTTGACCATGACATATGCTTGTCTCTGTAGAAAAATCTCTCTCTCTCTCTCTCTCTCTCTCTCTCTCTCTCTCTCTCTCTCTCTCTCTCTCTCTCTCTCTCTCTCTCTCTCTCTATATATATATATATATATATATATATATATATATATATATATATATATATATATATATATAATGTACACTGTATCAATGATATACCACAAGATGTATAAAGTTTTTATTATAAGCATACAAGGCTTGCTGAGTTTCCTTTCAATGAAAACCTTATACAACCATACATTTTGTGCACACACAAATATATATATATATATATATATATATATATATATATATATATATATATATATATATATATATATATATATATATATATATATATATATATATTTGTCATTTGAATGGAGTTAAGATCTACTGTATAATGGTGACATTGTTTGCAACTTTGTATCATTGATAATCATTGTAGATAAATCCCAAGGAAAAGTACACATGTATCATTACAAAAAACCATATTCTTGTAGGTTTCTTGGAGTAATTTCTTTTTCAAGGTTTTAATCTAGCCCAAATTCATTTTCTCTCTCCACATTTCTTTGTAGTTTGTCTGTTATACATGAGGAGAGGGGAACATAAAGCAGAATTTAAGGATTGTGATGAATATGTGTACCATATTATCTTCATGTAAAAAATGAGGATTATTAATACCTTTCATCATTATTTTCATACATCACTAATGATTAATGTGTGGAAATTCATCGTTGATCTAGACTCAAATGTAAAATGGTCACTGTTTATATATCATATTATTGCGCCATATGCGGATCATAATTTGATATACCAATAGTATATATATCACATTTGGGACTGTCCATTTCATTGAAGGAAGGGGGAGAATATAATATTTTTAGGCTTCTTTATTGCTTTATCAACACAGATCAAAGGTTCAAATGTGGGCATAGGCTTACTATTTGACTTTCAATCTATTTCATGGCTAAATCATCCTCAGAAAAATGGGTTAATTAACAAGATTAAGATTAAAATAATGAGTAATAATAAAGAGAATAATAAAGAAAATTCATCTGAATGTTTATGACTTCATTGTGTTAAATATGCTACATATATGTGGTGCTCCTATTTTGATGGACTTTGTAAACTTCAGAATAATTAATGTTGATATGATGTTTGCAGTATGTGCAAAGAATTAAATGCCTCCACTAACTGTTGTATTGACAAAGTAAAACTCTGTCAATGTGGAGTTTTTAAATTTATTTTTGCTGAGCTATATATGATACCTGAATGACACTCTTGAAAAGTAAATCACACTTTAATACTATTCCAACAACTGAAATAATTGCATTTTGCATCTTATATATAAAGTGAAAATCTGATTTAAAATGAATGATGCTGCTGATCGAAAAGTTTATTAAAGTTGTATTTGGCATTCTCATTTAATGCAATTATGTGCAAATTAGCTAAATGGACTCTCCCGCAGCAGAATTCAACATGACACATCATCCTTCCTGTGTCAGCCATTTAAAAGTGATCTCTGAAGGATGGTTGTTTATCTCAGACTGCCTTACAGTTTAATTGCCTCTATGTCAGCTGTATGTCTGAAGATAGGCTGAGCTTTGAGCAGGACTATTTGCTGTTCATACATACTTCAGATTACAGGCAATGTTATATCATTTTAGTCAAGAAATATATGGGTTTATTTTGTTGTTGAGAAAGCTTTGAGACTAAGATTCTAGAAAATCAAGTTTTTTTATATAAAAAAACATGAGCATGTCTGGAAGTTTAGGAGTCCAAACACATTTTTTATTTTACATGGCAATTATAGCAGGTATGCTACATTTGCAATAATGAGTTATCTGTGGGGATTCAAGTCTCAGGCTCGGTTTGTGTAGGTGCATGAGAAAGCATGCTAAGCTTCTCGTGGCTCAGTGGTTCTTACTTGGGTTTTCCTGGGTTCTTCCTCCACCATTTATACTGGCCGCCATGTATAGCCTATGTTGTGCTGAAAAATTGTATTAAACCCCATAACAACAACAACATGTTTTTAGATAGTTATTATATCTCCTACTTTGATATAGTGCTTTTCTCCATCTTTGTCATTGGGCAATAGTACATCTGGTATATCTTTATATATATAAACTTTGACTCTGACACAGACCTATAAACTTATCAGCCTTATAATAGTTGGTGATTTCAGTACCCTACCATAATTATCAATCCACATTAACTATTTTCATAGCTATCATATATTGGATAGATTAACTATGGGTGCTGTATCTTAAATGCCATAAGTGCTGATTTATAAACCTACTATTCTAGATTATTTATACTTAACATGTAGTGAAAATACTGTCATTTTGGAACTTTACAAACTTATTATGTTCTTTTATTTATTAATTTTTGCAGCCAAATCAGTCTTTACCTTCAGCAAGCATGGATGCATCAGTTCCTAAGAGACAGCATCATGATTCAAAAGCACATACTGCACCTGTATTTCATGGAAGAGGCTCAGGTGTTGGTATGCACCAGACAAGCAGTTTTAGTGAGCCATTGCTTCAGGTATACTACAAGTTTTGATAATTTTGGAATCAAAATAATCTTCTTTTCATACACCTGTCATAACAAGGAGTATGTTTAAATATGTTATTATAATGCACATTGATCCATTCATTCTGTTGCAAGCTTTATTGCTGCACAATATTTCAGGTCTCCACCATCTACTGTAATCAAACTTTGAAATTAACTTGCATTTGGGATGAGGGCAAGGCTATTTAATTTTAATCACTGGTCATGGTCATTGTTGTGATTCGGATATTAGTAAGTTTCATCAGTGCATTGGTCTGGTATAATAATGTCACTTTTGGGTGTCCACTGGAGAGAGACTCACGACAGGTTTGTATGCAATTAAATTATTTATTCACATGTCAAGGGTAAAGTTATTGGGTATAGAGGACTTTACTGCTAGTAAATACCATCCCATTCTGATACTCCTTGCCTTTAATACAGTTTTGTTGTTATCCTTCGAACACAGAAGACAAAGGAGTGAGCTTCATGCTCCAACAATAGAGCAAGGAGTCTAAGGTTCAATGGAAATTGCAAATTGGTTTCTCTCCTTTGCCAGACCAGATTCTTTTTTTTTCTTCATCAGAAGAACAGCTTCCATCAATTGTATTTGTTATTCCCAGTCAATCTTATTTGTGCTGGAGATGATCAAGATTAACTTTATGTCCATTTAGGGCTTTACATTTTTATTTGGCAGCTGCTAAAGAGAGAAGACATGGTAGGAAGATATTTTCCTCCCCATTATGGGTTCAACCGATATTTCAAATTCTACCATTTTCAAGGTGGATTGGAAAAACTATCAGGAGAGCTTATCAGTCCCTTACTGAGAGGGACCTTTCATTCATGAATATTTAAGATTCATGTCATTGTTAGCTTATTTTGTTTCTGGAGGATGTGATGAAAGGTATGCTTTGGTGATTTCATGTACACTACTTTCTCCTTTTACCTTTGCTTATTAACTCACCAAAATAAAGGTGTATTTTCCTGAGTCTAATTGTTGTAGCTCAAAATGTGACATATGGATACCGTCCAGAGATAGTCCTTTATTTTACAATAAAGGTGAATATTCCTTGTGTACAAGCTGTTTTTCATTTTTCCAGTTGTGGGATCATCAGCTTCCCACTAAACTGAGATAAAACATTTATCTGTGAAATAGCATAATATTGCATATTACTAGTACTGTATTAAAATTTATTTTGTTTTAGTTATGCAGGTAAAACTAATTTTAATGATGTAATATCCTAGCAACCCCAGTCAAAATTACAAAGTCTACATATTTGCATTTTAATGGTAGAGTCATATAGAACTTATTCAGAACAGTTTTAATATTTTTAAAAATGATGATTAGTTAAAAAGTTATGACTATTTGAATACTGGCAAAAACTGGCTTTTCTGTGAACTTTTGCCTTATATAAATGTATGTTTAATTTTTCTGAGTCACGGACCTGACACATTTAATAAAATCAGTATTTCCATCATAAATTTTAATCTAAACAAGATCTCTACATGAAACTTGGCAGTCTTATAGAATTTTGCCTGTAGAATTCAAATATCTGCAGTAAATTAAACTATGTACACTAGATTTCAGTGTAGGGAAAAACATAAGGGGTTAAAAAAATAAAATTTTCTTCTACCAGACAATTCAGATACTGGACAAGATATTTGTTAACACATCATTTAATTCAACATTGGCATAAATTGTAAACAGTTCATCAAATTTTCTATGCTCTGAGAATGCCCACTGACATCCAGAATCAGCAAAATTCAGCAAATGTAGATTATTTTTCTTATAAAAGTTAAAAATTTCTATCACAATTCCATTTGAATGTCAAATATTTTACAAGATTTTGATGATATTGTATCAACACTTATGCCTGCAAGAAAATGTAAATATTAATGAATTTTATATGCATTTGTAGATAATTCAAAGGTTTTTTAAATAAAGTTTATTTCATAAAAATGTTATTATAAATATTGATTTTAATACAAATTTAGCATACACAGTATAAGAAAAAGTTGATTTTCATCCAGTTTACTGATGCGGAATAGGCACTGTCAGGGGTTGCTAAATATCCCTAGTTGCTATTGCTGAATTCTCTCTGCATGCCTGACATTTATATCACATCAGCTTAGTCTGTGTCCTGAAAAAGAATAAAGTCCCAGGAGCTGGACCAGGAACATTCTAGCATGGGTATTCTAGATTCACATGGTTCACTCTTGTGAAGACGTATTTTCATCAAATGTGATTTTTCATCTTGAAATAAGCCAAATGCATAATAAAAAAATGCAAGTATAACATTATTTAAATTCGTTTAGGCCCCCCCCCAATAAAGACCACAAATTAAATTTAATTTTACATGAGCAGTAAGCATGACTGTTTAAAGGCTATAAGTTATGGGCATATATCATCGTGTAATGAAAAGTCATTTGTAGAAAAACTCATTAAAGCTTATTTTGAATTGTTTTAAATCCTGCAACCTTAAATAATTCTTGTATTATCTTATTTAATATTCTTTTTTCATATTGTGTACTGGAAATTGATTTTATAAGCATGACCATATAGGGCTGTTTGGGAATAAAAAGCTGCATTTGGAAATTGTTTTTATAAGTATGACCATGTTGATCAGTTTGGGAGTAAAAAGCTACATTTTTTTGTTAGACATGTTGTGTTCTGGCAGGTATAATAATTGTTGTACACATACATATATTTTACAGTTTTTGTCTTTTTGAGGTATCATTCAAAATATTGTGCATCTGTATAGATAGAGCATAGTATGCCCCTGAGAGCCTCATGGAAGAACTCACACTTCAGTTCTCAATGTTCATAAAAACATCAATGACTATTCCTTGGCTTTTCCATGCAATCAACATGAAATTGATGGAAGTTCCACAGAAAACATTTCTGCATGCTGATATGTATTTTAAACATGGAAAATTAATGGAATCTTGTAGCATGAGAGTATGATCACATACATCACATGGAAGTTATATGGAAATATTGTACTTTGGCTGAAAAAGATTCCATAGAATACAGTCCAGATCTTGGAAGATATTGATGATATTTTTGATACTTGGACGGATCTGTTCATCAGTATAGTGAACAAACATGCCCCTTTAAAAACACACAGGATAAAGAAAGACCACAAGCTAGGCTGGATGTCCCCAAAAATTTTAGAAGCAATAAAGCAAAGATACAAACTAAAATCAGTAGGAAATCAAACTGAATATAGAGTTTGGAGGAATAAAGTTAATAACATGATATGTCAAGCCAAAGAAGTGCACTACAAAATATCAAAATAACTCAAAAGCTATATGGAAAGTGTTTGCAAAGTTTGGTGCAGGCAAATGTAAGAGTAAAACTTAAATTTTATCCCTCAATCAAGAGAGCATTTATACCGATAATCCAACTGATATCTCAAATATTTTTTAAAACTTTTTTTGTTCAAATTGCTGAAAATCTTAAGAACCAAGAACTTTTTCTGATCTTATGGAACTCGGACATTTTTGTGCTAAAAACTACCAAACAATATAAAGTTTGAATTCCTGAAATGAGTCCAGACTTTGTGTTGAAATATATTAAAAAATGGATGTAATGCTACAGGACTTGATTGGACCAAGGTTACAAAAGGTAGCTGCACCTGCAATTGTTGAGACCACTAAGCTTTCATTTGCAATGAAAGTGTTAAGTCTAATAATTTCCACAAACATGGAAAACTGTCACGGGTTACACCACTACTTAAAGCAGGACCAAAAGATGATGTAAATAACTACAAACCCATCTTTGCCCTTCCTTTTGTCTCCAAATTACTAGAAAAACATGTAGATGATTTTCTTCTCAACTATTTGAACACTTATTATCGTATTCATGATAATCAATCTTGCTTTTGACAGAATCACTCCTGTGAAACTGCACTTGTAACTTTGATTGATAAATGGTTGAAAGTATTAGATCAAGGAGAAACAGTAGGCACAATTATGGTTAATTTTTTTATAAAGCTTTTGATCTTGTAGAGCATGACATTTTGCTTGTACTGTATATAAATAACATATATAAGGCCTCAAGGTAGAATAGTTCTGTAACTAAATTAGTTGCCTTCTCTAAATAAAGTCTTTATTATTATTATTATTATTATTATTATTATTATTATTATTATTATTATTATTATTATTATTATTATTATTATTATTATTATTATCATCATTATTATTATTATTATTGTCATCATCATCATCATCATCATCATCATTATTATTATTTTTATTATTATTATTATTATTATTATTATTATTATTATTATTATTATTATTATTATTATTATTATTATTACAACAACAGCCTGTGAATACACCTCTAAAAGTGGAAAATGTGGTCTTTAACAAATCCCCACATGTAGAATATGGACTTGGAGAAATTTTCACATGGAAAATTTAGACTTTAGCAAATGAATCTAGAATGTGGACTAAGAATAAGGACTTAAGTGAAAGAATACAGATAAACTTTAGAGAATGAAACTGTTAAAATTGACATTATCTTGATATATTCAGTTGATTTCATATTCAGTTACTAAAATACACTAGCATATAAATAACACAGTATTGATAATTAAAGCAGAAATATATAAAGATTTAGAGCTGTTCCAGTAAAACATATATCCCCTGGGGACAGTACTTTAAAAAATATATGTAGAAGGTTATGTTTAAGACCATTTTGATTCTGATAGTGAGTGGAGGGTTGGTTTAAAAAATTACTTCTGGTGTGGGTTGTGTTAACAAAATCAGAAATCTCATGTATGGGTGTCAGAAAAAGTGAATATATGATATTTAAATCACATCTAGACCCATACATTTGTGGTTTTGATTAAAAAAACAAATACAAATGTTTTTTTAACTCACACATATATAACCAGATAGACATTCCATTTCACTAGGCTCTCTATCAAGGAAATGGTGCAGCAGTCCTTTGCTATCGAGATGACAAATTTGCAAAATTTCTTTTAAGTGAATATAGTAGAATGGTTCAGTATAATCCACATGAAGGGGAAGCAACTATCCTAATTTTTATAAAACTAAATAAAACTTAAGGTTAGTCATCTTTTTGCTATACTGACACAGATATTCTGAAATCAAAGCCACAAATGAAAAATTTAAATATACAGAGAGATTATAGGAGAAATATGTCAAGCAAAAACTATGTGGTATGACAGTAATGCTTGTAATTTATCTTGGGATGAAACAGTGGACAATCTAAAAGATGCTGTGAATAACATCAAAAATCACCTTACATCTAGGATTAGAGCTACAGGGCTATTTCTTGTTGCAGATGCCAATGAATGTAATGTTTATGTGCAATTGAAACATGAATGGTCTATATACAGTGAAACTAGTAAACATGAATATTTTGAAGTAAGAGTAAAGGGTCTCATTTTAGACTGTGAGCAATGTTGCTCGAGACTTTATGCTTGACAACTTGCCTACTGTCATTCTAGTGTATACAGCAGATGAATATGGACCAGTGACTTATTTGACTAAAATATTACAGTGTGTTGAATGAAGTAAACTGATTGATAACTTAAGGTGTCCTAATCATGATCAGACATTAAATGCAGAAATTGCATCAAAATTGAGTGATTTAATTCTTCTAGCCTCAAATTTTGAAACAAAAGAAAAATACAGAAAACATTTAATATTTATCCTTATAAAATTGACTAACAGAACTTAATTGAATAAACATAAAGTATATGGAGTTGTCTTTGAAAAGCATGGCATTAAATGCAATGAAGTTGAAATGTCTAACAGCTTGGAGAAATGGACTATAACTAAACAAACATGCAAAACACACTATGAAAGCAAAAGAAGAAAGAAAGATATTGGTTCAAGAAGAAGGTTCAGGTAGACTAATGCTGGCAGAAAAATATCCAATGTCAGCAGCTTGTTTGCTCTCATTATTTGATAGTGCACAACAGGGATTACAAACACATCCATGTCTAATTTGCGAAAAATTGTTTGTAAACAAAAAGTCTTGGCTGGACATGCCACGGGCTGTTTCTCTGTTACAACAGGTTTTTGGAATACCTATATCTTTGTCTGCTGTTTACACATACACAAAACTTTTGATCCAAAACATTCCAAGCAAAATGGCATCATGAAGGTAAGGCTGTGAACCTGGAAATTTAAAATAATTTAGTAACAAAGGATGTGTTTTAGCAAGAGATGATAAGGCTTTAGTTCATACAGATGTAGAGGTTGTTAAGCTATTATGATCATAACTGGGAAAAAAGTGCGGAAAAAAACATTATCAATTACAACATATCAGTTTGTTAAAGTGTTGCAGCTGCAAGAAGAACGTGTTATTTCTAAGCATAGTTTCTGTTGGCATTACCAAAACTTTGTGTACAGGGAGGTGAACCCTCATTAATTAAAATTCAATATTTTGAACCCTTCACTGCATTTAGACACATGAATGAAAACTTTTACATTATGTCTTTAGATCAATATACAAGTCACTTTTTGAATAATGGCTCATTTGTCTCTCTATTGCTTGTTATGGTTAATGGAGGTGGAAACGAACATCCATGTAATAAAATGACACAATTTTGTTCAGTGCTATTAGATGATTGCACAATTTAGACAGATTCAAAGTGCAGAGCTTGGCTGAAGGAGATTCAAAATATTCTGTGGGGAAACTTCACACAGCAGAAAACAGAGCATTAAGTCAGTGTGGAATCATCTCATCAAAACTGAGAAAGAGTATGATGAACAGGGCACATTCAATTTAGAATAATTCTATGAAAATATATCAGCTACCCAGGAAGAAGCAAAAAAAAAGAATTGATGGCACATTTTATTCATCAAACAAAATAAATACATATGTTGTACCTTAAACAATGGACTGGGTATTGGACCCAAATTTTGAATCTGTAATAAAGAATTTTCCTGGTAAGAATGCATCCTATCGAATGGAAAATAATTTTGTTATAAAGCCAAGCGAACCAATATGAGGAAAACTCAGTGAAAATATGCACGTGTTAAAGATAAGGCAGTGAATGATTATCGACTTTTAATGAAAACATGATCCAAACATATCTACTCAAATGCATTACGCTTTTGCAACGTACAGAACAGATGATAGTTGGTGAGGTTTCTCTGTTAAGAGATATGAAATACAACCAATCTTGGATATGTCTGCCAGGATTTTTCATTACCTTTCTTATTAAGACACATTAATGGTCATTCTGTTGCTTGAACAGGAAGGTGAAGCAAAAGATTGTTTTCTTACTCCAGATTTCTTTTTGCCAACCAGAAACATTAAGCACCTACTGAAATCAAGAGAAGATATTTTCAAAGAAGACATGGAAAGTATTTGCAATCTTGTAGGTGTAAGTTGTGAGGATATACAAATGTATCTTTATCATTTGAAAGAGAAGGAAAACTTAAACTGAGAGAAAAAACATAAGTGAGAAATTTAAAGTTACTCCGCTTGATGTGCTTAATATAAAGTGGCTGATAGTATGTTTTGCACACTCTATTAGGATTCAAGAACACCCAGATAGAAAGTTAAAGACAGATATATTGGAGAAGTGCACAAAGTGATTGCCAGAAAGAAGTTGTCAGAGAAGGAAGTTGATGCATTGGTCAAGTTTTGTATGTTGCAGAAAATCTGAATTAAACATACAGAAGGAAAAACTTAAAAGCTGTGAAAGAAGTTTCGGTTTATTTGATTTTAGGCTTTCATAAAAAATTGGAGTTTCATTGCAGCTTGTGTTCTTTATTTTAATAGTGTTGTTTGATACTGAAGCTGTACTTGATATGGGGTTAATGCCATTTCAGTTCTTTGTATCCTACATATGGCAGCTGGTACTGAAGATGGAAGAAGATTCAAAGAATCTGATGGCTGTTGGCAAGTTTTCACAAATACACATTGTACTGGCACAGTAACTCACACCAGTATAGATGGCAGTTGGCAAGTTTTCACAAATACACATTGTACTGGCACAGTAACTCAAACCATTATATATGGCTGTTGGCAAGTTTTCACAAATACACATTGTACTGGCACAGTAACTCACACCAGTATAGATGGCAGTTGGCAAGTTTTCACAAATACACATTGTACTGGCACAGTAACTCACACCAGTATAGATGGCAGTTGGCAAGTTTTCACAAATACACATTGTACTGGCACAGTAACTCAAACCATTATATATGGCTGTTGGCAAGTTTTCACAAATACACATTGTACTGGCACAGTAACTCACACCAGTATAGATGGCAGTTGGCAAGTTTTCACAAATACACATTGTACTGGCACAGTAACTCAAACCAGTATAGATGGCAGTTGGGAAGTTTTCACAAATACACATAGTACTGGCACAGTAACTCAAACCAGTATAGATGGCAGTTGGCAAGTTTTCACAGATACACATTGTACTGGCACAGTAACTCAAACCAGTATAGATGGCAGTTGTCAGAAAAGGCAGGACATGACAGTGATGTCTGTTCATTAGATGGACATGACATGATGGACAGGACATGACAATGATGTCTGTTCATTAGATGGACATGACATGATGGACAGGTCATGACAATGATGTCTGTTCATTAGATGGATTTTAGAAAAACAACTGACAATATTCATAGGTTTGAAGACATTTATTATGGTCAAAAATGGTACACTTGTATAACTGTGGTATAAATGATAAACTTCTGATGCTGCTGCTACCATTGATGCTTCATTTGATGTTTTAGTTCTCTCCTAACTTCATTTCGAGACAAGATCTCAGGTTGTTGGTAGATCATTATGGCTTAATTTACACTATTTTCAGCACAAGCGAATCTATATACAGCAGCCAATTTTACTACTGAGGAAGACATAAAAGGCAAAAGTTTAAACCAATATGATGAACAGCAATCACAAAACATCACTCTGCCAAGTTAGAACATGTGATGCTGATGCTGTTGACAAGGAAGAGTTGACAACAATGATGTTGAATTAAAAGTACACTGGGCCAAAATAATTATTCCTTAATTTTCATCCATTTTTGAAATCTAATTCAAAATGAGTTAGATTTAAAAAAAAAAAATATTTTCAGGACATGGACAGCCATTGTATCAAATATTTTGACCACATCCAGTTGGGATGAAAATCATGGCACTAATTTATTGTTGCCTGATCATAGCAGAAACCTGATCGATGATGATGATGATGATGATAAAATGATTGAACAGTAAAGCTGTTAAATCAGTGCTTTGACATGCTATATAGTTCTTGTAAGCAGCTGTTACAAATGCTTTTCATGATATAATTGTAATTTTACATTGAATTCTAACACAGCTAGAATATTTTGATACTATAAACAATAATACCACTCACTGCATTGAAGGATGATTCTATTTGTGGGTCAAGAAAACTCAGCAAAGATATGTCACTATCTCAATTCCCACCATTGATCTATACACTGTACCTCCTTAAATGAAGAAAGTTAATTAGCTTGGATTATATAACTTCAAAATCATCCTGGTTCAATTCCATGTCATATTTAGCACATTAACCACTACTGTAAAGCTCTTTATTGAACAAAAAGTAAACTGCTAGTTCTGGCATTCAGTTTTCATACAGATTGAGCAATTACATTCCCCTCAAATTTGCAGTTAAGCTATTCTCTGCTGCACATTTTTCAAATGGTTATGTATCCTGCTTGAAAATTTGAATTGCCATGTTTAGTAAGCATGCTTATTCCCATCAGTTTCCATTATGTGATGATTCATTAGGCAAGTACAAACTTTTGACCAATCAAAAGGCTCTTTACAGGGATCATATATGGAGCAAATACTTATTAGGAAGCTGTTTGTGGAATGGGACTGGATAGAGCAGTATAAAAAAAAGTTTCAGAGACAGTATTTAAAAAATGGTCCATATTGAGGAAAATCAGATTTAGGTCAGCAGAAAAGTGAAATTCTGCTTTAAAATGGAAAAGAAGAAAACGGTCTTGGTGTGGGCAGTTAAATCCAACTGCATATAAACAAAACTACAACAACACAAAAATTTGAAAAAGAAATATAACAAGGTAAGATGTGGAAAAAAGCTGTTGTTCCCAAAATGGAAAGTAAATTCAGCTGTCAGAAAGAAGAAATATAAATGTTGCTGAAAATCATTCAGATTGTACAAAACACAAAACATACATTTTATTATATCTTACTGATACTGTATTTGTTACTGAAATGTCAGTGATATTACAATCACAAAATATCACTATATTTTCAGAACTTTGGCAAACTCAGTGAAATTGCAATCATAAATTCTCATTGATATTTTCAGAAACACTTGCAGTAAGTAAATTTCAATTACAAAACTTCAATGATTTTTCAGAACTTTTGGTAAAATCTCCTAAAATTACCATAAATTTTAGTGAGAAAAAAAGGACATTTGAATGAATGTAAAAAAAATATATCACTCAAATTTGGCTGAAATTTCAGTCACATTTTCACTAGGGTATGGTTTTTGTGTAGCATATTTTAAAAGGTAGCAAAATTACATATTTTATCAGAGAAAGCTTAGATCAAATCCAATTTTTAATCCACCTTGCATCAAGTCCAAAGATTCATCTCTGCTTGTAGTTCTTGTGATAAGAATAGTAATAAGAATAGTAAAATGCAATATGATGGCAGAGAGTAGGTTGATATCTTTGTTTACCTAAATATGATTATTCTTCTTGTTGACTAACTCTTGCAACAGATACCCTTGGTCAAAGATCTTATAATCATTTACAATGTAATAGGGTTTGGTTTCTTTTTTTGTCACATCAACACTGAAGGTCAAGTTACCACACTGAGGTAAGAATAGCACCTTGCCTAAAGGCAAACCATGCCTTTGACATTTAATATGAACAGTTTACCATTGATAAAGATGCTTTCAGCTGTGACCTTTGTTTCACATTTTAGTGAAATAAAAAAATTTGTTTTAAGTTCATTATTTAGACAGTGTTTGTTTTAGATTAACTTTTATGAAACTATATAAGTGGATGCATGTCTTGACAATCTTATCAAACTTGGATTTACATGTTCATTTGATACTTTAGTCTGATTTGAGTTAACAATCTGCATTCAGCATATAACCTTTTAAATATCTGAATTATGTATAACGTACCATCCTACCCAGAAGATACTTTCTGATTAGTGCAAAAGAAAGCATGAATAAAAACATTATTCAATGGCAAAATGCCTATTTACATTAACAGCATTTTGTGATATGATACACTTTACTGTTTAATTTACATGTAATTGAGTAAGCATTATGCATGCTGTAACATTCAAACCACCCTTGTGGGTGGACAGTGTTCTTGGTATCACCAATCTCATCTGTCCTTTCTAGAAGTTGTTCTAAACTCCAGACTCAAATTTCATTAAAACAAATGAAATATGAAATTTCTAATGAGATTTTACTGAAACATGAATCCAAGCTTTTAAAAGGTAAAGTGTTCAGGCAGTTAGAGTGGATTTCAAAACTGGTGTTATAAGCAGTCTAGAGGAGCAAAATGGATTTTTAACAATGAGATCATTTAACAAAGATTGAGAGTAAATAATTCTACAAACTTTTGGAACTTATTCAAATAGATTAGTTCTGCAATATCAAGTTTTTACTACTGACAAGGACATTTCCAAGCCATACCATTACCCAGTACCATCTTAGACCAAATGCATATTAATAACAGTCAATTGTGTTCATGAACTTCTTAATAACTTTAATTACTTCAAAACTCCAGGGCCAGACAAAATACCAAAATATTGCTCCCACTTTTTTGTTGACTCAATTGCTTATGTGCCATGCTCCATGTCATCCAGGTCATACCAAAGACTTACAAAAAAATCCACCTCGGATGTGTGTTTGTGTGTTCAATTTCCAGTCGAGTCATACCAAATGCTTATAAAAATGGTACTAACAGCTGCTTCACTTGGTGCTAAGCATTAAAAGTCTAGTGTTAGGACTGGTCAACCTGGTGTCAGGATAATGTGACTGGGTGGGACATCATGCTACATGTCTGTGGCATGATGCCCCATTGCTAGACATCGATATAAACTGCCACACTGCATACATCATAGTGATATGACTGAAAAATTGTTAAAGCTACACTGGGGAGTGGCTTTCTACATGATTTAGCTATGTGAGTTTAGTGATCTCTGATTGGTAAGTTAAGAATGCTTAATAGTTATAACATCATTACTCTATAATTGCATAGTGTAATTATGGGCAATATATGTTAAATGCCTGGTGTACCTAGTTAGCAAGCAGTTATTTTTAGATCATTTGCTGAACATATCCAGAAAATATAGCAATTTTAAAACCTTATAATTATATTACATTATAATATGTTTTAAATTAATGCAGGAAGATTGGCCACCACTCTCTGCAAGCAGGGTTGATGCTTATACATCACTTCCTACTGGACAGTATCAGAATGTGTGGGCACAAAATGCAACTAGAGTGCATAGAAGTGATGCATTCAGAGGTGCAGGTGTGGACCTGACAAGCAGTTCTAACCGTCCATTTGTTCAGGTATACATCAACTACACCTTTTGATAATTTTGGAATAGAAAGAGTACTCCTTTTATACACCTACCATAAAATGTTTAAAACCACCAATGCTTGCATGAGTTAATTTTATGGGTGATGTAATAAGGATCAATCTACCTTTTACATTGTTCTGTTATGACAATGAACTGAGCCTGAAAGGGACGACTGAATTACCCCTTAGGGGTCACATGGGTTTCATTGACAAATCATTGTTGGGGCTTGTAACTGTGCACAATAAACTGAATTGTAGTTAACATAACTTTCAACTGAACTAAACAGGAGCAGATATGTAATGTTTTATTTTTCAGAAAAAATGAATAAAATTATTTTTAAAAGATATAAAAGAAAATAAAAGAAAAAACATAAAAACTCTGAAGTACTTGTGTTGAGCAATACAAAAACAAAGACTCAGTGTTTGAAACAATCTATCAGATGCTGCTGAGTTATGTAAAGTTAAAATATAGGAAAAAATGTGAGTAATCTGTACTTTAAGAAATTAATACCAATTAAATAAGTATTGTCAAGCACAATTTATGTTTAAGTTCTATCTTTTGATTCTCTTTCATTGTAATAACCATATATAAGATATGTCCTTTTGTATTTAAATGTAAAAAGTGTCACTCAACCAACACAAGTATGCCTTTTAGCATTTTTTTGCCAATTGTGTTTGCTTTCTGATTTGTGGAAGTGTTTGTTACATTGCTACAATCAATCTTGGTTTGCACAATTTTGATTTTGGGTTTGCAGACCCCAACAAGTAATCAGCAAGTGCTTAAAAATGCTCAATAGTGTTTGAAGATACTTGTAGTTTGAAAGGTTTTTATTTATTGAAGACATTATTAGATATTTCTGGCCCTGTTGCATCTAAAATTATTTGAAACAGTAAAATATTTCTTGTAGGAGATAGTACCACTTCATTAGAATAAGTGGGAACTTAGGTAAAGTTACCTGAGCTAGCATGACCAAAAAAAAGAATTATGATATCTAGTTGCAATAGTAGGAATGAATTTAAAACATATTTTGCTTCAAATTGAAAGTAATAGGGTTATAAACACATGCAAATAAAAACAGTGCTAACTCTCAACAGATGTGGGTGAGATAAATTCATTTTGTCCCCAATGCCACAAAGCACACTGAACTGTGTTGTCTTCACCTAAGCCTAATTTAACTAAAAATGTGTTTGAAGAATGAAATAGTTAATTCTGATATTTTGTGAATTCTGCATACCATAATTACTTTCTTGATCTCATGGAAGGTCCACTATTAAGGGCTGTCCCATTTTCTTTGAGTTGACAGATGATGAAATCTTTATTCCCAGTCTTAAATTCAACAGAGATGTTTAGATAGTAAGGCCTTCATCTCCTGAGGAGCAATTGCAGAATGAGGGAGATATTCTTGTGTTGGTGGACTCTAAAGAGTTTGAAAGTTTGACCAGGAATCTGCTGCTATAGTTCACCCTCCCCTTGTCCTCAGGACCCCATCTCCTCCCTAAAACTCTCTCCCTCTGGACTTGTGTCCAAAGCCTTTGAGTTCAGAGGTCAAGAAAATCCTCCATTTTGGAGAGATTCATCAGAACAATATTGCACCAAGATTTAATTTTGCTTCCTGATTCTTAGATGGTACAGAATATTTCTTACTGGTTTTCTAGGGTTATGAGTTTGCCAGACAACATAAGGGGTGATCAGTCCTCTCCCCATTCTGTAACTGCTGTCTGGTTCACTCTTCTTATTAGCCCATTGAGCACCCTCCCTTGGGCACATGTGCATCACAAGTGGGGAGTTCAGTAGGACCTTAGCTCAACTTCCAGTCAAGACCCTGGAGGTGCTGGAGCTTAAGAGATTAGTCTCAAATGCTAATCTTTCACCAGCCTCAGTCAGTTTTCTGAAAGTGGAAATTTTCATGCCTAGAAATCAAGTCACACCTTCTCCATGTTCTCAGCATGTTCTAAGGACTGTTTACCTGGAGGCAGTGGTACTCTTCGTAGGTCGAATTCCTCAATGGCAACACAGGCTCTAAGGGACTAATAATAATTGTCCTGGTCAATCAAGGCAGTTAAAAAGCATGTTCAACGAGACATTCCCATGTTGTTGCATGCAATGCAGCCCCAACAGAAGCAACCCCAATTCAAACTTCTCTTTTCTCTCCTCTCCCACAACTCACTAAAAGGGTGCAATAGAGGATGGAATAAAGACCAGACTGACTCTCAGACTTACCTGGTGTCCTAGAAAGCAGTAAGTGTGAGTTTATTATTGATCTTTCTGTCTTAAACACATTCCTGTCAGAGGAGCCATTCAACATGGAAACAACTGCCCAGGAGTGATATAAAGCATTCTGGACACAAATTCTCACTTCACCAATTTTTCTCCCAACAAGATACATCCTCAAATTCACTTTGAGCTGGATGTTTTGCAATTTCAGGCACTGCCATCTGACCTAACCATCAACTTTTACCTGGGTGATGTGAATAGTTGCAGGCCACTCAGTGTCTTTGGGGAGACCTTTTCTCCAGTGCTTAGATGACTAGTTGATGCATAGAGTCCTCTTTGAATCCCTCCTGCAAGATCTGTCCCTCAGTTGATCCACAATGACTAAACTAGTGCTTATTCCAAGCCTAGAGAAGTGAAATTTGATCCCTTCTTAGGATTTCCTTTACATGGAAATTAAATTCCTCATCAGCCTAAGGTGAGTCTGTGTTCCAACGAACAGAATAGACAACATATTGTCTTTTTTGCCTTCACTCTAGGCCATGAGTTTTTCTCAGTTTTCCTATACCTTTCACTCAAATGGTCACTGAACTCCATGGCAGACATAGGAAGGCTTCACTTGTGCCATCCCCAGTTTCTGTTTTTGGCAAACCTTTGACTGCACATAGATTCTCCATCAGCTGAGATCTCCCTGGGGTTTGAATTTCATCACCATTTTAATTGGTGGTGAAGTCAGGACTATTTTCTGATGTGAGTCTCAATTCACACACTGAAACTCAACCACTGTCTCTCCACTTTTGTGTCATATTCAGGTTGGGCTCCTTCTCTCTGCCATGTGTTTCCTCTTCCACTTTTTTAGTGTTGATACATTTTCTCTGATGCTATGAAAAGGAAGCATTTTGTCAAGTTTCTAAGATAAGGCATGCCCTTTTCATTGAGTTTTGTTTTCAAGTTTGGCCAGCTTGATAGTTTTTTAAAACATTTGCTTCTTTAACCTAATGGTCATAAACTTGTGTTTGCATGACAGGAGGTAAATCTATAGCCACCCCATTCCCCAAATTGTTAGTCATACTCAGTGCTTCCTTGTCATCAGCATAGGCAAATTTTCCTCATATGTTTGAGACCTTATTTGTAGGTAATTGGCAGTGTGTGAGCATACATATTCTTAACTTGTTCTGATTCTAAATACATAAAATTTTCCTGCTTGAGAGGGTTCATCTTATATGGGTGTTGTTTGTCCTCATAGGAACATCTGGAAACAAGTACTCATATTCGAATAATAGCTATTTAAACTCATCCTTTTCTTGTTGTTGCAAATGCGAAAGTTTCTGGTCCATATTTTTCATGATTTCCAAATTCAAAAGATTTGTTGCTCCAAAATCATTAGATTCCGATTGAATTTCTACATGTAAATCCTCAGTTTGTGGAACAGGTACAACTAAATTAATTGTATGATTTACCTGGCTATCTCTCTCAATATACTTGTAAAGTGGGGAGATTTAAACAGTAAAATTCTCCTTTTATTTGGCATTGTTAGCTAGGGAATGATCTTGTGCGGTGTAATTGCCTGAAGTGGATGGATAGATAGAACATTACAGATAGCTGGGGCAAAGTATTAAAAGAAATAAACAACAAGCCCCTGTTCAATAAATAAAATATATAAAATTCTAATTAACATATAATCAAAATAAAATCACTTCCCATAAAACCAATTTACTAATTCAAATATACTCAGTTAAAGCATAGCCAAAATTCACTTTCCAGTTCATCTGATTTTCATTGACAGAATTTAGTTATAGTGTATGACTTTATAATCATTTTTCAAGTGTTGAATTTTTTTAGTGCAATTTCAAAGCTTGACAGCATCACCTGTTGGCTGTCTTCTATCGACTTATTTCCCACTTCTAAGCCACGTGCTTGGTTCTCGGTTAACCCTTGACTTTTCTGACTTCCGTATACCTTCTTCTCCTTTCTCTCACTCTGATTACGAAGTTGTCCCCTTAATTATATAGTATCCCTCATGTTAGACAAATTCCACTACTCATATATATATATATATATATATATATATATATATATATATATATATATATATATATATATATATTTCTTGAGCTCAGAATTAGGTGGTTTACACTGCACAATTATGACCTAATGTGATTTTAACCAAAATTCTACATATTGAATGTTTAATTACATGCAATCTGTCAATTCTCTCATTGAATTAATAATTGAAAAATCAAAGAATTAAATGGCATGAAACTAACATATCAATAATCAATCCTACAAAATGAATACATAATGCATGCATGCATCATAACATGTCAACACATTTGCAAACAACCAAACAAATGAAATAGAATATTAACTTGGAAACTAAAATTGCGTACCTTATTACTGTTTCTTTTTAAGTCCTAGCCTATAGTCTGTCCTTCTTTGTAAGACAACTGTCTGGCCTCTTTCTATAGTTCATGAAGAAACACTACTCTCCAGCTTCTCCGGAGTTGACTTAGTCTTCTGTCAAGAAAAATCTGACTAAAGAATTTTTGCAAGAGGTAGCCCTAAATTGTTTTCCAAAGTGTATACCCTTAAATTTCCCTGACCAATCATAAATAACTGTTCTTAAAATTTCCTCCAAATAAAAGTGTCTATCATCGATTTCACCTGCCTGAAACATTCTGCAAAAAGCTTCCTTTGAAAAATCAATTATTTGACGTGCACCCCCTTTTTGAACTGATACAGGTCAGAGTCTTTTTATATGTATACTATGTACCATTAAAAAAAACCCAGTCAGATGCTCCTTTTATGTTTAGAGATGAAATAAAGAAATAATCATTGAAATTTCTCGAGACATTTCTGCTTTGATTATGTTAACTTGAAATAACAATTTATTTAACCTTAAGTTTTAATGATTTTTCAAAATTCAACACATCACAATACTAATACTTCATTAATTTACTTAGGTCAGAGTACAGTAATTATAATTTAACTGATTCATTTTCTTCTTAACTTTGTAAGGGCTGTTAAACCTAATTTGAAGACAAATTTGAAGAATGAGCAAGAGAGAATGAACTATATCATGAGACTAAAAATTTTCTCTATTAAAATTCTGTGAAACCATTATTTTACTTTTGACTTGAATTGCTGAATGCCATATATAAGCTTAACTAGCAGGAAAATTCCAGACATAAAATTTGATCCTTGACCAGATTGGACAGATTTGGGAAGGCCAAATTGGGTAAAAGAACATTATCAAAGCTTATACTATAGTTTTGGTTTTAATATTCCTCAAAGGAATTGTCTTTGGGAACCTCGTTGATGTACACATTATGGTCAACAGGTATTGGTTTCCTGACTTGGTCTTGGGTTAAAAGGACCAACACAATCTACAATTATTCTATTAAATGGTTTGTCAAATGCAGGAATAGGTTGCAGATGAGCCTTAGGAATCTTCTCCAGGTTGAGTTTTCCTACCATTTAACAAGTATGACAAGATCTACAGAATTTACAAACATCACTTTTGATTTTTGGCCAATAGAAGTGAGTCAAAATCTTGTGATTAGTCTTAAATATTATTATTATTAAACCCTAAATGACCAGCCAGAAGAGTTTCATGGGCCAGATTAAGTATTTCCTGTCTTTAAGGTTTTGGAACTACAGCATCATAGTTAACTAACCATCAGGTACCTTGGGAAGTCTCCATTTTCTCATAAGAATTCCATTTTTATGAAATAACAGACAGGTACATCATCAGCTTCAGTTTCATCAATGGCCCTCTGAAACAAACAGGAGATCTCAGGCTCTTTTTCCTGTTTGACAACAAGTGATTGTCACGATGATTAGAATAAAGAGAATGAGTAGTTAAAAGAGGATCACTGTAATCAATATCTTTTGATTGATCCAAACAAGGAGTGAAAGTGACCTCATCAAAAGTCTGAGCAGTACATATGTCAGCTAAAAGAATGCTTATAACAATCATTCTCAAGAGCTTACTTTGACATAGTAACTGCACAAGCTGGGTATAAACCAGGGAATTCTTTTCAATAGGATCAACTTTCTAATCCAAGGAAGGCTTGTCAATCACAAATGGATTAACCACAACCTTGTCTCCAGCTAGGCTATTGCCTAGTAACAAATGAATGCCTTCAACAGGTAGTTTATACACTATTTTGACTGTCGCAGGTCATGAAAATAAGTCTGATGACAATTTTACTGAATGTTAACAAAGCTGCACTTTACTTCCTGAATGAAAACACTCTCATTAGAATAGGACTTCCCAGGAAAAGGCAAAGTACCTGATAATAAAGACTCAGAGAAGCTCCTGTATCCCTTAAAATTTTAATAGGGATAGGATTAGCCAAATCAACCAAGAGTGATATAAAACCCTTTGACATTAATGGTTCATAATTCTCCATAATAAAATCAGACTGGAGTTTATTAGACCCAACAAATGAATTGCTTTCAATACACGACCATGACCTTGACCTCATGGAAATAAGAGCATTTGGGATAGGTATATCTTGATTCTGGTGCCTATATTACACTTTGAAGCAATCAGAAATGATGTGTCCTTTTTTTCTTGCAATAGGTACATGTAGGAAGGGACAGGGATTTTGAATCAAGCTTATCAGAAGCTTGCGTTTTAGAAGTTGTGCCAGATTGAGTTTTAAAAGGAATCATATTAGGCTGAAATACTCTTTTTTTCCAGTAGACTGCTGAGTGAAAGATTTGCCTACAACAGGAACTTTATGAGTTAAGAAATACTCATCATCAACAAGAGCAGCATTTTTATGGTTTCAATCTTATGCTCTTCAAGATGAGTCTTACTGTCACTAGAAACACAGTTCTTGAACTCTTCAAGTAATATGAGTTGTTCAATATTTTCATAATCATGCTCAACCTTCTTCGCTAAGCACCATCTCTCAAATAACTGCTATTTTTCTCATGCAAATTTGACATAAGTTTGTGCAGCTTCTTTTTTGCAGTTCCTAAATTTTTGACAATAAGCCTCAGGGACTTAACTCATAATCCTTTGAGATGCATTCCTAAACCAAATCATAGTCAGTATTTTGCTGTACTGACAGGGAGAAATAGATTTTTCAAGCTTTGCCAAAAAGTACATGCTGTAATATAATTGAGTCCAATACTCCCTGGACCATTTAAAATTTTCAGCAACCATTACAAAATTTTAAAAAAAATTGGTCTACTTTCTTTTTGCTAAAAGGGTTACTAGCCTGATATTCTTTGTAATATCAAAACTTGAATTGTATGTGAAGTCATGCTTTTCACTTGCCAGCTCTATTTCTTTCATTCTAATTTGAAATTCGTTTTCATCCTTCTCTCTGTTGCAATTGCATCTGTCTCTCTCGATCCTCTTTCTCAGATTGTAACTGCATTTGTTTCTCTTTCTCCTCTTTTTGATATAACATTTGTTTTTCTTTCTTTCCTTTCTCTCTCCTCTTTATCAAATTATAGCTGCAATTGTTTCTCTTCTAATTGTAACTGCATTTGTTTGTCATCTTTTTCTTTCTGTAAATGCATTTCTTTTTTTTTCTCCAATTGCAGCTGCATATTTTTCTCTCTCTCTCTCTCTTCTTTTTGAAGTTCCAGCTTCCTTAACTCTAATTCCATCTTATATTTCATTTTTAATTCCTTAACTTTTGTCAGAGTCAGATACAGACTTACTGACTGAAACCAAAATACTTTTATCCAAAACATTCTTCTTTGCCAAATACAGGATCAAAATGTTTTTTATTCTTATTTAAGGAAGATTTTGCTTCAGAAAGATCATATTTTCTGGCAAGTTCACAAAACTCATCTTTTCTCAAACAACTGCTCTTGAGTAGTACCAGAAAAAAAGTCTCCACCTTTTATAACATTGCGAAAAAGCCTATTGTTTACTCTAAAGATTTCAAACAAAATGTAAAATAGTACTTATGATTTAAAAACTAGAGTAATTTAATTTTGAAAAACAATTTTCTTAAATTTTTTAGTGAAAATTCAAATATTCCATGCACAAGACCTCAATTTTGTTTGTTTCTTTATAAAGGCTCATACAAAGTAACAAAGAAATGTGTGATGCCAACAAGCTTTGTAAATTTAACAAAACAAGGTAAAAATATAAGAAATGAACTTGAAATTTGTGAATATAATTCAAAAATTAATCCTGGAATTTGAAAATATAAGTCCTATCACTAAAAGGTTCTGAATGAATCAAAGTTCGAATCCTGATGCAGTTCCAAGATTGAGGATGATGACATTGGATGAACTCGTACTGATGTCAGTAGTTCTTTGTTGAATCACAACTTATAATGTTCCAGTTTAGAATTCCAGAATAAATTTCCACTAAATGTCTTTGTCCAAGCATTTTGACAAAGAAGACCATTTTCCCGGGTAAATAAAAAAATTTTAAATAAGAAAATCAATTTAGATGGCAATAAACACATAATACCTCTGAGCCCCGATGGTATTTTTCTGTGACTGACTAAATTCACAAGAAAATGTCTGTCCTAACCCACTATTTTAGATCACATGATGGCTCATGTGATGGGTTACATAATCAGTAAATTCAAACAGCAAAGTAAAATATTTGCCAAATTGCAAGTAGGCCAGAATAGCCCTAAGAAATGAATTTAAAAATAAAGCTGTTTACATCATAGCTAACACATAGGTCAAAGATGATCTTGGTAACAACCAATCATTTTCAGTGTTTGCCAATCTCTGAATCAAGGTGAGCTAAATACAGTGATAAAGCAAATACTTTGCATTCTAATCAGGTCAAAACAGAACAATGAATTTTCTGAAAAAATCAAATCCCATGAAAATTATCATTATAATAAAATGTAATGAAACAAAAGTAACATAAAAAAGAATAAAAAATTAGCACACAAGCAATTGAATTACATATATGTAACACTATACGCTTCTCCATTGTCTGCATCACCATTTTGAAACCAAAGTCATTATAACTGGCTTTACATTAAAATTGTGTTGCATAGCTAAACACCATCATCATGTTTTACAGCAAACCAGAAGTTGAAACATGCTTGCTATCTATGTCAACCTAGTACACCTCTACCTTGATAATTCACACCCTGATAACTCATGAAACCACTTGTATGGTGGTGTTAGGAATGGATCCCAATTTTAAAAAAAAATTTTTAAAAATTGACTCTTATCTGTTGAATGCGAAGAAAATTGTGAACAGAATCAGTAAATGAAAACCTTGATATATTGCACCTTTTATAACTGAAAATGGTATAATGCATAAAAACTTATTATCAATCGACATTGTGAAATTTGCTAATATTAATAAGAATCAAATATTTGTTACATTTTTTTGTTGTATAAAAAACATCCTTTTTTGTCTTTTTATGTGTCATAGCTGCCAAAATAGAGGTTGCAAGTTTGAAACTTGTGGCATCCAAATTTTTGAATATTTTTACTTTTCTTAAATTTTATATTCAAACTTGTTTTTAAACTTACACATCCCAGATTTTAAATTTTTATAAGTACTTTTTTTACATTTTTATACTAAAACTTCCACTTATGTCTACCATCATAAGACAGGCAATTAAGCTGGTTCTCAATACACTGTAAATACTGTAAAATATATGGCATATAGTCATCAATTAAAAATTCTCTTAAATGCTAACAGGTGGCAACATTGAAAGTCATCAACATCAACTGAATGTGTCTTGTCAGGTGAAATTCATGTTTGAATCTTTTAATTCTGTTTCAGCATAACAGTATAATTGTGGCATGTTTTTCTATTAAAATATTAAAAGAATATTGTGACCATCATGTCGATACAGACAATCCCTTCTATTTGATCTACAACTTGGAGAAGTGTTTGTTGCAATGTAAATATCAATATATAGAGACTTTGGCTTTGTGGGCTTCTTTTTTGGTGGCTTCTCTGGTTTGGGATGGTTTGGGCAAGGGCTATTGCATTGTCTGCTGTATTGTGTCCAGTTGAGGTGGAGTGCATTTTGAGAATAATTAAGGTCATTTTAAGATCTCTGATCCAGTCAGGGATCAGGAAAAGGCCCAGCTCTGAGGAAAAGTGCCCTCTTAAAGGGACTGCGGTCCATGTCTGGGATCGTGAGCAGGCACAGAAGCCATTGACTTTAAACCACTATGCTATGCTAAGACATACTTGTGTCTTTTCATATCAAATCAATGGATAATAAAATAGTTTAAAGGCATGTAAATCCTACATTGATAAGCTTTTTTGTGGTCACTAATAAATTAATCTCAGAATCAATCTATTTAAACTAACCTATTGAACATGGTTGCAAATATTATGTACTTAAAAGCATTAAAATATATATGTTGGTCAGTAATGTATCCCATTCATTTGAACTATGATCATGGAGAATAAAGGACTTGTGGACATACTCAGTGAATAAAATGCATTTGTATCATATTAGGATTTATAAAGGTGAAATGAGATAGTGAACTCCAAAATGTCATGTTGATCCATAGATTCACTCAAGGACATGCTTCAGTTTTAAAATTGCTTACATGATGTTGGTTAGGATGATGGGTTCAAACAAAACTAGGGACAGACTGCAAACAATACAAAATTAGATGATGGTGTTCCTATGTCTCGAACAGTTCACAAGGCCCAGGCAGAGATAATGTCAAAAGTATGAATAATGACTCTTGATTTCATGGCAAGCTATAAATGGCTTTTGAGAGTCAAGCACCATCATGGAATATAGCAAACATTGTTTCAGGAGACATATGCTTGGCAAATCAGGTCATGAAATGTAAAGTTATATTTGTCAAATGCATAACAAACTGCAAGTATACAGTATTATCATGTTCTCATTTGTATTCTCTTTTGGGTTTTTTTTAACCCATTATATTCATGTTTGGTGGTGATTAGCCTTTGGGAAATAATGTTTTCCATTCTTCTTTAACTATATCTATTTACCATGTCAAACAAGAATAAAAAATGAAAAATGTTACTCAGTTTTTGACATTGTAGTTTCTCAAAATGACTTGTTTTATAAAACAATCTTCTTTAATTTTGATTGAACAATAAAACTGGACTTTATCCAGTTCAACACAAAATGCAATAATGTAATATGTAATGTGTTTAGCAGCACACACATTAAGTGTACAGAAACCATATGGAATAATGTTTTTAACAATCTCAACAATGTAGTCTATTTTAAAGTTAAGGTAATTTATGAGGAAAAACAAACTACACCATTAAAAAGATATTTATTGACAACATGATTGTAAAATAAGTATTCATCAATGTAATCTGCCACCTGTCCACTTTCACCTCCCTCCATTGATTTCCATTCATTTTTTACGTTTTCTTTAATAAGTCCTGTGTTAACTTGCTGCCTCACTCATAGCATGGCTGATATTTTTGGTCCCCACTGTGTGTATGTTATTGAGAAAGCAGTATAATTTTACTGGTCTGTTGCATGATTGTGACAGTTTACTGAATTGTTACTAAAGTAATAGTCAAACTAGCTACATATTAGGCTGATAAATCAGCCCAATACCTATAATAATATTGACTGTGGTTTGGGGACTGATATTGCCTATTTATTAAAACCTGCAGATATGTTTCTTTGCACACATCATTGTGCATTTTCTACACTTACTGGTATTACTCATAGCTGTTAGTGTTTAATCACTATCTGTGGAAGGGTTCTTTTGGCAATATATTCATTATACACCACACCCTTGATAGTTTGCACACAGCTGGGTCCAAAAACATTGACCGCATTATAAGCAAGGGCACAATTTATTGTGGGACCTATAACAAACAACAAAACTAACAAAGGGATTTACGTAGAGGCAAAAGGGTTGTCATGTTAGTGTTGAATACTCAATAATTGTGCTAAGATTAACTGTGAATAAATATCTCTTCATAGCAGTGTACTTTGTTTACTTTTTTCCTCACAGAGAAACATTAATTTCAGGGTAAAAAACTGACAGTACATGTATATTGAGGAGATCATCAAAACATTATTTCACATGGTTTCCATTCGCTTAACACGCGTACAACTTTGCAGTGTGTGCTACATCACAAATTTTTATGTTGAATTCGATGAATTCTAGTTTTGTTGTTTGATCCAAAGTAGATTTTTTTATACAAAAGAACAATGTCAATTGAATACTGGGTAGATTTGATTGCAGAAGAAGTAAAATGAAAAAAATTTTTACAAGAGTTAACCATTATCAACATGAATTTAATGGGTCTATAAATTTAAAATAATGTAAATTAGAACACAACAATACTTGTAGCTTGTGACACATTTGACAAATATCACTTCACATTTTGAAAACATCATCTTTTATGTTATTCTTTGATTTCTCTGCTACCTATGTATATTGTTTACAGACTTATCTCTCAGAGCTGGTATGGATAAATACATGAGGCTTCCTGATTTGCTGAGCACATTTCTCCCAACAATGAATTTTGTTTAATTTTATGTCGGTGCTGGAGTCTCCAAAGCCATCCATGGCTTGCTCTAAAATGAGATTCATTCTCCATACTTTTTGCCAATTTTTTTCTGCTTGGATGTTGAGAATTGTTCCAAAGATGGGAACACCTTGTTCACAGTGCTGTGTGAACCATGTATACCTGTAAATATTATCTTTAATTAGTTCTCCTTATTATATCCATAACTGTAACAAAACACTACATGCATTTTAAAATGAGTTTGGAAGCCCTTTGATGTTTTCTTATCCAACAAAAATTACATCTCAGTACATGCTAAAGTGAAGACCACAGACCATTGGTCAACTAGTCTTGTTGTTTCATTAGTCATACAAGCATAAATTATAAAAACCTTGTCATTTTCCATCAGAAATTTTAAAGTCACTGACTCTGTTAAATCAATTTGTATATTACATATACTATACTTTAAGTGCTTGTTCTGTTTTAACTTGGTTACAATTAACATTTCATTACAAATCTATTCTATGATATACCACACTTATCTTTATTGGTGAGTTCGAATAACAAAAAATGCATATGATCGCTTGTCCTTATAATATCTGCTATATGGACAATGGCTTCAATAGCACATTGACAGACTTTCATTTCCTTAAAGTGAGCCTCATTCAGTGAGCCTTGCTGATTTGGCCTCTTCAGTCAATTCTTGCCCTCAATTTGGTTTCATCTTAGCATATTTAATTACCATGTTAATAACACTGCATAGTCATGTGGTAGATGAGACAATGTAAATTGTAATTAAAACAAGAATGAATTGTCGATTTAGTGGTGAGTATAGCTAATGGAATACAGTAGAGTTGTAATACATGAGGATTGTCCCACCCAAAATCAGGTAACTGAAAATGGTCTTTTTTCTCTTTACAAAAGCTACAAATAAAAACCACACTGAATAAAAACAGGTAAGATCGATCAATCTCCTATCCACAATAAATATTGTCCTTGTACATACTGTGGTGCATGTTCAGATCTTAGCTTTATGTCAGTGGTGAAATCCAAGAGTTTCCGAATGCAAATGGCACCTCTGAGCCATCATTATTTCAAATGTCAAAATCGACGAACAATTTTTGCATTTTCTTCAATATGCCAAACTGAACAAAGTGTGTCAAGTTGTTTTGAAAATTGAACTATTCTTGCTTACAACTGGTTTAAGTTGGAAATTGGTAGAAGCAATTAGGATAAAGTAGCATGGATGGAACTACCAAGGGTTGCAGATCAGTGTCTTTCCTTGTGTTATATTGTTACAGGTTAGACTCAATCTTTTTTGTCTTTAGCTGGAAGTAGTTTTCTATATATGAACTCATGCATTAAATTTTTGGTAATTACACACTAGGATACGAGTAACTAAATTATTTTTAATTATGGAGCATGAATGCCCAACACATGGCCTAAAAAACTAAATGTAAAACATAACTATAGTCTGATGCTACATTCCCATTTGTTTGTACCACCCTACCGATTTCAATAACTAAAATGTTTAATGTGATAAAAATTGCAAAGAACTAAGTCAATTGAATCACTGATTTATACTTTTTAACCTGACTGTAACCAGAATGGCATTAATACTGTTATCCCCTTGCACCTTTGATAATTAATGAACTTTCCATACTTTTACGGCACCATATTCCATACACTATGATGACATAACTCATCTTATTTGGTAACTGCCAGATAATTCCGTAAATTACCACAACGTTGAGTTTGGAATTATATTCCTTTGCACACATGAACATATTAATAAAACTGCTTGTTAAATCCACGTGAAAGGCAATTTTTTTTGTAATTATTTTCCTTTGCTTGATTCAACACTAAATATCAGAAGCAGATGACATATGTATGTACATGTTTAGTCGTGCATACAACCCTTTGCTGAAAATGGAAATGGGTCTCAGGCATGCCCGTCTATAATATTGACAACTTCCGTTAAGCATGAGACATGCAGACCATGATGGTGCTAAGGCCATTCTACTCACAGTCTGGTTAGAAAATATAAATGAATGAATGAATTGACTAAGTTCTTGGCACTTTTTATCAAATTAAAGGTTTTCATTATTGTAATTGGTAAGGGGGTACAAACAAACAGGTTAATAGACTCTGACTATAATGTGACACTACATGAACAGTGAACCATGCCCATTTTATTGAGACCATGTCCACTCCACAGTGATTATTGAATGTGACTGCACTAAAGCATGATGTGCAGGGCTATTCTATATGAGGAGCCGTGGTAACTCCATTGAGATGAATGGATGATGGAGGGATTTTTTTCTTAATCCATTTCACTCACTCAACCCCTAACCATGAAGTGTTGTGAATCAAAACATCATGTGAGCTGTACTGTATATGCTCCTACCACCATCTAGGTGGACTTAAAGAATGGGTTCATCACAGAACTATGTGCACAACAGTTTGCCCTGTTGAATCTTTGACATAGGAACTTGTTTGAAATTGGATCACAAATTTGTACACATTTTTCCAGACTTGATAGATTTTGTTTTGCAAAATATTACTCATTAAATATCATTAAACTTAAATCAAGACATTTAACATTGAAATATGAACAACTAAAGCATGTAATTTGATAGATTCATGAAAACTAGATTATTTACTGTGCTACTTGCAGGCTTCACTCTGGCATGATGAACCCTCTGGAAAGTCATATTGGACAGACTGGCATTCCTGGCGTATCTTGAGATGGTTCAGAAGACGGGCAAGTATAGTACAATTGGTTGTGTCATTAATTGGAACCAAGAGACCAGTTCTTGAGTCATCTGAGATGTCTAAAATGCATTATATGATAATTAAAGCAGAAAACTCAATATTTAGCCATGTTCTCCAAACAACCATTAGAATTGTAATTGATCCATAATTATACAGTAAATAATGATTGATTGAGACAATTTAATGTTGAGATTTTTGGAAGTTGCAAATTAAATAAGTTCGCTTTTGACATAAAGATATAAATTTTATCAAAATAATATTATCAAAGCTAATGTGGAAAGCAAACTGTACATGATGCTTGCTGTTGTTTGGAATCCATATTAATAGTGCCGGTCAAACTGTCTTCTTGATGTATATTGTAAGGCCCTTATTCTATTTAATTGATAATTAAGGTTATTTACTTTCATCTACTATTGTGAATTTTGTTGGTCAGAATAATTAATTTGGAGAAATGTTTTGTATGTATGTATGTACCAAGATTTAAATGACATTTTTAAATGGTTTTACAATGTGCATGACAAAAAACCCGCTCGCATATCATGTTTACACAAAGAATAAGATTTGTTAATGCATATTCAGTTGAAATAAGGCTATTATTATAACAAGAAGAACCTTTTAATAATCAATGTTGTTTTTAAATGAAGATATTAAATTAAGATATTAAGTGTTTTGAAGAATATAGGTTTCTTAATACATACATTATATACACATCTCAAAAAAATTTAGTTCCCCTCTAAAAAGGCCACTTTTTCAGTGCAGAAGGGGTAGCTATATAAGAGGGGGACTACTCTATATATACCTAATTGTGTCAAGAGAAGACCCAAACTAATGGCTGTGATATTATTCTTCCTGATTATATTACATTAAAATCATTAAGATGTAAACACTAGAATGTTACAGAATTAAATACATTTATTTGGTAGGCCATTAACAGTTGTGTTCAGACTAGTAAAACATTAGAAGACATAATAAAAATAAGATTTTTAAAAAACCTGAGTTGTAAAGAAATTTATTCTAAACTTTGTGCTGTCTCTATTTAAGAATGCATTAATTGTAAAATTTATTAAAGAAATAAACGACATAATGTATCCCATACTGTTGATATGCACTCAGTTTACATGTTAATAGAATGTAAAGGAAAGTTAAGACATACATAAGATCTTGTTGTGAAGCAGGCAAAAATAAAATTTTATATAGCATAAGTCTAGAAATAACCCAAAAAAGTCATTAAAAGTATGAATGAGAGCCTAATATTTTAACAGTATTGTTTTATTTTTAAAGAAGAATTTATATTTGTTTCGTTTAAAAAAAATGTATTAAAAACGAAAAAAAAGAGCAGTGTGGTCAATGACAAATCTGCAGATGGATTATATGCCAGTTATTACATTGGTCATATTAATAGAGATATGTGTATTCATATCAGATTTATTCTTGCAAGCAACAGTAATTGCTTAGATGTTTTTCCATAAAAAAATCTTTAAGACATCTGCTTTTCAACAATTATCAAATGAGAAAGCAGTTTTCCATTAATTTGACTTCATTATTCTCTTCACATGAAAACATGACATATAATTGTTCTACATTATGATAATTAGTATTCTACCATTGTGATGTGTCGAAATTTGAAAACTCTTGGAAGCATTGGTTACATAAATTGTATCAAAGTCAACTTAATTAAAGTAGAAAGGGCTAGAGGTCACACTTATATGATTATTTTCATTTCATCTCTGAACATCAAAGGGAATTCATTCCACTAGACAAAACTTGACCGAGTCATATGTTATGGTACAAGGGTATGACATAAGACCCTTTCCCAAAATCAACCAGTTAAAGGGGGAAGCTTGGCAACAATTGATTGTTCAAAGGAACGTTAATTACGGCATGATTAGCTGTCTTGACAATCAAAAATTCTATGTAGAAGATTTAGGAAACACTAAAGTCTGATTGGTTAATATGGATTTATGGGCATAACTCTGTAAGGAATTAAGGGTTTTGCTTTGGAGAAATTCTTCAGTCTTCAATCTTTCTTGAGAGAATTTATACATGACTCCAAAATCGTAGCAAGTACGTTTTTGTTATTGAATAAGGGGCCGGATAGTTGTCTTAGATAGGAGACAGACTATACATGAGGTTCATAGAAGACGAATAAGAAATGGAAAAGGAAACAGCTTTCCTGAACTCTCCCGAGATTCTGGAGCTCTTCTGAGATTCCCTGGAAATCCCTGTACCAATTCCAAATACCAGAGCAAAATCTGAGCCGAAAAATAGGTCTAATAATGATCACCAAATTGAGGTTCGACTGGCAAGAATCCTGGTCCAGATGACTAGACAAGGTTTGCAAAGCAGGGACAAACAGAAGATTTGATGTCCAGATAGAATAGGTGATGATGTCACTCATTGTTGCGCTCAAAGGTCACATCTCGTAGGCAATGAAGAATTGAATTCTGTCACTGAAAAGTAATTGTAACAGTAAAGAAAATTTGTATTGTTTTTTTATTTGAGTACATGTTAGTACATTTTTCCTTCTCTTGTAACCAAGTAATTGATTTCTTTTGATTTTAAATTCTTTTGTTAAACTAATTAAATTTTTATATTTGTTCATTGAAAGGGGGCTCGTTGTGTTTATTTCTTCAATATATTTGTTCAGAGATCTGCATTCTTCTTTCTATTTATCCACACTGGGTAAATTACACTGTGGGAGGTCATTCCCTAGCTGCGAATCATAGTGGAAAGGTTGGTGTGTGTTTAGAACACTGCCAATTTATCACAACCATCATAATTAAAACAGCTTGATAGTATTGAGTTCTTTGAAAAAACAACACTGCATTTTGTTTAATATTATTTTTTTAAAAAGTGTTTTAAGCATTTCAAATACTAAAAATACTTTGGAATGCTGTGGCAACCAAAGTAAATTTATAATTATTTATCATTTTGCAGTATGATTGGTAAGTGAATAGAATTATATTTTATATGGTGAAAATTGGTGGATACTAACTACATAAATATTACATCATCTAAATATTGTAACATAATGGAAATATAGGGATATGTTTAAAAGCAAAAATTTAATTGTTTAGTATAGGCCTAAAAGTTATGAACTGTCAGATGATATGTGTTATGTAGAAAAATTGTACTCTCCATGTACAAATTCAGAATAATAATATTTGATGGAAAAGTATACTTTATCCACCTCTCCCTTGATAACTCACTCACAATGGAGTCCAAAACCATAGACCACATTATAAGCAACAGCACTAACATATTTCATGTATTATTTTTGTATCCTTTAATTTTTTGTACACAATCCATTTATCAAAATAATAATTATTTAAATGTATCATACTTTTTGTACATATCACTTTTTATTTTTTAAAAAATCCATTAAATTATTGGACATAAAATTTCTGCTAAGATGATTTACATTTACCAAAAAAAGATTGAAAATATCTTATTGCCATTTTGTTTTTACAAAATTGATAATTAATTGTTGGTGAGAAAATACAATGATTGATGCAAAAGTTCTCTTCTTGTCATTAAAGTATTTACTGGTATTTATTAACAAATGGACAAAATATTTCACATAACATACCTTTAAATATTATCATTAATTGATTCTCCTTATTAAGGCTGTCACTATAACAAAACACCACATGCATTATAAAATGAGTTCAGAAGCCATTTGATGTTTTCTTATCCAACAAAACTTACATCTCAGTACATGCTAAAGTGAAGACCATAAACCATTGGTCAACTAGTCTTATTGTTTTATTGTAGTCATACAAACATAAAATATAAAAGCCTTATCATTTTCTATTGTAAATTTGAAAAGTCATGGACTCTGTTAAATCAATTTGTATAATGTACAGTTTTGACTTTAATACATTTAACATTTTATTGCAGATCTATTCAATGATATACCCCCATTGTTATCTTTTTTGTGAGTTCAAATGACAAGTTATGATCAATTGTCCTTACATCATCTCAATAGTATATTGACAGATTTTCTTTTCCTGTAAGACAGTTTCATTTCCCTACTTGCAGCTTTGATGATTGACCTCTTCTGTTGACTCTTGCCCTCATCCTGGTTTCAGCTGGAATAACACAAGTGCTGAGCATGTTTAATTACAATGTAAATAATACTGCATAGCCCTGTGGTTGTTGTGACAATGTATATCATAATTAAAACAAGAAGCAATTGCTAATTTAGTGGTGTTAATTGAGAATGGAATATAGTAGGGTCATAATACCTGAGGATTATCCCATGATTCCAAGTTTTTTATTTATTTTGTATAGCAATCTGATAATGAGATTGTTGCTGTAAAAGTTCAACTTAATTTTTTGATAATGTGGACTCCTATCATTGCATACAATTTAGCTGTAAATAGTACATCAAACCATCTTAATCATTTTGCCAACATTACACATCATAACAGCTACATATGCTTTAAATGCAGATAAGCTTGCACACGGAGACATAATCCTCTCTCTCTCTCTCATTCACTAATAACAACCAACATCATTTTAGTACTTTTATCTTTTATTGTAATTATATTCTTGAGTTCAGAGCAGAATGAGAAATGATATGTTTACTTTGTACGTTTGTACTGTTAGGTTATAAAGTAGCATGTGTTCTGTAGAACTTGTTCAGGTATGATCCCTTTATTTTTCATACCCTGTCAATACCACAAAATGATAATTATTTTACATATAATTTTTAATGCACTGAAAAAAATAATTGTTTTTTTGAGTTCCAAAAAATACATGAAATACAGTAGTTACTGAGGGACGTCCACAAAAAAATATGCTAGACATCCAGAAAACCACAGGGTTGGGGTGGGAGCTGGGCTGTCTAATGTTTATAATTGTGTCAAGAATAATTGTCAATAATGTGCTTTTTCTGATGCAGTTGTTTTGATACTCAGTATAAATTACAGTGGTATCATTTACTTGGGACACATCAGGACTTAAACACTTTAGCCCAATTATGCGAAAGAGTTTAAAAGGTATACATGTATTTAGACCTCTAATATTTGTCCCAAATAAATGGCTGTCCCAATTAAAAGGTGGCTCAATTAACCAGAATCTATGTACATTTATTTTCAAAATGTCCAACATCTGAAAGATCATTAACATTATTCCAACTGGTTTCAACAGCCAAAACATGTATGCAAAAACATTTGTGTATTATGTCACTGCTTTTTGATCTGTTGATTATTCAGGTTCCAGATGTAGAATGTCAAAGTGAAATGAGGAGTCTACAAAGCAGGGAACTAGACTAACTGTTGATTCATGACCAAGCAAGATTCCTTATTTTTTTCCAAAGCATACAACCTTTATACAAGGGGACAATTGTCTACCTTGCAACTCAATTATTTTATTGTTCACTTTTAAAACATTGATGCAGTGATTTAATTGCAAGTACTAGTGAAACTTCTTATCACCTCTAAGTGCAAATTCAGGAATTCTCTGAAACTCATTTTCTCCACAATGGTCCATATCTGTGAAACAAAGCCTTTTATTTTATGAAGTATTCATTTCATTATTATTATTATTATTATTATTATTATTATTATTATTATTATTATTATTATTATTATTATTATTATTATTATTATTATTATTATTATTAATATTATTATTATTATTATTATTACTTTATTTAAAGAGGAAAACTCAATTAGCTAAGAAATAATCTACCTTGTTGCCCTCATTCAAAGGAATTTACTTATTTTTGCTGCATCTCTGAAGCCACTGTATATACTGGGTTTGGAAAAAGGAAATAGAGTGGACATTTTTAATCTCAACTGGAATACTATTCCAAGCTAAGTTCCAGAGTATTGGAAACCTTTTTTAAATAATTCCTTATTTGGTTTGGAAATTTTGTAATGTTTGGTAGACATTGATTGCAGGTGGGGAGTATTTCCAGGTAGCCTATACTTGAATAGTGATTGTGAATATTCAGGAGCACTATTATTGGTTATCCTGTACATTGATTTGGCTTTTCTTAAACAGATTTGGTCTTTATTAGGTAATATTTTCAACTTACCAGCTAAATTTTCCTTGCTTTTTTTCTGGACAGATATTAACTCAAAATCTCTTGTTTGGAGATGTGCCTGCTTTGCTAAGTCTTTTTCATTTGAATTACCCCATACTGTATTACAATAGTCTAAATAGGGTTGTATGTAACTGTTATAAATTAATTTTTTGTGCCTTTCTGGGAGAAAGTGTCTTATCCTACTGAGAAGCCAAAAACTTGAATTGACTTTTTTACTGATATGTTTGATATGTTCCGCTAGTCAGATATCAAAATGTAGTCGGCACTTAGGTTCTCAGAGAAACACTTGCGGACATGGCTATTATGATAGATTGACACATTCTATATTTAAATACAAGACATTGCATCTGTGATGATTGCACTTAAAAAGAACTAAAATTTAGAGGTAGAACACAAATTTCATTTGATAAAATATTATTTAATTTGCTTGCCTTACTATCTTTAATCAAAGTTATAATTGAGTATGTTAATTAAAGGTATTTTAATTAGATTACATACACAGTAACATTTAAAACAGTATTTGATTGATCAGCTGAAATGAGTTCACTTGACATATGACCAAGGCCACTAGATCTTAAGCTTGTGGGATTTGTAACCTTTAACTCTTTTATTTATATTCCACCAACTTTATTTGATTCTAAAGAAGTGATAATACAAAGGAGGCCAGTTTTTAATTCAGTGCAACAATACTTCCACTAGTCAGATATCAAAATGTAGTCGGCACTTAGGTTCTCAGAGAAACACTTGCGTACATGGCTATTATGATAGATTGACACATTCTATATTCAAATACAAGACATTGCATCTGTGATGATTGCACTTAAAAGGAACTAAAATTTAGAGGTAGAACACAAATTTCACTTGATAAAAAATTATTTATTTGGTATTTATTTATTAAAGTTCTACCTCCACTAGGTATAAGTAACATTTTAAGTGATCAAAATATTTCTTGAATATCATTAATTATGGTGTACTAATAATGTTGTTTGGAAAGAAAATGTAACAAATTATATTACTTCTTATTAAAAGTTGATATTTCATAATGTTGATTAAAATTTCCATGTCCGATATACATTTTTTGACAATAAAACATTAGCAATATATCAAAGTTTCCATTACCAATTTATGATCATGATTTCCTTCAAATTCAGCTAAAGTGGATCATATTTTTGATGTATTTTCTGTGATCCATGCCTGACCCTCGGGTCCATTATTTCTCGAGGCACGAGTTATTGAGTGAGTAGTGTATTAGATTTTTGTGGGTCAAAAAATACTTTTCCACCTGTTTTCTTTGTATGGTTTACTATGATCACACATCAATTTCACTGACATTTTTAGTGTTAGCAGTTAACAGGCATATATGCATCACTTTGTACAATTTCACAGCAATCTGATTATAAATAATACTTCTGAAGCTGCTATATGGATTTGGCCCAAAAAGTCTGTATTGTTCTGAAATAATTCAGCATACACAGACAAGGTAGATAAAAAATTATCAGCACTGGTTTTCAAGGTCAAGCAAAACAACACAGCAATACTAGTGTAAATCTTGAATATCAAGCCTACAATATGGTGGAAGAAATACCAATTGATAGAAGCTGAGCATGTGGTTAGGAAATTTAGGTAGATTGGAAGTAGTTTATCTTTACACACTGATATAAATTCTTTGAAGCTGCTGAAATTTATTTCATCTGCTTTTGGCAAATGGAAATGGTGACTTTGATCTTTACTTATGGGTAGTATAATGAACAATGTTTGAAGCCTAAATCAGCTTAGAAAACCACCTTGAATACATTATATTATACCTAGAATTATGTAACTTGTTGAATGGCTGCTACTTGGTGAGTACTACATCTCTTTCTTAGTGATTATACACATAAGAATAATTTAGAAGCTGTATGTCTGATTTAAAAAGAGCAAGATTATCAGCCTGCTTTAATGATTCCATTGAAAAAAGCCCATATATTTTTGATGTCTGTTTCAGTGTATTAGTTCTTGGTTTTGGTAGTTTTGAATATGGGTTTGATTCTGACATAAGAGTACACAGAGGCAGTATTGCTGGTTTGGACAAACATGTCATTAACTTAGGTAAAAAGGTGATAAATTATGAAGGACTTTGTATACCAAATTTCATCTGCGATATGAAATTTGTTTGTCAAAAGGTAACTAGTTTAAAGATTTAAACCTGCCAGCTGATAATATCATTTGATCAACATTAATTTTATTTATTACTGCAGTCTTTTTTTGTTATATGGTTAATATTAGTATGTGTTGATCAGCCCTATACTGTGCAATGGTAGTTCATAGGTAAGTTTGCATGCATTCTTAAAACTTTCTTCAGTCTTTCCAGTATGTGAGTTTGGAGTCTATAATGTTGTAGGCATTGTATGCATGGTGGTTGCAAATAAATATGTTATCAAAATAACACTCCTAGGAGCTTATGACATTCTATATTAGTTGTATATTCATCATTTATAGATGCATGAATGGTGTTTTGCATTGGTAATCTGTTTGCTTTTCCTACTAGTTTTGCATTGGTCTTTTCTGTATATATTGACATTCCATTGTCTTGATGCCATTTACTGATGTGATGAACATCATGTTGCAGCTGCTATTGGATTATGTTGTTGGCTGGACTGGTGTGTAGTGTTACATCATTTGCTTACATATCATTTTCAGTGGTTTTTATATAAAATGCCAGGTCATGAATGTAAAAGGGAAATAAGATAGGTCCTAGGGTTGTGCCTTGAGGCACACCATTTTATGTGGCCATGACTGTTTAGTTGCACATGCTGGATTCCATTACTAAGATAAGATTGTATTTAGGTAATGGGTATTGCACTGAAACTGTATTAGATGATCTTTCCAATAAATATGTTCAGCAAGGTCAAATGCCTTCATTAGATCTAAAAGATTGATCCTCTTGTGTTACTCTTATCAGTGTTTATAAATCATTTATTAACTATCTTTAGTAGATAGCAGTAAGATACAAGTGGTTTGTAAGTAAAAAAAGTACTGCTTTCTTTTGCAACATGTTTCTCAATTTTGGAAATGGTTGTTACGAATGAAATGGGACTGTTTATTTCTGGAAAATCTTTCTCATTCGCTTTATGTAGTGGTATTATTTGTTGCCATCTTAAGACATAAGGAAATATATTACATTTTATGCAAAGTTTATAACTTGTGCTTTATTAGCACTTTGTTTTACTCATTGAGGACATATACCTTTGTTCCTATTTGAATATTATGGCTTTTTAGCTAGTACCATACATTTTTATTTGTTACTTCCATTATTGCTAGTTTGTGTTCAAGTTTGACCTGAAGTTTGAGACCTCATTATTCAAATTTTGTACAGTCTGGTTGTTGGGTCATTTATTGTGACAACATCAGCACAGTTGTCTTTTATGCCAGAGAGGATTTTATTACCTGGATTTTCTTTGGTATGTTATTCATTAATATATTTCTGAAGAGTTCTAGTGTTCTTGTTTTGGTAAATTACTTTTGTGAAATAAGCTTGTTTGATTTTCTGATAACAGAGATCATTTTGCTGCACCATAATTTATAATTTTTCTCATTACTTTGTAATATTGATCTCATAACTTTAAAGCAGTTTAGATCTTATTATACTGGTGTGACTATTTTTATGTTGATGTGGAACATGCTTATCAAGTATGTCTTAGAATTTTGAGTAAAAGATATTTAAACTTTCATAAGAGTCCTGACATCTCATAATTTCTTTAAATGTTGTTTAGCTAAATTTGGTCAAAAATTAGTGTCTTTAATTTTCTTTAAACATCTGTTCTGTATTTGTGCTTTCCTTTAATTGTGGTATATGAACCACACAATTTTCTAAGATAAACTGGATGGTGGTCATTTATGGTGAGTAATAGTACTCTTAATTCTATTTTTTCAGGATGAGTTAAATATACATGTACATGGTGTTTTCATAAACTGGCTAAAATTGTTTGTCATATTTAACCATTTATTATTGTACAAGAGGAATGAAACTTTATATTAAATTTTCTGACAAAAATTAGTTCCTGGTTTTAAGGTTTACAAATGATTGTTTGATCCTCTAAATTGATCAGTTGATAAGGATTGGGCATTTGGTAGACAGTACAATGCAATATTATATCCACAGCTAACACTATATTTTCCACCTGTATGAATTATCATGTTATCAAGCTCATCTAGTTCTACTGTTTTCATTATTGCATGCAGATCCTTCACTTTTGCTTTGTCTAATTGTCTGCACATGAAATCATCTTTAAACATTTGATTGTCTTTAGAATTGATGAGCCAGTCCTACCAGATTATGGTGATTTCTATTATGGTTCTTAACTCTGTTTATTTGGCTCTGATAAGCTGTGATCTCAGGCAGATGAGGTCTTTTATCAACCTGTACAATCAATGGTTTAATTAAATGTGGTCTTGCTTGGCTGTTACTACTGGTAGTGGAGATTATGGGACAAGATAGCGATTGCCTTCTGACACAGCTTTGGTGTTAGATCTGTATGCTTTCACACAGTTTAAAAAATCCATTATTAGGTCAAGCCAAAGATTAACTGCCCTAAATTAAAACGGCATTTGTTGAATTCTGCCTCAGGATAAGCAAGAGAATAAACCTAAGCTTCATTTATAATTTAAAATGGAATTATTGAATAAATGTTGAAAAAGTGACATGGCTTGATAGGATGTGAAGAGGCATTTGAATCGAAAAATATTTAGCTGCCTTCAAATCCATTTTTGATGTGCATTTAAGGTGTGGACAACATGAAGAACATGACAAAGAAAGATTAAAATAGGTGAAAAAAGAAAAATCCAGTATATTAACTTCTTGTTAGTTTGGAAATTTTGAGTTTTTAAATCAAACCATCATTATATCACTTTGCCTTTTCCATGTAGAAGTATCACTATCTATGTGATTTGATTATATTTTTAGGCTAATGAAGCAATTTTTAATGTTTAAAAAATATATTATTACATATTTTTCAACAGGGACTTTTGGGATAAGATAACAAAACATTCAACATGATTAACAAAGGCACTTGAGACAGACCAAAATCTTTGCTAACATATTTGAATGTCTGTGTATAACATTTTTAGATTTGCATACTGTAATATAGCAAGTTTTCAATTTTTAAAAACTTAACATTTTTCAGCTGATATCTTCAATGTAGAAGAAAGCTATTGCACTACACTGACATTGACATTGGAGTCAGCACAAACACAAGTATATACATATGTACACTCTTGCTGAATGTCAAGTGATCTGTTTTCCTAGGCAGCAATTTGGAGTGAGTTTCATAGCACCTACCCCTAGAAGAGATGGCCAAGGGGGCTAACTTGGCACATATACATTAGTTGTACATTCTTAGTTAAGTTTTTGTGTTAAGATCAGGTTTTTTGCACATTGTATAAATACTGAACATTATATCAGGAATCAAGACTTAGAGAGAATGTATCCTTATTTTAAATCTAGGTCACTGTGACCTATATTTCATGCTTCATTGACTTAAATTTTTTATTTTAATTTTATTTTGCAAGCTCCTATACCCTTAAAACCAAAGTAGGTTAATGTGACCTTCATTTTATGCTTTACTAATATTTGTGTTTATGATGACATTGATACATCCATGCTAGCTCTATATACATCCTAGATTACTTTGAAGGCATTGTATGACAAATATGTTTATTCAGTGGGAAATGTTATTGTATATTGTGAAATGTTACTTTCAGCAGGTTAACTGTGTATTGTTCATGTGAATTATGTGAGAAGTCTGCATGCTGAGTACTTTTTATGTGAAGCCTTGCCTATAGAAGTTAATCAAGGTATTAATGCATGAACTATGTTATGCTGGATGTCACTCCAAACTTACTCAAAGCCTATGACTTTCACCCAGTTAAATCTAGCTTCTGAGGGAGATAATATATTGTGAAGCACATTTTAGAAACAATAATTTTTTTATAAAATATAAGGCAAAAACAATATTATTATGCTGTTTTATTCAACTCATTATAGTTGCTTTATTTTGATATAAAATAAGGTTTTTTTAGTGTTTTATGTCTTGTATGGCATATAACAGGAAGGTGCCTGGGTAGGCAGGTGGTTTAACATGTCAGCACAATATTCTGTCCATATAGTACTAATTTAAATTTTAGATATAAAATTTAGAAATGATCAAAAGTTCTAACTTAAAGATAAGAGTGCAAACAAAATCTTTAATTAGAAAATTCACCATGGTGACTTTGGTCTAATGGGCTCTGGTGGCTTACATTAACAGATCACTTACTCTCACCTGTCCACATGAATTCAAGTCTCAGCTCAACCAGCTGGGTATGTGAGAAAGCTTACCTGTAGCTTCTCCATGGTCTCTTGGTTCTTCATATGGTCTTTCCAGGCTCTTCTTCCACCAGATATGCTAAACACCATGCTTATTCCATCATGTGCTGAAATATGGCATTAAACCCCACAAAACAAAACCAGACCACTTCAGTCTGATGTTTTTGCATCCTATTTACAATGGATACTGCAAACTGGTAAAAGTGGACATGACCTAATAATTATATTAATTGATAACACTCTGGTTGTCTGTTCAAACAGGTCTTGTTGGAATGTTTGAAAACAAATTTCCATTGATATCAGTGTTTATTTAGATATGATGAAAATAAATAAATAAAGTAGCATGTAATTTTATATCTTTCAGATGAAACCCAATCTAAATGAGGCTACATATAATACTGCTTCTATTTCTGCAGGCAGTGAATCTGTAAGTACTTTTTTTTTCATTTTTGCATTTTGTTATCCCATCATTAATTACAGTCAGGGTATTTTGACTTGGTCATGTTTATGCATCTGTTAAGTCTCATTCATGAGTCATCCTCTCTGCATATATCCATTTATTCTGCACAGTGCAGTCATTGTTAACCTAAACTCCATCTCATGATCTGGATACAGTCCCTTAGGAGAAGGGTGTGGAGGTTAAAGGTCTATCATTTATATCCAATATTAATTCTTCCTTGTAACTGGAGTAAATTTACAGAGGATGTTCATATTTGGTATAATGTTACAAGAGGACAAGTATCTGAAAATATGGATTTTAATCTTAAAAAGCAGCTCACTTAGTGGATAGAGAGGCCAATGTGGTATGTAAACAAAACCAACAAAAAAACCTGGATATTTGCAATGGGTTCTATCTAGTTCTTAGCTGATCAGGCCAACATGCATTTGGTATAATCCTATAGCCTTCATGCATACTTCTAATTCACTGCTCTAATGGTGTTAGAGAGTCTGTCTTGGAGACAGGAGGTTGTGGGTTTGAACCCTGGCAATGTCATACCAAAGACTAATAAAAATGGTACTAGCAGCTGCCTCACTTGGCACTCATCAAGAGGTTTGTGTTAGGACTAGTTGACCTGGTGTCAGGATAATGTTACTTGGTGGGACATCATGCTACATGTCTGTGGCATGATGCCCCAATGATAGACTTCACTATAAACTGTCACACTGTAGACACAGTAGCAAAATGACTCAAAATCTTTTAAAGCTGCATTAAAAATCCAAATCACACACACTCATGCATCTTTCATACATAGATAAACAATTATTATTGTCCACTCCTCATAAACCACAGGACCAATTTTAATGAAACTTGGCACAGAACAAAGTTTTGGCAAAAGTCCTTGATATTTGTATAAATGGTGCTGATTTGTCATCAGACATGCCACCATTACTAAAAATACAAAACATTTTAAAGAAGTTATTCTCAAAATCTATTAGAGGGAATACATGACCAAATTAAAATATAAAAAAGATATAAAGGCCTTTCAGTTTCAAATGATTCTGATTAAACTATGAACATGATTATCTTTGCTAAAAGTCTCAAAAGCTGTTCAACTGAATTTGACAAAATTTTAAAGAAATCATTCTGGCATTAAAGCTTGGTATTAATTTGTTAATCTCTGGTTGGATGTACAAACATGTCCTTTTGGAATGTTTGAAAACCATTTTTCCATTGATATTGGTATTTATTTAGATATAATGACAAACTCTTTACAGAACATTCTCTATAAAGTAACAGAATAAAGTTAGATCAAATTGGACAGAAGTTTAATCATCAAAAGACTGTAAAATTTATAGAAATTATGGTGATTGAGTGCCAGATATGACTACCATTGCTAAAAATACAAGTCATTATATATTTGTTCCACAAGGTACCAGACAGAATTTAAACATTTATCAGAAGGCATCTTAGCATGAAGACCATCATAGTTTGCACAAGTATGGCATTTCTCTGGCTGTCATGAGTTAAAAGTTAATCATTTTTAGATTAAAAATTTAGAAATGATCAAAAGTTCATACATGAAGATAAAGCTGCAAACAAAATCTTTAATTATACAATGGGCCATGAAGATAAAGCTGCAAACAAGATCTTTAATTAGACATTGGGCCAGGGTGACTTTGATTTGAGAAGCCCTGATGACAGAATGGTCTAAGGCACTCACCTTTACAGATCACACCACATACCTCTGTCCACTTGAGTTTAAGTCTCAGCTCAACCAACTGGATATGTAAGAAAGTCTGCCAGTAGCTCCTCCATGGGCTACAATTTCTTCCCATGGTCTTCCTGGATTTTTCCTCCATCAAATATACTGTCTGCCATCATGATAGTACTGTAAAATGGAAATAAACCTCACCAAACCAAACCAGACCACTTCAGTCTGAATATATTTTTTGCATCATAATATTTACAATAGTTGTTGCACACTGGAAAAAGTAGAGATGCACTATGTATTAATGTGTTAACCTCTGGTTGGATGTACAAACATGTCTTTTTGGAATGTTTGAAAACTATTTTTCCATTGATATTGGTATTTATTTAGATATGATGAAAACAAATAATGAAGTAGGATGTAATTGTATATCTTTCAGAGGAAATCCAGTCAAAATGAGCCTACATATAATACTGGTTCTATGTCTTCAGGCAGTGAATCTGTAAGTCTTTTTTTTTTTAATTTTCACATTTTGTTATCCCATCTTTACCTACATCAAAGGCTATTTTGATTTTATCTTTTTTATACATCTGCAAGTGGTATGTTCATTAGTCAGTTATCATTGAAGCATCTATCCATCTATCCTTCACAATGTTGTCATTGTTAAGCTAACCTAAACTCCATCTCATGATCAAGATGCAGACCATCAGTAGAAGGGTGTGGAGGTCTAAGGTCAGTCATTTACATGTAATATGGACTCTTTCTTGTAACTAGAGCTAATTTACAGAGGATGTTTATATTTGGTATACTGTTATAGTAGGACAAGTATATAAAAACATGAATTTTTAATCTTGAAATGCATCTCACTTGTTGGAGAGGCCAATGTGGTAATGTCAAGAAAACCAACAAAAAAACCTGGATATTTGCAATGGGTTCTATCTAATTTTAGTAGCTGATCAGATGATAAGGCCATGTATTCATATGGTATAATTCTATATCCTTCATGCATCCTCCTTCACCACTCCCATGGCCTAGTGGTAAGAGTGTTTGCCTTGGATGCAGGATGTTGCAGGTTCAAACCCTGGCCTTGTCATACCAAAGAATTATAAAAATGGTACTAGCAGCTGTCTTGCTTGGGGCTCAGCATTAAGAGGTTAGTGTTAGGACTGGTTGGCTTGGTGTCAGGATAATCTGACTGGGTGAACATTATGCTACATGTTTGTGGCATGATGCCCCAGTGGTAGACACCACTGTTAACTGTCATGTTGCAGACATTGTAGCAATATGACTGAAAATTTTTTAAAGCTATGTTAAAAATCCAAATCACACACACTTGTGCATCCATCATACAGCCATCAACAATTGCTAGGTGTTCCACAAGGATCAGTTTTTAGACCATTACAATATCTGCTATACATCAGTGATTTACCATATCACACTGAGCTATCCACCACCAACATGTTCACAGATGATACAACATTATATAATTCCGGATCAACAGGCCATGAGATTAGTACTAAATTAAATAAAGATTTGGTAGAAATAAATAACTGTTGTGAACACAATGGTATGAAGATAAATGCAGCAAAATCAAAAGCCATGATCATTGGTAGTTGAGCAAGAGTAAAAGCTGAGAAAAGTTATTTGAAAGTAATGATAAAAAGAATGGATATACAACAGTTTGAAAATGAAAAAAATACTAGGAATAATGATAGGCCAGATCTCGTGCTGGAAAATGCAAGTTGATAAAGTCATTAAAAAAGTTAATTCACTGCTTTTGTTCATGAATATAATAAAATGTTATCTCCCTCAAGAACAGAGAAAGATATACAATGCATATATCATACCACATCTGGAATATCATTGTTCTGTCTCAGGTAATAGTGGCACAGAAAATCAGGAAAGATGACTGAAATGTCAGATAAGAGCAGCTTGAGTTATTCTTGATGCTGATTTAAATGCACCACCAACAAATCTTATATATAGTTGGCTGACACATGCCCAGCTTTTAAAAAAACTTCTTAGTCAACATCTACAGAAACTGTAATTTGTACGATTTTGTTTAATTCAGTACTACTCCTTTATACAGCAGTTATCATGTACTCACCTATGTTTTATATATGTTCACCGCTACTGTTTGTATGAATCCTGTATGTACTCATCCTTGAAGCCTTGTACATATTTTATTGTAGCAGTAGATTAATTGTCGGACTTAAAACAGCATTTGTTGTCTCAAGACACCTTATCTTGTGAAAACTGTGCATTTTATATATATATATATATATATATATATATATATATATATATATATATATATATATATATATATGTCATTGTAAAAGGCCTCATGGAAGATTGGTCAGTTGATCAAATGAGCTTCTTCTTTAAGTCATTGTTATTAATATTATTATTGTCAACTCATAAACTACTGGACCAGTTTTACTCAAACTTGGTACAGAACATTTTCTTTGGTATGAAAGTCATTGAGATTTGTATAAATGGTGCCGATTTGTCATCAGACATGCCACTTTTACAATTTTCTTTTCAAAATCTGCTGAACAGTATACATGACCAAATTTTTAAAAAACAAACAATATAATGGCCTTTCAGTTTCCGATGATTCTGATTAAATTACAAACATAATTATCTTTGCTAAAAGTATAAAAACTTTTAAATGACTTGGTCTCAAAAGCTGTTCAATTGAATTTGACAAAGTTTTAAAGAAAACATTCTGGCATTAAGGCTTGGTGTATTGGCACAAATGAGTCTAATGCACTATCAAATATGGCACCCATTACTTAAACTAACAAACTCTTTACAGAACATTCTCTATAAAGTAACAGAATAAAGTTAGATCAAATTGGACAGAAGTTTAATCATCAAAAGACTGTAAAATTTATAGAAATTATGGTGATTGAGTGCCAGATATGACTACCATTGCTAAAAATACAAGTCATTATATATTTGTTCCACAAGGTACCAGACAGAATTTAAACATTTATCAGAAGGCATCTTAGCATGAAGACCATCATAGTTTGCACAAGTATGGCATTTCTCTGGCTGTCATGAGTTAAAAGTTAATCATTTTTAGATTAAAAATTTAGAAATGATCAAAAGTTCATACATGAAGATAAAGCTGCAAACAAGATCTTTAATTAGACATTGGGCCAGGGTGACTTTGATTTGAGAAGCCCTGATGACAGAATGGTCTAAGGCACTCACCTTTACAGATCACACCACATACCTCTGTCCACTTGAGTTTAAGTCTCAGCTCAACCAACTGGATATGTAAGAAAGTCTGCCAGTAGCTCCTCCATGTGCTGGCAGTTTTTCCGCCACCAAATATACTGTCTGCCATCATGACAGTGCTGTAAAATGGAAATAAACCTCACTAAACCAAACCAGACCACTTCTTCAGTCTGAATATATTTTTTGCATCATAATATTTACAATAGTTATTGCACACTGGTAAAAGTAGAGGTGCACTATGTATTAATGTGTTAACCTCTGGTTGGATGTACAAACATGTATTTTTGGAATGTTTGAAAACTATTTTTCCATTGATATTGGTATTTATTTAGATATGATGAAAACAAATTAATGAAGTAGGATGTAATTGTATATCTTTCAGAGGAAATCCAGTCAAAATGAGCCTACATATAATACTGGTTCTATGTCTTCAGGCAGTGAATCTGTAAGTCTTTTTTTTTTAATTTTCACATTTTGTTAATCCATCTTTACCTACATCGAAGGCTATTTTGATTTTATCTTGTTTATACATCTGCAAGTGGTATGTTCATTAGTCAGTTATCATTGAAGCATCTATCCATCTATCCTTCACAATGTTGTCATTGTTAAGCTAACCTAAACTCCATCTCATGATCAAGATGCAGACCCTCAGTAGAAGGGTGTGGAGGTCTAAGGTCAGTCATTTACATGTAATATGGACTCTTTCTTGTAACTAGAGCTGATTTACAGAGGATGTTTATATTTGGTATATTGTTATAGTAGGACAAGTATATAAAAACATGAATTTTTAATCTTGAAATGTATCTCACTTGTTGGAGAGGCCAATATGGTAATGTCAAGAAAACCAACAAAAAACCTGGATATTTGCAATGGGTTCTATCTAGTTCTTAGCTGATCAGGCCAACATGCATTTGGTATAATCCTATAGCCTTCATGCATACTTCTAATTCACTGCTCTAATGGTGTTAGAGAGTCTGTCTTGGAGACAGGAGGTTGTGGGTTGAACCCTGGCAATGTCATACCAAAGACTAATAAAAATGGTACTAGCAGCTGCCTCACTTGGCACTCATCAAGAGGTTAGTATTAGGACTGGTCGGCCTGGTGTCAGGATAATGTTACCTGGTGGAACATCATGCTACATGTCTGTGGCATGATGCCCCAATGATCGACATCACTATAAACTGTCACACTGTTGACATAGTAACAAAATGACTCAAAATCTTTTAAAGCTGCATTAAAAATCCAAATCACACACACTCATGCATCCTTCATACATACATCAATAATTATTATTGTCCACTCCTCATAAACCACAGGACCAATTTTAATGAAACTTGGCACAGAACAAAGTTTTGGCATAAAAGTCCTTGATATTTGTATAAATGGTGCTGATTGGTCATCAGACATGCTACCATTACTAAAAATACAAAACATTTTAAAGAAGTTATTCTCGAAATCTATTAGACAGAATATATGACCAAATTAAAATATTAAAAAGATATAATGGCCTTTCAGTTTCAAATGATTCTGATTAAACTATGAACATGATTATCTTTGCTAAAAGTCTCAAAAGCTGTTCAACTGAATTTGACAAAATTTTAAAGAAATCATTCTGGCATTAAAGCTTGGTGTATTGGCACAAATGAATCTAATGCACTATCAAATATGGCACCCATTACTTAAACTAACAAACTCTTTACAGAACATTCTCTATAAAGTAACAGAATAAAGGTAGATCAAATTGGACAGAAGTTTAATCATCAAAAGACTGTAAAATTTATAGAAATTATGGTGATTGAGTGCCAGATATGACTACCATTGCTAAAAATACAAGTCATTATATATTTGTTCCACAAGGTACCAGACAGAATTTAAACATTTATCAGAAGGCATCTTAGCATGAAGACCATCATAGTTTGCACAAGTATGGCATTTCTCTGGCTGTCATGAGTTGAAAGTTAATCATTTTTAGATTAAAAATTTAGAAATGATCAAAAGTTCATACATGAAGATAAAGCTGCAAACAAGATCTTTAATTAGACATTGGGCCAGGGTGACTTTGATTTGAGAAGCCCTGATGACAGAATGGTCTAAGGCACTCACCTTTACAGATCACACCAGATACCTCTGTCCACTTGAGTTTAAGTCTCAGCTCAACCAACTGGATATGTAAGAAAGTCTGCCAGTAGCTCCTCCATGGGCTACAATTTCTTCCCATGGTCTCCCTGGATTTTTCCTCCACCAAATATACTGTCTGCCATCATGACAGTGCTGTAAAATGGAAATAAACCTCACTAAACCAAACCAGACCACTTCTTCAGTCTGAATATATTTTTTGCATCATAATATTTACAATAGTTATTGCACACTGGTAAAAGTAGAGGTGCACTATGTATTAATGTGTTAACCTCTGGTTGGATGTACAAACATGTATTTTTGGAATGTTTGAAAACTATTTTTTAATTGATATTGGTATTTATTTAGATATGATGAAAACAAATTAATGAAGTAGGATGTAATTGTATATCTTTCAGAGGAAATCCAGTCAAAATGAGCCTACATACAATACTGGTTCTATGTCTTCAGGCAGTGAATCTGTAAGTCTTTTTTTTTAATTTTCACATTTTGTTATCCCCTTTACTTACAGAGAAGGCTATTTTGATTTTATCTTGTTTATACATCTGCAGGTTGGTATGTTCATTAATCAGTTATCATTTAAACATCTATCCATCTATCCTTCACAATGTTGTCATTGTTAAGCTAACCTAAACTCCATCTCATGATCAAAATAAGATGCAGACCCTCAGGACTGGAGCTGATTTACAGAGAATGTTCATATTTGGTATAAAGTTACAGGAAAACAAGAGAATATAAACATGGATTTTTAATCTTGAAATGCAGCTCGCTTAGACTAGAGAGAGGCAAATGTGGTTATGTAAACAAAACCAACAGAAAACCTGTCTCATGTGCCTGTTATTATCATCCCAGGGTATTGTTGACACCCTGCCTTTATTTTATAATTCATTTACCATACTGAGAATTATTTCATTCTTTGTATAGGCCCCAGGTGGTCCAGTGGTCTAAAACACTTGTCTTTACTGAACAGTGCCATCATACCTCTGTTTGTGTATGTTAGAGTCTCAGGTTAGGCCTATAATAATTAAAAATGTTGAGATTTATTGTAAGTATGTGAGTAAGCTTATTACTAGCTTCCCATGGGTCAGTGATTCTTAACAGTGTTTTTTTTTTAGTTCTTCCCCTACCAGTTACACTGACAACAATGTTTAGCATATTGTATGCTGAAAAATAGTGCTAAATGCAAAACAGCAAGAGCAACATTTACTACCTTTGTTGGTACTTAAGTATATCATACCTTTTCTTCTGTCAGAGTGTTTTGACTTTACTTTTATTTAAATATTGCTGGGTTTCTTCTTTATTCAATAGCCTTTTGTTTAGATATAATTAGATGTGCTCTTTAGAAACAAATGAAAATGATGCTCACCTTAACAAATCACTCACATCTCATATCTGTCCAAATGGGTTCAAGTCTACTTGGGTTGGCTAGTTTGGGAATGTGTAATAGCTTGCTGGTATCTTCTTGTGGGTTGCTGATTATTCATTGGTTTGCTGTTTTTTCATTGGGTTTTCCTTGATACTTCCTTCACCAGATATACCAGCTGCTATTTATAGCATAATGTGATAAAAATGGCATTAAACACTCAGCAACAACAACTATTACTTGAAAATTAAATATTTTCTAATAATGTTGATCAAATTTATTTTTTATTGATTTAGAATATTTTGAAATAGTTATTAAGGCAGAAAGAATTCAAGCTACGAAACACTCTAGATCCAAAGTCGATGATGCTAATTAAGGGGAAAATTATTTGCGATTGGTGCAGTAAGATGTCATATTTTTTTCCAGCTGTTCCTCTGTGAATGCTGTGACTGATGTTCTTCTCATTTTGAAGAAAAACAATGCCCAGTTTCTACAATCAATGGCTACATGGCAGCCGTTTCCATACCAAAAACTTACAAAAATGGTGCTAGCAGTTGCCTCACTTGGCAATCAGCATTAAGAGGTTAACATTAGGACATAGTCAGCCTGGTATTAGGATAATATGGATGGTTGGGATATGATGCCCCAGTGCTAGACATCACTATAAACTGCCACACTGCAGACATTATAGTGATATGACTAAAATTGTTATAGCTATGTTAAAAAATTTAGATGACACTCACACTTGCATCAACTTTCATTCATGAAGGTTAAAGCTCATGAGGTTTGTGCCATTGCTACCTCATGTGCATGTCTAACTTATTTGTCATTGGAGAATGTGATGAATGCTGCAATGTATCCTTGTCACATTACTTTCTCCTTTTACCTTCATTCGTTAGTGTATCAAAAATAAATCTTTTGTTTTTCCTTGAGTCCATTTGTTGTGGCAAATTATGTAGCCAAATTGAATGTAGTAGTTGACACTTCTACTATAAGGATGAATATTATTTGTTCCAGTTTAAGGGGTGACATCAGCTTCCCACTGAACTGGCAAATTCAGATATGCAAAATTAACATAACCATATTGCTGAAACTAAAATGGGTGAGGGTAAAATTAATTTGAAGGTTTCACTACTTACCTGTTGCTATTGCTATATTTTGTCCTTCCACCTTGCACTGGTGTCACACCAATGGTGATTGCTCTTAAAAGAAGATATCAATAGTTATGAATTTACTGTGACTTTCTGGAATCTCCTCTGGAAGTCACCCTATGGGTTGAATTCTCATAGTATGGGCACGACTAACTACCAATGCAGACAAGTAAAGCAGTGCAATAGCAACAAATAGGTATTGCAACATTAAAGTAAATTTTATCTGCTGCCCCACAACTACATTTTGTAAGAATATGAAATGTTTAATAGCTTCATGATACCATAAGTAGTGTTGAAGTATTGGAGATCTAACCCTAACCTGAACTTTTACTTGACTAAAATATTTTTCTACAAAAATCTAGAAAAGGTTTTTTTCAAAGAGACAAGGTGACATTCAACTTTGATAAAACTTTTTGTTCACAGATGACAAGTGGTATTTATGTGACTTGTCCCCTAAGTCTCCAGCATGTGTTAGGAGCTCTACTGAAAGTACCCAAGGACCCAGTACTCTTATGTTTATTACAAAGAGTAGCATGATGCCACTTATTCAGTAAATGTTGAACTTTAAATAGTTTGGGAGTTTTGTCCTAGAAACTACATTGTGAATTAATAATGGGCAGGAAAACAAACAAATGAAAACATTTAAAAAGATTAAACCTTCTTGAAGAATTATGAATCACAAAAGGCACATCTATATCAGTAGTCTAATATATATGCCAGATTTTATATGGAAGTCATTAATATTTTCTGACTAATGCTCCAGAAATGAAAATTTAAAGGTAGGATTGATGAATAGATAAATAAACAATTTAATGAAAATGTTAAAAAGTATTGAAACTGGAGTTTTACCCTAGAAATGATGATAATGATTATTTAGTTGATAGATAATGGATACAAATAAGTTATATTTAAACTGAAAAATATTGAATAATAAAGGCACACTCCACAAGTCCAATATGTATAATTAGCCTGAACTGTTTGAGAATAATAGAAGGAAAACAAGTGTTTTTGTTTGTTTTAACAGTAATTTTAACATGTTTCTAGCTATCATACAGATGAAAGGGGGTACTAAGTGCCTTTCTGAAGCAAACACAAAGGCAGCTGACACTAGCTAGCCTGGATGGGTATTGAACCCACTACTCTTAGGTTTCAAGTCTGATGCTCTACCAACTAAACTACAAAATATCTGAACATGACAAACGTGCTTTACAGCTAATACAATTATTGCTCAGTAACTTAAAATACAAATAGATGAGGTTATTAGAGATAATAGGATTCATTCTGAGATAATGTACTCCATTATTACATTCAATAAGAATGAAAAGCCAATGCTGAAAATATCAGAATGAAACTTAACAGTAAAATGCACAGAAAGTTCACAAAAAAAAATAAATTGTAAAGAAAATGCAGTGAGTAATATTTGGGGAACTTGACCCTCTTATTGAAGATAAGAGTTTAGTCTAAGTCAAATTAGTGACAGTATTTAAGATAAAAATTTTGAATGACCTCATGTGTCTGATTGCATCTTTTTTATTTCAGCTTTTTAAGAAGACATTATACCTGTTCTTGCCTGACAATGCTGAAGATATTCAGGAAGTATTCCTGACCAGCCAAGCCTTGACAGAATTACATAGAATACGTCTTCTTCATGTGTCAGAATTTGACCATCTTTGGGAACTCAGTTATACATTTCACCCAAGTGTCTTGGATAATAAAATTACATGCCAGTTTGGTTTCCAGACAAAAGGAAAATCCAAAACATCACCAGGAAAAGAAAACATGGACAGAGAATTTATCATTTCTGGTTCAAGTGTTCAGAGGTTAATGTGGGATAAAATAACATATCATGGGTTTTTAACTCATATGAAACACATATTGCAAACCTATTCCCAGGATGTTAAAGACAGTTTTATGCAGGTGGAAGAACTTGCAGATGTACAATTTGATATCAAAGACAAGGAGAAAGTTATTCAAGATATACAAGAGGAATTGTCTGACACCCATAGGGTGCTAATATTTGCAGTTATGATAGCTAAATTCTCAACGCACACTAACATTGAAAGGTTCCTTGATAAACTGAATAAAGCTACGTTTGGAAAGTTGTTCAATGTTATATGCTCATTTACAGAAATTGGTGATATCCCATCAACAAGCATGAAATTTCTGAGATGGTTGTCATACTGGGTGATCAAAAGGTTTTACAATGAGAAGTTCTGTCTTGTACTGTGGATGAAACATATGTTTCCTTTTGATTGTGAAGCCAATTTTCTGTCCAGAGTCAAAATGCTTCCAATATGTCATAATGATGAATCAGCTGATCTCTTAATTGGACTTTGTGAACAAATTAGAGAGAGGATTCTTGGAAAGGAATCACAAAAAGGTGAAGATCTCCTTCTTGCCATATTTAATAAAGTGCATCTGTTCATTGGTCTAAAGGTATATCATCATGTTTTTGATGGTGTAGATTTGTCAGGATTTGAGAAGAAACTGAAAAAGATCTTGTCATCAAGAACTAAAGTAGAGGCATTAGATTGTTTAAGCAGGAATGCAATCTGTGAGCTTAAGGATATGTGGAGTGATATCAGAAAGGAAAAGTTTGACAGTGAATTCAGACCGACATTTGAGAGCTATGTACTTAGACTGGTGCATAAAGCAGTTGAGCTCCACTGCTCTGAAAAAACCTTAAATCAAGACTGGTGTACTCTTTGTGAGGATGAAGTATTGTTTGTTAACAGTGAAAATCAACAAACCCTGCTAAAGAAAATTTCTACATCTGATCAGAAAGAAATGCATAACTATTTAATCAAACTGGCAGATATGAAAAAATTCAAGAAATCATTTAATTTTGATCTTGTACAGATTTGGTTTCACACTGCTATTAATAGGCATTATAAGCCTGAAGACAACCTGGTGCATTTGTATTATTGCTACTTATGTGATGCACTAATGCTTCTTTCACTAAGAACTCCAGAAGAAGAAGAGAAATTAAAAAATACACTTTTCACCCAAAAATTACAATTCAGGATTAAGCCGTCAGACCTGTTGAAAAGAAGGGATCAAATTATAAAAGAATCAAGAAATCCAGGACTTATTTCAAAAATTCTGAATGATCATGTCAAGAGTCTGTTGAAGGAAAAGCATGGATCAGAAAATCCAAATGACATTATTCATAATGTGTGCGAGAAAGGTCAAGTATGAGATGAGTAAGTATCATTTGCTTTCTTTGCATCTGCCAAAAGGCATAATGTTGTTACAGTGTTATCCATCCATCTGTTCCATGTTTCATTGATGTACTGTGACTTGAGAACCAGAAGTGACATCTTGTTTTCAAAATTAGGAAATGTGAATGCAGGAGAAATCTTGGAGATTTGGTAAAGAGAAGTTTGGAACACTGCTCCAGAAAAAGAACATCACAGAAAAAATATGGAAATATTATGGTAGCGAATATTTTGTTTACTACATTTTGAGCATTGTCTTTGAAAACAACCCACTCCCTCAGCAATGTGAAAAGACTCCACCAGCCTCATAAAGTTGGTATGTGCGCTTGAAACAAACATTCTATCACCCACCATTGAACAGAATTAGATGTAAAATTATGTATGTATGTGACCTGCCCAAATTTGTATGTATTTGAATTATTATTTTTTAAAAATTATTTTACTCTTTAAAACTTGTATTGTTCATTATTGACTAAGCTGGCATGATGATACAAATATTTCTTTATTGTGCCAAATATATGAATATGGTCAGATTATAATATGACTCACAAGTAGGCATTCAGTGCTCATTATTTCATTAATGGGTGTCATTTTTTAAAATTTGATTATACATATGTTTAAGTGTCAAGTATTCACTTCATTTGGATTTGTTTACATTCATATTACTTTAGAAGGTAATTATTTAGATGCCAAGATAGGTACGTATGGCAAAATCAATGTTAAAGTACATAGACATTTTTTGAGGTAATGAATCTAAAGGTATAATCCAGTACAATCCAGATTAAATGTCGCCCGCTGTGATGTCACAATGATAGCTGCACATATTGATAAACATTTGTAATACCTTCAACTGTGATGATTCCAATTGATGCACTTTTATGTTAACCCAAGTTTAGTACATAGCCACCATTGTAAAAGCCCATAGTGATAGATAATTTTTGTCTGGAAGTCTCTTGGTGACAGATAAGGTGTAGATCCTAAAATAATCAGGACTGAATAGACTTTGGTTACAGAAAATTAGTGTTAAATTTTAAAAGAACAATTTGTATTTAATTTAAAATGAGTAAATGCACATGTATGACCCATGTGACTTGTACTATAGATCTGTATATGTGTGGATTTTTTTTTTTGTTAATACAAAATGTTTAGATTCATCTGCATGCATGATTATATGTATGAGCTTAAGGTAATATCCTGCATATGCTCTCTCTCTTCAGAATTTACTTGCTACCACACTTGAGACATTATTTCTAAACTGGAATTTGAACTTGTTTCTTTAAGATCTCAGATGAACTCTATAATGTGCAAGATCCATGCATATAAAATAAGTAATCTTGCATCTGATTGCTTGAGCATGCCATATTTTAAATTTACTCACCTCTTTGAATCTGACATTTCTTCTTACTTGTTAAGTAAGTTTATATCATAGTAGTCTTAGGTTCACATGTTATTGAGGTGATTTCTTCAGTTTAGCTGATTGTTTGTAAAGCTGAGAATATTTATCAAATTAAGATAGTTAAATATGTATAATATAAATGTTAGGTGACAGTTTGCTTACCATTTTGTTATTACAGTACTACAAAAATCTGCTTAGTAAAATGGTCCAGTGTTATGTAACTAATGTGAGAAATATCAGACTTACCTGTCTCTCATGTTATTTGTTGGACTTTGTAGTACAATCTTTATTTGATAATTGTGCAAAGAAAATAATCTAATTATGTTATTTTTTGTACGCAATATATATGAATCACAAAACGGTTTTCACTGTTTGAATACTTTTTAACAAGCTATTCTGTCTTATTAGAGTTGTCATAAATACATTTCTCAAACTATATGATTTTTGGATTTTTAAAAATAGGTTTGTTAGATGTTATTCATTTAATGAAACCTTGTGACACTGATTATGTGGAAATAAGCCTATGCTAATTAAAATGTACAATTCTTGTTTCTATGCATGTAGAGATAACCTGATTACGACTTCATTTAAATGTTTTATGACTTCTTCACAAATTTTCAAATATTCTGGTCTTAGTCTTTTTCGTTCTGCAGTACCAGTTATAAAAACTTAAACCAAGTTGCCAATTTTAAAATCATGAAACAAGTGGACAAATTTAACATCAAAATAAATTTAAAAAATTGAAACATTACAGAATTTATTTAGAACAAAAATATAATAAGTTAGAAATTGTCCTTTTTCTGAACAAATGACTGTATACCCTTAATTAAACTTTGTAGATAGCTTTCATTTTGTGCAAGAATAAAGCTTATTTACTTGGGCATCTTAGTGTCAAAGGTCAAAGTCACTGTGCTTGAAAGAAATTAAATGTTCTTTGCATAATAACTTTGGTTACAGACCACATATTTTGAGCATGTTTGTTAAGTTTGTACTTATGGTGTGAAAGGGGCGTAATGATTTGGGAGTCAAAAGTCAAAGATCAATGTACACATGACTTGAAAAATGGGTTTTACATTATAAGCTTTTGTTCAGGAATAAGCTTCATGACCAAGCATTAAGGATGGCTTGCACTAAGAATAATAAGAAACATAAAAGTTTGAGGTTTAAAAATCACAGTCCTGGTAAGTTTGATTGGAAAGTTTATCGTTTTAATATTAGTGACATAAAATTCTAACAAAATTACCAGTGGGCATAATTATTTTTTGGTTTCTTAGTATTTAACACAAATTGTATGAGCTTGTGTTGATAGGGAAGAAAATAGGTGTGGTCACTTAGTTGCAGGAGATTATTAAAAGGAAATTTAAGGTTCTTTTCTGACAGTGAGGGGTGTTCAAATAAAATTATAGACAAAACATTAGACAGTGTTTAATTTTTTTATATCCACTGGGTCATCTTCCACTTATTTGATATCTTTTGTACAATGGCTAATAATATTTCGCTCCAATGACAATTTTCAGAACCATTTGGCCAGGTTATCAATGGTCATTTTGTCATATACATGATCTTCTAATTGCATGATTTTAGTTGGAATACAAATTTAGCAAATATTACTAGAATCATCTACACAATAAACTCATTAAATTCTCATACTTTCAAATATTTTGATAGTTTGTAATTAACTATATATCTTTGTATCAGAAATATGATCTAGGTTTCATGCCACAATAATTATGGTTAGAATTTTCATTCATATCGATTCTATATCCCTGAGAATTTTAGATATGTAAAGGTGACCTTCTCATGTTCAGATCATTCAGTTATCATATTTAATTTAAAGGTTGTAGGATTCTCAATTCTAAATTCTTGAAATTCCATAAATATTTATACTATGTGGTAAAGTGGCATCATCTTTTCAGTGATTATCTCTTATATGTTGCAGGTGGCAAGTTGATATTGTCCAGTTCCTGATGGAACAGTATGAACCCAAAGGACAGTCTGAACAAGACATGTTTATGTCAATGATGTCACTTCATGAATTTTGGAAGGCAGTAATGGAATTACAGGGGAAGTTTAGCTCCAAGGTGAGATCCCTAAGAGTCTTTCAACAAGCAAACAAATCAGTTGCTTTTGTTCAAAGCATGTTTATCAACCTAACTGTGAGCTTACAATTCCTAAAAGATATTGTCTCAAACAAAATGGAGAACAAGGTTGAAGCACTGATACTTACTAATGAATTTACAAAAGAGAAGTTTGTGGCTATATTGAAAGAATACAAAACAGAACTTCCAAAAGAGGAACAAAAGAATGAAATTGTAAGAAGTACATTACAGAGTGTACTAAAATACTGTCCAGAGGCAAAAGATTCAGGAGTTTGGGCTATACAGAATATTTCAGATACAGTTGGGGAAAGACTGAAGAATCGAAAGATTTCAGTCTTGGAATTGAAAACATTGTGGCACACTTGTGAAAATTTGCCTGATATTTGTAGAGATCTAGTGATTCCTGTTCAGTCCAAAGTGTTTTGGAAGAAATGGATGGAAGGAAAGAACATGCATGGGAATGGGACAAAAAAATGGAACCAAACAATCAACCATGGATTATTTAAGTGAGGAACAGATGGTGCAGAGAGATGAATTGGAAGGACAAGATAATGCTAAAATGATGATTGATGTTTCTGGCATGGAAAGTACACCTGGAGCACATGAAGGTTTAACTTTTCTTGAATCATTATTAAGAAGAGGATGTGAAATGTATAGAAATATATGGAATGATTTTTTTCAGGGTAATGATTTACCCTTGTCAACTATTCAGGATGTATTCAAGTATGTAAAAGATGTTGCACAAGAGATTGAATTAGTTGAGAATTTCTTTGGAAATCAGTTGAATGAGATGAGTAGATCTGCATTGATGAGTTACTTTAACTTTAGCAAATATGAAAATACTGTGAATGCAATGGTCACATCAATTTCAGCTTTTAATATAAATATTGAAGATGATGAGGAATTTAAGAGTGCTGCTCAAGCATTTGAAAATCTGACCAATGGTCAAGCAAGTAGCATCACTTTGTTTGAAGTTTATTATGCCTTAACAACAGTTGAAAAAGCTGCGAGTATGCTTAATAATGAAGCAGTTGCTTTGTTAAATGCTTTAGGCAAGTCATTGACTTTGATCAGTTTCCTCACTGAAATTGTGGACGAAGATATAAGATATCTAATAGATGCAGATGAAGAGGTTTCTGAGAAGTATGTGAAGGAGTCAACAGTTTCAGGGTTGATTGAAGTTAAAAGATTTCTTCATCCATTTCTTACAAAAGACAGTAAATTGAGGCAGAGCCAAACAGTTTTCTTCACTGAGTTTTCCAAGAAATTTAAGGAGTCTGTATTTAAGGATGCAGTTGGTAAGACAACTGATTGCATGGATAATCTGCATAATCTAAAAGCACTTTACAACAGTTTGGCCAATAGAAGTGGGAGAATCAGAGAAATTATCCAAAATATTGTCCAGCATGGGAACTTTAACTTTCATCTCAGGAAACATGTATGTGTACTTACAGTTTTTTATTTGCAGAATGAAAATGAATCAACATATTCAGCTGCAAACTTGCTTAATTTGAGAAGTAGAGCTCTTCTGCATACTGCCAAAAATGACGATTCAGTGGAAGCACCAGAAGAAATAAATGAATATCTAAGGCAGTTTGTACAGTTCATCAACATTGGTCTGGAGATTACTGAACTGTGCACAAGTTTACATGTATCAGGACATTTCAAGTACATGGAGTTTAGTGAACAAGTTGAACCAGTTTGCCTAAATGACTTCAGGTTAGAGTTAGAAAAGAAGTTAGTAGAGTGGCAAACAGATATCATGCATTGCAGAGAGAGGCACTATTATATGAACTTCTTGCATGGATTTCAAATACAAATGTTGTATAGTTACCTTGAAACAGAAACTATTAAAGATACAAGGGTTATTGACAACTTTCTCAAATTCATCCATCCAAAAGCTAGCATTGTTGGAATTCAAAATATTTACATGAGCTTACAATCAGACAAGTCCAATTTGTCAGTTTTGATGAACATGGGAATAGCTCTTGAGCATATGTGTAAACATCTGACACCAATTAGGCGACTGATGGGATCATCTGATTCAGGAGTTCGGATAACAGAGTCTGTTCAGAAGGGGAAACTTTTGATTGCTTCCCTGCATGAGAACAGTAAGTCCGTGATAAAGACAGTTCTTGCTCTATATAAGAACAATTCGAAAGCAATGCCAGAGGCAAACCAGCTATTATTTTGTCATCCTGAGACAACCTGGGATGAAGTGGATTTACTGCTTAAAAGATGTTTAGGGGCACACAGATTTGGAAGAGATGATAGCTTGTTTTGTCTGGCAAATGTAGAGATGTTACCCAGTGAGAGGCAGTTTCAACTTGTGGATGCACTAAGAAAATTGCCAAAAGATGGCATGTTCCTTTTAGCCATTGTATTCAGAGGAGCTGAATATCATCCATTCCTACATGAATTCTCAAACTGTGTCACTCATGTCAGTCCAATGACTGGACTTTCTTTTCGGATGTGTCTTCATACAGAGTGCCCTAAGACCTTTACTGTTACATCAGATGTTCCAGGGTTAGGAAAAACAGAAAGTATCAAAGGACATGCACATCATATAAAGGAGAAATGTGTTACCTTGCATGTCAGTGGACCGCAAAGCAAACACACATTGGTGGAAAGATTGTCTAAGCTGAAAGTCCAGAAAAACGATGTTCTTCATATAGATATTGGCAATATCCCAAATCGAGAAGAATTAGATACATTTTTATTTGAGCTATTATTCCTACGCTATGTTTCTGCTTACACTGGATCATTTTTCCTCACTTCAGATACAGTTTACATAGAAATTGCCAATACAATGAATGATATTTTGCGTGACTCATTGCACATAGCTACCTCATTCAAGAGAAAACACCTGAAGTGGGAAGGATTTGATAATTTGCAAATCAGCAGTGAATTGCATAGCTCAGTGCAAGTTGTTTGTCTTTATTTGGATGCTTTAGAAAATGCAACACTGGATAAAAAAGATATTGTTTTCAAAAGGACTAAAGCATTAAAACCTCTTCCTCAAGAAAAATGCAAACAGCTTCTTCAGAAAACTTTAAAAGTGTATGAGAATGACTTGTCTTACAACCTAATCAATACTTTTGTTCGAGTTCTTGCTGATCAGTTAAAGAAACTGTCTTGTAGTACCTATTTTAGGATAACCAATCTTTCAGTAATGTTGGGTAGAAAAGATAGATATTTTGTAAAAACAGCATTGGTCATGGAAATGGTTGATGTTTCCATAAACTTTGCTTCCAGATCAGTTAAGAGTTGCAGAGAATCTCAGGTGTCATCAGTAACATCATCTGAACAAAATGCAAACCTGACAACATATCTGGCAGAGCGAATTGATGGAATGATCAGATGGGAAGATAGCAACCATTTAATGTTTTTATTCCACAGCCAAGATATTCAAACATTGTCTGCTTTGTATAGGGACATTGAGGTCATACCAGATCATATTAAAAAACTGTTTGAAAGACAAATGAAAAAAAATCTTCCAGATTTTAAGAGGATGAGTCAAGAAGCATTACAACATATTTTGCAAAAAATTACAAGATCAAATTCAAATTCCTTGCCACAGAAAGAGTTACAAGAAATGGCAAAATACTATGCTTTGACTCCAGATAACTTGCTGAAAATGGTGCTGATTGTACTGAGGGTCAGAGCTCATATCCCAATCATTGTAATTGGGGAAACAGGGTGTGGTAAAACATCTCTTATTCATTACATTTCTAAAATTTGTGATGTTGATTTAAGAGTGAAGAACATTCATTCTGGAATAGAGGAGGAAGATATAATCAATACAGTAGAAGATGTAAACAAGAAAGCACTGGAATTGATTGAGAAAAAACAACAAATTTGGCTTTTTCTTGACGAAATTAATACAAATGATTACTTATGGTTAATAAATGACATCATTTGTCACCATTCTTGTCTGGGCAGGAAGCTTGCACCAAATTTAGTTTTGATGGCAGCATGCAACCCATATAGACTGAGATCTGCATCGGCCATTCACACAGCTGGATTGGAGGGAAGGGCAAAAACAGATGAACTTTCCAGGCTTCTATATAGAGTTCATCCACTTCCAGAGACCATGGTTGATTATGTTTGGGATTTTGGCAGTCTTAGCAAGACAGATGAGAAAATGTACATCTGTCAAATGGTATGTGGAAAATTGGGCTTGTCCAGTGGAAAGGAACAACTACTTTCAGATGCACTTGTAATTTCTCAGGAGTTTATCAGGACAGTAGAAGGAACCAGTTGCTGTGTCAGTCTTAGAGATGTACGCAGATGTGCAGACCTTACAATATGGTTTAAAGAAATCCTCAATAGGAAGAAGAAATTGAAACAAACTTCACACCAGCAATTATACAGCAACAATGAAGTTGAAGTACGATCCATCATTCTTGCACTTGCACACTGCTACCACTGCAGATTAATTGACACTAAGGAAAGAAAAAAATACAGAGAGGCTCTTTATCAGGCATTCAGAGACCACCATGAAAATGAGTACAAAGAGAAGAAGTTAATACATGTCATTCGTGAAGAACAAAAAGACATACTTGATAGGATGGAATTGCCTGCTGGAATTGCAAAGAATACAGCTCTTCAGGAAAATGTCTTTGTTATCCTTGTATGCATTCTCAACAGAATTCCGGTTTTTGTTGTTGGCAAACCAGGATGTAGCAAATCTCTCTCAATGCAAGTCATCAGGAGTAATTTGAGAGGACCAGATTCCAGGGATGAATTATTTCAGTCACTTCCACAGCTGTATTGTGTTTCATTTCAAGGTTCAGAGTCATCAACTTCTGAAGGCATTATTGAAGTTTTCAAAAAGGCACAGAAATATCAGGAGTCCAATGCCCAGGAAGATGTTCTTTCTGTAGTTATTCTTGATGAAATAGGTTTAGCTGAAGTGTCACGGTTCAACCCCCTTAAGGTTCTTCATAGTTTGTTGGAGCCAATAGGAAAACCACGGCCAGATGTTGCAGTTGTGGGAATTTCCAACTGGGCATTAGATGCCTCCAAGATGAATCGGGCAATACATTTATCCAGACCAGAGATGGATGAAGATGAGCTTTATGAAACTGGTAAATCCATAAGTGACTCATTAGCAGAGTCTTCAGATGCCAGTTATTCAAGAATAATTTCAGGACCTGAAAGAGAGTTTGACATACATGAGGAATTGCAAGGTATTGCTAGAGGTTATTTGGCTTTTGTGGACAACCAGCGCTTCAAGAATTTCTTTGGCCTCAGGGACTACTATTCTTTAGTCAAGTACTTTGCCAAAGAATTGAATACTATGACAGATGATGAGATAAATCCAGATGTGAAAGGTAAAATAATACTCAAGGGAATACAGAGGAATTTTGGTGGACTACCTTTAGAAATGGGATCAGTTAGGAAATGTTTTGCAAAATATATAAAAGTTCTGAAGGACCTGGATATCCAGTCAAATGTCCCTGTTTTGGATTTGATTAAGGAAAACATTGAAGATAGATTTGCCAGACATCTTTTACTTATAGCATCAGGAGATTCAGTACTTGGAATAATTGAAAAGCAGCTGAGAGATATAGATAGAGAACATGTGACAATATTTGGAAGCAAATTTGAAGAGGATCTGACAGATGATTATAGTTATCGGATTTTGAGCAGAATAATTCTGTGTATGGAGCAGGGCCTTATCTTGATACTTAAGGACCTAGAAACTGTGTATGGTAGTTTGTATGACATGCTAAATCAGAACTATACCATGGTAGGAAACAGAAAGAACTGTCGGATTGCCCTTGGTCCATATAGCAACCCAATGTGCATTGTCCATGATGACTTCAAGTGCATTGTTTTAATAGAGGAAAGTAAACTGGATTACTCAGATCCTCCATTTCTAAATAGGTTTGAGAAACAAAGGCTTTTTTATTCTGAAATCTTGGGAGCTGAAAATGAAAGTGTAGTATTAGAGGTAGAGGAATGGGTCTCTTCTGTCAGTTCAATCCCAAAAAAGCATTTTTCATGCAAAGACACTTTTCCAATATATAGCAAGGACATGGCCTCTTCTCTGGTATTGCAAGTCTCATCAAAGTTACCTGTGCATGATCATTCTCTTATAGCCAAAGCTGAAGCATGCAAAATGACACTGTTACAGGTAATGAAACCAGAGGCAATTGTTCGTCTAGAAATTTCAGAGTATGGACAGAATCATTCAGAAGAGGATGTGGAGAAATTAAAGGAATTATATTTTTCTCTCCCACTTCATGATGGATTAGAGCACTTTATTAAGTCAGAGATCAGAGGATGCAGTGAAGGGATTGGGAAATTGCTGGCTGTATTTACAAACAGCAACATACATACTGATCTGAAGAAATTAATGCCAAGTTTTAAAAGTCAGATTGAAAAGCTAGGTGCTTTCAAATCAGAGAAACAGTTAATGATGCAGATGGAGCAATTCTGGCAAAGTTCAGACAAAGAGTTGTTGTTTTTGCAATGTAAAGCTGATTCTGATGGAGCACACATTTTGCTGTCAAAGTCAATTATTGAGAAGCTTCAGAGTGAATATAGTGGAAAAGACTTGAAGATTCAAAAGCACGTTTGTCTAATTGTTCATTTAGGTAGAAATGTAGACAAATCAAAGACCGTACCTCAGATTGACTTCCTAGCCAAGTGGAGACTGGTAATGCTTGACAGTCTAGACAGACCAAGAACAAGATTACCACAACTCAGTAAGTTGAACCTGATGGAAACAATTGAGCTGAAGAGACCTTTGGATGAATATATCAAAGAGCAACTTTTTACTGCATTTGCTTGCATCAGATATGGTACATCTGGAAGAAGCATTGAAAGTATCTCTGAAATAATAACCAAGATAAGATCCTGTCCAGAGTTTCTGTCATATTTAGAAATTTCAATCTTAAAATGGATTAATGCAGAGTATTCACATTTAACAGATGTAGATAAGTGGCAAGTACAAGTGTCCTATGATGTGAATGCTTTGTATACTGCATCAAGCTTAATTGAGGCATTAGAGGGACACATATTATCTGTCATCTATAAACCATTGGCAATGCTCATTTATGAAATGGAAAAACAGAATCTTCTTGATTGCTTCTTTGTTTCTGATTCCTCAGTGCAGGAAAGACGGCTCATGTGGAATGAATTTTTCAGTGACAAGAAAATGTTTTCAATAGGTTGCTCTCTGCCAATAGATCCTGAATGCTATGAACTCAGAACTCCTGTTTTGAAGCTTCACATGCCATTTAGTAAACTGTTGTTTGAAAGGGTAGACGCTGAAAGAAACTGTTTCCATGAATTGCTGAGAAATGTTCTCCAGCAGAATGCAGCAGATGAAATAGAAGATCTTGACATCAGAATACTACAAAGCTTGTTTGATAGTTTCAGGGACCTCATATTCCCCAAATTTAGTGAAGTTCTGCGTTTGCAGTACAAGAATTGCCAGATGGATTATATGCATGATTTCTGCACTTTAGTTATTGCAAAATATTCACCAGAAAATATCAGCAGTGAAAGGATAAATGTCATGTATTGGCTACTCATTCGGGGATCAGAGTTAAGAGGTAATATAGTTGATGCCTGTGCAATGGTTCATACCACCTACTGGACAAGTTCTCATATGATAATGGCTGAATTCATGCTTATTGAAACCTGCAGGGAACTTGTGGACATTGAAGATATTCTCCAAGAAATTTGCACTCCAAACATCAATCTTGAGAAAAAAAAAGGGGATGGGATTTCTTTTGATTTTGCCCCAAACAATTTAGAATGTGCAGAAGATGATATTTGTACTGAAGTATCATTTAGTTTATTCCAAAACAGAAATGCTTTCCCAAGACAGAGTTCAGTAAATTATAAACCAGACAAATATGAAAAGGAAACAGGTAATGTGGATCAGATGTTTGATGTTAAAGAGCAAACTATGACATTTGAAAATAGTATAGAAGATGCCAATCCATCCTTGACAGAAGATGTTAAAGCATTGCCTGAAATTGTGTCTGAAGATCCTCATGAGAGAAATTACCAAATCTGTAATGAGTTGGAATATTGTACAGAAAGTAGCACTCAGAAAGCTGACATGACATACAGTTCTTCTACCTGTGCAGAAGATGATTTAGATGAATATCAAGAAAGAGGTAATGAAGTAGAAAAGCTAGAACAAAGTCATACAGCCAGTAAACAGTTTACAGGATCTCTATGTAAGCATAACCAGATCCAGGAAGGTCTTGATACAGAAACAACAGAGAAGGAATCTTCAAATGAAGAAAATAATGTCACTGCAGATGTTATGAGTGTTGCATATGACCCCAAAAGTCTTTTGGATGATGGGGAGATTTGTGATGAAATAATATCAGAGATAGAAAGTGAAGATCAAGCAAAAGATGTGATAGCAGATCATGATCAAATAGAGATACAAGAAGAACTGGATGATGCACCAACATTACAAAATATTCTTCTTGAAAAATTGTGTAAAAAGATACTTCCAAGAGAAAAGATTCTTCTATCAACTGAAGACCTTAAACAGTGGAATAAAAGAGTGCAGAGCATCTTGTCATTAGCAGTGCGTGTCTCTAAAGAGTGCAGTGTTGTATTTGCACTTCGATTTTGCACTGATCTGACTGCACATATACTCATTCCTTACAAGATAGACAGCTTCTGGCTTGTCCAGTTTGGGAACATGCTTCATAGAGACATTCCCATGCATTCAGAAGAATTTCTTGAGAAAGTCACAGCACTGCTCAGGTTTCTTAACTCTGCTGATGTTACAATAGATGATCAACAGAAAATATTCAGTCAGTTTATCTTACGAAGTCTACAGTCCTCCGATAGCCATGACATATTAGATTGGTTATTCAAGATGGTGAAAGAGAATAGAGTCCCCGATTCCCAATTATCACATCTGAAAAGTTCTCTGCATTATGCTACATTAGATGTACCTCAAAGCACACTATGCCGAATTATTGATGCAGGTCATGAAGAGTGTTTTAAACGATTGCACGAGAACAAAAATGAAATTTTTTTCAAGTTGGATAGCAGCATTGGGACTCCATGGGAACCATATTGGCAAGATCATCCTCTAGCTATTCTAATGGTTGATATCTTTGAAAACTTAATATCTGAGTCTGAGTTTGATATTGATGAAACTAAAAAAATGGCCCATGCAATTAAAAGACTTGATAAAGTTGAAAGGATGATCTTTGAAGATAACTTTTCTCTTAAACATCTGCTGGGAATTGCATTCTGTCGTCAGTGCATAAAGAGCATAGGAATGGTACTCCAAAAGGAGGAGTTTAGCATTCAGCCAGATCTACTTCAATACCTTGATGCTTGTTTGAAATGTAACAGTATAGATGATGAGAGTAAAAAACTGTCTATACAGATTTATCTGCTGAAGCTCCTAAAATCAAGATTCGGATTTCCTAAATTTTCTAAGTTATGTAATGATTTATCCAGCAAATTAACCTTTATAGAATCACTCTGGAAATGTGTCTCTCCCTGGAAATCAGTCGATTCTACACCTCTTGCATTGTACAATATAGATCTTCACCAAATTGGAACAAATGCATTGATGGCTTTTGATGTTAGCAAAGGTGAACTCCAACATTTTATCAAAAAGGCAGAGAGTAACTGTGATCAAATGTTGTCACTGCATTCTGTTCTTATCCAACAGTTCTATTTGAAAAGAACAGTATCAGAAGTTACAGACAGTGAGAGAACCAAAGCAAAAGATATTTGGGAAGTCTGTGGTGAATGTGAATTGGATGAGTTTAATTTTAGGCTGATACAATGTCATTTGGGAATTAGAGAATATGAAATGATCAGTGAGCTTAACTTGAACCTTGATGAGGGCAGCACACAATCAAACATGCAGATTTCATCATTTATTGTTGAATTAGCCTCACTTGCATCATCATATAGTACTGGTGGCAACAATGCCTTTGTAAAATGTGTACATCAACCAGGAGAACTTTGCAATGTTTTTTTACCTGGGTTGGATGTAAAAGATGCAAAATGTGAACTAGATCAGACAGCTATCACAACTGAAGAGACATTTGTCGGTAGATGCATCAACCACCACAGATTTGCAGTTTCAAACTGTAATGTGAAATGCTTGCAGTGTCCAGTATGCACAGGTGAAACTGTTGAGATAAACAGACCACTGTCACATTATTATTCAAATCCTGAATGTGATGGAACTATTCATGGAAGAAATTTGACAGCTGTTTCACAACGCCTACTTCAAATGATCATATATGGATTGTTTACAGCATCATTAGCATTAGGGTATAGTAAATCAAATGATTTATGCACACTTATCAGAAGTCCAGAAAAAGAGGAAGATGTTGCAAAATACCTTTATCTGAATATTCGGAGTACTTTCAGATATCTTGAAAGTTTGTTGGGTTTAAAGCAAACTGATTTAGACTACTTTCTCCATATTCTCCTAGTTAGAACAAGAAATCTGATGTGGGAAAATGTTTCAAGTTTCAGTGAAGAATCAGAAAGAGATTCTTGGGAGAAAATGATTAATAATGTGATTAACAGCCTTGTAAAAGAAAGATTTATTGCAGTGGAGGAAGGAAAAAGGCAGGTTTTGGTATTACATGGGTTTGATGAAAGAGCTACTGAGCGACAAATAGAAGAGATAGATGAAGTAGGATGGTGTCCATGTCTCTTCAGACTAACTATTGAGCCATCACTGGAAAATCTTTCCCTTGAACTGTATGAAGGAAACAAGGCTGATTCCTTCCCATTCTTAGCTCTTGTTCTAAAGACTCTACCACAACTTGAACTGATTCAGCACATCAGGCCATTGATCAGTTGGCATAAAGCATGTGTATTCTATGCCAGTTATCAAAAGAAAAAGGCTGACTTCAGAAAATCTGATTACACTGTATCTAGTTTCATTCATGAGGAAGATGATCAGAACCGACGAGAGCATTTGAAAAGAAAGTTTGAGTCATGTAAAATAGCTTGGGAAACAATAAGAGAAAAGGCAACATTGTTAAAATTATTGCCTGTCATGGATAGAATACATGACATGAGTACAGTGGAGAGCTGCCTGATTTTGGATGAAACATCGCCAATGTACAATGTTATTGAAATTCTTATTTCCATGCAGAACAACTTTCTTGATGTAACACTAGCCTTGTCATCAGAAAAGTATTTCCCAGCCCTTCACTTCTTGCAGAAGAACACAGTTTGTGCATGTATACCATGTGTCCCAGTTGTTGATGCAAAAAAGGATGAAATAGTAATATTTGATTGGTCTGAACGTTATCTTAAATCATCCCAGTGCAATATTAGGTGCGGACAAGGTAGAGAAATAAAGTATGACTTTAGAACCATAGAAATGGAATTGGCAAATTTACTTTTGTTAGGAAAATGCCATTTGCTTTTGAAAGAGTCATTCCCAAAAATGATCTTTACTGATGAACTGTATAAAAGATACATCCTGTTGATTGAAGAGCTGAAAGAAGTAATTCCACAAAAAAAGCTTACATCTGACATAGAGGCAGGAATTAAGAGCAAGAAGGATAAGGATCCTAAACTTATAGCTGACTTCTTAGCTCACCTTGGTGTTATTGTATCATTGCTGAGACGCACAGGTGGAAAGCCAGAGACACCACTAGTTCAGTTTTTGGATAAATGGAACAATCTTCTAACACGACCATTTCCCAGACAAGTGCTTCCAACCCCAGAAAGTGCAATTGAGTTAGGTCATATTGCAAATGTCAATGAATTATTAGAAGAACTTAATGCAGATGGAATTATTGATTCATTGGAAGATGAATACAGAGTTCATCTTCAGGGTTCATCATTGAAATTTATTGATGGATTCCTTGGTAAAAGTGTAATGAGGGCAGAAGTGGTGCTGAAAGCAGAGAAAAGATTTGTGCATAGATGCCTACTTCATCGAGAAGCAGCACCGACTGATTCTTTGCTGAGCTATATGAATGATAGTTACTTCTGGCCAGATGGTTCACTGCATGATGGCATGCTTGGGGTTGGATCACCCAGTGTCCTACTTCTTTATCTATTTCCTAGTGAGGTGCAGGTGCAACATATCCATTTCTACATTCAGTTTCTTATCAGGAGAATTAAGGTAAGACTTAAAGTATAAATTATCTTCTGTAAGTTTTACATTTTTTTTAAGCCATTTCCCACCCTAGACATCATCTCCAGAACATCACAGAATAGCCTAAGAACTGTCCAGTAAAAATAGCAAAACTTTAATAACTTTTTAAATAATTACCAACTAGATTCTGGCCAAATTTAAGAAAAATCATTTTGGTATGAAGTGCTTACAGATTTATACAAAATCATGTGAATGCACTAATAATTATTAATGTTATTGTGAAAAATGAAAAAACTTTAAGCAGTTTCTTCTCAGACATCACTCCAACAGAATTTGACAAAAAGCATTTTGGTTTTGAGGGCTTTCAGAGTTGCAGAAATAAAGTCATCTCCATGGTCATATTTAAAAAAACAAAATTTGCAATTTTCTTAGAGAGAAAAAATAAAGAAAAATCCACCGCTTCATTATGTGCCTGTAATATGTACTTGGTAGAACATATAAATGGAAAATAGCCTTGCTTAGACCTCATGTAAACATTTTTTGAGGCGTTTATGCAGCCAATTGTCAGAGAGGGAAGTAAAAGGCAGAGAGGTCAGGTATAAACAAGCACCATTTCATGCTTTACTTTATTGGTTGACAATAGTTAGGGTGATGTGTCAAGTCCATTAAAGACTGCTGTGGGGCAGCTATATATGCATGCATATATGAGCCCTTTGTGCTAACTAGCATATGTTAATTTAACTAAGTTGAATTTGTTTTTAGTTATAGGCATATCAAAGAGATTGCATGTTGAAGAACAAAATTTCTTACAAATTGCCTTGAATGAGAATGTTTATCCCATTTGATTTAATGATTATTGCTAAGTTTGTGAACAGCATCAATGCTTCTTTGAAGTCAGATTTTACTCCAGCAGCAGGGAGGGTGAACCCTACAAAATTTTTGCTCGTGAAATTAACCTGAAATAAGGGTTCCTATAGAGGCTGAAAAAAAAGGTCAATGACCCTAAACCAAAATCTCTAACTTTTATATTACCGTATGGATGGTTATAAACCGCATGAGGTTAGCTCAGTTTTGTTATACTATTATTGACTTTTTTTACCCTGATTTTATTGAACTATTTTTTACGTTAAAAACTCGAGCAAAAACTTTTGTAGAGGTTCACCCTCCCTGCTGCTTAGCATTAATATCGGGACTTTTAACAATAGATTTGGGTTTTTAAACAGACATAGTGATCATTAACAGATAGTCAAGGGGAACTAACCAAATATTTTATCCAGACCTATATGATATCTGGATCTAGGGTCATGTAGATTTATTGTTATAAATCCAAATGGAACAGATTGTGCTTTAGAAAAGAAATTTTTAAATTTAATCATATTCATGTCCCCTGAACACCAGGTATAATAAATATTTCGTAGGGTATAATTATCTACTCCATTAAACACAACCAAAATATTACAATTTTCTCTGATCACTCTAGGTATCTGTGTATATCTTTGAGTAGCATAAATCACGTCTGTGTTTTTGTGACGACCTCGAGAAAATATTCTAGCTGGATTAGATTGTTTGTCCAACATCACATCATCATATACTATATCCAAATCATCTAAGGACGGGGCTTCATCTATATCTGTGATAAAGTCGATAATATCTTCATCGTCTTTATTAACTGATTTTGCTTTTTCATTAAAAATCTTTAAGTACTTCGTAACAATGCTGATCATCCACAGAAGGTGCTATTAAATATTGTTTGTTCCATCTCATCCATCTCATTATTAAATTTAATAATAATTATGTTTTACCCGATCCAGATGGACCTATTATAATCATTCTTATTGAATTTGGTAATGCTGGATGGTGCTTTACTGGTTCTTGTTTTTGTGTCGCCGAAAAATCAATTATTGTATCCATATTATTAATAACATGAGTCTATATTGTTTTCGATGTAGATCATCTACACCCACTGTTGGATTGACAACAATAATAACAAAAAATAAACGACATGCATTAACAGGTAAATGTGTAAAATGTGGTACACAAAAATATAAATTTATCTCAGGGACAACAAAGATAGGTGGGGATATAGCCGCATCATTAGGAAAATTACCCGGATTACCATGGGCTAAATATGTTGGTGAAAAACACCTCCCTGGATATAATTACTGTGGTCCTGGAACTCGTCTCGATATCAGACTCGATAACCACGATCAACCAAGACCAGGAGAACATCCAGTAAATAAAATTGATCAAGCATGTCACATTCAGGACGTTGCTTATAAAAGTAAAGATTTGCAACAACGGCATCTTGCAGATGTAAAATTGATTCATGCATTAAATTCTATACCCAATAAATCTGTTAGAGAGAAACTCGCTAGTTTTCTAATAAAATCCGCTATGAAAAGTAAAATAATGTTAGGGGCTGGTAATTAATTATATAATTATTATAATGGAATCTATTTATTATAGTCCTAGAGGGTATTGGAGAGATAAAGCAGCGATCACTAAACTTGCTAAAGCAGCAAAAGTTTCACATTCTGTTGCTGCAGCGTGGTTAGCACGACAGGCAATATGGCAAATTTATCTACCACCACCAAAAACAATTCAATATGCACATTTTGATGTCAGTGTTCCTAACGAAGTTCATCAAGCAGATATTTTGTTTTTACCACATGATACTATTAAAACACGTGGACGAAAGTCACGCACATATAAATACGCATTGACTGTTGTTGATATTGCAAGTAGATATAAAGAAGCTGAGCCATTATTAACAAAAACATCATTTGAAGTTGCATCTGCGTTTGAGCGAATTTATCAACGTGGTGGTCTACAATGGCCACAGTTATTACAAGTTGATCCTGGCAAAGAATTTCTTGGTGCAGTATTATCTTTGATGAAAAAACATAATGTCCAAATCAGACAAGGGCATACTGAAATTCATTGTGATCAAGCAATTGTTGAACGATTTAATCGAACACTTGCTGAGCGGTTTTTTGGATATCAATATGCGAAGGAAATATCTGCTGACTTTAAGTCCGGTGAGAGATCTCGTGAATAGGTTGCAAGGTTACCAAGTGTGATATCTGCATTAAATAATGAAATTAATCGTGCAACTTCCATGAAACCTTCTAATGCAATAACAAAAAAATATATACCACGTAGCTATGAATACGGACAACGAGGTCAACAACCAGTATTAGGTAAAGTGCTTGTGAGATATTTATATGAACCAGGGGAGTTGGAGGGTGGCAAAAGACGAGCTACTGACCCTATTTGGAGTGTGACCACACATACAATTTCTAGCGTGGTTAGATCTACTGGAAGACCACCCATATACAGACTAGATTCTACTGCCCCTCAACGTGGATTTGTGCGTGAACAATTACAAGTAATTCCTGCGGATACACAATTACCACTGCGTTCACTTATGTAAATTAGCACCAGGGCGTCCAGCGCCCCGACGTCGGTTACATTCAAGACAGGTCAGCATCACATTTTCATGTGTGTGACCAAGATCACTATTTATTCTGTCTACGGTAAATTGTCTTGGATTATTATTCGAATATTGCCATAACATTATTGTGTTACAGCTTGCACAGTGATTATTCTGTAGTTGTTTTAGTTTTATAATAAATTCAGTATCAATATCAAAGTCACTTTTATTTTTTTTTTGTCACATTGTTTATAAGACACTACATTTTTCTTTATTACATCAGCGTCATTAGTAATCTCCTCAGTTATCACATAATCTATGACAATTCTGTGTAGTTGAGTTATTCTTCTGACGCGAGATACGGCAAGATATACTAAATTTGACCACTCGATCCGGTCATCTACAATCCAGATATTTGTATCAAATATAGTTAATCCCTGTGACGAATGAATCGTTATAGCGTATCCTAACGTCCACGGTGATTTTTCCATACTCAATGCGCTCTCAACAGAATTGATATCTATCAAAATAATATCATTCAATACTAGATTTTGTACTCGGATACTTTCAGTATCTCCACCAGGAATTTCAACATCAACATTTTGTCGTCGAGTATCTGCTGGGCGATAACATAATGGTACAGGAAGATGTGAGAACTTTTCCTTATGTAGCGTAAATAATTTCCTTTGCAATTCATCACGAACTATCTTTCTACTTGCGGCTATCAAATCAGTGGGTTTCCATAAAGTCCAGAAATCATTCATGGTAGTTTCTGGAATTATCTCACACATTATTTCACATTGTATTTTATCTGGCTGTAGTCTGATTAATCTTTTAAGTTCTTTCAGTGGTTCATCAATAGCTCTATGATCATCATATATTTCTTCATAATAATCTATATTATTCTTTAGCCATTTATGTGGAGACTGTCCAACAAAAGGTGGTGGTTGACCATGATCACCACACATAATCACAGCAGTATTTTTTGTTAATAACCATTCAAGGAATGTTTTTAGTGTTTCTAACGACACTGTACATATTTCGTCCTATATAATATACTTAGGTATATATTTCTCACCCATTCGCTCAGGAGTCCACGTATCTCCACACCATCTAAAAAAACTGAGATGTGCATGTATTTACCCCTCATTCTTTTATCTCTCTGGCTAGTTTATGTGTAGGTGTCAAAACAATCATATCTGAATTGTTGTTCATAAATAATTTAATCACACGAGTTGTTTTACCCGACCCTCCACACCCATTAAGATAAACGGTCTTATATCTAGCCACAGGATCATATACATATGGTGCAAATGATTCTAATATTTGATTATTATTTCTGTAATATATTTCCTTAATTTCAACGTCAGAAAATTCAGAATAACTACGTATATTTTCTTGCTTTATCCTCCATGTTCCCCACTCACCATTACCAAGTAGCGGATTTAATAAATCCTTATATTTTTTGTTTATATAAAATAAATCCGTAGCGACTCTAACAGCGTGACGAGGAAATATATTTATCATTGACAGTAGATTTATAGAAACATAGGCTAACATTGAAGATCTTAAATGAGTAAACTGAGGTGAATCGCCCTCAATATAGCTAACAATGGTACCTAGTTTGGTCCCATCCGATAAATAAGCACTACTTCGGTTTATAAATGTGTTTTTCTCCGTTGTATCATTAATTATAAAATCTAACTCAGTATCGTCCATAATCAATCTTGTACAGTGTCGTTTATGACCGTATGAACTACCCTGAGTAAATTTACCAATTATCTTTATACCAAGATCTTTTGCACGCTTCTTATTATGCTCGTCTCTGCATTTACGTATATTATTATTAATTTTAATATTGTCATCTTCGGCAAGATCAGGAAATTCTTTCCTGGCATCTTCTATATTAAATCTGTCCGGTTCTGGTAACCAAACTTGCTTTTGTGGACTATAGGATATAATCGCTTCATTAACTTTTAACGATATTAATATTCCCACATCAAGCATATATCTTAATAATACTATTGGAGCCCAACATTTTTCTGAAAGGTGTTTACCAAACCAAGCATAAGTAATAGGATGGAGATCTTTTGCGAACTCAAATGATTCTACATATGCAAATCCTGTTATGTCAAAATCTGGTAAGGGTCCATTTATTGAAACTCTGGTCGTGTCATGTGTGGGGTGTCCGAATATGTTAAAATATTTAGAACACTCACCATATCCAAGAAAACTCCCAGGGTAACATGCAGCCATATCGACTGATATAACATCATCATACTCGTATTTAGTATTCCATAATCCACCGTGCCCATATTCTATACCACTTTTTTGTATATCCTTAATAAATTCTGATCTTGTAGGTTTCCATGAATTTTTTTCCTGAGCGAAATGGGCCGTTTCCGCTGGTACGGTAAAACAATTATTTAGTAGTTGTCTAACTTTGACCTCGTCAGAAGTATATTTTAGTGGAAGGTTTCTCATTTCTTCATAAACAGATTCTGTACGATAAATATCACCATTCGGTCGTACAAATTGATCATGACAATCGTGTTCCGAATTCTGAAATAACCAAAGAGATACAGGATCATTTTTACTGATATTTTTAATAAAATCAAATATATGACCATTATAAAATTTAATCATTCTGTCTCGTGGAAATACAGTTACTGCATCAGTCCATGCATGTGCTTTATGATCAATAATCGTTATAGGGCTTCCATTTCTTATATATTTTGGTTTGTATAATAACTCTCCTGTTAGTGTATTTACTGTTATTGGAAATCTTAATAACTTTTCTAGCTTAGCAACATCCTTAATAGATTCACCCGAATTTTTAACGGTCTTTCCCCATTCACATATTTTTTGCGTCTTAAATCTGTTAAGCCATTACCACGCATCGCATTTGTAAAATGTTCATTAATGCGTTCAGCCACGCAATTTATTTTTAATTCTGAGAGTCTCATTGGTTTGAGATCTTCAATATTAGGTTTATCATTCAGTAAAAATAATCCATATACCACAGCAGTAACTGGATACCCTCGCTCAAAATACGGTCTATCAATACCAGTCAGTATTCCAGGTTTGGATTTGTTACTTAATAATATCATTTTATTATTTCCAGACTGTATATGAATAGGAGTTCTCTTGTCACGAATTATCCAATCATTATCGTCTGTATTCACAATAAATTTTATTAAAATAAGATATTTTTGATTATCAAGGTGATTAATAATTACTTCTGCTCGTTTGTCGTTCATCATATTAATAACTTTTTCCACTCTAAAAGTTGACCAAACATGCACAGCACCATCTTCTCGAAATTCCATTTTGGCCTCACGAATACGTTTAGTTATATCTACATTCGTTAAAGCTAGATCTTTCATCGAAACACTAAATTTATATCCTAATAGTCTGTCAAGATCAAATTTAGTAGCAGATGGTTCAATTGTTGATAATTCTTCCATTATTATAATTAAGACAAATATTCAAATTGAAATTTAGTATATACATATAATGATTCAAACAGAAAATAAATGTGTTTGGTTAAAAATTGGACATATTTCTTATTGTAATAAATCATGCGTAAACAAATACTGCGGTTACCATATGCAGAGTATCAGACATGGAAGAGGTAGCACACAATTATGTGAAAATTGCGGGGGTAAAAAATATAGGGAACTTAAACGATATTATGACAACAAAAAAAGATACATCGACAGGTAAATCTCTTATAAAGACAGAAAATGATTATCTAACCAGATTTCAAAAATAATGATTTAAACAAATAAATATTATATACAAATGTAACAAAAAGAATTTGTGAGACATCCAATATATACGAATTACGAGGCATCCAGAGATGGTGTTAGTAGACACTGTAGACTAAAGAAACCAATCGGTAATCTTAATAATAATGTTTATCTTATATTTAGTATTGGTGGAAAAAAAGTTATTGTTATAAATTTATATTCGAATGTCATTTTGGGATTGTTAAAAATGGACTTGTACATCATTTAGATGTAAATCCCCAAAATAACCAGTTACATAACTTAGAATCAATTACACAAAGTCAAAATTGTAAGGTAGGAAATACTGGTATTTATCCTAAGATTCATAAGACAGTTATTTCTACCAACACAGGTACTGATGAAAAAATAGTTTTTAATTCTATGCATGCAGCTGCCAGATATTTTTATATTTGTGTGCCTTCAGTAAAACGTGTGGCTAAAAGTCTGCATATTCAATAAAGTATGACCAAAGGATTATATTTGAATATGTATAATTGTGTACCCTTACTCAGAAAAATATCATTTTTTTATATAAAATTTGACTATCAATCTTGCCAAGAGTCCTGCTTAGCTACAATTATATTTCCTGACTCTTACCGTCTTCACTTTTAGTGTCATTTATCGCAGAATCAAAAAGCATAAGCTTTCTCAGTTGCATTATTCGGCCGTCTGTGCGTTTTTTAATTTACGAATTCGTGAGTCAGTGCATTTTTGATCTTTTCGATTGAGCGTGCAAGAGGTATGAATAGCTTTATGTGTTTTTCATCCACGACAGCTAACGATTCTAACATAGAATTATAAATGGATTTGATAAACCTATAATCAGATGATAATGTGAATTTATTTTGAATTTTTTTTTTGCTGCAACAATTCAGACTCATACATAATTTTTTCAGAGTCAAGATTATTAGATATCTGAATTTCTTTGTTTTAATTTTTTAATATCAGAAATAATATCATTAATGTTTTCATTATTCATTATATATATATATATATATATATATATATATATATATATATATATTTATTTATTTATATATATATATATATATATATATATATATATATATATATATTTATTTATTTATTTATTTATTTATTTAAAATAAAAAAATAATATTAAATTGACTTAACTAAAGATAATAAAGGTCATATATTTACACGACTTATTTCAGATTTTGTAAAATTGAGTCATATGTTTGCATGAATTATTTCAGAAATCTGTAGATTTTCTAAGATTTATTTATAAAAAATCTGAAATTAGGCCTAAAAACAAAATAAAATATTATTATTATTACGCTAACAAACAAAAATTAAAATAAAATTGATATTATTTACGCTAACAAACAAAAATTAAAATAAATTATTATTTATATTAAAATCTGTAAATGTGAGAAAATTTATGATTTATTTCAGAAATCTATAGATTTTGTAAAAATGAGTCATATGTTTGTATGAATTATTTCAGAAATCTACAGATTTTGTAAAATCGAGTCATATGTTTGCACGACTTCTTTCAGAAATCTACAGATTTTGTAAAAATGAGTCATATGTTTGCATGAATTTTTATTAAAAAATCTGAAATTAGGCCCAAAAACGAAATAAAATTAATATTATTACGCTAACAAACAAAAATTAAAATAAATTATTATTTACGTTAAAATCTGTAAATGTTTCAGAAATCTGTAGATTTTCTAAGTGTTTATTTGTCTGTCTGTTTAGAAACCAAACATACGGTTAGTTCCCCTGCCGGTTGTTTATACCTACTGACCTTGGATGACGTAATATTACCTGTGTATACAGATGTAATTGAATCCTTTTTGCATAGTGTGGTAACTTAAGACCGATATCAATATCGTAATCTACAGCAAAGCGTGCTGCATTAGTCTTGTGAATTAAATAGCTTGAAGCAGACAGGTTTTAATCCTTTTTGTATAGTACGGTAACTTAAGTCAAACAAGCCAAGACTTACTTGTGTTTATCGATCCATGACCTGCGTTATTTTCAATATAATTCATATAGCCGGCTGATGTATTTTAGCTGCAGACTGCACAAACAGTACTCCAATTTAATGAATTACACTCTCTCGTTGTATACACATATGGGTTATTCAAACACGTTAATCGATTTCCGGTATGGGTTATTTCCCATTTTTATGCTTGTAATTTTATTTATATATTTTAGTAAGATTCATACACATAAATTTATAAATGCTAGTAATTTTATATATATATATATATATTTTAGTAAGATTCATACACATAAATGGCTAACTATCTTAATAAAATTATATTTGTAAAACCATTGCATAATATAGTAATAATTAAAACTGTTATATTCATCCAACGCAGCATGGTGTAGAGGTAGATCCTTGGACACTAAATCTAGACATCTGTGGTTCGATTCCAGATTTCCAAAATGGATTTGGTCCCAGGGATGCCTTTTATATATATACTTGGGGGCCGGGCTCAACAAAAATTGCTCGCCAGTGTTTAGAGGCAATTGAAAAATATTTACCTATCCGTGATGCTGTCAAACAACAATTGCAACAATGTCAGGAAAGTCAAGTTGAATTTGCAGAGGATACAAAACAATTATTTAAACCGATAACAGATACCACTAAAGATATTCAACCTGTGTTAGATCAAACAGCTAAAGCAATTCAGAAAATAGAAAAAAGAACTAAGAAAACAAAAAAAATTCTCAAAAAAACTTCCAGCAGAAATAGCTGATGCAATGCCAGTCCCAGAAATGCCTGAAGATGCACACCAAGCTCGTGCTGAAATAGGTGATCTATCTAACATAAGTTATAAATTTGGCGTAGATGCTATTACTGATATTAAAGGCACTAAAAATGCAGATGATTTAGCTGCGTTTGCTGTGAAAAATTTTAGTGATAGAAAAAAGTTTTTAAAACCTGGCAATGCTGATATTTCTGTAAGTCGTGATAATTGGTACAAATGGATATTTCGTATACGCGATAACGTTAATCAGGCCAGAAATAGTGATCCTAATTATATACAGTATATTAATGCAATAGATAGTTATATTAATTCTATACAACAACGACAATCATCACCGCCATCAATACAACAAATATTACAGCATACACAACAACAAAAATTATTGTCACAATCTCCAAAATCACAACCAACCCAAATAAGAAGTGAAGAAGGGCCGTCGGATACCTCTTTCAGAAGTGGTCTTATTACTCAGTGTCCTAACAATGTCCTTGCTGATGTTGAACGACTAGAAATTCTGATTGGAGGAAAACGAGCTGAAATCATTAATGAAGAAATCATTAATGAAGAAATCATTAATGAAGCAGCAGATATTTGTAAAAGATTATTTAGTGGCGGTATTATGGATATTGATGTGTATAAGTCTCATTAATGAAATTGCCGATGACTATTATAGTGACTAAGTCACAGTGACTAAGTCACAGTGACTAAGTCAAAGAGATTAGATGCAATTAGTAATAAAGTTAATTAATAATAAAATGATAATACACAATGCTCAACGTGGACCAACCATGGTCAGGGTAATTAATTCTCGAATACCGATTTACAGAGCAACCTACGGAGATGGGTTAGGAGATATTGTTCAGGGTTTGTTTAGAAGGATAGCCCCAAAAGCAATACCAATTGCAAAGCAGCTAGGTATGAAAGCTATTGATGTTGTTCGTGAAAAAGGTATAGGTGTTGCTGGTAATGTTACTAACAAAGTATTCTCGGCGATTAAAGATAGACTAGCGCAATTAATACTTAGACCTCAAGCGGTCCGACTGAGGTCGGTGAAATTGCCCAGTACTGAAGTGGTGCCCGCAAGTGTAAGTAAAATAATAAATCAAGCCGCTAATCAAAAACTAGCAGCAATGGCGATGCCATCTATGGCTGATATACCTTTATCAGAAAAAGAGAAAATATAACCGCTAGTCTGATAGCAGGAAGTGGTCTCACTTCCCAAAGTGGTCTTCGTTTTAGACGATAATAATTATAATAAATATGTTCAAGCGTATGAGTGACCCCGCGTTTGACATGGACGCACCAGTTCTCAAAGATGAGTCTATACATGATTATCAGTATTATTCTTATGAAGCATGAATTCCAAATCAACGAGGAAGAATTGAACTTCAGGTTCATGATACAAGTAGATATTTTCTGCCTTCAGAAGCTTTTATTGAAGTCAAAGGTGAAATATTAAAAACCGATAATACTGAATATGCAGCCGAAATTAGTGTTGGTTTTGTTAATAATGGTATTATGGCATTGTTTGATAGCGCTACATACATGATTGACGGAAAAAATATTGAATCAATTCAAAAAGATGTTGACGTAGCTACAACCATACTTGGTCTTGCAAGATACAGCGACGATTATTCAAGATCAGCTGGTCCATCAATGTTGTTTGTAAAAGATACTTCTGATTCTCCAGAATATCAACAATATGAAATAGGATGACCACAGAATTATGCTTGAAATGCCCCAGCAGACGTAGAGAGAATGATTATTAATGTAGATCCAGATTTCAACTTAGGATTTAGATCACGTTGAGCGATGTTAAAAGGAAATAGAAGAATATTTTCATGTGCAATTCCAATATAACATATTTTTGAATTCTGTAGAAATGTCAGAAAAGTCATTTTCAGAGCCAAACATACAGTTGTACTAGTACGAAAAGCTGCAGATGATGATGCAATATGGAGACCCGCCGGTGATGCTGGTATGGTAATTCTTACAAAACTTAGTCTCTGGATGCTAGTAATGACCCCATCAATATCTGAAGAACAACGATTATTATCTTTTATGAGTCAAGGCAGTAAATCAATGCTATCATGGCTGACAATGACTACAGATGCTATCCAGAGTAATATTAATGGTTTATTTACATGGCAGATAGCCTCTCAGCAAGGTGCTTCTGCACCAAGACACATATTTATTGTATTGCAAAATGCTGCACAAGTAAATGACCAAACGCGTAGTATTATGATATTTGATAAACTCGGTGTTTCTGAGGTTTCATTAAGGATAAATGGACATCAAGAACCATCCGAGGATATATTACTTAATTTTGATCAAAATCATGTAGCACGTGCATATCATCGTCTTATGTTGTTTATGGGCCATGATCAAAATGTTGATACTGGATTACAAATATCACAATTAGATTTTACAAGTTTATATCCTATTTATTACTTTTCGCTCAAACATTTAGATTTGACCAGACAATCAGTAGTCGATATACATTTTCGAGCTAGTGTTAATAGAGGAGCTATTGATAATTATAGAGCAATTGCTATTATACTTAGCGATAAATCAATGCTCATAGAAGGTGTTGGTGGACGAATGAGAGTCGTTGATGCTCCAGTAGAAAATATGTAATGTGTAATTAGATCATTTATCATTATTATAAATGTCATATAATCACGTTAATGTTACCCTGACTCCTGGCCAGGTCAAAAGACTGCAATCAGCATCAAATAATAACTGTGGAATAATAATATCATTAAAAAAGGAATACATGAGTGGTTCAAATAAATTATCGTTAACCGATCGTCAATTCAAAAACTTTAATAAAGCAAAGAAAACAAATAAAGGTGTCAAACTTGATCTTTCTGCGGCAGCTATTAAGGATACTTTTAAAACTGGTGGTATATTTCCCCTTCTCGCAGCTATACCAGCATTAATAGCCGCTGCAGCCCCAGCTATTGCAAAAGCAGCTGCATTAGGCGCTGTTGGAACAGCCGCTGGAATGGCATTAAAGAAAGCGACCAGACAGGGAACAAAATGAACATCTAAAAAAAAGGGAAAAGGTCTCAGATTATCAGGGACCCCGCCGTCGTGGTACGGAAAAGTTTACTAATCTCGCCTATGTCTAATTTTGATTTACTCGATGCTGTTAAAAAATTAAAAATAAAAAACTTTAGAGGTGTTTTCATGCGCGATCAATTACCAAAACAACCAAATAATACTGAAGCAGGTATTATAAATCTCGATCAAAATTCTGGACAAGGTACCCATTGGGTAACGTATGCAATTGATCCACGTGGAATTATTTATTTTGATTCATATGGATTAGCGCCACCAAAAGAATTTATTCATTATGTCAGTAATAATACGGCACCAATCTGGTATTCAACGTTACCTACACAAACATTAACTGATCCACCAATATGTGGTCGAGAAGTACTTAATGTACTAGATGCTATATCCATGGCACCGCAAGGAAAACCACCTCATAAAGTCGTGCATGAATATACCACATTGTCACATTTAAACAAACATCAGTAAATATAATGGTAGATATTTACAGAAGATCTGCTCGTGGTAAAGCTCAGCAGCCAGGTGATTTATCTAAATATGCAACCCTCGATCAACTTAGAAATGAGATTGATGATTTATTTAATATTGCAAGTGTGGATCAAAGTGAAGTGGTTATTTTTCAGGATAAGCAAGGACGATTAAAGACGAGTAATATACAGCTACCAGATATACTTACACGAATTCCTACTGCAGTTGATGATAATATCGTAACTTTTGCTGATCAGGGTAAAATACAGGATTCTGGTAAATCATTTAATGATTTTGTTAAAAAAGCTGGCGGTGAATTTAATGGAGACGTTATTATGAACAAAAATAAAATCACAGATCTTGGAAATCCAACTGCAGATAATGATGCTACAACAAAAAAATACGTTGATGATAAACAGACTCCAATCATTAATGAAATAACCAAAATCAAAACTGAATTTACCAGTCACTTGAACACATTTTTAAGTTTTCGTGAAAACATAAACAGAATTAATAACGAATTTTTTGGAAAGCCACCAAATGTTAATATAAAACTTACTGATATTAACAAAAAAACCTAATGAAATTATTGGAGGAATTCCTGATATTGTTCAAAAAACAGACCTGATTAAAATTCCTCACAAACAGATAAGAAATATTGTGTATACTGTTGCTTCTGGATCTGGTACATGGACACAGCAAAAAAAATCTTATCAAATATGCTGCAAAGATTACTGGTGTGTATAGATTCACAGTGATTAGCTTTGAAATTTTTAATATTTTAACCAGATCTCAATTACGTAATTTGAATACGTCTTCTGGAACTTTATCTATATTATTATTAAATGGGTTTGAAGAAACATTTACACTTGAACTTGTTAATACAATTCCAGTCGAAGTCGTTTATAGTTGGTGTTTGGAATTTGTAGCTGAATTAACTATTTAATATTATAGTATAATGGATCAAATAACTACGTCATCTATCGACGTTCAAAAGTAAAAAAATATTGTAGACGTATGGTCGTTATTGATATAATCGTGTATTCAGTTTCTGCTATTGTTGCTGGATCCGGATTAATATTATCAACATTAACAATGACAGCTCCAGCAATTATAACAATTATTGTTTCAACTTCAACAACTATAGCGGGTATTCTTAATATTATTGCTAAAAAGATAACAACATGTACGAATGATAAATTGCGCGAGTATATGATAAAATTACACACAGCAACAGCAACATACTCTAAACTATCTGGATATATTTCCACTTATCTCAGTGATGGTAAAATAACTGACGAGGAGTTTGTAACGATAATTAAAACCTACGATGAAGCATTCAAAATTGTTAATGATTCTGCTGACAAAATAAATGGAGAATTAAACAATAATAATAACAATAATGTCAGCAACTGAGTCAAGAGAGTTATTACAGCAGATCGTCGCTAATACAACTCCTTCAAAAACTACTATGATATCAATAAGTTCGACCAATCCTGAATTTAGCGTTAACTTTCCAACTGCAATTCCAGTAAAAGAGATAGCATTAGCTCAGTTACGTGTTTATTATAGCTGGCCTAATATTAGATCAAAATCATTTGGTGGACAACAACCAAATAATTCATTAGTATTCGCAAATAAAAATAAATCTGATGGAACTCTCAATTGGCAAGTTGTTAGTATTCCAACTGGAAGTTATCAGTTAGAACAGATTAATGAGGAATTCCAACGCAGAATTAAATCTTTAACCGGGAAAGAGTCTAAAATAGCAATTACTGTTTACGAACCAACATTATCGTCAGTAATTGAAATAAATTCTCCTGACTATGCTGTAGATATTTATCAAAGTTCGATTAGATCAGTATTAGGTTGGTCTGAAGTCGCGCCAGATTATCAAGTTCCACCAGAACCACAGCAATCAGACTTCAACATAGATGTTAAGAAATTTATACAACTTCCAGAATATAGAAACAAAGTTCCATTTATGGAGAGCACTACACCAGCTTATCGTAATTATATGCATCATACTTATTTTATAAGTTTTATTCAGAGTAAGAAGGGTTTAGCAAGAATATCGACACTTGATATTGAGCAAATTAACTCATTATCAAGACCGATTAAATCTGAACACAAACACGTGTTTAATAATCTAAAAAATTTACTTTCCAGCATCAATACTTTTTATAACGATGATTTAAAAAATCAAATAATTGAAACAATACAACATCAAAATCAAGTTGTAGCAGACTTAGAATTCGTAAATAAAGCTATTGTTGACTGAGAAAAAATAATAAATGTGCCGGCAGATAGATTTTCTAGCTCTTATATAGTTAATGAAGATGACCAAATCCAACGTGTAAGTCATAAGCGATTATTTAAGACAGTATTTATGAAATATTATGGAATCACAGAAGAACAGCTACCAACATTTATAATACCCGGATTTGACTCCGAGGAGCTAAAAAAAATCAGTTAGTGATCTTATTGATGAACACTTTAAAAGAATATGTAATTCCTGGAAAAAATTAATTCCACCCCCAGCAATTCCCAAATATAATAATGATCCATATGGAACAGGTCATCATATCTCACCTAATATTGTTAATATAACATCCACCATCACACTGAATTTAGTTTGTGATATAATTGATAATAGCTACCTTTTTGACCTCTCTAAATCTAATCAGGCTCAACAGGGATATATATTATATTCATCCAGTATTCAAACACAACCAGGGTGGCTTATTGTATCTGAGCCAATAAATCAAGTCTACCTGCGTGTACATAATCCATTATTGTCCAGAATGAATTTCAAACTCACAAATCAAGATGGAAATATAATTGACTTAATATTTGGTTAATTCCCCTTGACTATCTGGTAATGAACTGTATGTCTGTTTAAAAACCCAAATCTATTGTTAAAAGTCCCAATATTAATGCTAAGCAGCAGGGAGGGTGAACCTCTACAAAATGTTGCTCGAGTTTTTAACGTAAAAAATAGTTCAATAAAATCAGGGTTAAAAAAGTCAATAATAGTATAACAAAACTGAGCTAACCTCATGCGGTTTATAACCTTTTGTACGGTAATATAAAAGTTAGATATTTTGGTTTAGGGTCATTGACCCTTTTTTTCAGCCTCTGTAGGAACCCTTATTTTAGGTTAATTTCATGAGCAAAAATTTTGTAGGGTTTACCCTCCCTGCTGCTACTCCATATATAAATGCAAAGCATGAATATATTCAGTTGTCTAAATAATGTTCAAGTGATTCATTTTTAAGGTGATTAGGGAAGCAATAAGCTGTCAGCACAACAGCACAACAAGCAAAGTCCAGCAAAAGTTTTTCCCAGAATTCCTGGCTGACAGAGTTTTACTTTGTGAAGCACAACAGCGGGGAGGGGGGATTTGGCATTATTTCTTTGCACATACCATGGTATGGTATGTGATAAATTTTATTCTTGAGCATGATCAGGATCTCTTTCAGTTACCTATAACTTAATATTGATACGGTTGTTCCACTTCAAGAACTTTATCTATGCAAATTAGTACAATGGGTTCACCCACAGGAAAATTTTTAAATTCTTAAAGCTAAGTTAAAAATCCAGGTGATGCACACACTCACTCACAGCAGTCTTCAAAGGACTTAACACATCACACTAGCTATTGTCATCCGTTAAGCAATACTCTATGTGAAATGGTGGTTGTTTGTATCTGACCATTTTGTGTTTTAATTGCCAGGAACTACTACAAAGAGAGTTTTATATTTGCTCCAATCAAGATTGTTCACAGTTTTTATATGCTAGATGTTATAGGTATATACTGTTATGTATACATGTATTGATATTATGTGTAATATTTTCATAATAGTTTTGTAAGGGTCATTTAGTTAGTGACATTTTAATGCTAATATTCTATGACTGTAGTATGCACTTGAAAGATGAGTGAAACCATGGGTTTTTATTACGTTTTTCTGACTTTTCTAATTTTTATGCATTTTTCAGCAGCCAAGTAGAACCTGTACTTTTAAAAATATTTGAAACCATTGAACTGTTTTAGATCATAGATACATGAATGTACCTTAGGATATATTCTGCATTGCTATTATATATAAGTGAAATACAGATATAATGTAAAAACACCATAAACATTACATTATATATATATATATATATATATATATATATATATATATATATATATATATATATATATATATATATATATATATATATATATATATATATTTGTATTTGATAAGAACTTTTTATTTCAGATTATATAGTCCATACATCACATCTGAAGTAAAATACAGATATGTAAAAACATCATAAACATAATATATATATAATGCTTTATTTATAGAGGTTGACTCATTAGTCAAGGACTATTCTAAGTTGAGGCCCTCTTAAGGAGATTATAACAATGCACATTGTATGAAGAGAGCAATAATTACTGTTTAACATACATGTATTTAGTATTAAAATACTAAATTGTATTATCTATTAAAAACACATGTTCAGAATATCTCTTCTTAAATACTCTAATATTTTCAGCAGATTTTGCATGCAGTGGAAGCTTGTTCCACAGAATTGTACCAGAGTATTGGAAGCTCTTTTTAAATTGCTTTGTTCTTGGTTTTGGTGTTTGAAGGATTCCATGTAATATTGATTTCAACTGGTATTATGTTGGAAAAGGCTTGAATAAGTCCTGAAGATACTATGGTGCAGTTCCATGTATACATTTATATAAAAGAACTCCCATGTGAAAATCTATCCTTTCATATATTGTGAACCATTTGAGTTCTGTAAACAATGCTTTTGAAGGATGATCAATAGATGCATATAAAATTATGTGTGCTGCTCATTTCTGATGTTTGTAAATCCTATCAAGCTCAGATTTAGCACAGTTTCTCCATATATTTGAACAACAATCCATTGTTGGAAGAATAAAAAGCTTGTAGTAAAGATTGTGGTTTCCGTTGGTAAATATTTCTTAATTCTGCTGAGTAGTGCAATTTTGGACAACAGTGTTTTTCAAAGCTGATTAATATGGTCATTCCATAATAAATTATTATTTACAGACATACCTACAAGCTTTTCATTTTTGACATTTTCTAACAGATTATTATTTATTGCAAGAGACTGTGTAGCTTTTGTGATGTCCCTAAAATCGTACATTTTGTTGACCTTCATTAATTACCATCCTATTTTGTTGTGCCCAGTTTAGGACTCTGATAAGGTCTGAGTTTAATCTCATTTGGATGACAGCAGTATCATTTGGATATCAGAACTATATATATATATATATATATATATATATATATATATATATATATATATATATATATATATATGAACAAGTCTTTTGGCCTGTTTAAAGGACTTTTTATGTGGCACATACTGTCAATGTTTACTGAGATTCATCTTTTAGAGGCCTGTTCAGCAACTGTTTGGCTTTAGCAGGAAACCAGTACAAAAGTTCTCAATTAAAATTACTCCTCATCGCACATTTGCTGTTATATTGTTTTCTTACAAGTAACCAGTAAGCTACTCTGAGGCAGTCTTTAATAGGAGGCCACAGTTATATCACAGAAAAGGGCCATCTAAGTAATTTTCAATGCAACAGAAATATGTATAAGGCAATCAGAGTATCAAGATAGAGAAGGAAAATTGATGATCATTGATTTGGCAATTATAGATTTAGTCTTTATCAAAATGCCACCTAATAATAATTACAGATTATTTAGGTGAATATTAAAGAATACTGGGATATGTTGAAGTTTAGTAAATTGTTTGACTTTTATTCCTGTGGAAATGAGACTCAGGTGTTCTTGTACACACCTGCAGATCCTCATGCAGTACTTATATTTTGAAACCAATTATATAATTTGCATGAATGCAGTTAAATGTCTGTATCTTTTCTCAAGATCGTGATTATTTTAGGTATTGTTTGTTTTGCTAAATTATGAGACAAGAGTTCAAAATCATATAGTTACAACTCTATGGCATGAAGAACTTTCAGATATGCAAGTCTACCATCAGATATAGCTGCCATTACAAAAATAAAAATCTTTGACTAATTTTCTAGTGAAAAAAACCCTGCTCAACAGAATTTAAAGAAATTTAACTGAATTTAAAGCTTCTGGATGTAGATTGCTTTTTTGAATTTAGATGAATGATCTGATTCATATCAAAGTATGGCCACAATTACTAAAAATAGAAAACCTAAAAACAAACTTCTCAGCCAATATTTTATCAAATTTGACGGCAAATGTACTGGCTAGAGGTGGGTATGAAAAAAAAAACACAATATAACATGATATTTTTGAATGTATCTCAATATGTACCATGGTAAAATATGAGGACCAACAATACAATATTCCATAGAGGGGACTTGACACTTTAATTTTGTCTGTCAATATCAGAAACAATATCTTTCTTTCATTTTTAGCAGAATAGCACTTTATTATATCCATGTTATTATTTTGGAAAATAATTATTAATTATCTTGAGATAAAGAAAATAAACTGTTTCAGCTCAAAAGAAAATCATAGCCACACAACCCAAGAAAAATTAAATGGCCAGTATCTTATAGTACATAAATTTGCTATGTGCATGTTAGTTGTTATTTAAGCTGTAATATTACAGCTGTAACAGTACTAAAGGGGGGTGATTTAAGATATCGGGCTTATTATTAGAGAGCCTGTTGATAAAAACTGGAAGTATTATTGAAGTCTACAATTTTCAAGCTGGTATAAAACTTGTGATTGAACATCCTTGGGGAGTGGGCAGTCTAAGCTTAATGTGTAAAGAGCATTGTACTGTTTTCAGGAATAAACATCAAAACCAGTTATGATTTGGTGCATTTTGTAAGAGTTGTTTTCTGTCAAACTTTAGAAACTTTGAGTCTCTTAGTAACATGTCAGATGATGTTAATTCATACCTAAATCATATTTTGTATTTTTATGATGTTTTAAAAATGTGATACACATTTTGTAAAATGCATCTGTTGTGACTAGATAACTCCTACCCCTGTTTAGTTCTAGCAGAGTTATCTCTCTTAACTACAGTGAATACATGTACCTGGTTGTCTTTTCACATTGACAAGATAGCATTGCTCTGTATGAAAGTGCATGATGCACATTCTGAAGTTTAAGTGGGATACCAAGTACAGGTATATTTACTTCACCAAAGATTAGCCTTGAGGAAAATCACTTTGTAATGTGATATCAGCTACACTATTGATATACTAGACAGGTGACTAAGTGGGATGCCAATACATGGGCAAGATATTTTTCAGAGGGCCAGTAAACATAAGACACACAAAAGGAATGACACAAATTTTTAATGTACTTAAAAATTACATAAAGTTCAAACAGAAAACAAGTGTGCTTCTGAAAATCATTTGATGATTTGCAGTCTTACAAAGGAATACATGTACTTATTATAGCTAATCACATACACTAGTGAATAACTGACTTTTTTGTTTTATAATCCTTATTCTTTTCTTAAAGATTTGGTTAGAATATGTTTTACAACAATCAATTTAGACATTGTTTTGGCATGTATGACACAAGTCAGACATGTGATTAAAGGATTATAAATGTAATTATAATTATAATATTCACCATTAATTTGTGACAAATACAAACGATTTGTAAAAATGATAATTTTTTAAAAATATTTTGTCATGAATAATGAAAATATGCAGATAATATTGAAGTTGTAAACAAGATTCCTCATGAATTTATGTACATTCCTTACTGATGGAAACTACTGACATACTGGTACAGTGAAAAAATGCCATAGTATGTAGCAGCAGAAACAATGTTGTAAACCAGTATACTGTTATTACCAAAAACCACTAATCATTGCATAAGATTTTCAGATTTGTGCAAATGGTGTAAAACTCTGATAAATATGGGCACCATTACTAAAGAGTGGATTTTTTTAAAATTCACTTCTACTCAACTGATTTTGCCAATATTTGCAAGCAAATATCTGTTCAGTATAGCTTTCAGTTTTATACAAATAATATGGAGCTTATCGTCAGATATGTTTGCTCTTCTTAAAAATAGAATTATTCATTCCAGCAGTTCATGAATTGAATGTAAAACAAAGTATCTTAGGTTACTTACAATCTGATAGAAATGATGCCTGACTGCAAATCAAATATGACTGTCTTTAATAATATAGATAACATTTTATCATTTCTCATCAAAAATCACTAAGCATAACTTAAATTTAATATAAAGCATGATGGCATAAAGACCTTTTAAACCTAATCTTCTATTAAGAATGGTTTCTGATACCAGAAGTGGATAGTAATGTATTGAACAACTTCTTCTCATAAACGTGGGTCCTGGGGAGCCAAGTGATCTAGTGTGCATATTTTACAGATCATTCACAAATCTCACATTTGTCTATGTGAGTTCGAATCTCAGCTTGACCAACATCGTTATTGAGAAAATTACCAGTAGCTTCCCATGGGTCAGTTATTCTTCTCAGGGTCTTCCAGGGGTCTTCCTGCACCAAATATACTGGCCACCATGAACTGGGAACTTATGCACATTTGTATCATGCAATGAAAAATAGTTTAAAATCCACAAAACAATCATTTCAGACATTCCTTGGCAGAATCACCTAATTTGATCACATTTGATAGAAAGCATGATGTTAAGAGCCCTCAAATATATACACTGTGCCAAATTCTTCATTAAATAAAACCCATCATTACCACAGATATAAAGTTCTGTTAATGACTTCCATAAACCACTCAAAAGATTAATGAATTTGACCAAATGTGATAGAAAGCAATATAGATTAAAGGACTTTTTAGTTTGTACCAAATATGACAATCAGCCATCAATTTATCTGCTGCTACTTAAAAATTTTATACACAAGCTCAAAAGAATCAAATCTTCTGAATAATTTTAAGATCCTTGAATGTACTGGTCTGCCAATAGACCTGGTGTATCAAAATGGCATTGTCCAGAACTCCTTTGTATAATTAAAAATAGTCCCAGAATAAAATTTTTGTGCAATGAGCACTTTCTAATTCCAGTGAACAATCCTAACAAACCTCTCGTATGAGGTTATCTAAACACAACTTTGAATATGTCTGCAGACCAAATTTGACTGAAACTATCCCAGCTTGAAGGCATTACAAAAGAATTATGCCAATCTACCAACAAATCTGGGCAGTATTACTAAAATATAGAATATTGACACACATTTATATATCTTCATCTAATATAACCACTTAACTGAATTTAATCAGTAACGTTCTGACAGTTTCTTTGCACAGAACCCTTTCAGTATTCAGCAAATGACCATGATCAGCCATCATATATCGATGAAGGTATAAATTCTAGGGAAACCAAAAAATAACAAATGTTTTCATAACATATGCAATCAGTAGCATTGGAAGACATTTGTATGATCTCAGACTTGGGGTTTTGTTATGTTAAGCTAAGTTTGCACTTTTTAAAAAAAATATAACTTGTATCAACTTTTTTTTAGTTTCATAGAGAAAACTATTTTTTTGTAATAGGATATATTATATGGGTAGGTTATTATATACACCTGTCACAGGGTACTTAAAAAAAAGTATCATAGCAATAAATTTTGTCAGCTTTGATTCTTAGAATGAATCAGTTAGTTAATTCTTTATGCATGAAATTATTTCTTAAAGATTTTGTAAATTTTCAATTTAAAATTTTTTAATGTTATATGAAATAAGAGTATCACGAACATCACATTATGCACTGGACCATGTTTAAAAGTCCGCCAGGTAGATAACTAAATTATTTGTGTTCAGTAAAAAGAAAATCCTGAGTGACCTTGACCTATTGATCCCAAGCTGGATATAAATACTTATCCAACACCATTCCATCCACATAATTTCAGCTAGTTCATTGATATAGAACTAATGTTATTGTGCATGAATCATTTTCTTCTTTCATTATTTGACCTTGACATTAATCCTCTTGATCCCAATATCAATAACCTTATTCCTTTCCCCATGTGCAAGCCATCCACAAAGTTTGGTTGAGGTGTATAATTTAGAACTAATATGATTGTTGTGACCAGAAGGGATCATGTGATGGTGGGTTGTTCATTGTCAAATAATGCCATTTGTTATCTGACATTCATCATTCCATTTGCATAAGTTTGTTATCGCTACTCCAAAGAAAGTTCTTAGAGGAATGTCATGAAATTTTACAGTTGTCCCTAAATTAAAATGGTGCTGCTTAGACATACAATATGGCAACAAAAGCAGCCATCTTGAAAAAAAAGAAATGGTCTTATCCTGAATGCAAAGAATTCTTTTCAGTTAATAAATTTGTTTACCTTGAACTGCAACTTTTTGACTCCAAATCAAAATGGTTCTTCATTGCACCAAATGCAAGCCATCCATCAAGTTGTGTAGCCATAGATGATGGAGAACTCCAGCTGTCTTGTTTAAGAATGTTTTCCTTTAGGTCTGAATATGAACATTCACCTTTTGAGCCAAAATTCAGTAGGGTTCTTTCTTAACTTGTGTACAAGTCATCCATAATGTTTGGTAACTAGAGAACATTTGTTATGATGCAGAAACTATTGTCTTTGGTTCATTACTGTTGACCTTGAACTTTGAGCTTTCTAAGCCAAAAACCATTACAGTAGGTATCCTTACCACAACTGCATCTCATCCATAATATTGGAATTTGTGAATGGTGGACTACTAAAGTTTACTTTGTTGAAACAAAAAGCTCAATCTTAGCAATTCTTCTGTTTGTATGGAATATGTGAGCCAGATAGATTTTAGATTTTTGAGTTGGAATTATTGTTAGCATGGCAGCTCCAGTTAAACTGTTTGAGCTTGCAACAATAGCACTTATAATATATTAGGGTCTAGGATACCCCCCCCCATGACATCTTCCCCACGAACTCTCTTCTCCCCCCCCCCAACATTTTCCCCTGAACTCCCCCCCATCAAATAGGACTAACCACCCAAGTCATTTTCCCCCACCATGATCTTAAAATTTAATTCATTTAATGACATTTTACCAATAAAATATAAAAACTTATATTAAGTTATGTTAAAAGAAAAAGGTTATTTGAAATAAATCTCAGTAGTATTAAACAAAGATAACATTTTTCTTCTATTAAAAATATATTGTTTAAATGTTAATGTTGTAAACAATGGGTGTGAATTATGTTCACAGCTCAAATGTGGTGTCAAGCTACCCTTAAGATCATTAGTGTGTGTGTGTGTGTGTGTGTGTGTGTGTGTGAGAGAGAGAGAGAGAGAGAGAGAGAGAGAGAGAGAGAGAGAGAGAGAGAGAGAGAGAGAGAGAGAGAGATGGGGTCAGGAAAGTAGATCTTTTACATTTAATAATGCATTTATTTCAGGTGACAACAATCATACCTGTGCACTAATGATGATGTGGGATGGGAGTATACATTAAAGCTAAATGTTACTATATATAAATAAAGTTGTATAAAGATAATGGGGGGTAATTAACTGGGGGAAAAAGTCCTATCTGATGGGGGGAAATGTCCAGGGGAGAAATGTCCAGGGGGATGTCTGGGGGAAGATGTCCTAATACCATTAAATCAAGCTACTACATACAAACAATAATGAAACTAAATTTTAAAAAATTAGAGTGAGCATAAACTCGTTTTGAGGATGATTTGATGTTGTCAGAAGTGAGAATGATTTAATTTCGAATAATTTCAGCAATCATTTTCTGTCATTTGTTATAAATCCAAAACATTAGAACACCATAAAAAATAATTACTTTTAAGTACTGAAATTTTTGCTGGTTTTACCATAAGTATGTTCCTGTCTTTTTTATTCCAACACATCTATTCCAGTCAACAGGTGTTGAGCACAATCATATATTTGTCTCTGTGTTCAGTCTCCAAGAATGAAGTCTATCAGTATAAAAAAATTTTACTCAGTGGACAAAATCCAAAGGGGATGACGATGGATACAGGAGTAATCTTGGTTTCATGTCAGTATTTTGTTTGTTATTTCTTGTAAACTTGTACAGAAAATAACAAATATATAAGTCTCATAAGAAAAGGGTTCTTTTAGAAGACATTATACATAAGTGGGTATCCTATAGTGTCTGCCTTCCTCTCGTTGTCATTAGTTGGTTGGTTTGTTAATATTGTATTATTTTCTTCAATATGCAGGATATGAAGGCAGAAGACATGAGAATCACTGATGGCATAGGTTTCGGTTCTACTGGTAAGATGACTAGCAAAAATTGGAAGAAAAAGCAGCGGAGAGGTTTTTATTTGGATACATAAATTCTAAAATATTGAATAGTGTATCTAATCATGTTATATTCTCTTCTCGGTCAGATTGTGTATGCAGCATTGTATTATTTGAACTGTAAAACAAACATTTAAAAAAATGAACATGTTTTGTTCTGGATATTTTGTGTTTTTGTTCCTGACCTACTGAAATTTATCCAATGTATAGTCATTGCTCTAATTTAGATATATGTACTTGAAATTTCAGTAAATACTTAAATTTTGTTTCTTTAGGACTTGAATAATTTAAACCTTTTACATACAAACTGTTCTAATTTAGATGATAATATAAAAAATAATTAACTTTATGAATGTTTTTTGTTTCCACTATACATACTTCTGATTTTATTCATTAAATATTTCATGGTATTTTTGCATGGTATTTGTAGATTATTGGCATTTACATATCCTTACTTTTGTACATAATCATGTTTATATAGAAAATTTATGAATCTTCTCTTTTTAATTAAGTTTTTATGCCTTGTTTGTATGCTTGCTTTCATAGGTACATTTTAATTCATTATTTGTTGTAAATGGATATTTTAATATGTAAGTAGATTTATTTTGTTTAGTAAAATTTCTACATATTTGGTACATATAGGACAGATAGTCTTATATCAAATCAAACTGATACATGTTCCAATATATTCCTAACACTATATTTACTGTATAGCAAAATCCTTGTTTTGTTTGTATCTTTAGTTGAGATATACAATTAATAGTTGTATAGTTTGCTTGTCTGTCTTGTTTCTAGATATTTTATGTTCTTGCATGTATGTTACAGTTCAAAATGTTTTATTTTCATCTTATACCTGCTTATAGTAAGTTATTCATCAACCTAGAATGTTTCTTGGGCCCCCTCCCCCAAGGTGAGTATCATAAAATGAATTTGCTTATCATTGCATATTTTCATGTTGATATTATTGCACTAATGTTTATCTAAAGAAAATGTTTAATTAGACCCATCATTAATGGATATGAATGTCTTAAATGTGATTATACCCATTCATGTTTTCATTTTGGCATATTCTTATTTAAACAATTAAATTGGATGTATGTTAATAGTTGATATTGAGTATTTTATCATACAAATAATCAAACTCAATATATTAAAAACCATTTTAAACATCATGTCATAGATGTATTCAATGTGGGTGATGAATACTGTTTATGGTTACTTACAGATGACTTTATGCACTGAATCATAGGCATTTGTTCTTCTTTATTACTGACCTATTTAAATCCTGCAAGTTTATGTTCTTGATTATGTCTGTGCTGTATTTTGATGCTGAGAGTTTCAGATCAGACTTTCAGATGAACATAATCATGTTCAAACTTCTCATTGCTTAAGTGCACTGCTTTGTAGATAGTGTTTGTTTTTACCACTGTTTGTGTTTGCTGCTGTTTGCATGCATGACAAAACAGTTGAATTGTAAGTTTGATGAAGCGATTGGATTGTAGATTTGGATATTGCTGACAACTTTAAAGTTATTATATTTTTTAATTTCTTCAATACAGCAGATAATAATGATAATAATAATAATAATAATAATAATGACTCTATTTAAATAGGATGCCACGGATTAGTTTCATGGAACTAATGTCCCTGGTTTACCTCTGTTATATGCATATTTACATGTACATAGTCACACACATACACAAAGATTTGATAATAAACTATGTTTATACATGGACATAATATACAGAAAATTTAAATGAACATACTCCAGCAATTTACATTATGTATATACAGTACAAAAGTAGTGAGATGACAAAGTCTAAGGTTGGTGAATTTATACTTTAAGTTGTAATGTATTTGTCAATTCAAACAAGTTCCACTTTTCATCCATTTAATTAGATTATAAATACATTGATATTTGTAATTTCTCTAATTTCCTTTGGGATTTTGTTCCAAACTTTTCTTAAAGAGTTCTTAATTTGGTTTTGTAATGGAATGTGGTTAGCTGTAATTGATCTTAAATTGGGAGTGTTGCCTTGTTTTCTAGCATGAAATAGTTCAATGAGATACAATGGGGCCATATACTGTAGTTTGAAACTTTTATGTGCAAGTCTAGCTTTTCTAAAGAATATTTGTTGACTTACTGTTAACATTTGTATGTAATTCATTGCATTTGAGATATTTTCAACATTATCTAAGTAGAGTCAGTAACCTTTTTTTTTGCAGAATAACTTGTAAATATTCTTGTCAGAATTGTTTTCCCAGATAACTTTACAGTAGTCTAGGCATAGTTGCATAAAGCATTTGTAATATATTAACCTATATTTAGTTCATACAAATGGCCTTAGCTTGCTTAATTAGCACAGTCAGAAATGAATTGACTTTGTGACAAATGCCTTGAATATGTTCATTCCACTGCAAATTATTGTTAACTATTACCCAATTATAATATGACTTGAATATGTTCATTCCATTGCAGATTGTTGTCAACTATCACCCCAAGGATTTTGTCATGAGTAACTATTTGTAGACAAATTTCATTCAAGATCAAAGTTGTTAATTTCTAATTTTGCTGTTTTTTATATTGTTGTAATCATTAATAATTTAGTCTTGCCTGTGTTTATATTCATGCCATTTTCCAGACACCATGAATCTATTCTAAGTAATGCTATCTGAAGGGAGATCTCTACGTTTGATTTTACTTATTTGAAATCTGATAGAGTGGTGTCATCTGCATATAGGTTTGTAGTACTAATATTAGTACTTTAAAATTACAACAAAACAAGTTGAGGCTACGTAGCTAATAGGTTGGTAGATAAAATACAGTTGCTTATTTTCAGTGGCAGATCATTTATGAAAATGAGAAACAAGAGTGGCAATGGATTGATTCCTGTGGTACTCCAAATGAAAATATTCATTTACATTTTATCTTAATTTACTACACATTATCTGGTAATAGATCAGACATTTTCTCAGATATGCTTCAGACTGAGAATTAGTGTGTAGGCTTGATGAAGTCATTTTTTACCATGCTGGGGATTTTCACAGTGGCTATTATTTACATTTAGGCATTCAGGAAATACTAAGACTGTACACTTGTTTAAAATTATGGAATTATTGAATCTTGTAAAAGAAATTGTTTTCAGTTTTCTTTATTGTCAAATGTTTTACTTAATTCAGTGTACAGATTTTGTTCTGGGCAGGTTTTCAGTTGCTAACACTGATTATTTTGTGCTGCATAAAATAGGTTTTAATGCATGTAATTTCTAACTCCATTATACATGCTACCATTCTTTTATGTGGTCGAATGGTTGCTATTTGGAATCTGCTTCTTTTTCATACACATAAAAATGACTTGTACTTTAAATTTATTGGAGTCTGCATCACATCATGTTCTTTACTCTTTTCTTATTTTTGTTTTATAAATGTAAAAGTTTTGTGCTAATTTCTTTATATATTCTAAATATCCTGTAATTATTATAGGTAGAGAATTTAACCTTGATGTTTGACAGTATAACAATGTAATGTGTGATGAATTGATGAATTTGTTTTGTTAAAAATTGCTGGATTTTGTTATTCTTGGGATTATGGGACTTCATACAGATTGTATATGCTGTATAAATATAGAGCTGAAAATGGAAAATTGAGGTTTAATATGTAAGAATATAGATTTGTATCCTTTTGAAGTAGGTGGTATTTTGTCATTTTTAGGATATATTGCAACTTTGAACATACTGTGAAGATTGAGACAAATATATTGAAACTTAAGGTTGAATAGTGATAATATGTACTTGTACCAATGTCTGTTAGATTTTATCATTCTTACATCATTTTGGATTCTCTGTGCACATGCTGTGCATTCTGTAGTCTATACATTTTCAAGTTTATTTTGTTAGCATGTGGATTAGTGCTCTCTGACAGTTGTAACAAAAGGTATATGTAATGTAAGTTTGACACCAGTTGAACTTGATTTTTGTCATTCTTGGAACATTTGAAATCTAAATATGTTGTAAATATTATATACATACTTACATTAGAAAATGACAACTTTAAATTGTTCACTATGATTATATTTAGGTTATAATCTAATTTTTAATGCACCTCCGATCTGAACTATGTTTTAGTGATTCTTACTTGTGGTATTTACAGATATATGTGGAGGGATTGTTCATTTTGCTTACTTGGCTCTTGTACATAGTGTATATATTTTAGATAACAATATATTACTGGTATCATTAATAGTTTTAGGATTGTGTTGGATGAAATTTGGATGTTTTACAGAGTGATCAAAACTAAATTTTTATGTGATCACATTTTTTTTCATATATTTTTTTATATGATATAGATATCAGGACCAGAAAGTTGAAAGTTATGTTTGATGCAAGATGGATTTGAACCTTGTGTTCTTGTTTACCATTTTAAGTATATCATGAACTCCCTGCATAACATAGTCTGTACATTTTGAAATTTACTTTTTTATGACAAAAAAATGAATTTGCACGCTTTTAAATTGATTTGACACAGTTGTTCTTTGTACAGTAGACTGTATGTTGTGAGGATAGATAGTGGTAATCAGAGAGTCATGTAATGTATTTAGTGAGATTATGGACACTCATCATTTAAACTGGATTTTGCTTCATCATTTTGGAATATTTGGACTCTATGTTGTATATATCAAGTACCCTTTGATTTAAAATGATTTTTTTTGGTGGTTTTGATTTTTGTTTTTTCAAATGTACATATGATGGGATGGTTCAGTTTGCCTACTTTGGAGTTTGCACATAGTGTAATTACGAACTAAATAGCAATTATTTGTAGAATTAACTTTTAGTCCCTGGATGTTGTACATACTGAATGGAGAATGAATTCCTAGGCCATTTATGCATTCAGATTTTTGTAAGATATGGATTTTCTGTTCTTCACATTTCTGAAGAATTTATAGTATTTTGGATGAACTAGGTTAGATGATATAGTTTTGCCTCAAAAGTTAGGGAATATACATGTTTATTTTATGTATATGTAAGTTTGTGTTTGATAATTTGTATCTGTTTCTTTAAATTTCCCAGTTGTATTTAAATTGTATAATCAGTATTTATCATCCACATCTGAATGATCCAAGATGGACAGAATAGAAGGTCTATTTTTTGCCAGATACTTTATGACTTCAGAGAAAATATCTGGAGAACGCATATAACTCCTTAAAAATTTCTTTATATATCTTATTATCATCTTTGGAAAGATATTTAAAAGGTGGATAAACAAATCTTTTGAAAAATATGTCACAAGGAGAGTCAAGGCATATTTAAAGACACATTATGTAAATTGCTTTTTAAGAATATAATCTTAAAGAAATGATCATTTGAAATAAATGTTCTGTTTAAGTGAATGTCATCCTTAATTTGATTTATATAATGTGTTGTTTTATTCTATATTGAGTAAGATAGAAGGAATAAGCCATTGATATCTACAATGGCATATTTCCTAATAGTAACTTTGAATGTACATGGGTTTCAAAGTACATGTACTTAATAATAATAATAATTATATCCCTCTTACAGCTTTTGATAGATATTTTTCATATTAAGGAATTTTGATGGCATGTTATCAAGACATTACATTCTAAGAATTTTTGAGTTGTCATTTTTATTATTTTATCAATAGATATTTGATCATTTGGCCATTTGGCCCAAGTCAGGTCTGTTAATAGGTGAGTGCTGGGATAAAAATCAGTGAAAAACATGGAAAGAAATTAATTGTTTTGGAAATGAGTTCTTTTCCATACCTGTAGCTGTTCATAATTCACCTAAACTTGTACTATGTGTCTAAGTTTCATCAGAGTTGAGTTGACATTTGAATGACTATTATGTTTGATGTATAGCCTGATCACTAAATAGGACTTCTGACACAATACATGTATATGGTGTGTATATGTGTACATACTTGTACAATACACACATATAATCCATATTAGCAGTGGTATGTCTTGATCATTAGCTTCTTATTCTCCTTGCAGTTTTATGTGAGCTTGATCTGCCATGCATGAGAATGATTTGACCTATATCTGACAATCAATTGGTCAGAGTAGGTTCTTACCAGGTTATATTTATGAAAAAAGCATATATCCTCATCTGCAATCACAGTGGCAGATCAGGGTCTGTGAGCTTTCTGATGGTCAGTGTATTTGCTGCATGGAAATAATACAAGTGTATAATATTTACTTTAATATTATAACAATAGCAATAATACTAGTGACAGTACAACTCTGTTGTCTCTATGGTACATGTAGTTAAAATGTAAGCAATGTTTATACATTGACTAATGGTCAAAATTGTTGAAAAAATCATACACATTTATAATTCAAAGTATAAATATAAACATTAAGTTTGGTTTACATAATTTTGTGTATCAGTGTGGAGTGGTGTATGGTAAATCACTTATTTTAGCAGAAATTAGGTGACTATTGTCACCTTGTGAAGTTATCTTCCCCTCCCTCATTTGGTATTTAGATTTTAATAAAAGCAGTAAGAAAAAGATATTAAGATGTGAAACAACTTTGGATAAATGTGTATGTTTTTTACACAAAGATCAAATCTTTATTCAATTTTAAATCAATTCTATTATTAAATTATTGACTTATTACAATTTGTCAAGCAAAACATTTTTACATCAATGTTACTATAATAGCATAGGATTTTACAAATGCTTTAAGTACTGTATTGCATGTCTGTTTCTTATGGCAGACATATTTATATATTCTTGCTTTTTTAATGTTGATAAATGTACTGAATGATGTACCACTAATTTTAGCCATGGTTTTATGTGCCATCAATGTTGTACACTGAGTAGACATAACTCATAAGCAAATCTTCAACAACCTCATCAATTCAAACATTTCTAATTTTAAAAAATGGTCAAATGAGTTCTGTAAATTCACTCATTTGGTGAAGTCCTAATTGTATGTTTGCAAAACTGTATCATGAAGTGAACATCTGAATACATGTCTTGCAATAAATTAGTGTGCACTGCATTCCAGCTCAACAATGACAGCATCTTCTACAAAATTATTTGATAATTCAAATACAGTGTTATAGGGGAACATAGTGTTTTAGTTGTTTAACCAAAGAGGTTTCCATTTTAGTGTACAATCGTTAAGAACACTTTGAAATAATCTTCTTTGTTTCTAAATAAGGTCCTATAATAAACAAGTAAAAATGCTTACTATTATAAACAAGTAAAAATGCTTACTAAATGCTTACAGCTTTCTATGCCATGGCAAAAATTAGAGTATTGAAATAGTACACGTTTTGTTTAGTTTTAAGTTTGTTATCAGATTTTAATTTATTATTTATGATCATGTTTAAGTTCCCAAATTGTAGATTTAAAAACTGATTGTAGTTTTTTAAGTAGATAATATTTCATGATTTCACTTTATTGATATTGCTGAAATATAACTACAATGTTCCTGTGTTGGTAATGATGTCAGTTGCATGTATTTAAGAAATGGATTTTTGTCTAGAACTCTCTACAGCCTTTATTAAGGCAGAATTTTGAATAGCATAGTAAAGGATTCTGTCTGGATCAGGGAATGATTTAATGTGAAGTATGTCATAATTTATATTTACTAAGTAATATATAAATATGACATTTGTAATGGTTGCATGTATTTCAAATTACAAGTGTATTAAGATTGTAATATTCAGAAGACATGAATATAGACATAAATGCCAAGATTGCCTCTATTCTTCAATATAAAAGGCATTGTAATTGACTGATCAGTAACATGGTGAATTGTAGGTATTACTGTATTCCTTCTTAAGTGACCACACACACAGGACAAATTTTACATACATTTTCAGTAGTTTCTTTACAACAGGCAAAGCAGGTAATAGATGATTTAATATGAAGTTGTTACATCAAGGTTCCAAATTTTTTACAAAGAAATTCATAGACCTTTATAAATTGATAAATGCAGCTACATTATTGTAACATCCAAAATAAAATATTCAAAAAGTAATAATCATGGAAATAATAATGATTTCTTGGTAATTAATAACTGATACAAAAGCATTAATTATTGACTACAGCAGTATACAAATATTCAATTATCAGCTGTATAATGGTGTGACTGGTGAATACTAAGAAGTTAGGAATGACAAGTATTAAAGCTATGTTAATGAGAGATGAAATGTCAAGAATTTTCAGTAACATGGAAGGAATACAGTATTCACAATTTCAGGTGTAAATATGTCTTGTATTAATTATATACATTGGCAGTGTATTCTTTGAAATGTACATGTATATAGTTTTCCAGTGTCAGGTGATACATCATTGAGAATCTAACATAATGAATTGAAATTACATGACATAGGGGGCTTTTTCAGAATTTAATGAACAATGGCATCATGAGGAGATGCTTTTTTACAGATCCAATTTTTGTCATAAATAGGTAATGAGGGCATCAAATAAAATCAAGATCAACCCCCACCCCCCAGCAAAAAATGTGAAGAAGAAAGATATGAGAAGAAATGCAACTGGAATGAATTGGTTTACAGAATATCAAAATGTGATGTTGTCACTAGTATGCCAAACTTTGTTAAAGATGTTAATTTTTGTCTCTAAATATTTTTATTTCAATCTGCCTTTGGAATATATTTAATTTAGTAGTTCTTGTTTTTGCAGTGATAATATTGTTTTACTATTAATCAGCTTGAAAACATTTGGAAACAATACTGTATAACAAAATCAGGAAAGTTATTATATGGGCAATCTTGTTGAGGTATACAGAAGTGTGTGGATTATAATCAATACAGCTTTTTAAGGGTACAACTACTATTGAAGAATTACAACCCCTATTGAAGAATTACAAATAAACAGAAAAAAGAGAGAGAAAAACAGAGAAAGATAATAAGTTCAGATACAACCCTGCAAAAATAAACAGATAAAGTGTTTCCATCAATCAGGAACATTTTAACTTGGCCACAATCATGTATTTTGCAATCAGGAAATAAAGACTATATCCACTAATTATATATAAACTCAAGTAGGTTGACAGATAAAATACTCTCAAACAGAGGAAAAAGATGGAACATGGGTTCAAGGCTGGAACATTTAGAAATGAAATAATGAAATACTGTTGACTTCAAAATTTGAACTCATGGCTATGCATAAATAATACATCATGTCTGAAATTACTATTTTTCCAATGACATTTTTTTTACCTAGGTAAATATCATCTTTTTCTATTTTCTGTTAGTCTTATAAACAAATGAAAGTATAATTTTGAAGATCATTGTTTTCTGACATTTACCACAGTCGCAAACATTTTACAAAATTTCATCAGATGTCTGTTAATTTAGATTCTTTTTGATGACTTGTGAATAAAATTTGCTTAATCAAAAAGAGATTACTGGTACATTGTTTTGTAAAGAGAAGTAACTGTGACAAACAATTTTCAATCCAGTTAGTAGTTAATAAATGCTCTATTTGAAAAGAAAGAATAATTTCTTGAATATGCTTCCAAACTGAAATGAAATTAGCATTTAAAAAGGGAACAAAAACGTTATGATTATTTGATTACGGTTTTAAATACATTAGGAAGGAGATACAACATTACAATTTTAGGAATGTTTTTAAATTAGAAAAATTGGAAATGGTCAAAATTTGAAATATTTCCTCCAGACTATGAAGAATAATTTGCAAGACAAATCCAATAAATTCATATAATTTCTACGAAATGATGAGACATTAACATGCTTTCTTGTGAATATTTTGTTTTGTGGCACAAATCAGGTTCTGCATTTATCGATGCATGACAAGCAGAAGAAACAAATTTTTCATGAAATTTCCCTAGAATATTACAGACAATTTGAAACTTGTCCACATACTTCATCAGACAGAAAGGATTCAAAAATTATTTTTGTTACATTTTTATTAGATGATTAATAGGCTTCTCTCTAATTGAAAAATAAATTATGCAAAATTTTGAAATGATCAGTATACATGATGTTAAAATTGTCAAAAATCAGTAACACATTTTTATTTTGTAAAAACTGAAATTCTGAGTATCAAATCTTGCACATTTGCACTATGCTCACTTGTTTTGTTTCTAAGGTTTATAATTTGTATTTTGATGTATGATTTTCTTGATTCACTAAATAAAATTTTGCAGATTACATTTTGCATTGATTCTTTTTCAATAACATGAAACCCATGCCTGCCTCTCTCTCTCTCTCTCTCTCTCTCTCTCTCTCTCTCTCTCTCTCTCTCTCTCTCTCTCTCTCTCTCTCTCTCTCTCTCTCTCTCTCACACATACACACACACTGACTCAAAGTGACACATACATCAAAGTCCACTTTTATATGACATATGGTGCAAGAATATATTGGCATGGTTTCAGTGGGTCCAGGTAATGAGTTTTGAAAAATAATTTGGGAAAATCTGAAAATATTTTAAATTTAATTGGAAGGAAAGTTTTTAGTAACTTAGTTTCTCTAAATACATCCAGTCACATTAACATTATGAATTTCTTTCTGTCTCCTTAGTAATCCAGCCCTCTCAAAAGATCAAAAACATTTTTCCAACTATATATCATATAGATCAGTGGCCCCCAGCTTTTTTTTTGGCTATAAGTTTATTTGAGAGTTTATGACAGAGTAACAGACACCAACCACTACTACTTGCAAACAAACTCATATATGCCTTTGCATATGCATTTTGTTCATGTACATTGTAAGTCTTAATGTATATACCCTACTCATGACAGCCTTCATTATTTATTATAACCTGTTTCCATAGTTACATATAATTTTGAATACTAAAGTTAGGAATCTAAAACATTGGGCACCCAAAAGAGTCATGCATGCAGAGTGTTGTGGAAAACTAATATATAGTTGTAAGGAAATAACTGTTTTTTCCTACTATGTGGCCACCACTGTCCCAAATGTTTGTCAGTTTAACTTTGAGCAACAGCTGTAAAACAATGCTCAAATTTGTGGAGAAGGATGGTAGGGATTGATAGTAATGTGGTTGGGTGTATACATTTCAAAGAAACTTGATTTAGTGTACCTCTACATACAGCTCTTTGTAGTAGCATGATAATTGTTCTGCTGAATGGATGAACTTGTCCAAATGTGCAACTAGTACAACAGAAGATTTATGCATTTATATACATGACTGGGTGGGTCCTGTGGGATTCCAGACTTGGTATTTAAAGGTTTAATTGGCTAATAAATTTAAAATTGCAAGATTATGCCCAGGACTGATGTGCTGTCATGAACATAATGTGGTAACTGGATCCTAACATGATTCAGTGCTGTCCTTTGTGAGTTCATTTCATTCAAATAGAAGTTGGAGAAAGAAAACTATACCTGCCAGCTAATTGAATCCAACATGTCTCAAATTAAGACATTGTTTGAAGACCTATTCTGATAGAAATTATTTGTATTTCATGCAATTAAATCTTCATGAGTTGTACCAGACTCTGACAGAGTTGAGAGTATACCAATCCAGCCCTCTAACCATGCGGCTAGTATTTGTGAGGTTATGTTTTGCTTTCTGGCTTTCATCAGTAGGAAGAACTTTTGGCTAGTCTTAGCATCTAAGATCATGTACCAGCTCCTGTAGCTTTGTCTCCTTCAATAGATTGATTGAGAGGAAGAAGAAATGATGATGATACACAATATAATAAATGTATCCTTACCTTGCTTTATTTTCTGTACATTGTAGAGTTATGAACTTAATGGAATTAAAGTGTACTTGTTTTATTTATAATTCTATTCCATCAAAAAAATTCAATTCTAGATAAAGTTTCTGATTTTACAGTGATCACTGTTGATCTGATAAATTTAGTATTTGAAAATGTTACATAATAATGAGGTATCCAAAGAAACAATTTCTGCTGTTGATAAGACTTTTGTTTCTAAAAAAACATAACTATTGAACAGTTCCAATTTAAATGTAACTGCTTGTTGAATTTGAGTTAAACTTAAAGCTTGTTACCTAACAGTTGGTCATTGCCTACATTTGTAGTGACAAAAATGTAAATTAGATATGCAAGATTTTATCCATCTACAAAATCATTAAACGGTCTGCAAAAAGTATGTTAACTTCAGCTCAAAATACAAAAAATATAAATCATTAAGTCTAAAAAAAACCTTTAATTTAGAAAGTATTCAATACAAACAATATCAAGTTAAAAATCAATTTTTTTATTATTCTGTCTCTGTTCAAAGTAGTACACTGCAAACCTGAAACAAACATTGAATCTAGAGTTAAGTTTTTTTGTTTACAATATTTTGTGACAATCAAACAAGGTTCAGTTGACCTTTGTTAATTACATTCAAAGATGCATCTCCTCAGGAAATATACAACATCGCAATATGACACAATTTGAAAACACCATATCAACTTCCTCCCTGGGAAATATTTTCTGAAATGTTTACAAAAAGGTTTAATAAAAAATGATTCATTTTATTTAATCTTGTGAAGAGGTGACCAAGGCAGCTAAGTTTTGCACAAGATAACAATATGTATATGGTAAGGTGCCTTGACATACTCAGTTGGTGTTGCCAAAATATTACGAATTAAAATCTACTGTGGTAAACACAATCCAATAAATGCATAAATGTATCATATATTCAAGTTCATTATTTGCACAAGATTTATGGTAGAATGCATAATCTGTTACAGTACTGCAGACATGATGGTTATTATCAGGCATGTTACTGGCGGGGAGGGGGGGCAGTGTAATAAATTTGTCAAAAAGGAGTAGGTGGACTTAGAGAAAAAGATATCTTTAACAAATATTGGTGACATGGTTTTGTTGTCAAACATGATCCTATCATTATATATATATATATATATATATATATATATATATATATATATATATATATATATATATATATATATATATATATATATATATATATACTGAATGATGTACTACTACCATTTTAACCAGGGTTTTTATGCTGTTGATGAACTACACTGACATGACTTGTAAACAAATTTTCCAACAATGACAAAATGAGTGCTGTACATTGCTCATTTGGTGAAGTCTTAATTGTATTTGTAGAAACGTTTTTTAATAAAGTGAACATTTAACAGTGTCATTCCAACAAGTTGCTCTGCTGTATCTTCCAGCTCAACAGTGACAGATGTTTCTACATAATTATTTGAAATTAAAGTGTTTTAAGGACAAAGTGTATTTGATATGCAACCAAAAATGTTGCCATTGATCAATACTGTTGTTGTGTACATTCATCATGGACACAGTGAAATTATCTTTCTTTCCAATCAAATCCCAAATGCCGGTAATAAAGAAAAGAAGGATAATGACAGCTTTTTACTAAACCATGGCAGGAAGGTAGAGTGCTGAAAAGGTGCATGTGCTTTGCTTTATTAGTTTCTTTTTATAATTCATGTTTCTAACTTGTAAATATAATAAGAAATACTTGCACAATTTTTATAATTATCCTATTTTCTAATTTTATATTCTTAAAATGTTTCTAAAATTTAACTTTATGACAATGTTCCCATGTTTTTATGATGCCAGTTGCTGCATGTATTGAAGAAATAGATGCTCGTATATTGCTCTGTACTTGCTTATTAAGGCATAGTTTTGAATGGCATAGAGAAGACATTAGATGAGAGAATGTCTTATTATGGGAAACTTTAGTGTAATGGTTTCTATTTATAATAAATATGACATTTATCATGGATCCATGTACTTCAGAATCACATGGAGTCCATTAAGCTCACTTTTAACATTTGAAAGATATATCTAGATGCTAGATGACCAATATTTCTTTTATAGACACTGCAGCTGGCTGATTTGCACATGGCATTGTTAACGTTACTGTTTTCCTTCAAGTGTTTGCATATATAACAAAGTTTTATGTACATTTTCATTATTTCTCTACACCTGGTAAAGCATGGCATGAAAGAGATATTTTGATATGAACTTGTTACATATCACTTCCCAATTTGTGACAAAGACATTTATAGACCTTTATAAAATAGTGCATCAAACTGCATAATATATGAAACAGTGAAAATATTCTTAATGTTTCATAATAAGTAATAAATTAATTCATAAAAGCATGTACTGGTAATATCAATGAAATCAATATACAGATATTTAGTTATGAACTGTATAGTCTGGATGATGAATGATAAAGAAGTTCTGACTTACATCTGTGATAGACTAATTAGCTAATTAACAAGTTATGGTAAATTGGTGATATAATGGCAAGCATTTGGAGGAACACAGGGAGTACATTAGTCATTATTTTTTGTGTAAATATGTTGTGTATTATATCTATCTATCAGTGTATTCATTTAATTGCATTTTGTTTTCCAGTGGTTGTTGTTACATCTCTTGACAATGTAAAACAGTAAATCAAATCAGATGATGTCAGGACAAATTAATAATTTAAAAGTTATGGCAGTTAGAGTAAACTCTGAAATTACATTAAGTACAATATTTGTATTTTATAAGTCATTGTGAAAATGATCTCCCTTACACCAAGAATGATACAAAGAAGAATAAAAAATAGTTGAAAAAATGGTACATGAAAGAATCAATTTGCAGAATATTAAAATGAAGAGATTTTGACAGAATTCAATGTTTTTTTAATCAGACCATAATTTGCCATTGGAATATTTTGTGTTGTTTATTTGTAGTGATTATATTGTTTTTACTATTGATCAGTTTGCAAACAATTTGGAAAAGTATACTTTTGTTAAAAAATTTACTCAAAATCTGAATGTTATCATTAGTTCAACTATATTTAGATACACCAGGATGGTGGGTGGACATAGCTTCGATTTTAATGGTACAGTCAGTACTAAAAAATAAAAAAAAAATTTACAGAACAATCCTAAAAACTAAGTTCAGATGCCTCTTGGCCAAAGAATCCCTGAGCAAATAAATTCTCCATTTTCATCACACTCAGTAAACAGGTGATTATCCTGTTACAAGAGTTATGGTTCTTGTGAAAATTTTAAGGATGTTTCCTCAAGTTTGACAAAACATAACATATTCCTTTCTCTCTAGTCAGATAAGTAAAAATATAATTTCAAAGGCTCATTATCATCAGACATTGATCATGTTAAAAAATATTGGACAACTGAAAAGTGATTTTTGATATTTGAACATGAAATTGTAGTCAAAAGAGCAAATGTAATGTTTTGCAATGAGAGATACAGCTGATTATGAATTTGTAGACAGATGATTATTGGAAGAGAAGATAATGCTCCCTTTAATGTATGTTTCTGGAAACCAAAAGAAAGTAATAATTAAAAAAGAAAATTCTATTTTAATGACCATTTGTGAAATACATTGCAGTATAAAATATGTAGCAGATTAAACATGCAAATTTCAAGAATATGCCCTTTAAATTAAATAAAATTAAAATGGTCAAAAATTTTTCATAAATTTGCAAATCTTTCCTTCAGATCATGACAAATGTTTTGGAAGACAAAACCAATCAATATTTTTAAAATCATAAATTTTCAAGGAGAAAAATTAATAATACATGGCATCAAGACAATTTCTTGTAAATATTTTTGTGTTGGTGTTACAGCTGTAGTACCATATTCATAGACAATAAACATAACATCAGAAGAAAAGAGATTTTTCTAGGCATTTTTGACAACCCCACATGAATGCTGTTGACAGGTCATCAGAATTGTCCACCTACTTAAACAGTAAAATAGAATTACAACACTATTTTGTTACATTTTTTACATGAAAACTGAGCTTTGTACCCATTATAGAAGAAAATTGTATAATAGTAAAATTATCAGTACACATAATCTTAAAATTGAAAATTCAGTGAAAAATATTTGATTCTGTAAAAACTGAAATTTTTGAATATCTAAATATGCACCTTGTGAATGTCTGCTCTTTTTATGCAAAGCATTTTATTGTATTATTTTCTTATTTTGCTTTCATATACTCGAATGCCCTAAATAAAATTTTGAAAATTGTTGTTTGTACATTTCCTTTTTTAATGATAAGAAAATTCTCTCTCTCTCTCTCTCTCTCTCTCTCTCTCTCTCTCTCTCTCTCTCTCTCTCTCTCTCTCTCTCTCTCTCTCTCTCTCTCTCTCTCTCTCTCTCTCTCTCTCTCTCTCTCTCTCTCTCTCTCTCTCTCTCTCTCTCTCTCTCTCTCTCTCTCTCTCTCTCTCTCTCTCTCAAGATTGCTAAAAATCACGATTATCGAAACATGACGACTTTGGAAGTTCAGTGTCGTGATTTTCCCGTGAGACCTTGTGCTGTAGTAAGGTATGCCATACGATAAATCAACATGGTGAATATACAATATTAAAATACAGTTGAATTCTTGCACCTAATGCACAGAAACTGACATACATTTTCTATCCTGGGTGAGAAAGCAGGCACATCCAATATTCCGTCAATTATGGGTCATATTTCAGATTATTTGTTCCGAAACACTGACGATATCTATGACAACAATTATTGCAACATCCTCCAGAGTATGATGCCCGATGGACACATCTTTAGCGTATGATGCCCGATGGACCGTATTTAGCGTATGATGTCCAATGAGCACCATTAAAAAGCTGCAACATATACTGATATTATGGATACAACTCACATCAAATTAGGACATGCGTCATGACGCGCGCGTGTGTGTGTGTGCGTGCGTGATTTGGATTTTTAATGTAGCTATAACAACTGTTATGTTATACCTCTACGATTTCTGCAATGCGTTTTATAGTGATGTCTAGCACTGGGGCATAATGCTGCAGACATGTAGCACAATGTCCTACCCAGTCACATTATCCTGACACCAGGCCGACCAATCCTAACACTAACCTCTTAATGCTGAGTGCCTAGTGAGGCAGTTGATAGTACCATTTTATAAGTCTTAGGTATGACTCGGCTGGGGTTCGAACCCACAACCTCCCGCATCAGAGGAGGATGCTCAAACCACTAGGCCAGCGTCGAGAGTAATTCTACATAATAGTAATTAAGTATACATACTACAAGTAATTACAATTGCGATGCAGTAATATTCTGCAAAACTCGAGGAAATAGATTACTGACCTTTTCGAAGATTTGTCTTTCATTTGAATTTCTTCTACGTTTTACCGCCAAAGTACGAGTGGCACATCTCAGAGTAACCTTATTGTTCAGCAATTTTTCCAGGCGAAACTATTTTTTTTTTTTCTCAGTTTTGAAAGTTATAATTCGGATCTAAATTGTAATCGCAATGTAACATTGCGTAAGAGTTTAACACTAGCCTGCATAAATCTTTAATTATCAAACACATGGCCGCGATAATATTCTCTATACATGTAGATTATAGCTTGCTTATACATAACTTTATAGCTGGGGCTTAGCAAATTTGGCACTTCTCTTACTTCTCAATAGAAGATACAAACGTGTCAACATGGATACACATCATGAAATTGAAAATAAATTTTAAAAAACCGCTTTATAATAAATTGTAATCCACATAATATTATTTAGCAGTATGTTTTATTCGAATCAAAAGGAAGTACGATTACCCCGGGGTCTGAATAGGACATAATTATCTTTACAAGCCCCTATTTCTGAATTGTATAAGATATCTCCCTTTGAAGAAAGTAACTGCCGGCCCATTGTATCTTACTACACAGTATCTAGCGAAACAAACATCTTGTTTCTAAACTGACGTTTATATCAAAAGAAACAATCATCAGTATATATTTTATTTTTTATAAAGGGAACAAAATTATGTACTATTTGTATCATAATTATTATCAACTTAAAAGAAGATTTTGTAAATTTTCATAACATAATAATATGAAAAATACCTACAATTAGCAAGGTGGTTCCTTGACAGCCACGGGAAACAACCTATAGGTGACCCAGACCTGACTCATATCAGAGTGATAACATAATAATCTTGTCTGAGGGGTACTAGAGTTCACAAATGCCTTTGAGTACAATAACTTAAAGTGGGATTGACCAAACAAAGAAAATAGTGCTGTGTCTGTCGGCTGCATACTAATACATTGTTAGACATGCCATTTAGGCCAAAAAACTTAAAGTGAGCTTAACCGGGATACCCTGAAATATTGTTTTATATCTCTAATTTATACCAGTAAGTAGTAAAACGTGTGCTAGAGTGCTTTATAATGTTTGCTTTGGATTATGTGATAAAGTTATAAAGACCTCCATGTAGAGATAAGTTAAAAATAAATATTTTAAAAAGGGCACAACTATGTAGAATCATGACATCTATCTATCGGTAAGGTTAAATATGAAACTATAAAAATTGGTTTACCTGTCTAATAAGCCACAATGTGATGTTGTTTTTTTTTAAAAAAATTCACTTTGTGAACTATAAATATATTTACCTGGGAGACAAACATTTAAATGTATGTTTGGGAAAAATTAAACAATGAGTAAAATATATTTAATGGTTACTTTGTGTCCACTTGCAAAATATAATGAATGTGAACTATAAAACTGTCGAATCAAGTTCTACATTTCTCTAATAAAAAAGAAAGCTAAAATGAAAAGATGTAAACAGGCATATCGACATAAATTTACGTGACACCAAAATATATACAGGTATGTTTAGTAAATAACACAGATATATGTTTGATAGCAGCAACTGCCGATGTAAAAAAAGATATTTTGAACTATCAAGGCCAATAATTAAGTCAAATGTTGAAGGTAGGGGTGAATGACAAAAGTTTACATTTCATTTTCTGAAAATAGTGAGGCTATTCATCAACGGTGTGGACCTTTGATAAATTGCACTACCATAAATTTAAAACAACATTGCAATTCTGATGCGTATTTGCAGTACAGATGATCCTCTTTGTCATAAATTTGCTGCTGTCATATGTTGCCAATAATGTCTTTGAAACAATGAACATAATTCTGTGTTACATATTCTAAATGTTTGAATGGCATTGAAAAGGACTACAAATATAATGAGCATCATGACCATTATAATTTGGTTTCGTTTGATGTTTTACCAGCATGCTCTTTATTGCTAAGGCAGTTTGAGTAAAGTGTCATGTCCAAGGATACGCCATCACAGCAGACCCTTGCTGATCCAGTGCTAGGCTTTGAACCCACTCCCTTTCGGTCAAGAGTCTGGCACACTAACCACCAAGTCACTTCACCTTCTGCCTCAATCAGTCGCCTATGCGACATGCGTGAGGGTGCATTAGGGGGATTAATTTGGTATAATAAAAAAATAGATTTATTTTTAATTCATTTCTGCAACACTAGTTGTTAACAAATTAGTTTCAAAAATGGAATTAAAATATGCAAAGTATTGGAAAAATTGTGATCCTCTTACTAGTTCATGATGGATGGGTAGGTGGGCAGCAAATAGGAAATTTCTACTATGGAAACGGTGTCATTATATATATATATATATATATATATATATATATATATATATATATATATATATATATATATATATATATATATATATATATATATATCCCTCGATATTTACATGTAAATGCTCTGCGAAATAATTATTAATATCTGTTTCATAAGAAAAAGCTTTCTCTTTTTCTTTCCTTTTCATTTGATTGTCCATATCAAAAAGAATTTTTGTTCCTAAATAATTAAACCCAAAACAATTTACATAATTGAAACATTAATAGATAACAAACATGATGCAAAAACAGAAATGCATCATACAGCACTTACTCAGGAACATAATTGCAACATACAATAACCTTGAAACGATAATCTAATAAATGTGTTTGTTCTACGTCATCTGAAAGAACTTAATTCATACAGGGCAGCTCGACACTATAGTTTGTTATGTACAATGTCGAAATCATCAATCTCAAGGATTATTTTCCTTTTTATCGACAGTTTTGATGGAATTTAAAGCAATTTTTTAAAAAAAATGTAGATTGAATTTTAGAGTTAAGTTGTAAACAATAATGTCTCCCTAGATGGCCTTGACTGCTGACTGTTTCATTTAGAAATCGCTATATACACTCAGGTACTAGCTGGATATAGTTCATTTTGCCATTAAGGTGTTATTGTGCGACAATATTTACAACTGAACAAAGCAAGCAACTCAGCTATGTCATAAGTTTGATCTTTTCACCCTACTGCACTTATTACAGTTCAACACAACCGAGAGAATGGATTACTCATGTTCATGTTTGAGAGAAAGTGTGTGTGTGTGTGTGTGTGTGTGTGTGTGTGTGTGTGTGTGTGTGTGTGAATTCTTTCGGTCAATTATTAGACTGTTATAATGCACGAGCAGAGATTATGTGCATCTACATTTTTTTTACAAACAGAAGAATTTCACTCCAGTCCAAAACAACTTAGGCCCAGAGTAATTTTTTTCTCATTAGTACAGTGGAAAAAAGGGCACAGCATCCATTGAAGAAGACTATGAAAGCTGGTACATTTTATGCCGAGTCCTTTTAATAGCTTTTTATGTCGAAACTAGTAGGGCATGGTTGATTCTAGATATTATTATTATTGACCAATCGATTTACATTTGTTCGAAGCATGCACTCTTGAACTAAGATTACTGTACTAAAACCATTATTCTCTTGAATTTTTAAATTGACTATAACCTATGATCTTTAGTCCCTACTGCGGTCTTTAGGTTTATTACCCTAACATTGACCTTGATTTTTGGAAGCTTCGTTGTCACAATGTGTTGACATGTATCTACAAGCTTTCGGAGCCCGCAAATGTGACCCACACTGTAGCAGTATGGTCCGACCTGGAATTAATGGGTACAGTATGGCAGTTGTTTGCTAAGTAAAACGTGCAAATGATCCGGGCGAGCCCGGCATCCACCATGAGGAGGGCTATTGAGAAGACGTTCAACCTTACTTGTGAATCAAAATTGGGTTTGTCGCTCATGAATCTCCTCCAAATACAGTTATTGGTAGAAATGATTTCAGAACTTTTTCTGGACATTTTCCGGATTGATTTGTAATTTTCCAGTCTGATTGGTGCCTGTATTCGAAGTGTGTGTCAATATAAATGGGTATGTGGTATCCGCACGATCTAAACTAGCATCTACAAAACAAGTGTGTTTGATAGTTTATACGTGTTTTGCTAGGCACAGTGAACCTGTATACAGATGCTGCTGCCCTATCCAACTCTGCGAATATGCACATGGAAGCAACACATGAATGTATTTAGCAACAACAAAAGTAAAACATAACAGCCTGAAATTATTTATTTTTTCCTTACCTTTATTGCAAATCTTTGTTTTTACATACTTTTTTCCAGATCTGTAAAAAAATCTTTCTTTTTCCAGATTTTCTATACTTTGCATGGACACTAGATTACTCAATGTCTTCTTTCAGAAATATAGCCCATCGGTGAATCAGCTGAGACGATGGTGATCTTACTAACAAAGCTTGATTAGCTCAGTGTTCCTCCAGATAAAACTGACAATTGGTAGTCTCAACATCTAGATCCGGCCATAGACGTTTTTGTGACAGTAATGGTTATCCATCTGTCTGGCTTTCCACTGTCATATTCTCACACATATTAAGAGTTATTAATATAAATAATTCTCATAGTAACACATATGGGTATGTATACCACATTCCAAAATATGATCTGACTCTTTATTGGTACATAAGGTAATTCAGTAGGTGAACCATATATGCTATTGGTTGCTTGTATTTTGGAATGACGCATAATAAATACTCAAAGCGAATAAGTAGCAAGTCCCGTATGAAAGCTACTACCTTTATAATTAAAGTCCTGATTATTTCAAAAGATTTTTGCATATAGACGTTTTTATAGATATTTAGCAGAATGCACCTGGCAGGTTAGTGTGACTTTTAGTTTTGTTTGTATCAGTATGTAATTTGTGAATTTCGCTTTTTTTCAGAATCGTGTACAATCATTTATTGTTTAATTGTGAACATGTGTATCTCTGTCATTAAAAGATTTATGTTTCTTACTATTGTTCTTGATAAATTTTAATCCAGATCTAAAAATGTATTAATAAATATGCAGTGTCAGGTTATATCTATGTTCTGATAAAGTAAAAGAAACATTACGCAAGTTATGTAACTTAAATGTAATCTACCTTATGATACACTAGAAAATATTCATATGGAGTTTCAGGTTTGTGTCTTTCTCCAATTCTACTGATAAATAACTACCAAGGAACCAAAAATAATCATAGTCGCCTTTATTTTCCTCAAATATGACTAAAATGTACCCGGTGGCAATAGGTTGCACACAATGGATTGATCGCTTTTACAAGATGGTGACTCATCATAGAAATGCCACTAAGTGTTCCCTTCTCAACAAATAAGTGAATGCTAATATCTGTCGACAGCCCCAACTTAACACCAGTCTTTTTTCATTAAAAGCATCCGAGCTTATTCCAGGAGAGTTGTAATAATGGACAGTGTTAAAGATGTGGTGGTAAAGTGAAGTATTATGAAATTCCTCAGCATGTCTACCAGCAGGTGCATGTTAGTATTTATGTAGATGCAATTATTATTTCCCATGCTCTGGCCTTCCATGTGATCTTTGTGGACTCATAGTCTATATCAGAAATATATGAACAGCTTAGCTGGCTGTAAAATAACTGTTGGTGGAATCTTGGTTTCGTCAAATTGATCCTAGTTGTTTATGTATTCTTATGGGTAGACGTCCTTTTGGGAGGTCAATTTCAGTACATGGGTTCCGCCTGCTGAATGTTTTGCTGTTGCTAGAAAAATCCCTTTTTCTGAACTGGCAAGGTTGTCTAAAATGTCTCAAGGCTGCTCTCCATAACATGCAGGCTGTAAATAAGCTGTATTTGCTTACGTGAAAATGTGTATTTTGTCCATTTTGTTTGAAATGGCGCTGATGTTACAAGATGATCTAATTTTTCTAATGGCCTCCATGATTAGATGGCCATCTTTGTTGTGTAAATTATGAATCACATTAGGATCCGTGTTTTTTTTTTTATTTTTTTTATTTTTTGAGTGTACATACACAGTTTGAGATTTCTGGCTTAATGCTTGGCTCTTCTATTTTCAAAGGATAACAGCCGTCTCGCACAAGGTCATTGTGAAGTTTCTTGCCGTACACGTGACAGTCATTGACATTTCAAAAGCATTCACTGTCCTCTTTGTTCACCGCCATAACCGCTGGGTTATGGAGAACTCTTCTAGCTCATATTTAAAGCGCTGGATATAAGTTGTCACAGACTCATTATGCACTGAGACCCTAACTACTATAGTTTCCTTGCGGGCATTCAAATTTGGCAATATCACAAGCCTTGACAGAAAGTTAATATCGGTAAAGTAAAGATAACCCATGTGTTGTTGGTACTTTTTATGATTAGCTGGTACATATCTGATACAATAACACATTTGAAACAGCAAGTATCAAAGATTTTTAAAACAAAAAAAAATTAAAAAGAAACCGCTGTGGAACAAATTGTAGCTCCAGACTCGAAATGGGTGGAACTGGGGCATATTAATCTGTCCATCACTTTGTATCTGTGCCCATTCAAACCCCTTGCGCGTAGAATTTTCACTGTGATTCAGTTTGATGGTATTACATTTAACAAAATTCACTACGCAATACGACTTTATAGTTGGTATAATACCAGTTTATCACTTGTGGGGATGGTCCATTTCCGCTTTATCATAAACGTTTCTTAGGCTAGTCATGCGTTTTTCCAGCTTTTCTCTTAGAATAAATCCACATTCCATCATGGGTAAACTCTACGTCTTATTCTAAACTCTGCCATATCCATGCCAAAATACTTATTAAGTTTTTCGAAAGAGCTCTTTGTTTTCTAACTTCAGACAAGCCCACTTATTTTTGCATTAAAATACCATATCTATGTAAAGTTTTATATCCTTTTCTCCATATTTATTTAAATAGAAAACCCAGCCCACAACACTTTCAGTGATCCTGTTTGGTGATCTGCGGCCTTGGATACTGGCGAAATAGTGATCTTCCCCAACACAAATTTTGCAGCTTCTAAAGACTGAAGGTACAGACTGGACAAGACTATCAATAGCACAGATATACTGAGACCTTTGAAACCTTCCAGTTCCTTAGTATTGATGGTGGTGTCTGGTGAAACAGTACAGCTCTTGTTTTGTCCTCGTATGGTCCTAGGTGAACTTCTTCGTCAAGATGAGACGAGAGACGAATTCGTGTTCCACTAAGTGAGATAGACATAATCTTCAATTTTGTCGTTGTTGGTGGTTGTTCAAGCCTAGACCTTGTTGTTGACTCGCTGTTTAAAATTACTGCCAGGGACTTTGAACATTACAGCGCACTTTGTTCCAAAAATAATACCTTAATTGTGTTTTTTATTTTGGGGTGGGCAAACTGGAGATCGCATAAGAATCCCCATCAGCTCGGATATACCTGAAACCAGATTTGTATTACCACTTGAATTAGGGCCAGTTGAGACCATTTCTGTCAAAACACCCAATGCACACTTTTAAACCCCACTCTTATTTGTACAATAACGTGTCACATTTATCTTGAGCTAGTTCTTCAGGACTTGTGATCCCGCAAAGCTATCATCGATATAAACAATTTAGAAATGCAGGCGGTATTTTATCAGACAAAACAAGTCGGTAGTAGTATACCTCTGGCGACAAGGACGAGTGTACATGTTTCTCCTCTTTACCGGAGGTTTGGAAACCTAATGAAATTGACGTTGTGCGATACTGTCATGGTTGGGTATATTTTGTTCTTGTGATTTAATTCATTGACCATTGTATTTTTCAGCTTTCTTTGTCATTCTGTTGTAGTGCTGTAGCCAAATTACAATTTCAATAAATAAACAAGACTGCCAAAATAACTACTCAGCCACCTAGCAATAACATTGATCACATCAGTGTGCTGTGTTTGACCTCCATGAAACGGAACAGGAGAGAAAATGTTTTCATTGATCGAATATGCAATTATATACATGGTGGAAAGCTGAAGCATATCTAAGAATGAACAAAAAAGTTGGATCTTTTAAGAAGGCCATGTTTAATATTGACGAGATATTAGACGTCACGTTTCTGCTCTATTTACTTTGTACAACTTCACTGAATAGTCAGAGCTACTCCAGACATGGCAAGTATTGCAACACATATCCGTGGTTAAAGGCAAATATATCAGCAGAAAAGCAGCCAGTTCAGTTTTAATTCTTATTGAAGAAATAATCTATTTCTCCATTGAATTATATTTTCGTTTTGAAATATACTTGCTTAAACATTATAGCTTTAGTATGAAAGTGGAAAGCATATCTTAAAGCCCAAAATATTAATCTTACTAGCATCTTTCCATTCATTTGGTAAAATATCTAAAATTTTACTGATCTAGTACGTCAAAGTATAACTTGCAGAATACGAAAATGACTTTGAAATCTCAGTAGCTCTGTAAGTTACTAACAATGGAGTTGTCATTTGCTCATTTTCGCCACCATTTTCCAACAATTTTCAGTCAAGTTGTAATCCATTTACCTTTCAGAATGTTTCTTTACTTTTGCTATGTTAATTTTGTTACCGTTACAATTCAAATGGTGCAATTGGTTAAAGAGTAACTTAGAATCTTGGCCTGAAATTTCTGTCAGCTATCAAGTAGAGATGAAATTTGCAGGATAAGCAAATAAACAAGCTGGTCTTTCTTCATCCACAAAAGAGGGATTTATTGGAGAGATTAAATAGACTCAGAAACCCAGAGGAAACAACAAAGCCTGGAAAAACTCGATTGTCAGAGGCATAACATTAATGTAATCATCAGCTACCTTAAGACAACCAATACGAGTCCTTTGGAACTGGATTCCAAGCTTTTAGTCCTTCAAGTGCAGCATTTAGTAAACTAAGAATTATCACACAATTGAAACTCAATACGTGAATTGCTTGCTATATTAAAAGAGTACATTTACTATAAATGAAGGGCAATTTGTCCTAATATTATTTCCACGAAAATATAAACAAGCTTTGAGGGTTCAATAAAGTTGTTAAAATTGCAACATCTTTAAACAAGAGCCCGATTATCTTGACGGTAATTTCGAAAGGCTTGTATATAAACTTGAAAAACAAACAAACGATCATGAAAACGAAAATTATGATGACTGTGCAAAGTTAAATTTACGAGGACGGAACAAGGTGGAAATTTCGAAAATTGTAAAATACTTGCAAGTTTTTAACATAGGCAAAGGACGTTACAAACTTCCTCTTAGAGAAGGACTGAAATAAACCTTGTCTAACAAAATGTGTTGTATTTTCTGTTGGATTCACTGCAGTGATACTATAAGCAGTTTCAATTTCTGTTTCAAATTTGATACATCATAATGTTTTTTCACTCCACATACACATCTACCTCCGCCAACTCCACCCACTTTAGGCTCGTTAATTTTTTAAAATTATCAATACTGACTTGAGAGAGTTTAGCTGAGTATTTGTTTAGTTTAGCTAAAAGAGCAGCAACACCATTAAGTAGAACTGCTGATATGTTCCTAGTCTTGTCCTGACTTGGGTTTTTTTTCCTAGCATTTTGGACAGAGGTTTAAGCAAAGTGACGAAAAGTGTTAAAGGTTCATAACCTATGTCAAGCTTGCACGTAATATTTTCTTGAATTTGATATCATTTCATTTTCCGAAAATTGATTCAAGTAATGGAAATTATTTTGGATTTGGATGTTTCAGCACCACAATTATCTCAAAAAATCAACTTTATTCAAGGCAATAACTAATGTTTCAAATATTATGTTAGTACGGTAGCATTTCAGCATGAATAGGTTCAGTAGTACATCTCTGAAATCAAGCAATATGGAAAATGTTTTCGATATGATTGTTTCTATTGCTATGCAGTAATAAAATTGCTCTAGTAATGTTGTTGTGATCACGTGCACATATTGAGGGTGAATCAGAATCGAGAACACATGAGAGCACGATAGAACAGTATTTTTAATTGATCGGTGAAAAGTTTCATTATATTGTTTGTGTCGGAAAGATGAACTATTTAAAACTGAACCATTGGTTCAAAGCAGCCATACATTAAGTATTGATATTTACCCATGGAACGGACCTTACCCCACTCTCTTTCCGAAGAATCTAAGTTAGGACCCTAGATACGTGTTTTATATATAACATTCAAATTAAACAGCTCTGTGTTACCTATTTATTTTGAATTGGTCGATATTAGTAATTATGATTCAGTCTGCTTGTTTTGTTTAGCATCTTATGTTACCACTAGCTTTATCTTTCATAACCAATAATCCGGCTGAGTCATGCCATAGACTTATAAAATTGGTACTAGTAGCTGCCTTGCTTGGCGCTCTAATAGGTGCTGTAGCGGACAAAAGCTGGTCCAATCAGAACGTTGCCGTTTAAATTTTATTGTCATATATCCAGAATTCCAATTTTAGGTGCTGTATCAAATGTGCGTGTCCTTAAAATTCCATTTTCTAAGTCGAGATTTTTTTATTGCATTTGTTGAATTACACAGCTCTGACTGGACATTTTATTGTGCTTGTCAGAATTTTTATTTTTATCTGGTGAAATGATGTGATGGTTTTAATCGTAAGATTATATAATGTCCATTTTAACAATTCAAACTAATATTGCGTATCATTCGTGTATTCAATTATGAGACGCCATTAAATTTCATGCATTTACAGTTTGAAAGTTAAAATTCATAGATCGAGAATTGCATTGAATTTCTTTGCTTGAGGTCGCTCTCGTGAACGGACCGCGTTATTTTAAAATAAGGAGGCTGCTTCCCGTTGCTGTGAAATTCAACAGATGAAATTTAAATACTTGTCATATGAAATGGAACTTTCATCACAAACAGTTGCATGCAACGTGTGAATTAGAAATTCTCGACACATAATATTGAAATTTCAACCACCGCTGTGTAATTAAAAATATACACTGTAAAATGTTGACATAGGAAACAGAAATTTAAACCAAAAACGTAAATTAAACATATAAAATATGCAATTTGATCCAACACATGATATTAGATTTCTCGACATACGACTTCGTAATTTCAATAATAACTTTATCATTTGACCAGCTTTTGTCCGCACAGCGCTTCATAGCGCTCATGATTATGAGGTTGGTGCTAGAACTTGTTGGCTCGGTGTCAGAATAATGTGACTGGGTAGGACAAGATGCTAGATGTCTGCGACATGATACCCCAGTGCTAGATATCAGTATGAACTGTCACATTGTAGACTTCGTAGTGATATGACTAATGAGTTGTTAAAGCTACGTTAAAACTCTCTCTCTCTCTCTCACACACACACACACAGACAGACAGACAGACAGGGAGTTGTCGTTATCCACGGAAACGCTTAAAATGCAATGCCTTCCGTGGGTCTTGTTCCACCCCACCCCACCCCACCCCACCCCACCCCCAATGAAACATGGGATCACAGGAGTCTGCAGTTTTATTATAAATTAACAATATCATTAAGGTAATTTCATGTTGTCATAAATTTCGTCTTGCTTTATTGATAAAACTGCAGACTCCTGTGCGCACAAACCCACAAACACTATACAGTCGTGTCTGTTATTACGTATATTTGTCTTCGTCGTTCTTTCCACGTACATTTAACAAATCTACGTGTCATTCATTTCTGTAGGTATTTCCGCGGCACATTACTCGGAGCATTATTCTATTGCAGGTGTTGGAAAGGTACAAATTGGACCAATATTATTCAGCGGCTGTAATTCCTACGATGGAAAAGCAAAAGCTAGGCTAATGTTATGTTGTTGTAATGTCGTCATAGGGATATATGCTTTGACTCAACGTTTGACCAAGCTTTTCCAAATTTAACATTTTCTACCTGTAAAGTAAAACGTATAACGTTCCTTGAAATTAGATCACTTCAACCCATAAGTGGAAAAGACTATTTGTTTAACTAGTTCAGTATGTTATCCTTTCTTTATTGTTTTGTTAAATTGTTTTTTTTTGGGGTGGTGGTGGTGGTGGTGTAATTTCACACGACTACTGGAATATTGTTCGTATCATATGATGTAAGTAGATTTGTTTTGATGAATTTAGGATTTGCATATTTACATATTTTATAATCAAATTCGGAACAGAAATTGTCAGAATGTAAAATTAAAATGTAACCTGACATCACGCATGACTGTCAACATCATTTTTTGCTCGAATTCCCAGTGGATAACAACACCGTCTCCAGCGTGGCTAAATTGTCCCAACATCATTGCGCTAAATAACCCTCTTTTGAACCAACATGTCGAGCCTAAGCTGGCACGACGGATCTTCATAAAAAAAAACGATATTTGGCCGATATTCCTTCAGCATTGGTTGCAGCTGGGCAACAGTGAGCAATAAGCAGATTTACATTTACACATCATTATTTAGCCACGTTATCTCGACTCTGATGTAGACGTTAATACAACGTTGGCCCAACGTGGGTGCGATGCCGGGTGTAAGGGCATTTTATACCAACATATTTCGTACAGTAATTTTTTCACATTGTAATATATTTATATCCTTTGAACACATTATATTAATCTTTTGTGCCATATTCATCTATTTATATTGATATTTTGTTTTCATTTTCAGAAAACTAATTTAAACAAAGGAAATATAAGTGTCGTTAATTTTAATTAAATGATCGAACGCTTTCCTTATCCCAACTCTAATAATGATACTGATTACCATATCAATAGTTTTTTTTTATCCTGATAATCAAAACATTATCAACAGGGGTGTACCTTCCAAAAATTATTATTATTATTATTATTATTATTATTATTATTATTATTATTATTATTATTATTATTATTATTATTATTGGCGCACAGGGTGGTTATGCGAGTTAGCTTGCCAATAACTTTTCAGTGGGTCGGTAGTTCTTCCCATGCTTTTTACAGGTTCTTCCTCCACCAGATAAACTAGCAGACGTGTATAGCCTATAATGTACTGAAAAAGGCATTAAACCCACATTGTTATTATTATTATTATTATTATTATTATTATTATTATTATTATTATTATTATTATTATTATTATTGACAGCATCAGCAACGCTTGTTCAATCTTTACCATTTTTCAGAATAAAATCTTGAGAAACATTTACAGCCGAAACAATTTAATTCATTATTGATTTATTATGGATGATCATTGAAAACACTGAGAATAAACATTTTCAAACGAGTATTCTTGTGAAGTTTTCAATTCTTGAAAAAGACATATACAAATATTAACTTTTCCATAAACAGATTCAATATCAGCTAAATTTCCCTAGCTACATAAATAGCATGAGCATGAAGACAAAAAAAAAAGATTCCATACATGGTCATGTGTCATAAGAACGGGAATAGACGGGTGATAGCGTCAATGAAGTTAAAATATGCTGAGCTGAAGACAAATTTATCATTTATAAATGTGTTTGCATATCGATAGGACATGTACAATTTCACTGCGTAATAATATTTTCTTAGCTTGTTAGACAAACACTGTCCATCACTTTATATGGCATTTTTTATAAACTTTTATGAAAACTGCCAGCCAATGAGTTCATACTTCCTCCAGTCACCTGCACAGTTTTTGTGGTGTTCAATATAGGTCTGGAATTTTGCGTCTGTGATTTAACCATTAGGTCTTTGGCAAACTCCGCCATAACGCAGGATGGCCACAAACAAAAGGAAAGAAGAATACAAATTCCTTCAACCATTCACAACATGACGCGGAATGGCATCTTAAAATACATAATACCAGTCAGCATGTCCATTTACTTGCTTGCAGTTTACTTTCTAAGTCTTGAATATTTATTGCAGATCACTTTGATCTCTATGTTGCACATCAGCAGTATAGCGAAGTCCGATGATGTACAACACAGATCTAACTATTACCATCGGTGGTTTTGTTCTTATCCCTTTTGATGACGCAAATAATTTTAATGATGTCTATTACCGACCAGACTTTTGCAATTTGATTTACCAATAGTGATGTCATCAGAACATGTTGATCTCAGCGTAACGTAGATCTGTGTATATCTCATTTGATCATAATGTCACGAACATCTCTCCTGGAGACGCGTTGGCCCTCTGCATGATGTTCTCGTGTGGTACGTCTTGTATCATTATAAAATACAGCGATTCTAGCATTTTAAAGTAATGAAGTTTCTTGTTCATTTTTATTTGGTATAATTCAGAGAGATGATTTTGGCAGCGAAAGCAGATGAGTATGTTTAAGAATCTAAAGTACTATAGTAATTGTATACATGTAAGAAACTTATATGAAAACATAAAAACAAAATTGGCCGGAATATGTAAGCGAGACTGCGAATGAGCAAATCCTACAAACAAGTGTATACTCCTTATCCGAAGTAGACATATTAGCAAATTTTACTCGCTTTTCAAATCTGTGTCAGATGATTCTCCGAGAAGAATCTGGTTAATCTCTTCTTCATCAACTTCTTCTATTATAAGGGAATTTTTTGTTTTGAGAAATACAAGTCTGTTGTGGGCATGCTCGGTGAACTCACGCATGTTTAATTCCGTGCTCAAATTGCATGCAGACTGCGCATGTTCAAGTGCACGAACGGTATTTCCTCTCCGAAACTGGTAGTCCGACTTAGCCAAAAGGTAGTGGACTTCTAAAATTTTCGGAATGGCGATTTGCGAATTTTCTAGCTGCTCGAGCAATTCACTCGCTCGTTTCACATCCTCTTTTGGTGGACTCAGCACGTTCATGGTTAGTCCATTATCACCACAACGCAAAAGTAAAATTACTAGACGACACAGAGCGTATCCAAATCCGAAAGGACCGTCCTTTCCTCCATCTTGTTGAAAGTTTGTCAGGGCTTTCTGAAAACTTGTCTTTGCTTTCTCGTGCAACCAGGTATATGTATGAAATGACTGCTCCTTTCGAAAGTTCAACATTGCTATTTGGGCCGTTAAGTTGCGAGCATCATTCATGTATAACCATCCTGCAGCCCGACCAGTGCAACCAACAGGATCGGTCTCGATCATCATCTTGGCGTCATCGAGAGTTTCTTGCAGCTTTTCTAGCTTCTTTTGTGTGATGTACATTCGTGTTTTTGCTGTGAATAGTTCCAAAGTAAAGTATTTTGGATTACTGGTTTTAGGGGCGATCTCAAGCGAAGAGTTGATGTGTTTCTTTGCAGATTCGAAGTCTGTTCTAAACAGGTCTCTACTGGCATGGAGATATCCCAGTAAGCACTGCATATCCGGTTCTCGGTGATATTTTTTTCGAAGGTCTGATGACAGCGATTCGAACTTTTCAAAATTTCCTTGGTTGATCATAGTGCTGAGAAAGTTAAAAGTGACTATAAGACGTTTGTTGGGTAAATGAAACGGAGCAACAGCTCCTGGATGGATTGTTAATATACTTGACACTTTAGTTTCGCTTTGATCTGGTACAACTGTATTTTGATAGTTACACGCTGTGTCAACTTTGTTGCCTTTCTGTGTTTTTCTCAACTTCTTTCTCGATTTTGGAACATGTTCATCTATATCAGAGTCTGAAGACAATGCCATCATAACATGAGCATATCCCTTCTGTCTATCTTTAACGCCATTGTGAGATCTTAATTCTCCTTGCAACCTTGAGGTTAGAATAGGTACGGCTCCATCAATTTGGTTGTATTCCGTCTCACTTTCTCTTGAGGTTAGAATAGGTACGGCTCCATCAATTTGGTTGTATTCCGTCTCACTTTCTCTTGAGGTTAGAATAGGTACGGCTCCATCAATTTGGTTGTGTTTTATCTCACTTTCTCGCTCACTCGTCGTTTTGGTGCTGTTTGCACTACTTTGTGCCAATGAACGCTGTTTCTCAATGGGGCTGCCATCCATTATTTCCTGTACATGCATACAGGACGAAGTCTGATTTGTTTCCACTGCATTTTTGTCTATTACATCTAAAATATAGGTATACTTCTTTTTCAATGATTTCTTAAATACAGGGACAACTCTTTCGTTTTGACTGTCAGCTAGGAGTTGTAGCATTATTTTACATCTCTCTTTTCGTGTGGAACCTCCTCTAATTCTTTCAAAATCGTCATCGCCAAGAATCTGCTCTTGAAAATGAAGGTCATAGATATCAACTGGTTCAATGTTATCAAGCAGCAGACAGCAATATTTTCTGCAAAGGTTCCAAAACTCAGAATCTTCGTCCATCTGAGGAATGAAAGATATACACTTATCACAAACACGTCGCACTTCTGCTACACTTTTAAAATCGGTTTCTTCGTCATCCGACAATATGTCTTCAGACTTAACCTCAGTTTCTTCATTGTCGTGAATTTTCGTCCTATGCATCGTGTCCTGAAAGTCTCTCTTTCCAGCACTGAGTATTTCGTCAAGATTTGGGTATAAATTTTCAGCTCTAAGCGCCTTTCGGAAGGATCCGTATGCAGACGGTCCTCTTTTTGGAAGCATTGACAACAGAAGCTGGCATCTTTCTCTTCTTGTTTTACCGTTTGATATCAACTCAACATCGTTTTCAGTCAGAACTCCATCTTCTAGTAGGTACTCCAGCACATCTTTTGGCTCTAAGTCTGCGACTATAGCAACCTGACTTTTGCATAATGACCTTTTGTCTTTTGGGTCCATTGCTGGTGTTTAATTAAGTTCTGCAAGGGAAACAAACAGACCAATTTCATATGAAAAACTAAACTATGAACTTCTTGTTTAAATACAACTAACGCATGATAGGTTATAAGTATATCAAAGGGTGTAAACCTTCTTCCATGGCTCTGCTCGTGGGCATAATTATATAAAAAAAAAATAAGGAATAATGTAAACATTTGATATCCCAAACAGGAAGAAGATAAAGTAAGGGGTTACTGACATAAAAGTGCCGAGTTTTCATTGATGCATGTTGTATAACAAATGTTTTCTTCGATATTTTGATAAAAAAAAATTAATTTTCAAAGATAACTTTTCAAAAGCACTCGCAGATATGTCTCTTATATGATAAAATACGTCGTTATGTGCATTCATAATTCTTTTACGAGTTATAGTATAAAATGTAGCAATATATTACGTTTTCAATATTATTTGGAATACTTCGACTATTTAGGAAACATGGATGCAATGACAGACTACGAATGATCCAGTATTTTATCATTCGTAACCACTTGTTCAATTATACAGTCAATCCAGTCGTATAAATAGCCTTGTTGATCCGAATAGTGTTTATTTCTATTAGATATGTCTGGCGAACAAAATGCATGATTTTTTTCCTGTAAATTACTGCCCCAAAATACATAGGAGGCATATTTTTATCTCACAGAAATAACCGTGGCAGTCCTGAAAGGGAAATTTATGAACACTCTAGGTTTTTGTTAATTCTAACAATTAATTTCGGGAATTAATTATAACATAAATTTACCTGAGAAACGCCTTGTTAATCTACACGTAATTTTCAGAAAAGAGCTTTTAAAAAATTATAATTTGAAGATTTCCTCGATAAATGATGTCTGAGACAAGCGTATCTCAAATGGATAGACACTCTACTTGCCAAAAGAAATTTCCACGAATTCATGATAAGTCCATTTCTTCTGTCTAATTTCATGCCCTGAAAACATCTTTGATATTGTTGGTAACAAAACTGTTTTTTACCTTAAATATTCACGAGATATTAGCAAATGCATGATAAATTACTTCTCCATGGTCTTTGACCTTGACCTGATATCACAGACTAAAGGTCCGTGAACAAATCTCACGCAATGTCAAGATATAACCATTTGCAAATTATAGTGAAATTTAAAAAATGGCGCTGATTTTAGTGGGCTGAAGGGTAGCTAAGTTCTTAACATTATGTCGTTTAATATGTTCTTCAGATGTCTCAACAAACGGAACTATATGATGAATATTGAACATATCTCACACAATGTCAAGATATAGCCATATGCAAATAATAATTCTACTATTTTATCATCCCCACAAGCCTGTACAGCCAAATACTTAAGGCAATACCTTTGACTTTCAAATCAATATCAGAGTGCAGACTATCAACTTCTTCATATGAATACACCTAAATAGCATGTCAGGTCCAGATTCCATTTGTTTAGGACATATAGCCACAACAAGGTTTTCAAGATGGCCACCATGCCGGTCAGATTAAATATTAGATTGAAATCACAAGTCTATGATTCCGCTCCATATTTATCAAGCACTTCTGTAAAACAAAAAAAACAAACAGGTTAATAAGGTAAAGTTGTGAGCATCTTCAACAAGAACAGTATAGACAATATTGGCATGCCCCTATGGTGTATTAATGCGATGTGATTGGAGTTTCTTTATGTGTGGTATTAATGAAAAAACGCAGTGATTACAGTCGACAGCTGATAGAGAGGGTTGATCACGTATACTCCAAAAATGAGCACTATTTGTTTTTAAAGTATACTACCTTTAGCAATTATTAAAACATGGAACATTATTTTGCCAGAGTATACACTACTAACTTCTGAAGGTGCAATAAATGAATAAGGGGTTTTTTTTCTTACAATGTACCTCTTTGGTCCAGAAGGTGAAATTACCAAGTGGAGTCTGTAGCCATTTGGAGAGATGTACATATGGGATAAGACCAAGCAGTGTACTCTATATCCCAAATTACACTCTTCACTCATATATCAACATATAGGGAATTAAGTCATTTCAACAATGACAAAGGTATACAAGATCTTTTAAGTTCAAATAGAAGGAAATCCTGTGAAATTCTTTTTTCTTTAAAAATAAAACCCGGTGCAAGTTCTATAAGTGAAAACGCCGTAATGATACGGCCATTTTATTAGTGAGGAATACTAACAAAATATTCAACATGCCACAGTGGCGACCATATTGAACGCCCGTGAAGCACCATTTTTATTTGGGGTCAACTAGACATCTGAAAACCGCATATCAAAACGACCATCATTTCAACATGATTTTAATGACCAATGTCAGGACGGGCATATTGAATATCAGATTGGTGCCATTTTAAAACATGACCAACTAGACATAATATTAAGTATTTTAGTAAAACCACACGTTGAAATGAATGCAAGTGCAGGAGGAGTAATGATAACAACGCTTTGACCGTTGTGGTTGCCACTGTCGATGTCTGCGGCCATCCCTTCCAGCAACATTTTCATATATGGATAACTACACATTATAAAAGGTCTTTCAGCGAAAACCCCACGTCGATATCTCGATCCTTTTAGGAGAAGCAGAGATCACAGTATTTTCAAGATAGATGTCACGGCAATCGTATTTGATGTAAGATAAACATCATTTTTTTATTAAGGACCAGCTGGACTAGACATAATAAGAAATCGTGAAGTAAAAGTCCATATCGATATGACCATCTGTTCATGAGAAGTAGTGAAGATCTCACAGGACAGGTTTTTGGCAAATTTTCATCCGACAATGACCTATTGCAGAAAAATGATCATAATTTTACAATAAAGATACAAATAAAAAGTAACTAATGACTTTTGTTGAAAGGATGCTTGTAAGATTCTGAATAAGGTATTAAGGTTAATTTCTTATGCAACTGGTGGTTTTAATACTGAACCTATACTACCACCAACCCCTCTTTTTTACATTCATTTATGACAGAAAAGAACTATTTTCAAAATATTCCTGTGAGAAGCCAGCTAACAGAGGCAGTATGTACCTTATTCATTTTGAAAGTTCACTAGTACTATAACAAATTAACATACTTTTCATCACCCCTCAACCAAGTAGATTTTTTAGATATTTACCTCTGAAGCAGACACATGTAAATATGTAAGCCAAGTTGGATGCACATTTGCAGCCCAAGTTACGCATTTGATCTCCAGTGCTAGTCTAACTGTGACAGGCAGTTACCAACAAGGCAACCCATTTACAAGCCTATTTCAAAGCAAATGTAAACCACATTACGGATTTAGCTTATGTGTAAATTTATAAATGTTAGTGTTGTGATAGTTAGGCTCATGCCTTCTACCTTAAAAATTAGGGGCGTGTCAAAATACGAAACTATCAAGTGAGACCGAAAACAATGTATTCAGTATTGCTCCAATCCAGTCATATTGGATGCCTGATACATCTATTTTCAAGATGACCAACGTGGCGCCGGTATTGAACGCAATTTTATGGAACGGCATGGCATGATATATTAAATGTATCATTGCTTTCTCCTTTATGACCTGTCCTTCTTATTCATTGGAATACTATTAGAATCCTTTACTTGTAGGTACCTAATTTCCCCTTCGTGCAGGCGCACACGGATAGAGGTAAAACGGAAGTGCACCGTAAAGGCGAGAGATTTAGATCACCCTGTCAACAGGTCTGGTCAAGTGATGTATGTATGTATGTATGTATGTATGTATGTATGTATGTATGTATGTATGTATGTATGTATGTATGTATGTATGTATGTATGTATGTATGTATGTATGTATGTATGTATGTATGTATGTATGTATGTATGTATGTATGTATGTATGTATGTATGTATGTATGTATTTTAACGGCTCACGATCACAATCACGTATATAAATACGGATGGTTTTACACTGGAAAATACGATTTTACTAAGTAGGGATGTGAGAAAGTGCCACAGTTCTCAGTTCGTTTTAGTACTAATATTAGTACCTTAAGCCTACCTTGTGGAACAAAACAAGTTCGTTTTAGAAAAAGCAAAGCAAATAAACATAGACATTGTGTACATAGATAACATACATCGTTCCAACAGAATATTTAGTAATAAGTTAATATGTTATCTAACTTTGGTCATTCAACACCATTAAAGAGGATTGATCATATTAACGTTATTTATAATTAGTAGCAGTCTCATTTCCATGAATATTTTACGTCAAGAATAAAAGCAATACAGCAGCACAACAAACAAAACTAACTATAGTTACAGTAATGCTACAATGTAAGACCTCGACCCCGATACCTATGTTTTGGGCGTCGTTGCCTTACATTGTAGGACTACAATAACAGCTGCAACAAGAACAACAATAACAACGTTGACGATAGAACATTTCTTATACAGGGTACTACAAAATTTCTTATTTTCAACAAAGTCATACTGACTACAGTAAAAAAAATTCCTATGTGTGTGTGTGTGTGTGTGTGTGTGTGTGTGTGTGTGTGTGAGAGAGAGAGAGAGAGAGAGAGAGAGAGAGAGAGTTACCTGTTACCGAGAGAGAGAGAGAGAGAGAGAGAGAGAGAGAGAGAGAGAGAGAGAGAGAGAGAGAGAGAGAGAGAGAGAGAGAGAGTTACCTGTTACCTAGATTGCATGGATTACATATTAACTCGAAGTCAGTCAGTCTGGTGTTATGCCCAAGTCATTCGAAATATAAGCACGTGTCGTTGTTATTAAAATGGAATTTCCAACATCTGAGTCATGGTCATGCCTTTATCCTAAAATAGCAGATCCATGTGTACAATATCCAATAACGATACATTAAACTTGGATTTAGCTGTCGATGATCGACACACTGGCCCATCACATTCTAAACGTTTCTACATTATAACAAGGAAATCCTCTTCAATTAAACAAAACCATTATGGCCATCCATAAGTATGCACACATATCCTACAGTTTATGTGGCAGCTGTTTATAATAACATGACGCACATACATCTATGCTAGAAACGTAAGAGATCGTATTTATTACAAAAGTGGAATTTCCAGTATGAGTCATGACCTAAATTAAGAGATACTACAACGGACGATCAAATACGTTATATATCCACACTACATAAGTGAAATATTGTTCAATAAAAAAAATGAATGGTTTTCCATAATTATTCACCAATATTCAGCAGTTTAAGTCATACAGCTGTTTGTTATCGTATGATGTACATACATGTAACTCTCACAGAGATAAACAATCCGTGTATCAGCCGTATGGTAAAGTTGTGTTTCGTTTCATTTGATACAATGCTACGTACCTCAGACTTTGTTAAGCGCCTGGTGTGGAATACTAATAATAGACTTTAATACTCAGACGTATATGAAGGGCACCAAGTTTGGACGTGTGAGATACGTTAGATCTTTTGTTTACCTCTAAAATTTTATAAAGTATAAATATATTTAGTGTTTACAGCTAACCGAGGTCACAGGTCTCCAGCAGACGTTAATTACTTAACCACAGAGAGGTTGATTTGATAAACATGTTACTATATTTAACATTTCAAAAAGTTAGAAAGAATGATTTGACACAGATTTTTTTAACAATTACAACCAGCCCAAATTTGTATGATTCCAAAAATATACTTAGTATCTTGTTGATGGTGGAGTAATCCCATCACAGGAGTCTGCAGTTTTATCAATAAAGCACGACAAAATTTCTGACAACATGAAATCACCTTAACAGTGGTACTGCAAGGAAGGCATTGCATTTTAAGCAATGCATTGCATTTTATATATATATATATATATATATATATATATATATATATATATATATATATATATATATATATATATATATATATACATATATATATATACACACATATATATATATATATATATATATATATATATATATATATATATATATATATATATATATATGCCTCATAGCAAGATTTAATCTTTTAATTACATCTCTAGGTTTCAAATAAGTGACCCTATCAGGGTTATTTGCTCTCTCTCTCTCTCTCTCTCTCTCTCTCTCTCTCTCTCTGATAACTCTGCTGGAACTAGACAGGGGTAAGAGTTATCTAGTTACACCGGACACATTTTCAGTCATATGTACCACATTTTTAAAAAATCTTTAAAAATACAAAATGGGATCTAGATATGAATTAACATAATTTCACATGTTGCCAAGAGGCTCAAATTTTTTTAAAGCCTAACAGAAAGTACAACTCTTACATAATGTCGTTTATTTCTGAATGCAACGTTCCCTACACCTTAAGCTCCGCCCACCTGGGGTTGTACAATTGGTACCGTGATACCATATAAGTAGCTGCATCATTAAAAAGGGGTCAGAGCACAAATCCTGATGGTAACGTTCAGATCCGCCGTCAAGTATGTCTACGGTCTATGATTTTATTTATACTAGTTTTTTGCAAAAGAGGAAATCCAACGAGTTGAAAAAATTGTAGATGTGTTTAAAATAATGTGCTAGTAAATGTATATGTTGACTCGTATGTTTTTTGAATGCCATTCAGCATTATGTTGAAATGGTTGGCAGAATTCAGTCTACAAAGGTCAGTGGCTACGATAATGTAACCTATGAACACCTTAAGTATAGCAGCACTGCGATCATGCTAGTCTTGAGTACTCTCTATAACTATGTTGGAATTTGGGCACATTCCAGACAAATTAAAAGACGGTCTGAGAATTGTCATCTTTAAAAGAGGGCTTAAAAAGATATCCAAACAATTATAGGTCGATGACTCTTCTCCAAGTTATTGGTAATTTAAAAAAAAAAAATTAAGTTGGTTACAAAATGATTTAAAACGTACTAAGTTCTCAGTTAACATACTACAGGGAAGATTTCAGATGAGTCTAGGTTGCAATATCACTTCAATTTTAATTAACGAGCTAAATTATATATGTTAAAAAACAAAAACAAAGCCAAATTGTTCGCAGCTTTTCTTGACACCAAGAAAGCTTTTGTCACGGTATAGCACGATGGATTATTCTTTAAATTATTACAGATCGGTATCAGTCACAGACTATGGACTGTGATTATCAATCTGTACACAAATATGTACAGCACAGGTTTCAATTAAAGAAAAATTCCTAACATATTTCCGATGTTAAAAGGCACGCTGCAAGGTGGAATATTATCCCATTTGCTTTACATCATCTTTATCAACGAACTGCTTGATATTTTAACAGCTTGCAATTTTGGTTTAGTATTTCTCAACAATTTATGCCCTTGTGGAACTGTAGCAGATGATATAATTCTTCTAAATCTTTCACAACTAGGCATGGATCACTTACAAAAGATATATCTTCAGTTCTCTATAAAGTGAGGATTGAGATACAATTCCAATAAAAGTAATATTATTGTTTTCAATTTAACTATATAAGAAGATACAGTCATTGGTTCATGGGATCTGACGTTGTACTGAAAAGAGAATTATCAAGACATATTATGCATCAATGATAAAATTGATACTAAGATAAAGCAGGCTAATGAGAAGCTAGACAGTCCCGTGTTCAGCTTTATTGATATTGAAGTTAATGAGTATGGCTTTAATCCACTTGCAGCGAACATTCTGCATCAAGGTATTGCATTACCCCGCGCATTGTATGCTTGTTGAACCTGTTGCAACCATAGTCCACAGCAAATACTTTAGATATAGGTCATTATAAATCACATCGGTTACGAAAATTAATCACAAATATCTTATGCTAATAAAATTTCATCTTTCAATCTTGCTTGCAGGATTTTATTTATTTACACTGTGTTCATTTTATTGTAACGTGGCGGTCTACATTATTAAAATACTGTTATGTAACTGTAATATTAGGGGCATATTGTCTATTACCAATAAACAATTCCCTCCGTGTTTGAGAGAGAGAGAGAGAGAGAGAGAGAGAGAGAGAGAGAGAGAGAGAGAGAGAGAGAGAGAGAGAGAGAGAGAGAGAGAGTAAATTATATTATTATTATTATTATTATTATTATTATTATTATTATTATTATTATTATTATTATTATTATTATTATTATTCTTTGTATTATGAAGTGTACAGTCAATAGCTTAGGGCAAAAATGTAACGTAACAACAATTAAAGCCGAATAATAACATACATTTGCAAATGAATATACATAAATAAATGCATATCCGGTGAACATTCATTTACCATGAGAATGAAGGAAAATCGACTTAGCTCATTTTCAACATTCCTTCTACATACTATAATAGCTGTATTACCATTTAAGTGAACACAAATGGCACCACATCAGGCAGTTTTATAGATAAAATATACTTAGAACTAAAATTTAAAATAAAATTCAGTTATTCGTTCCCTCTTATAAAAGTATTGGAATGCGGTAACTATCAATAATGAACCACATACTATATGGTGTTAAAAGATAAATAGTATGGTTACTGAAAAAGCTTTAACTCTGAATACGTTCATTATCAACATCAATACAGTATGTAGTTTCTTGAATATTTTTCTCCACATGGAAGCAATGGTTACAATAAATATGAGATGGAAATACATTCTATTCATTGTTTCAAAGATTTAATAAATCAAGGGTCATCATTCTTAATACACTAGTTATCTAAATGAATATTGGACATTGCATTTTGACGACGTGTAAATGCTAATTCATCCAGAGATAAAAAAATATAACAATTTTAACAACGAACCAACATTACTCAAGAGATCTTGCACATTTTTTTCTTACCTCATACATTACAAAGGGAATCAAATTGCTATTCAACAATAACTTCAAAAATGACTAAGAGAAATATTCTCATAAATTTAACATTGCAAAGCGTTTTCAAATAACAACCGGCCTTGGAATTTCCAATTTATATTTATTAACCGGGAGTCAACCTCGAAGATTCAACGATTCTATGACGTCTTTTCGACTAAAATTTACCCAGCAGTTTGTTGATTTATTGAATAAAGTCGGATTCTTTTACTTACAGTCTTGGAGTCTAATAGTTAAAAAGTCGAGTAAAAATACTTATCTTGCAAAACTAAACTGTAGACAGTCTGCAAAGCTGCCCAAAGATAATTAGTCTTTTTTATACCGATGTAAGCTTAATAGGTAAAATACCTATAAAATTAATTGGTAAAATACCTATAAACTAAATTGGTAAAATACCTAAAACAAACTTAATTGTTAAAATACATAATAGGCTAAATGCAGCAGTCAGTTCATGTAGAGGTAGAGATACCTTGTGAATGCTTAGCTTAATATCAAAGACCTCTCTTCTTTACAAGTATGGTATCCGCATACAGTTTTATCTTTGATCTTCATTAGAATAATAAACTAGATTTATGGACTAACCAGTAGGGCATGTTGCAACCCAGACCTTTCTGGAGGCATCCCCTGATAGAAGATTAATTGAAAACTCAGAGAATTTATCATAGACCGTAGACATACTTGACGGCGGATCTGAACGTTACCATCAGGATTTGTGCTCTGACCCCTTTTTAATGATGCAGCTACTTATATGGTATCACGGTACCAATTGTACAACCCCAGGTGGGCGGAGCTTAAGGTGTAGGGAACGTTGCATTCAGAAATAAACGACATTATGTAAGAGTTGTACTTTCTGTTAGGCTTTAAAAAAATTTGAGCCTCTTGGCAACATGTGAAATTATGTTAATTCATATCTAGATCCCATTTTGTATTTTTAAAGATTTTTTAAAAATGTGGTACATATGACTGAAAATGTGTCCGGTGTAACTAGATAACTCTTACCCCTGTCTAGTTCCAGCAGAGTTATCAGAGAGAGAGAGAGAGAGAGAGAGAGAGAGAGAGAGAGAGAGAGAGAGAGAGAGAGAGAGAGAGTTACCTTGATTACATGTTAACTGGCAAAGTCACTCTCACGTTATACTTAAGTAAAATCGTTGGGAACATTCCAGACGTCAGCAAGGGTATTTATTTCTTACCAGCTAAATTCTAGTATCGAAATGCCGAGGTGTAGTCATGCCGTATATCGTAAATAATAGGTACATGTATACCGAGTCCAGGCAGCCATAGAAGTGGCGTTAAAGGCGCATCGGATATTTCATGAATTTTACTTCGCATTAATTTCTTCTACTTTATTCTTAATGTGGAAATACGGTAAAATTTAGTTTTGACCAATACAAAAAAGCTGAAAATCTTATATTAAACAGTTCAAGTTTCGACGTATGCTGGAGTTTCCTCATCTAAAATCGAGCTTTACTACGGTAATGAGATCACGTGACAAACAACAAAATGACAGGTAGTGTTGATTCTTTCACATTATTATCTGTGATAATACATTATCTTTTCCTGTCGCCAAAGGGTTGAAATAGTTTAATACAAAGTAATAAATACAATTTATGCCATTTCCGCTAAAATGAAATAGTTTTATACATACTAATGTATTATACTGTATATTGCAACAGTTTTGATAAGCTGTTTACATGCATTACCTGTGTGTTGTTTAATGGGATCGTTGACGTAACTACCTGAATAATGAAAGATTCTGCTCTCTCTCTCTCTCTCTCTCTCTCTCTCTCTCTCTCTCTCTCTCTCTCTCTCTCTCTCTCTCTCTCTCTCTCTCTCTCTCATAAAACAAAATATTTCAGAGATGAGGTTTCTATTTATTTCAAGGTAAACATGGAATCAGGGTTGTCATCAATATGTCGTCAACATATTTTGACATTATTGTCAGCAATTCTGGCACAAAGGATCTGAGATTTCAATTTTTTAAAATGATTATGAAGGATATGTACTATAAGAAAAATTATCCCTCTTGACATCAATAGATATTCGTCTCCAACATAAACAAAAAATGTTATGTATATAAATTTATGCCAGTAAAATGGAAAAACCTTTAACAACAATTTATATTCTTAAAGAAAAGGAACAGATTTATCAAGTTAAGGACATTATTATTAAACTTTTCATTAATTGAAAATTATAATGTATTTTATCAGTTTTGAGATGGCGTGGAGCCTGACAAAAAAAATCTATGCATCAATCTAGGTAATGAAGTGAAATCCATTTAGACTTGTTTTGCAATACAAGCATGTCTTAAGTCGAATTTATTGAAAATTAATAAATTTGTCATATTCTCTAAACGTAAATACGAAAAATATTAAATTTCAAAAGGATTTACTGGATGTGAAATCTGAATGGATTTGTATAAGCAAAGGACATTGTACAGCTTAGAGTCGTTTGCCGTGCCAGTTCATTGTGCCGTTCAGAATTAAATCAAGCTTTTCTAAGTTGTATTGGATGGAATTGTACTGGTACAGTTAAACGTATTACACCTCCCCGAGTTATTTTCATGTCTTACTCATATAAAATTAGAGTTGTTAGTGATGTTGGATTGCCAGTGAGCAAGTCACCAGATAACTACAATTTCTTTAATCGTCTTTGTCGGGCTCTCCACATCGGAATTTGTGTGAAATATGTGGAAAATTTGAGGAGTATTCCAACTGGCAGGAACCGAGAATTGGACGGGCAATATCATACATTATTCATTTATATTCTGTTATGTATGAACATATGATGTGATAAAATTTTGGTTTCCAAAACAACTAGATAAGAATATATTTTGGTAACTCAAAAAATAACCAATTTTGGTCAAACTTTCCAGGCATATCTGAGCAAGTTTTGTTTTGATGTTTTCTCAAAGGTTTCGCTTTACAGTTATGCACATCTAAGAGCGTGACCGGTAGAAGATGGAACTGTTCGCATTGGCAAAATGCACAGTGGAGACAATGTTAGTATACCAATATGATACTTTCATACACTGTGACTGAAACTTCTTTACATCTTTACATGCGGTCATTCTTAAAATTATGAGCTGTCTAAAGCAAAGAGCTATCAAAACGTCTGCTTCCATGCGCTCGAGAATATGCTTGAAGTAGATCAAAGTAAACTAACATATATATATTAAATAACAAAGAGGAAAGAACACCTCTCTGCCTCAGCCTATTGGTTACATGGAAGCTGGATACTGCATTTTCCAACGAGCATAGTAGAACTGTTTACAAATCCAGTTAACTAAAATGAACTATGTAGACGGTTATTTGAATAGTGAGTAACTATTCAAAGAGTGTCCAATGACTGGCCCTATCAGATGCCATTCTAGTGTAAACCCCCCCCCCCCAACAAATGCAAATACAGGGCTGATGTGTTCTATATAATAGTTGTCAGTTTCCTTAAAGGCATAAACGTATAAGTCTCTTGAATGTTGTTTGATAAAACAAGACTGATTATCAGTGATTGTGACTTCACGTCTTTTTAGTATGATGCGTTTAAATATTTTTTTTAAGATAACTGTCGTAAGAGCAATAAGTTTATAATTATTTTTCTCCGTCATATTACCAGTTTTCCTTTTCAGTAGCGGGATAATTATAACTTTTGTGAAGTCATCTGGAACAACGATATGTACAAACGTGCAATGCAATGAAGTCATTAATATTTGAAAATTTTAAATATTTTTTTAAAATCATATCTTTAACATTTACCCTTCGTTTGTTTATCAATGGCATGTTGGATCTCAGATCATGTGATTAATTCAAAATGTCTAGAAGGGGCCTTGAAAGATGAAAAGAACATAATTCCATTTCAAATCGCTGTGAACACTTTTAAGTCTTAAATGTGATTTTCCCTCAAATGTAGCATATGTTATTTGGTTCCCATCAATGCAAATTGTAGCAGAATTTTGTTTTCCTTGCTTCCAGAATTCACGTCTAAATTTCAAATTTAGTTGCAATCTTGTCTGCTCTTTTAATTTTTCCTTCTTACGTAGTCTAAGAGCATATTTAAATTGAGCACCAGTTGAAACTGATGCTTGTCTGCTTGTCGGTTACACTTTTGAATGTAAGTTTTCAGTTGTACTTGTAAAGTATCGTTACTTATGTGTGCATTCTATATCAGTTCATCCAGGTTAAATTCGGTATGTCGCATCTCGAGGGACTCGAATGAACACCTAGCAACAACCACCACAACCACCACAGCAACAGCAGTAACACTACTAGTCCTACAAGTGCTGCTGCTATTCCTCCTCCTAATAATAATTCTACTCCTACTACGAAAACATCTACGACTAAAATGATTGTCATGTTTTAAATAAATAAATAAATAAATAAATAAATAAATAAAAATCATCCTTTCTATACAATGATTATTTTTATCGTTATAATTGAATGTGAAGATTATTGCGATGTAAATATGAACGAGAAGTAAGACAATAGATTACTCATAACAAAAGTAACGATAAAGACGCTAACAATGCAAACATCCATATTGCACACATCGCTCTGATTTTCCGGTATTGTGTTTGTTTGTGAGATATTTGAAAATATCCGTTATCCGTTATTTAACTACTTTGATTAGTCACGAATTCATTCAAGTAGTAGTGGCAAACCAGCATGACTAAAATGCGAAAAGTTACGAAAAGTGCGTAGTTACGAAAAGTTGCGAAACGTTGCGATAAAGTTACGAAAAGTTGGGATAAAGTTACGAAAAGTTGAGAAAAGTGCGAAAAGTTCCAAAAGGTTATGCAAAAAGCGAAACGATGCTTTCCGGAAATTTAAAGAAATCGAACTGTCAAAATTTTTGACAATACAAAGAATGTGTCCCTTTTTCTAAAATCATTAATATTGTTACCAGTATGATCATCATTAACAACAACACAGCAAGCAAACATAATCGCCTTCATTATGATAATCATTATCATCAAAAAAGCTAGATGCATACTTTCTGTAAGTGTTCTAAACCCATGAGAAGGTAGTCGAAAGAAGACCATCCGCAAGCGCTGCGGCACGACACACAAATATAGTCCAAGGGTATTTTCCGCCATACTTTGCAGTCTGATTCGTCAATGTTCTGACATTTGTAATGCGCCCACGTCTGGCGTGTTTAAAAAATTCACGTAAAGAAAAAGTCAAATTAATTTTAATGGCCAGTTGTAGTATTGACTTCTACCCATCCTACTACACAGCTATATTGTACAAACACCATAACATTAGGGAAATCATTCCAGTTCCCAAGCATGATGTGCTCACTTCATAATTGTTTTAAGCGATGACATTAATGTGTGTGTGTGTGTGTGTGTGTGTGTGTGTGTGTGTGTGTGTGTGTGTGTGTTGTACTGAAATGTAGCAGATGATTAATGTATTATATCCGAATGAGGCCGATATTAAGGAAATATTATATCAAGATATGTTAGGTATTTGCTATATTTTTCGTTTAAAATGTTCAACTGATTATCATCTGAGTCATTATATGTGATTCCATCCACATAGGAATATCCTATAATCTAAACAAGCGTCTTCTTCATCCAGGAATATTTTATTACACAGGAAATGTATCTTGATATCTGCACCATGATATAAAGAGTGCCTTTTAGCCATTATGTAAATGTATTATAAGGTCATATATATATATATATATATATATATATATATATATATATATATATATATATATATATATATATATATATATATATATAAATCACAACGATTTCAGATAATTAGGTAATATTATGGCATCATGTTTATTATATTTAACGCCAGATGTAAATAACGAATTCTTGGCCAATGTTGACGAAATTTTTAGATTTTTAGGCGAATAAATGTAGTTTCCTTCCATAGGTGGCGCTCACCAGTTATTATGTACTTTTGAGAGAGTGATGTATGTAAGGTGAAGTTGTTTGCATTTTAAACATGCACAGTGGAGAGAATGTTGGCATACCTATATACTACTTTCATGTAATGTGGATGAAATTTCTTTGGATATTGTACTTTTGAAAATTTAAAATGTGCTTAGGACACTGCGAACTAAAATGGCTGCTCCCTTGTGCTCCAAAAATCAACCAAAATTTGTCTAAAGTACACTATTCTTGGCAGCTATTAAAATATGGAAAATGAATTTTACCAAACTAGATAATACCAGCTTCTAAAAGTGCAATGACTGAATTACCAAATACATAAAATGTAAAAAAAGTTATCGGCTCTTTTTTTTATAATTTACCTCTGAAGTTCGAGAAGTGAAAATGAGCAAGTAGAGCTAGCACTTTTTTGAAAGGTGCACATCTGCAGTAAGGTCAAGCTGTATACTCTCTAACCCATATTACACCCATCAATCATACATCAAAATAAAGGGAATTAAAGGTTCTTTGAACAATACCTAAGATATACAAAGTCACTTTTAAAACACCAGTATAACTAGTGAGGAAACCCGGGAAAACTCTTTTTCTTTAAAATTTTAACCCTATGCTAAATACGAAACTGTAGAGCGCCACCTTAAAAACAAATATAAATATATATGAAATTATTTTTTTTTATTTTCATATTATTATGTATGATCTTCTGAGTAAAATGGTACATTAACAATGATTTTATTCATGGAAATAAGCTAATTATGCTTATTTTTGCTCTAGCATACCTACTTTGCTATGAGGCATTTTTGGGTGAGTAGTGACCTTCATTATGGGGAAATTAGAAGTCTTAGAATATAGAAATAAAGTCAACTTAAATTGAAAAATGTTGCAATAAATAACAGAAATACATAGTGAAAATGTTTCATTTCATTTATTTGCAATGAAATTAAAAAATAAATGATAACAAAGCAAATTTGCTTTCTTCCATATAAAAAAAAATAGTTAATATTTTACCCTTTGACCTTTGACCTTTATGAACCTCACCTGTAATATCCCTTTTATAACTGTAAAATTTTTTGTTGACATTTTAGGAATAAATATGGTTAGTTTCATAACACTGGTTGCTATGTTGACAAAATGCAATGCACATTTTTAAAATTGTTCACTTTTTATCATAAGGAGGGGGGCTGTACCGGTTTAAGACTCTGACTCTAATAAATGCTGTTCTGAGGGGGAAAATATAGGACAATTATTACAAAGGACTGTTTTGATGCTTGCAACTTAAATATTTCAGCCATACAATCAAAACTAAATCATACAATAATAATTTCTATATACTCTTTATGGTGGCGCTCACCAGTTATTATGTACTTTTGAGAGAGTGGTGTATGTAAGGTGAAGTTGTTTGCATTTTAAACATGCACAGTGGAGAGAATGTTGGCATACCTATATACTACTTTCATGTAATGTGGATGAAATTTCTTTGGATATTGTACTTTTGAAAATTTAAAATGTGCTTAGGACACTGCGAACTAAAATGGCTGCTCCCTTGTGCTCCAAAAATCAACCTAAATTTGTCTCAAGTACACTATTCTTGGCAGCTATTAAAATATGGAAAATGAATTTTGCCAATCTAGATAATACCAGTTTCTAAAAGTGCAATGACTGAATTACCAAATACATAAAATGTAAAAAAAAGTTATCGGCTCTTTTTTTTATAATTTACCTCTGAAGTTCGAGAAGTGAAAATGAGCAAGTAGAGCTAGCACTTTTTTGAAAGGTGCACATCTGCAGTAAGGTCAAGATGTATACTCTCTAACCCATATTACACCCATCAATCATACATCAAAATAAAGGGAATTAAAGGTTCTTTGAACAATACCTAAGATATACAAAGTCTCTTTTAAAACACCAGTATAACTAGTGAGGAAACACGGGAAAACTTATTTTCTTTAAAATTGTAACCCTATGCTAAATACGAAACTGTAGAGCGCCACCATAAAGACTTGAAAAGCAACATCCTTTTAAACTTTATAATTCTTCTTACATTTCTTAAAATCGAATTTTTGATTGAAACAGTGGTAAGAGCATTTTGAAAATCAGTTTTAACACATTATAATTTCATTTGTGAAATAGAAATACTGATTGCAACTGATAATAAAATATACTCGGTCCATTTCGCAGATAAGTAAATCATTTACTAGACAAGGATGCCATTCGCAAAAAGGATATTTTTGGAAATAATTTACTTATAAAAAAAAGATACAATAAATCCTATATAGAACGAGTTTTTGCACAATTTAATTTAAACTGAAAAACACATACATACATACATACATACATACATACATACATACATACATACATACATACATACATACATACATACATACATACATACATACATACATACATACATACATACATACATACATACATACATACATACATACATACATACATACATACATACATACATACATACATACACACACACACACACACGCACATATATATTTATATATATATATATATATATATATATATATATATATATATATATATATCTATATATATCTATATATATATCTATCTATCTATCTACATCTCTATCTCTATATATATATATATATATATATATATATATATATATATATATATATATATATATATATATATATATATATATATATACATATATATATATATATATATATACACACACACTTAAACGCTGACAATTATTTCTGTGCCCCTAATTTCGCATTTACTGCATACTTCATAGTTATTTATTGTTTTGGAACATTAATGAAATAGTTTCATTAATACATTTAAGATACTACTAATTTCATTAAAAAAAGTTGAAGTCTATTATACACTTTTCGTAACTTTTAAAGAAATCTGCAAAATAAAGATTTTAGAAGCACTTTTCGCACTAGTTGGAACTTTAGTGTTCGAAGCCAATAGAATGTTTTTATAGCCTTTTTTAGCAGTTTCGAAATATATATTTAATCTGATGCAATGACGATAACTTTTCTTAACTTTGCGCACTTTTCTGAAGTTTTCTTAACTTTTTGCATTACTTCTCGTAACTTTTAACACTTTTCTTAACTTTATCGCGATTTTTCGAAATTTTTCGCTACTTTTCGCCTCTTTTCGTAACCTTATTTGCCTTTCCTTCTTGGCAAACCAGTCATAGTTTTATAAACGCATACAATATTTCAGAAAATATTTTAAGCGCTTTATCAACATCACATATGAAGAGTATAGCCATGTGGAATTTGGGTAACAGTGCTCTAAACATTTATTTTTGAGGTTCTTCTTTGTTATTAGAAGCCTAATATAAACAATTTATAGTGTTATTACCTTCTATCATTTATATAGGCTTTTGATTTTTTTAAATTTTTTTTTGACAATGAATTAAATGTTAGAGACACAAATCTGGAAAAGACGAGCAGATGATGCTATACTGGTTATAGACCAATTCTCACCATGTACCAATTGTTGCCATATTAATAATAACTCACGACTGCACGCAAAGTTTTGGTTCCTATTTAAAAAATAAAAAGAGTGATTACAGCTGAAAAGCACGATCAAAAATAAGGATCAGGATAATATTATTAACAGAGTTATTATGATAGCGACAATTGGTACGCGGCGAGAACTGGTCTATGTACAGTAGTATTCACACACCTTTCCTTTTGTTCGTAACTCCCATCGATTTTAGAAGCAAACAATCATCAAATATATAAATGGTGCAAATATCATTGTCATTTTATTCATCAATTTTTAATCTCTGACCTGTCACACGGGGGTCAAAATTCTACAATGTAAGACGTCCACGCTGATATTTATGTTGTTTGGGTCGACGTCTATAGTCCGAAAATACATCCCCGTTGGTTTGTACCCCCCTACCGATTTCAATAACTAAAAAGTTTAATGTGATAAAAAGTGCACAGAACTAAGTGAATTGAATCATTGGTTTAGAATTTCTAACCCGACTGTCACCAGAATGGCACTAGTACTTGCATCCCTTTGCACCTTTCATGCTTAACGGATTTTTGCATACTAGTTTATTTCCATCCGACAACATAATGATGTACTTGATTCTATTCAGTAACTGCTGGATAATTCCGTAAATTGCAATAACGTTGACTTTGAATTATATTCCTTTGCATACATATTAATAAAACCGCTTGTTAAATCCACGTGAAAGGCAAATTTTTTTGTCATTCGTTTCCTTTGCATGATTTGACACTGTAAATATCGGAAGCAGACACATGTATGTACATATTTAGTCGCGCATGCTCCCCTTTGCTGAAAATGGACTGATCCAAAAGCTGGAAATAGTTCTCAAGCATGTCAGCCTATTACATTGAAAACTTAAACTTAATGATGAAACGCGCAGGCGATGAAGGTGTTATGGCAATTCTTCTTACATTCAGGTTAGAAAATATAAATCAATGAATGAATTGACTATGTTCCTTGCACTTTTTATCAAATTAAATGTTTCTGTTATTGAAATCGATAGGAAGGGTTTACAAGCCAATGGGGATGTATTTTCAGACTATAGTCCTACAACGTATGACATATCATTCTAGTCTGAGCCTACTAACCGACATCAGAACAGGCTATGCAAGGCTTTTGTTTGGGTAGTTAGATATAGCACTAAAAAAAACAGCATGTGGTATGTCTTTCATTGTAGGACTAGGTTGATGTCTTACTACCAAAATAATTGACTTACAGAAACATGTTCCCTGGTCAACTGACTGGGGGTCAAAATAACATTTTCAGGAATATCTCACTCTTGGTAGCCCATAATATCACTCTTCCACAAATTAAGGTCTAAATGCTTTCATTAGACTATAGTTTTATGTCTTTTTCATAATGGATTCAGGTTGTGTTAAGAAGGAAATTTTCAAGTCCCAGTTGATGAATGGAAGATGAGAAATACTGATGGCTGTTTAATTGAAGTATATTTCTTTAATGAAGCAAACAAAAATACACTAATATTGACGAAAGAAGTTAGCTAGTTTTTGTAAAGATTTGTATCATCCTAGTAACCTTTTTTTGCATTCTCTGGCTGCCATCACATTCCAACCAGCTGAAATGTATGAAGCTGAAAATTATTTTTTTTTTCTTATCAAAGTTATTATTGCTATTATTCACTCAGAGCAGGAAGCTTTTTCATGAAAATGGCTTGAACAGCCATTGATTGATAGAGTGCTGCTGTTATTGAAGAGTAGATGATGTTCATCAATTTAAAAATTGTGATACTTTTTAAACATCAGTGTCATTTTTCTAGGCTTACAGTCATCTTACTTTATCAAAAGATTGACAGGTGACCAGTCAGCCTATAAATAATCAGTCTAATACAGGACATGTTCAGTCAACCTTGGCTGGTATGTTATATATCTGGAAAATGATGATGTGGAGAGAAATAAGGAAAATTGTGTTGGCAGTGAAATTGCTGTCAATTTAATACACTCAGATATGGCTTACTCTTTTATAAAATAAATTATCTGTAAAAGAAAACAAAGGTCAGGATGCTTTATCAGTAAATCTGAGGTTAGACAGAATGAAGAGAAATTGTTCGAAGAATTCTAAATAGTTTTCAAAAAATTAAGCTGGCTTAGAGTTAAAGCAGATGAGGACTTGACATTTCTGTCAAGCATATATTTGTACCTGTATGATATTAAAACTAACCTTTTATTTGAAGTCTTCAAAACATTTGTGATTAATGCTTTCAAAATTGAGGCAACCAAATTATGAAGTCTTGCCAACCAAAAATTTTAAATAGACACAAAAATTTGAAGGTAGGTCATCCTATGGTAAGCAGGGTTTGATTGGTACAGTGAAATCTGTCTTAAGAGACCACAGGTATAAAAGACCACTTGTCACAAGGTTCCAGGTTCTTCTTGCACAGATTTATTGATTATATACTGTTATGACCTGTCATGAGAGACCACCCTTCTTGTGAGACTATTATTTTCATAGCAGAGGGGGTGATCTTTCAAGATAGGTTCAACTGTACTTGGAGAACTGGTTGATGGCAGCTTCTCTAAAGTCCAGGTTTGACTAAGGGTAGGATATTAGTTTACAACTATATTTTGCTTATTAATGATGGTCACATGTGATAGTCACCTTTTAGTAGACCTTTTCTATCAGTACTAACTTATTAAAACTAACAAGCCAACACCATGACTTCATTAACATATGGGTCCATTCGGAGATATTCTGACTTTGTTTCTCCAGGACAGGTTATTACATTAATCCTGCTAGATTAATGAATATTCTCATAAAATATTCAAGCTCATGAAAATTGTATATACACAATTTGAATTGAGCCTAACACAAGATGTTAGCATCATTATTTGATGATACTGATCATGTAAGCACTTGATTTCTCAATCAGCTTCCACAAGTCAAGCATTTACAATCAGAGTGTTAAAGCATTTTACCAGTGGCACTTTGAAAGTTTATATAAAAGAGGTTAAATGTATTGTAATGGGGTTTATAATGTTGTAATATAAAAGTGTTTCCACTTAGAAAACTGACATCTCCCTGTCATAAAAATATGGGAGTGGGAATTTTTATGAAAATGCTGAATAAATCATAGAGCCAGACCTAAAAGTAGGTGATAAATGACGTGGCTATCACTTTTCTGCTAATGCAAAAAGTCTTAAATGAAAAAGTTACTTGAGTCACCACTTAAAGAATATTAGAGATGGTTTTAACTCTTATCAAAAAAACTATTTTATCTTGAATTCTTTGAAATTCTTTTCAGTAGAAGAGCATCAGTCCTAAATGAAAATGATGCTGATCTTGCATCCAATATAGCATCCTAGACAACTGTTTTGAAAATATTATTATTGCACATGAATATCAGTTTACATTATCAGCATTTAAAAATTATAAATCTTGGAGTTTCGGAAATTCTTTTATTTTGGGCAGTATTTCATCAGTCCTGTTGAGGGACTCTTGTTTATAAATCTTTTGTCAGTCTGCCATAAAATATGGCTACCATTACTAAAACAATTAAACTTTATAATAACTTTTTAAAAACTGCAAAAATTTTTTATGAACTTTAGCTGATGCTGAAATCCCATTATATTAAGTGAAAATATAAATACTAGAGAAATATTGAAACAGTTGCTTTGATAATGTGTTCATCTGCTTTGGAAGAATATTTTGGAGAAGGCATCCTGATCCTAGTATTTTTGCCCAACTGTTCTAGCATTTGGTTATTTGGTAGCTAGGTGAACCATCTTAGGTCACTTGTTTCTCTAGTTAATGTGTTTAGATCACAAAAAAGAAAGCAGATGGTAAATATTGTATTTAATGTTTCTGTTTTCAGTGAAGAATGACAGTTGAAAAGAAGAGAGTAAATATTGTATTTAATGTTTCTGTTTTCAGTGAAGAATGACAGTTGAAAAGAAGAGAATATTTATTGGTGGATTGTTTCCTTCAGTAAGTGAGACTGATTTAAGAGAACGCTTTTCACATTTTGGAACTGTATCCAACATTGAAATAAAGACAAAAAAAGGAGACAATGGTGAGAATTGTTGCAATATATTTTTCTTCACATAAGAATTTCAGTATGAGAAGTCCTAGGCTCTTCACTCATGAAATTTAGGAGTTCCCTGCCTGTATCAGAGAGTCCCTGGCATAAAGTTGGGAGTCCTTCACTTTCAACAGATTAGAAAGGAAAATGAAGAGTACATATTTATTATTTTGATATCAGGATTGAATTATTATAATACACAATACAAAGAAAATATGTTTTCAGTAAATAAAATGGTAAGATTAAATTTATAATTTATTCCCCCTACAACATTAAAAACAAAAAATAAACCACAACATTAAAGTTGGTTTCAGTCCCAAGAATGATCAATGGGAATGCTGTGTGATTTTCTTTACAAGTAAATTAGAATCTCCATTCTCACAAAAGAAACTTATATGAGTAAACACCTGACATTACACTGTACCTTGTATATAAACAAGAAGTACCATCACCAAAAGATGAAGTTGTTGTTGTTGGGTTTAATGCTATTTTTCAGCACATGATAGGCTATACATGGTGGCTAGTATTAATGGTGGAGGAAGAACCCTGGAAAACATCAGGAAGAACCACCGACCCACGAGAAGCTACTGGCAGGCTTTCTCACTTACCCATGTTAGCAGAGTCTAGTCTTGAACTCAAGCAGACAGAGGTGAGATGGCAGTGATCTGTAACGGACATCGCTTTAGACCACTCGGCCACTAGGTGTCCCCCAAAAGATTAAGTGAAAAAATATATCAAGCAGCATATGTGCAAAATAGAATTTATTCAGAATAAATATGTTACTTAGTCAGCAGTGTTAAATGCTGTACAAGTTGATGAAAAAATAATGTTGGATATAATGTGGGCTTTATAGAAAGAAAAAAAATGGTTGCTACATGTAAGGTACCTAAATACATGTAGCTTAAGACTGCAGATTTAAACTGTTGTCAAAATGAATTCAGTTTATGCACTTGTCCTCAGATATTACCAATAAAATTGAACTTTCTATTCTTGCTTCATAATCTTCACAAGTCCATTTTCATAAATGAAAACAGATTATCCAGACTCATTTTTTTTGCAAGTAAGCTAATTTTTAAAAAGTTTTCTGTTGATACTATAATGTCCTGTAGAAGTCATATGTACTTTGCATATCAATTATTTGACAATATTGTTCTAATAAGACTGGAAGCTTTGATTACATTCATGATTTATATTTGCATCATCACAAATTTGAATTAAACACTGTTATAGCAAAATATGACATCATTTATTAGTGAATTGATTGCAGGTATTCACATATACACTAAATAGAACATGGTTTCTTCAAAGTATGTTGGAGGGGCAGTCCATTTTACAACATAATTGCAGTGGTTAGGATTAACTGTTAATTAGACAAACTAGTTTCTTACCTGTTTACTTAAGCCTAGCCTTTAGCTATGGGTTGTTTTCACAGATGTCTCAATTGTGTACACCTATACTCACAGTGCATGCCCAGCTTGTGTCACTATTTGGGTCCCTAACAAGCCTTTGTCAATATCAGTCATTAGGTACATTTAAGATCAAGATCTGATTTAATTGTTGATAAGTATATTTACTTGATAGAAATGATACATAGACTATATTTGAAATTAAGAGTGCCTTTAGCACAAAAGACAAAATAAATCTGTAATTTCCCTGGCTTGCATTGAATGACAGAATATTGAAGTTGAACCATAATCAATCATATTACTATAAAACAGAAATTTCAGTTATTACTAACAAACAGTACTGTGATTTGTATTTTTAAAAATTATCTTGTATCTTGTCCCCAAGATTGTCATCTTGAACAAGTATTTTCGGATAGTGATTTTTGTGATATAATATCAGTTCAGAATGAAAGCTTAATAGCATGTATATTATGCTAGAACATTTATGCACAAATACTTTTTCACGAAAGCAGGTGCTTGTGCCAAAGACAGCTGACAAATCAATTTTATATTGTATTTGTGGTGGAGATCATGGACTGAAGATATTGATTGAGGGTTCAAAGATGTTTCATCTTCACTGTATTAAATGAAACTTATGCCTACCTATCTGCTAGCTAAAATTGCTTAACAAGATGCTAAAGTGCATAAAGAGTTCTTTTTTTTTCAAAATTATCAGAGCTTTTTTCCAACTAGCATAACCATGAAACATGTAGCAAATTTCCTGCACTGTGTATTTTAAACACTTAAATATACATTAATAGACATTTTAAAACTCCAAAGAATCAATAAAATAAAAGTTCATTTTATACAGCAGTATTAAATATGATGAAATTTCCAGTGTAAAATACACCCAAATAACTGGAAACAGAATCCATTCAGGGCTGTCAGAGAGCAGAGTTTCTGGGTAAAATACGCAAGAAATTTTCATAAGATGCACCATTCTTCCCTGTAACACATCCCTGTGATTTGCCTCATTTTCCCCAATGATGCAGCTCTTTTCATACTCTAGTCAGCTGTTGTCAGTCTGCACAATGTGTTGTTTTCATGTGATCACAAAATGTGTGCACTTCAATATCTGCCATATTGATTCTCTAGTCATGCAAACTGACACCTAACAACACCTCTTTTTTCCACTAAAGGCATAAAGACGGACATTTTGACCATCTTTGTTATTCTTTCATAAACAAATAGATCTATCAATAAACAGATGCATAAACAAATAGATTCACAAGCAAATACAACATGTAATGGCATTCAGTTTTCATGAGCTGAAATCAATCATTTGCTTACTATTAAATTTAAAAAGTCAATCATTAATATGTAGTTTTATATTTCTGTAAGCATTTCAAGAATACTGTTTATGACATTCGATGCCACCTTGGCATCTGTCATGTTCTAGCTACTGTTTCCATGGCATCTGTAATGTTCTTCCAAACAAAAAGGCTTCTGCGATGTCAGAGTTGGTCCTAAATAAAAATGGTGCCTGTTAAACATACTCTTGGACATCCAATATGACCAGAACAGCAACCAACTTGTACCTGTTGCTATCACTTCTCATTCTGGTTGTATTTACATTCGGTTTCCACCAAACCAAATGAATAGATGGGTATCTACATGAAGTTTTCAGTACAAGACTTCTTTAGTCTAATTGCTATTCTTCTTAATGGATGATCAATCATATTGACATGTGGTTTTCAATAAAACACTTCTCACTGCATATAGTTGTTCCTGAATGAAAATGGTGCAAATATTACCTCCCAAAAATGTGATAAAATCTTGTTCAAGCTACTTTGTAGAATTTATAGCCATCTTGAAAATCTTGTTTGAGTTATTTCCCCATAATGGAGAGTCAAAGTGACATGGGTTTTCACTAAAAGACTTTTTGATATCTATTTGATCCTTAATTAAAAAAATGGTGTTGATCAGACTGCCAATATGACTGCCATAAGAAAATCTTGTTATAGCTTTTTCAAAATCTTATATACAACATTGCTGTTATGGTGACCATCTTTAAAATTTAGTTATGGCTACTTTTCTTATGTAGATGTCTGAATTATAGTATGACCAGCATGGTGGCCATCTTTAATATCAGTTGTGGTATATGTCTGTAACATGAGGTTTTGATTAAAAGACTTCTTATGATGTCAGTTTTTCTCTAGCCTTAAGTAGGCTGTAAAGGCAACTGTCTCAAAGAGCTTGTCATATCTACTTGTCTAGATGGAGAAAAGACCTCTTGATTTAGTAGATCCTAGCTATAAATGGTATTGATCAGGTCTACAAGATGACAGTTGAAATCTTCGTTAGTTTTTTTAATCACTAGTCCTCTTCAAGGGTTGGTTGTATTTACTTGTGTTTTTTTGTTAAAAGACTACTATATGTAGTTAGACTTAAATGAAAATAATGTGAATATGACCTCAGAAAATTTGACAAACTTTGTCAAATCACTTTCTCTATTATATATTATCTTTTTTTCTGATATTTTTGCAGAATGCATAAACTACTTCTTTCGTGTCATGTATACTTGTTCTTTTATTAAAAAAATGCTCATACAACATTTAAAATATCTGCCTTGGTGGCAGTCTTGAAAACCTTTACATGTTATTTTTGGTAACTTGTTTCTACCCTGCTGAGTTCTTACTTTCATGATAAATTGACCAGGCAGTATAAGGCTGCAAGAATAAATTATAATGTGTATTTTTTTAAAAATTTAATTCTTAAGACCAAGGAGTCAGTTTGACAGTTCCTATGAAGCTGTTTGACCAATCTGCAGCTTTTCTCTATATAAAATACAATTGTTTTGTGGGAACCAAAAGGGCAGAGAGTTTTAGCCAGTTTGGTTCAAAATGACCAGATCCTAAACTATTTGTGATTTTGTTATTTAAAAAATTATTTTCATTTGATTTCTAAAAATACATATTTATAAACATGTATTACAATTTTACTTTTAGTGAATTTAGTATTAAACATAATATTTCATATTTTTTGTAGATACACCTACAAAAACATTTGCCTATTTGGACATTACAGCATCTGAACAGAATATAAAGAAGTGTGAGTATTACAGACAGTATTTCACTTTGCTAATAATTTGTTAATGATGACAATATACATTAGTACTTAGCATACATTTTAGCAGGGTTCACATGGTCATTAATGGTCATCAAAAGTTATTGAGAAATGAACACATCAATTCAAAGCCTTGAAAGTCATTAATATTTAACCTAGGTCATTGAAAGTCATTGCATTTGAGAGATTTTGCCTAAAAAATAAAAAGTGGTTGAAAATTTTACTTTTGATTCATTCTATGTTGTGATGATTGGCAGTACGGTTTGATTTTCTGTCATGTGCTAACAATGCCACTATTATCATAATCTATATGAAGTAATTGGTCATTAACATGTGATGTCATTAACGCTCACATTGGGGCCTGGACAAGTTTAAACTATGCATCGAGGAAGTTTTACAAATGCATGTTTGAAATACTGCCAAAAGGTTCTGAATCCCAGCTTGGCTCATCTTAGGCCTACTGGCTGATGATTAGCAACAATGTATTGACATATAAAGTTGGATTAACTCCTTCCTATTCTTGAGGAGTATTTTAAAGTATTGTCTAGATATTTTATATACAACTGATGTTACAGGTACAAGAACTAGTGCAATTAAAACAACAGTAGCATGGATTTATATTCTTTGATTCACATGGATTATATTTATTTATCAGAGTAAATCAATTCAAGATGAATTCTAATGTATAATTGGGGATGATTTACTGCCAAATCATCTTACATAGGAAAAGCATGGGGATATATGTTTTCGCTGTCTTCTTAATTCAGTTGAAGAAACAGAGGGATAATACATATTTAATTTAGGGAACTATAACATTTGTAAATTCCCCAAGTCCATAAAATTGTGACTACATTCTAGTTTTAGATTTCAATTTTTAATCAGCTTTTGGCATAATATCTTGAGGTAGTTGTTGTTCTTGGGCATAACGCCATTTTTCAGCACATGATAGGCTATACATGGTGGCCAGTATTATTGATGGAGGTAGAAACCGGGAAATCCTCGGAAAGAACCCACAAGAAGCTACTGGCAAGCTTTCTCACATATCCACATTCGCCAAATCTTAGACTCAAACCCATGCAGACAGGGGTGAATATCTTGAGGTTTATGACTGGGGAAACAAACACAAAATACAAAACAAACATCAATATGTAATGATGTTAAATCCCAAAAAAGTTAAGAGTTTTCTCCTTAATAATGCATTATTTAAAATACCTTGGGCATAGCTACATATAGCCTTATAAGGGTTCAAATAAATTTAATGACCTAAAAATAAAATTTGGAAGTAAATATATTTATTTGATCAAAATATCACCTTTTGAACAAGCAGACTATGACATTAATTGACTTGTATTCCTAATACAGCATTATTGAACATATAGGAAATCTGGCATAGTAGTCAGTAAGGCACCAATTCAAGAAAGTGACACTTAAACAGGACTTATGTTAGTGAAAAATATTGTTTTGGAGCTAAAGTATCCAAAAAACATTGGCTATGAGCAGTGAAAAAATGTATATAATAAACATACAGAACAGTTTCCAAACTTGTTCCAGCTGGTTAAGCTAGTTATGTATATCCCCCATCAGCAAGAACAATGTTCTTACACTGGTGAGGAACAGATTAAGCTCAGAAAAATCAACTGATTGATACAACTAGAGGCAACATCTTTTAAAAAGTTTGATTTCAAAAGGACTCTAAAAGAGTGTAGATGGAAGAAAGAGGGACGGACATTGAAGTGTTAAGTATATAGTTAACTAGGTCTATTTCATCCTCTCTGTCATTTTTGTTCTACTCTTCCCTCATTTTTGTAACAAGTGGGTAACACCCCACCCAAATCTTTGCAGCATCTCTGAAATGAAAGCACTGGAGTTGCAGCTGGAGAAGAAAGCATAGAAGCTAATGGACAATGGTTAACATCTGGGCTACAATGACTTTTTAAATATTGTTTCTCTTTTGTTATATATTTAATTATTTCTGTATTTCTGTATTTTTGTATTTGTTGCTTGTATTTAAATTCATAACTGTAGTAAAACATATGATGGAATGAGTAGTCATTAAAACTGAAAACTGGTAATTGAAAAGTCACTGAATTTCAGCTCTCCTGATCTGTATGAACCCTAGTTTAGCCTCACACTTTTATAAGAAAGGATTTGAGATTTTGTGGTACTATTTAGATTTCTTTTAGACAGTCCTGAGATTTTGTGATTGACAATCTGTTATATATTTATACCTTCTGTTCCTCATGGCATAGAAAATGACCATGTCATGCTGAGTTGCACAAGGGATAATTGAAGACAATAGAATTCTTTAAACTTCTGTATACCTGTTGATAAATTATTGGCATAAATGACTACATATGTACAGCTGATGTGAATAATTTTTATGATACAAAAGATTGGTAATTCTTATTTGGTCATTGGTAATTCTTATTTGGTCATTGGTAATTCTTATTTGTCATTGGTAATTCTTATTTGGTCATTGGTAATGCTTATTTGGTCATTGGTAATTCTTATTTGGTCACCATATTGGCCATGATGAATAATCTGGCTCCTCATCACCAACATACTAATATGTGTATAGTGCACAGTACAGCTCTGGAAAGAAGTATGGAGATAAACAAATTTTGGAATTGCATATGGGATTCCTGACTCAGAATTATTGGAGGCATTGTTTTTTCCATAGGATTATTTTTTTTTAATGAAAACCAAAACAATTTTATTCTTGGATAAAAAGAACATTAGCTTTTATAATGTTTCGAGTTGTTAAATATTAAATTACTACTAAGTCCACTTGCAGATCAGATTTGTTTTTCTGAGGTACTGAATGTATACAATTTTTTATTTATTATTTATATATATTTTACTATACTTCACAACAAGGGTACTGTTATTTTTTTCAGGGTGAGCACCCTAGATGTGTTGTAGTCTTATTTTTAGTTGGAACCCTGGGCTGGAAATCTGTTAAAAATTAAAAATTGCTTTGCAAAATTTTGTGTATACATGTATAAGATGGTGTTGACTTTCTCAAACTATTGCTGCAGGCATGTTTCAGATTATTGACTAGGGCTGTCATCAGTTACCCGGGTACCCGACCATATAGAAAAACCTGGGTATTGAAACGTAAACGAGGGTACCCATAAAAGAAAAATTTGCCATACTTGCCAACCACTTCAAAGAGGTGTGACAGCTATGGCTATAATTAGAAACCAGATCTCTGCCTAATATAAATAAACAATATGTCAGGCGTTGGTTTGGATTAATAAAATCCATTGGCATTGTGCAACTGGACCAACCGTTATCCCCGAGGCATTATATATCAAGGTTAAAACCTAGCATTGTTCTACAGGTAATAAACCTCTTTGTAGATGATAACTATTGAATGTGGGTGCTAAATGATCGGTACCTAGTGGGCTCTTTTAATGAAATCCAGATGGATATCTTTGATTTCCGAACACACAGGTCAAATCCCACAATTTATATTATGAACAATTATCACCTAGACACCTTGAAATCTTCGTAATGCCTCAAAGTAATCTTTGAGCAGCTCGTTTTTCTAGTCGACTAGCTCTGCTAATTTTGAAAGTTAGCCATCTTGCATATACCGATATTTCTATTTTCGATACTACTACAGTTTTGCCATAACTATCTTAAGAATTATAATTCCAAAATAATAACACTTTTGCGACTGCGTGGTCACGTATAACTGGGGCACGCATGCGTGGGTAATTCAAATCTGCGGTCAGAAGCAGATGAATAAACGTGGTTTGTTCTAACAAGGACTTATACTTTAAAAAAGGCGAGTGTTCTAAAGCTTTTAATGCGGCTGATCACAGTGATCATTAAAAGTTGGATAATACCTACCATTTATGTACAAAGGTCATTCTAAATAAATTTATTAATTAACAGCGTGCGGTCAGACAATTCGCAGCTACGTCGGTGTGGACGAATCAGACCGGTTAGCCTCTATCGCCATAAAAAAAAATATTAAAGAAATGAATATATCAATTAGTTGGTCTACGGTTGTACATGTCATTCATGTGCTAACGGGTACCAAAATACCCGTTAAAATTTGCAACGGGTACCCGGGTTGGTTTTTCGTGATTTTTGACAGCCCTATTATTGACAAGTTAATTTTCATAAGATCAGTGTATCCCCCAGGAGTGTAAATCTGAGGGTCAACCCCCCCCTTGGTGTCAGAACTGGGGGTCAAATAAAAAATGTGGGGGTCAAAAATGACAAAGTGACATGGGTTTTCAAATGTGGGGGGCAAAAATGAAGTAAAAAATCCATACTTTTTCAGCTGGAATAGGATATTGCAATTTGCACAATATATTCTCTCTCTCTCTCTCTGGGGGTCAAAAATCCATACTTTTTCAGCTGGAATAGGATATTGCAATTTGCACAATTTATTCTCTCTGTCTCTCTCTCTTTGTCTCTCTGTCTGTCTGTCTGTCTGTCTGTCTCTCTCTAATAAACCAACAGGCACAATTAACACAAATGCATTTTCCATTCAAATGATACTTTTATTTGTTAATTTTTCTTTTAGTTTTTTTTAACAGTCTCTTTATAATTTTTTTTTTAGCAATATTATAGACCAACACATTACATATAAGCGAATAAAAAAACTCCATATATATCTTATTAAAAAATGACAGTTAATTTACTGCCTGTCATAAAATGTGTACTATCGGTTTCATTGTACATCATCCTAAAACACATTTATCCAAAAATCAGAGGGTAATGATTCATCTTCTCTTTAACAAGTTACACCTAAACTTTTAGATCTTTCTTTTGTTGCAGCAAAGTTAACTAAATCTGCAACAACCCCCTGAATTTGTAATCCAAATAATGGATTTGTCTCTGCAATTACTTATTTCTTTGTTCTGAAATAATGTTTTAGGTAATACTGTGTTCAAAAGATATCTTGTGGTGATCAATGTCATGAAAGGATTATACACTTGTGTACTCTTCGCAATCACACCTGTAATCCCAATGCCTTGGATGTTCCGTATTCTAGTCAAGAGAATATTTTATAAGTTTTTCATTAGAAACAGATCGACATTTACTTTTTCATGTTCTGCTTCATTCACTTTCTTCGCTAATGATTCTTAGTGAATGCTATTTTTATCTTGAGATCACATTTTAATGCAACAAGAATTGAGGTTAAACATCTGGGCATCTTGCTGAACTCGATAGAATTGCATGAGAGCTCGTGAGATCAGAGGAAGCTACTCTGTCATAATATTGCCTAATGGTAGTCTGGTTCCCTGCTCTGTATGCTCAGTATTACAGTGTGCAACACAGAAAGCATACGAGAAACCTGAAAAAGTATTCACGATGCCATCCCTAATGATGTATAATCAAAGTATACACGATGCCATCTCTAATGCAACGCATTGGATATTAAATAAATCGTGATTATATTTTGCAAATCCTTTGCGTCAAAAAAACGCACAGCAAAAATTTCTGTGCGTCAATTATCTCCAGTGTGCGTCCCTGACGCACAACTGTGCGTAAAGGGAAAAACTATCAGATAAAGATGTACTACAGTCTTTCATTGGATGGACTTTCTACCTTCCTACCATTTCATGACATGACTTGTTGACACAGGTCCAAACTCCTTGGCCCAAGGCCTATTGTTACACCAAATTTGTCAGTGTTGAGATAAAAAGAAATGTATATGTTGACTGAAGCCCTAGGTCCCAACTTGAACAAATCCTTTGTTTTCTAATTTTTTGTTATGTTGAAAACTGCAAGTTCCAACCCATGCACTGTTCTAAAATCATTTGATGTTGATGCCAGGCTTTATTGTTGCCATTGCATTAACAATCAGGCATGATTAATCAAAGGAACTCAACAACAAACTGGAATAAAATCAATGGAATTGGATTGATTTTTGCATTTTCCAAAGTAATCAGTGATTCAAACATTTATTGTGATGTTAAGGTTTCCTTTTCTGCAGCAAAAATTTAACTTTTTATGATTGGGAAAGGTGGCATAAAATGCAAATTAAATTTCTCTTGAAACTCAATATCTGGGTACTTAGGAATTTAAAAGTGGGACAGGTCACAAAATAATTTGCAAAAACATTTTCATTTGACAGGTTTTCATTTTCTTATTGTAATACCTAACTCAACAAACCAAAATACTAGGCACTATTAAGAGCTACATTCTTTTTCCAATAATAATGTTAATAATGATAATGTAAAAGCATGTAACGTCAGAAAAACATGATGCAGTTTCATTATGTTGTAATACCCTAATGGTATTGTGAATGAAGTTTTGCATGTATAAATATTGTCCAATTAATGTGTGAAGATTATTTGGTGTTAAACATTGAGATGTGAGATGATGTTTGACCTACGAGATATTAGCATATTTGATTATGTCATTTTATTCCGTCACTGAAAATATCTGCTATGGTGTGAATCACTTCTTCCATTCCTGAACATATGCCACCCACCCACCATTGTTTAGATCGTCATCTGCATCTCTTATAAATGTGTACTCTGTGTTTTATACTTAATGTGAGGCTGACCAGTCCCAACACTAACCTCTTACTGCTGAGCGCCAAGCAAGGCAGCTGTTAGTATGATTTTTAAAGTCTTTGTTATGACTTGGCAAGGGTTCAAACCTGCAACCTCCAGCTTTCGAGGCCAACGCTCTAACCACTAGGCCACTGGAACGATGTATGAAAGCAATGATATAGCCAACAATAAACTCTGGTCATATGAAACCATCAACAAGATTTTTAACAAATGCTGGATGTTCAGATGCTTCTGGCAAAGGAATTGCCTTATTGGCTTTAGTCACATTATATAAGTATTATATTTTTATTGTGTATTTAAACAATATAATTATTTTTAAAAACTACTTAAAACTGATCATCGGCTTGACTAAGACTCATAGGTTTGGATTTTGACTCGCTGTTTTTTGCCTTCATGAGTCAAATAACTTACATTAAGTCATTTGTAGATATAACATTGGTTCTACAAGCCCTTGGACATCAACATCAAGTGGAAAATAGTTTGAGTCCTAATCATTTCCATGTTGGACCATGCATGTGTCATGCTGGAATTTCACATAAATAGTTTAGGAAATGAATTATCTTATCTGCCATGATTTTGGAATATCAAAGCCAGAAATATAATGTTAGTCCATTAATTAGTGACTTCAACCATCAGGTGAAGTTCTGTTACTGGAACAGCAGATATTCAGGATAGTGCCTGGCCAAAGAATCACATTTCTCTTGTCAGACTTTTGTTGAACATTAAGTTATAACAAATGTTACTGATTATTATTTAAGTTCTTGGTGATGTAGAACTTGTTATTTTACTTTGATGTACAAAATAGTATGCACTTGATAGGGACTATTTCTAACTGTATTACGACTCATTGCATCACCAGTATGTTGTACTCTCACTCGATTTGCCGTGAATACTTGTTTGTCCGTTTCATTCAGTTCAATGTAATTATAGGTATGAATATACAAATAAGGTTAAGAGCAAAAACTTAATTCCATCTAAATTTTGTGTTCAGAGGGATTTTTGCATACCGTTTGAACAGTTGACTTGGCTAGCCCTGAGAAGGACAAATATTGATTGGCTAACTAAGGTAATGTGATGTGAAAAGCTGTCCATAAATATGAGTTCAAGATAGTGCACTGGCAGACAGCTGTCAGAGCAGCAAATTATTATCATTTAAAGAATTTCGGCCATATATTTCAAAATCCAATCAAAAACCATAAATTATATTTGTTTTTACATAACCGATATTAACTTTGACACTGTAAAATCTCAACTGAATCAAATTGTTGTAAGAAATTTTAAACAGCTTATTATATGACTGCTATTGAATTTAAGTGCTTTATAATTAGTATAAAATTCTTTATAAATGTATTTCAAACTGGTTTTGCCTTCATTTAATCAAAATTTTGTTTATTTTTTCAAAGTCTAAATTTTACTCACTGATGACAGGTCACTCCTAAAAGATAAATTTTGCTTGTATTAATGTGAAATTTGTTCAGCCCACCTTACCCCCTCCACTTATCCTTACAGCCTCCTATGTCGACAATATTACCTTGGACCTGAGGATGTCAATATACATCAGTAGTACTGTATCATTATATATTTTATACCTTAACTTATGATATTAAAGATGGGAAAAGCATATTTTAGAAGAAACAAAGGAAATGTTTAAGCCTCCTTTCCCCACACAGATACACAATAGTTTCCCATGTTAAGTACTAACAGTATAATCTCGACATTCAGATTACTGGTCTTCCAAATTTTCTGCCCCGATTTGTATAAAATGTCAGCATATATTTGATGATAGTAATTACTTCATTGAGTTGAAGCATGCCATGTAGTACATAATAATGAATATTATTGTTTCAGGCTTTACCTTGTTTAACAAGACCAAATGGAAAGGACAAGAATTAAAGCTTGCGGAAGCAAAAGAAAGTTTTTTGAAAAGGTAATATGTATGGCAAACTTGAAATAACATTTAAACTTGAAATATCATTTAAACTTGAAATATTGTTATTTTTTATTATCATTTTCATATACTTAGATGAAAGCAAATACACCACTCCCTCGATAACTCGCGGACATTGGGGTCCAAAAACATCTACCGCGATATAAGTGAGGGCGCGAGTTATCGAGGGACCTTTAACAAACAACAAATATAACAATGGGATCGACACATAGAGAAAAGGGGGTGGGGTAGCTTGGCATGTTGAATACTCAATTAATAATCGCGCTAAGATTAACAGTGGATAAATATCTTTTCATATTGTTGTACTTTGTTTAGTTTTTCCTCACAGAGTAACATTAATTTCAGGATAACTTACAGTATATTGAGGAAATCATCTAAACATTATTCCTCCTGGTTTCCGTTTGCTTAGCACATGTACTTCACACGTTGTGTATTACGTCACTTATTTTTGTGGTTAATGGTATACATTCTAATTTTATTGTTTGATCCAAAGTAGACAGGTTTTTTTTTCAAATGCAAAAAATCGACACACTTCGAAAAAACAATGTCAATCGAACGATGTGTAGATTTTCATTGCGGTAGAAGTAAAATGGAAAAAAAAATTCACAAGGTTTAACCAACCAAAACATGAATTTAATGGGTCTAAAAATTTAAAACGACATAAATTAGATCACGATAACACTTACGGTTTGTGACACGTTTGAGAAATATCACTTCATATTTTGAAAAAATGCAAATTTCACAATATGGATTCTATCTTTACAGGGAATACCGTATTTTCCGCCCTATAAGTCGCTCCTGCATATAAGTCGTTCCTCCGCACTTACCATAATCATGTCTTTGATACCGCCGGCCATTGCATGCGACTTGGTAATTTCCAACTTTGTGTAAGAAATATTATACAATTGTTTAAGAGTTATATAAAAATCAGTATTACAATAGACTTTGACTTTGCCTTGAGTCGTATTTGAATTATTGAAAGTCCATGACCTGCAGCACGCTGTTCCACAATCCATTTTCGTAGATTCTCCTCGAGAACTGGCCAACTTGCTTTGCCACTACGATTTCCCTTCTTGGTATTTTTTGTTGACATTAACTGTCTTCTTTTTTACGCCAGTCACGCACAATCTTCTCGCTTACGTTGAATTTTCTTTCTGCTGCACGATTTCTATTTTCTTTCGCAAATGCTATGACGTTTAACTTAAATTCTGCATCATATTTTTTCTAGTTGTTGGTGCCATGATAAATGGCACGAATTTAATTTAAAACAAAACTTATTGACTTACGCTAATATAACAATTTTAAATTCTACAACGTTATGGAGAAAGTATATTTTATTATTGCTCCATTGTATGAATGGTACATATTTATATATCGGTTATTTCCACAACCCAAGCAAACTTCAAAGGCACTTTATACGTTACAGTGATTTTAATACATTAAAGAAGACATTGCGAATTCACCTAACAATTGAAACTGTTCACCAGCCTTTTTTTTAATAACAAGCCATTGCGAAACCAACCGAAAAAATGATTGTGTGTTTTTATAAACTACTATTAAAGTAAATTATGAAGTGCTAACTGAGGTCTCGGAAAAGCTTTACAGGGACATAATTCGTTGTTTAAAATAACAAAATAATATCTGTTCTGCATTTTGTATTTATTTGAGTACATCAAAAGATCATGATGCAATAGCTGGGCGGCAAGTTCAAAGGACTTTGACTAGCAGCTTGGGTGGGAAAATGTGCTGAAATTTATGACTGAATTTAGAGACAGAAAGATTCTAAGATGTACATGCCGAATAATAAAGAAAATACAATGGCAATCGTTATTTCAATATTTTTTTTTTTATATTAATAACAACATATTTTAACAAATATATAACTAAATATTATTTGACTATTTAATTTGATAATCTTATAGTCTAATACTTACGTGTACCATATGTAAGTTTCCAGCAATTGGCTTGCCCGTATACCGGCAGATGCATTTCGCTAAAGCTCAGCATCACTGTGCATCAGTCACAGTGGTTAAAAAAATTTATTTATCGTATAAGTCGCTCCTGCCTATAAGTCGCACACATCATTTTTAAGAAAAAAAACCGAAAAGAAGTAGCGACTTATACCCCGGAAAATATGGTAATCGCCATTTTCGATGATAAAAAGGAACTATGTATCAAGGTTAAATTTGCCAATTTACAATTTCTTATCACGACTTTTTTCATGTTTTACACATTTTAAAATATATTTTTCTTAGAAAAAAAATCGGGAGCCATGCCAGACACCGCGTTATAAGCGGGTTTGCGAGCTATCCAGGCGCAAGTTATCGAGGGAGTGGTGTACATTTACTCACATTTACTGTATATTCTTCATAAGGTGAAGCCTGCCTTGAAAGTCCACTCATTTTTCTGCCCGATCTTAGAGTTTCAGAACAAGTACTCTCTCATTGCATGTCAGATTATTATATGACCTGGATTTGCAGGTATGATACCAGTCCAGGCTGGCCCAGGTCATCAGCCTTTGTGTCAGTGGAAAAGGCATTTAGCTTCAAATTTTTGACAGGATATACCTGGTGACCAAATAAACAAGCCCACCATTCAACCAAGAAATTATCTGTTTACATTATTTTGGGGATAAATTAGTCCTGTAACTCATTTGTAAAGTAAAATAAATATTAAGAAATTATGTAAATAACTTATGATTATGTCAGTTTCACTCACAAAACCTCCATTTTTTTCAGTTTTGATACTATTTTCATTTGCAAGCTTTTATAAATTGTGGGAGGAAAGTAAGGTATGGTGGCAAGTACCTGTTTGGCATGTAAGGCAGATCTGGGACCTGGTCGTGCCTGCTAAGACAGGCAACAGTTTTCTTAGTTTCATGAAGAATTACAAATTTGTGGTTCTTAGATTTATGGATATATAAAATTATTTAAAAGTATTTAAATTGTAGTTGTGAAATACACAATAATTATGGTAACCCCTGAAAAATAGTGAATTCAACATATATCAAAGATTTAGAGCATGTTTTGATCTTGTTTATAAGACTTCTTTTTACTCAAAGGCAGATTTTATTTGCACTGTACAAAAATTGGGCTGGTTTTATAAAATTTTTCTAAACTATCATAAAGCTCTAGTTGTCTGGGCTTACATGATATGGAAATTGAATATTTTGTTCAGATTAGCTTGACTGACAACTGCATCACACATCTGTTGATGTTTGAGGTGGTATATATTTATTAACTGTTCTTGTTGAACAAGTATTGAATTTCCTGTAATTTTTACCATTTATGCAGTTGATAAAATTTTAGGCAACCAGCCAATCACTGAAGTACAGTTGGAGTTCGAGTTTTCCATACTTGAGTTACAATATCTATTGTGAAAACAATGTAATAATTGAATTATTGTGAGACAGTTGTCAGTAATTGGCAATGATTTTAGAGGTTATCACCCTATGATATTGGCTTGCCAATGTTGACTACTAGCCAACAGATTGGTAAGACTTGACTGTATGAACACATTTTTATCTTCTTGGTAGGCTTGAAGCAGAGAGACAGGAAATCAAGAAACAGGCCTCCCAAGATTCTCAGACTTCCAATTCTAATTATTGTGATAATCATGTGATGAGACCATTGGATAGTGTACCTGGTGTAAAGGATTATGTCATGAAGGGGGCCACACCTGGCACGACTATACCTGGAGAAACGGTATTTTTTCCAATGTATTTGACATGTCACTTTTCACTTACATGTATTATAATGCTATGAACTCCAGGAGAGACTGGATGAAAAATGGTGTGCTTGCTACTTGTCTCTTTCAGGGATACATGATTTGGGTTACAAACTTATTTCCTATATGCATTTATATTTCAATTATGTATTTATATAAAGTGAAACTCAGTTGGGGTCCACAAGTACCATCATGTTACGCAACATATCTTGCAATAGTTAGACAAGTCAGATGAATAAAGATTTATCTTGCTATCTCTTAACTATTTAAGAAAGTAGGGTGTGAAAAACTAGTCCTAGGGTTCAAATGCCCGCATGATGTTTAAGGAAGTCCTGGAATCCAACTGGAATTTGAATTCAATTAAAATATCCTGGAAACCTCTTTGAAAATTACTTTTTGTCATAAAATATAATGGAATTTTATATAAAAAGCTAAAATAAAAGTTTGTTAGGAAAATACATCATTTTTCCACTGCAACTTTGCAGAGAAGGATTTTGCAACAATCATCATATTACGTTGGTAACTATGGTTCAGTCTGGTAACTAAGAGATATTTCACATATGCCTTCAACTGCACTATTGTGTCATTAATCAGAATATCAGACTTTAAAAATACAAACAACTCCAGAGATTTGTCATTTTCACCTAAAAATCTGGAAAATAAAAATCACTTTGGTGCAGAAACCTTATAGTGTTTGGTAATGTAGCAACCAATCTAAAGATATGTAATAATAAGAGACTCTCAAAACATTACATATTTGATATTTAGTCTTTTGCAGAGTCTGCATTGGTAAATACATATATAAGAAAATTAGCAACTGAATAGTGTAAATAATTAAAGTACACATGTATTCACCAACTAATCTCATTGTTTTCATAGAGTAATTTTTTCCAAAATGTGCACAATGAAGCATGACAGAGCATGAATTGCACTTAAATTGGAATGCTTAATTGGTTAATTGGACATTTGGCCTTTCTCCTTCAAATATGTTCCATGATCGTAGTAATGTTAGGGAGATAACTCTTGTTCAGTACTTACCCTTGCCTCCATCAGGTGTCGCTAATTTTTAAGGTTCGCTTTGTACAACATCAACAAAAGACCTGTAAATCCAGGGAAAAAATTTATGTTTAATTCGAACCATCCTAACAGTATTTTGGATTTAAAAGGATTAATATTCATATAATAAATGGAGGGTAAATATTATTTTTGAAATGTGCAAATTTTTTGTGAAGTTTTTACACCTTCTCACACTGCAATTATTTATTAAGCTACACTGTACAACATTATGTCATTGATGCATGTTGCTATTCAATTTTGCATTCACTGCCTATTGTTCACTCACCTCATTCAGTTAGTATGGGTATTGTTTTGGTGACTTATTAACACACTACATTGTTTTGATTTATCTTGTTGTTTCAGTGAAACCTCTTAATTAAATGTAATAAATCTAAGGCTAAGGAAGACCTGAATGATATTTACCATGTGTTCAAAATGTACTTCTCCAGTAACATACAGCATGTAGATTGATTTTGCAGAGTTGACCAAGGCAAAAAAGAGGGTGCTGATGACACAGAATTTAAATTCCTACCATTAATTATGATACTATGGGGAATGTACACCCATTGTTTAGCAGCCTTGTGGTACAAGTCCCTCAGCATGTCTGAGCATGGCTTTTAGAACTGTGAGTCTAGGGGTTTGGGGTTATTAATGGATTCAACAGATCTATCCTTAACTATCATACAGCCATCCAAAGCCATCTGGGATCATTCAGCCAGTCTAGCTGATAGGCCAGTTCAACTATCTCAGTCAGAGGATTTTGAAGCAAAGATCTGTACAAGTCACCAGGCATACACTTCATTTTTCAACCACTCTGGTGGCCTAAATGGTTAGGACTAATGCCTTGGATGCGGGAGGTTGTGGGTTCAAACCAAGCCAAGTCATACAAAAGACTTATAACAGAGCAGTTAATGATTTGATAGTGAATGTGTTGATTGCCAATCTTAACTTGTACATGGTAACATGTGTTGGTACTCCATGAAATTTTATTTTTAAAAAGTGCTCTAGCTTGAAGGGTTTGGGAAGAAGAAATTTTAGCAACCAACCATTCTTGCCACATTGGTTGAATGACAGGTAAGCCAAGCAAAGGGATCTTATATATTCCATGTGTTGTTTGAATTTCATCCCTATGCCAGACAATAGCCAGACTATTCTCAGTGGCACCCTTACAAAGGAAGTTAGAAACCAAGTTTCTCTGTCCCAAAGCCTCCTGTCTTCCACTGATGACTTAACACACTTACTACTGGGAGATAGTTTATGGGGGGTCACCAGACTCCTGCGGTTACAGTCACCTATTGCATTAAAACAAATGTTTGGTCTAAGTCATTTAGGATTGGCTTTTTATTTTGCTTATCCCAAAACCTTCAGTTTCTTTCTCTCACCTTCTAATAGAAGTTTCATGAAATCAAAGAAGGACAAAATTCTTCAGCAGGAGACAGTGCTCATCAAAAGACAGGCAGTGTATAAAAATCACAATCTCTAGGATCTATTTATGGCTGTTCCACACCAAAACCCCAGTGGCAGGTTGAGGTCAATAATATGAAGTTACTTAAATGTTTCTGCTGAGGTTCAAGGTAGAGACAAGTATGCCATCAATCTAGATCTGACAGATGCCATCTTTCATGTTGCTATTTGCTTGGCTTTACAAATTTCCATGGTTTCTTAATGTAACAAGTTGACCAATTTTAAGTTCACTATTCACTTTAAATATCAGCTCTTAGGTCTTTATCAAATTATGGTTTATATGATCATCTTGTTCCGGTCTACTTCCTCTACTGCAATGGCAACATTATCTAGAAGTCCTCTATAACATGTGTTAAGTTCGCTTCTCAGAGGCAAAAACAATCTCTTCTCCATTTTGAATCATCTCTGTTTTCTGGTGAATCCAGAAAACTCCTTCACCCATCCCAGTATTTTTACCACCTGGTAAATAATCTCAATCATGTATGTCTCCCCAATGTCTGCATCATAATTTTGACTTATAAATATGTTAAAATAATTAGCTGTACAAATAGAGAATTTTATTTTGGATCTTAACAGGTCAAATTATTGGGCAGTTTGTGCAAACAGCATACATGTAAGGAAGTGAAATTTTGTGAAAACTTTTGTGTAACCTAAAGGATTTCTTTTGATACCTACATGTAAATTTTACCAATACAATGTCCAAAAATGATATATCTGCTCATCCTGAATGGATGGTCAAATCAGCAGGAGGTTTTCACTAAAATGAATTGTGATGTCTAGTCAGTGCTAAATGGAGATTATGCTGATCTGATTTGTAAAAATGGCACCAGATCTTGTTATTGCTACTTAAACAGCTGGCCATAGTTAATTTCGACAAAATTCTCATCAGGTGTGACCGTTCTTAATCATGTTGAACTGACAGCTGGCATGGCCAATAATTTGGCCATCTTGAAAATCTTATTACAGTTACTTCTGGATGGATAGTCATAATATCATGAGGTCTTCTGTGAAAATAGTTACAGTCAGACAGGTATTTTGGAAAATTTAACTCAAACATAAGGCAGTAGTTTTGTTACCAAATTTAATTTTTTGAAGTTTCTCAAAAATATAAGAGATGGTTTCAGTACACCACATTTTTAAAAAATGAACTTGTCTAAGATTCATGGAAATTATTTTTGTGGGACTCTTACACAACCCTACTGTGAAATTAAATCTGTCTTTTGTTTTTGCAGAACTGGATTGTGGGAAAATATGGAAGAATTCTTCCAATTGTTCATGTACGCAAGAAAGACAGAAGGAAAATATCCTTTATTTTATTATTCATCAGCTATATAATACAAGTCAAATCACTTCGTGGGTTCGAGTCTAAGATTTGGCGAATGTGGATATGTGAGAAAGCTTGCCAGTAGCTTCTCGTGGGTCAGTGGTTCTTTCCATGGCATTCCCGATTTCTTCCTCCACCATTAATACTGGCCTCCATTGTGTGCTGAAAAATGGCTTTAAGCCTGAAAACAAGTCAAATTAGACTGCAGACTGTCTGGATCCTTATCTGTGCCAGCAGACCAGGGTCTATGTTGTTTTACTGATTAATCCTAACAAACAGCATAGACCCAGATCTGTCTGTGCATTATGCAACATTGCATATTTAGCACTGTGATGAGTTTGGGTGACAATAAAGGAAATAAAGAACTATATCATATTTACATTTTCAGCTGCATCCATCTTAGTCGAGGATATTTAGTAATTTTGTACGGAAGTATGGAAGAGGTGTTTTTAGTTTATTTTTGTATATTATTAAATTCCAAATTCCAGTTTTTTCATGCAGATGGTATTTCATTATTTTTTGATAATTGTCTCACCTGCATATACATGGTGAGACATATGTGTCACTTTTCTGGCATGTGTGGCATTGTAATGTATAAAGGTGCAATGTTTACAAATTGTCAAAAATTGTACATGGTATACAATCTTAAAAATGATACCATTTAATTGAAAACTAACTTAATTTCTTTACTTGTACCATACAGGCTCTGAAATGGCAGCTAAACATGGGTTACTGGCAATGTACATGGCATGACCATAGTTCAAATTGACTTTAACTTCTTTTTTGTATCATTTTTAGCTGTGAGAGTAAATAATAATTAAGAAATATACCAAGGTTACATAATCCAGCTTCTAACATTGCTTATGATATAATTTTGGCAGTTTTTACCTGACTGCCATTTGCCAGTAAGTATACTTTGACAATCAGTAACTTCAACCAAACCATACATGGGTAAATATTACAACCCAAGTGATCAGCATTGTTAAAGTTATATAGTTTTGCATGTCAGATTCAGCATGGTAGAGGGATATCTGATTGCATAGATGCAAGTGAAATACTAGGTTCCCATTACACATTTTTTGTATATGCTGTGAATTTAATTATTTTGGTGAGTAGCTGTTATTCGTTTTCATGGTTTAGAGGAAAATCTGTTGGTTCATAAATCCATGCATTAGGGAAGGGGTCTTGTTGTAATAAAAATATTATTGTTCATTGGGATTTTAAATGACCATAAAATCCATGAAAATTCATACCTTATGAAAATTGGGGAATTCAGAATAATCCTACAATCTTTTTCATATTTTATAAGGCTTCTGTATACACTTGAATTTTATGATATGCAGTTTTAGACTCCAATAATTGTTTCCTTTTGTTATTTAGCTCCTTCAGCCATAAGGATTGATGTTGTGTCCATTGTGTGTTTTATGTTGTCTGTCATCTGTGAACAATGGCTTGTTAATCTGGAGTCTGTATTTGGGACTTTGAATATGTGTTTATATTATCAAAATATTGGACAAGTTTGATCAATATCCATGCATATTCATGACGTGATCTTAACACCTGATTGGCTAATCATGCTAACACTCTGGAAGTCTTATTTCTGATCCTGTTTTGATCAAACTTGGAAAATATGCATGTATCATTGAATTCTCATAATTTTGATTGGGTGAGCTTGTTTGATATGTTGCTAATCAAACATAAAATATAAGCTTATATCACCACAATCTCTGGGTCAATAAAGGGCAAGGTCCATTCATGCTAATAAGGTGATATTGCATCTTATTGGTTGGTGGGTTGTTATCCCTCTGGAAGCCATTTTTATGATTTGATTTTGATCATCTTGCTGTATGGCTTTGTATCATTGAGATCTTGGATGGATTTGATAATTAGTGCAATCTGTGCTTTGTTAATTATATCTTCAGTTAGCTGAGCTTGTTATCAGTTTGGGGGCTATATCTCTTATATGATTTTAATCAAATTTGGAATGTATGCTTATCTCATTAAGATCTAATTTCATAAATGAGCAAAATTCATAGATGCTAATGAGGTAATCTTGCATCAGATTGACAGCTAATTTCCCTTCTGAAAACCAGATTTCTGATCAGATTTTAATCATTCTTGGAGTGTATGCTTATATCTTCAGGATCTTGGATGAGTGAGACCCATAGATATTGTCTTAATTCCTTAATCCTTTAATCTGATTAGTTGAGCTTCTTATTAATCTTGTTTCAATGTTACTAGTCTGATTTAGTTCCAACTTGGAATATGTGTTTATATTATCACAGCTCAGATAAATTAGATATTAAATGAATCAGGAGTTGATCGTATTGACTGTGCTTGTTACCACTCAGGAAGCCGCATTTATGAACAATTTTTGTCAGACTTGCAATTTTGGTTAATGTCAAGATCTTTTGGATGGCTTTGACATTAATGATGTTATTTTACATTAGATTGGCTGGTCTTTTTAACACTGGATGCCATATTTGTTACTTTGATCCAACTTATCTTCTTGAATCCTCAGGACTGTTTCATTAATGAGTGAGATTGATGCATATTAATGAGCTGATCCTCCATTGGATTGCCTAGGCTTGTTACCAGTCATGAATTCATATTTTATCCAGGTTTTGTCAAACTTGTATCAAGATCTTGCATGGGTTTGATATTATTGATGTAATCCTGTATCTGATTGGCTGAGCAATATTTGTGATCTGACTTTGATCCTGCTTGGAAAATATTCTGCTTTCATCAGGCTTTTGGTCCATTTCAGTAATCAGTGAGATTGATGGATTTCAGTGTGGTGATCTTGCAGTGTAAAATTTAATTTCCCTTGGTATTTGAAATGTAGGTGATATTGAGTAAGAACAAACCTTGATGTCAAAACTAGGGGGCAAATAAAAGACTTAAGGATCTTGGATGTACAGGTGAGAGTAATGGGAAACACTGTCATAAATCAGATTGACTTGGCTTGTTACAACTCATGAAGCGATTTGGTTTTTTTTCATCAGCAACTCAGCTGACTTTAATTATTTGCAGAGAAACTGATATATACTAATAATGCTTTCATCGTTAAGAGAAATTTTATCAAATTAAAAAGTAAAATCAATATTATATATACTTTGTGAGATAATTTATACAGAATGTGTTCATAAACCTGCTTTGTGAAATGTTAGCCAGATGAGTGGTATGCTTTGTTTGAAATTATTTTCCTTAACATTACTACATTATGAAAGTCGATCCCTCAAAATTCACACACAACTTGAAGATGATAAAGCCAGATCATAACGAGGAGGAGGCAGGTATAATCAACCCAGACAGTTTGACCTGGAAACTGGATGATTCAAACGACACAGAAATAACCAGGAAGAGGAAAGGAATCTTTCCTGAATGGAAATCAAAGCATAAAATTCCGAAGCATTTGGACACTGAAAGTCATCAACATAGAAACTCTGATGAATCTGATTTTGAAATTGTTACAATGATGCCAAAGAAAAAATTGTTGAAACATAATTCTTCAAGTGCTATGGCTGATGTTGATGTAAAGGACTTAGTGGATAAATCAACAGAAGATGTAGATGAAGATTCCTACTCTTCAGCTGATACCGATGAAATAATTTCATTTTCAAAAAGGACTAAAGGAGACTTAAACAAATCAAACATTGATTTTAGCAGGTCATTCACTACATCTACACCAAATTGCCTCATGAATGGTATGGAATTTAAGTCTAACTTAAAATCAAATAAATCTGTTGCATTAAATGCTCATATGCAAAGTAAAGATAAAGAGAAGAGTGGAAATACAGCTTCTTTTTCAAACAAATTAAAAAATTCTTATGACAATACAGTTGTCTCCTCTTCATCAAGTGCAGTTGAGTCATTTACCAAGGTTAAAGATTTCAAGGCAAAGAAATCAGGTACAAAAATACCATACAGTGAAAATGAGCAAAAAATGCCAACAATGCAGGAGTTTAAGGGAACTAAAAGTCTGTATGACAAAGAAGAAAAAAGAGACACACATATGTTGTCAGGGACAGCCTGTAATGTGAGTGCAATAAATTCAAGTAGACTAGTTCCAGAATTTCATATTTCAGTGCAGAATTCTGCTTTGAGAAGGAAAAACATTGATTCTGACCATTGTTCAGTAAAGTCAGATGACACTGATGAGATCATTAATTTGAGTAAAAAGGCTGGGCAGGTATATTCAACTTTAAGAGATAAAAGTATCCCTAACTCACAAAAAAATAGTAGACCCTCTTTAATTTTGACTGATAAAACTGTCGTAGATGAATTTTCAGGTGGATTTGTGGATATGGATTCAAGGCAAACTGTTTCAGAAAATGATGATACTGATGATGAAGAAAGTGACTTTGAGGCATTTGCCAAAAAAGAGCTCCAGAAATTTGAAAAAAGTAGGACAGGTGAGACGTCAGTATATAGTAAAGGACACTTAGTGGATAAAGAAATAGTAAAGTTAAGAAGTAAAGAAATAGGAAAATCATCCTCATTGGTTACAAAATCAGACAAAGATAAGAAAGTTGTACATTCACTAAGCACAGGGAGAAATTCACCGATTATAAATGATACAGTGAAGAGTGCAAAAGTTATGCCTCGAGAGACAAAAAAGATGGAGGGTAAAAAGGACACACAGTTAGAGAAAAATAAAATTATGGAGGTAGAAAGTAAACAGAAGATAGTAGAAAAACAACAAGATAAAGATAAAAGGAAGGTTGATTATAATAATCAAATTTTGAAACAGCAGAGTGATGACCAAACACGACTTGACACAAAAAAAGATGATAATAATGTTCGAATTTTAACAAAGAAGAGTGATGACCAAAAACGACTAGAAACAGTCAAGAGGAAGCAGAAGGAGGTTGAAGCACAAAAGATGTTGATAAAGAAGGCATTGTCAAGCATTGTAAGTATTTTGAACTGTTCTACTTTTTAGTAGCGCTGATTTGTCCAGTTTATGCTATTCTATCATGTATGTTAAATATAGAAAGGATAGACACCAGGTAGTTTCAGAATCTTTTAGGACAGAGGGACAAGATGGGGAAGTAGATTATTTTATTTGCTTTGCTGCCTTATGTTGGTGTAGTTTTAAAACGTGCACTATGCAAAGAAAGTTTCATTCTGCTTAAGATATACTGTTTTCCAAACTTGAGAGAATCATGCAGTCTGCTGATGAGTCCAAGGAACAAATATGAAGTCTTTGTTAGTTGGTGGGAGGGCTACTTTATTATTTTTCTTCTGCCAAGCAGAAGATCAATATTCAAGCCCAGAGGCTGGGTTCTTCCTATCCCAGTTTTATTTTTCTAACCCATTTTCGCAGTCATTCATCACATTATTGGCATTGTTCAAATGCATCCATCATAATATGATATCATTAAAGTTTGCATGATAACTGACTTAATAGAACTGACTTGTGACAGCCAGACCAACATGAATAAAGTTAGGAATCACCAAAATTGTATGTGTCACATGCATGGGAACAAAATCAGTATATGCCCTGATGTATAAACCTAGTACTTAACAATGATTTGTATTCTGCAGGATCAAAGTTCGGGTGGTAATAGGAAAATTATCTTTAGTTCTGACAGTGAAGAGGAAAGGAATGACATGGACAATGTAAAGAAACTTTGTTCAGAAACTACTACGCTTGTGTCAGGAAAAGTGCAGTCCCTTATAAGCCATCCAGATGACTCCAGTTCCCAGTCTGATACAGACTCCAACAGTGATCAGTCCGAGTCTGATGCAGAAAAGAGGGAGTCAGGTGACCCATCTTTTGAATCGGAATCTGATTCAGATAGTGTTGATTACAAATCTGAATATCCTAACTCGGTTAAACAGAAGGAATTAATCAGACCACATGAAGAACATGATACATCAAAGTCTGACACCGAGTCAGATAGTGAGAGGTCAGATTCTGAAGTCAGTCAGTCAGATGAAAATCATGCTGGACATGAAAAAATGGAGTGTGACAACGATAGCTCAGACTCGTATAGTTTAGACTCGGATGCTGGATTTCCATGTGAAAACACTGACAGTTCAGATTCAGATATGGGTTTTGATGATGATGATGAGACTGTGGCAAAGGGGATGAAAATAAATCATAAAAAGCAGGTAAAGTAGGTTTGTTAACATTAATAAATGCTCTTTTTTATAAAGTCTCTCATGTAAGTATGCATTCATGTATTAGGTTGAGTATCACATCAGCATAATTCTGGCTTTGAAGTACTTATTATAAGTTCTTAAACTGTTAAGATAACAATTAATTAAAAGAACTTTGGAAGCTGAACCAATAAAAGTTAACATTTGCTTAGCAGAATAAGGCCAGACAAACAATTGTGCATGTTTCCAGATATATATATATATATATATATATATATATATATATATATATATATATATATATATATATATATATATATATATATATATTATACCTTATGCTGCAAACGCAATTGTACAATTAATTCCAACCTGGTATCTCTCTTCATATTGCAGACCCTATGCTATGTTTTGGCATTTTTTAAGTAGTTGCATGGAGATATTTCTTACAGCAGCAAAGCAAAATTTGTATTTTTTTAAAGGAACAGATGGGGACACAAAAGGTCTCCTTGTTTGACCATTCTTCTGATGCTGAATTTGATGAGGATGAAGAAGCAGCCAAAAGAGACCAGGACATGTTCAGGTTGAGGCCTGAATTTGAAGGAGAGACAGGGAAGAAGGTATGACATGATATTTTATATAAATTTTTGTGTTCTTATTTAATGTCCATTGCCATTGTTACATTTTTCAGCAGTTAGTGGTCACATTCTGTATCCAAGGCTTGATACAAGAGATTGCAGCATATTTCTGTGCAGTTCATTGAGAAACCAGAACTATGTCCATGATAAGAAGACATGAACACAAAGTTCTGTATTTTTTTTTATTGTTGTGTTATTCAAAGATGATATGGTAGCTGGGTCACAGTAAAAGAGAATTATTTACTTTCTACTTTTTACTTAGTATAATGTTGAATGTATTTTAATACTGTTTTATGTTTGTAGTGAATCATATTGGAAAAAGATGTTTTCAGTAATGAATCTTTTAAGAGATCTTATAATTATTTGCCTGGAGTTTTTAAAAATACTTTTATACATTGGTTTATCGAGTGTCCTAAGATATGAGTGACAGAAATTGGTGCTTCATTTTTATATGTGCTTGCCATATATATACTAGCTAATAAGCTGAGGCCAGCTGCAAACTGTACAGACTTAAATCTGTTATTGCAAAATTCACCATTGTATCTCATTTCATGGGTAGTCAGTAGAACAATGTAGACACTGATCTGCTGGCACATTATGAAATGGCAGATCAGATCTAATTTGTTTGCAGTCAAACTTGACTTATAAGTGAGTATACCATTTGGTACAGTAAGTCCCATCTTTAGAGACCATCAAAAACTGAACAACTTTGTTAATGATATTGATATTATACAATAAATATAGTCTCTGTAATATGAATCTGGCCTTAAATGACAAGTGGCCTCTTTAAACAGAGTTCAAGACATGTTTATCATGAAAACAAATAACTTAGACATGGATGGATACGTTGGTGGGTCAAGGTGCATGTTGTTTACATTTGGACTCGAAAGCAAGTATATACAGTGTATGATATCTTGGTTAAATTATACTATTCTCTCCTGAGGTCCTGTTGTTAATACAAGGGAGAAAAAAAGAAAAATACTAATACATGTTCAAGTTCATCAAGTATAAAAGCACAAAGTGTATATGATGTACATTAACAGAATGAATTGCAGTGATCATTTATTATTGATCTTAAATTATGTCTTGGGTTCTTGGGTACTGTTCTTAAAATAAAACAAAAAGACCACCAGCTCATAGTGACTGTAGAAGCAGACCACTTGCTTATAACCACCACACATACAGACCACCTGCTTGTAGTGATTTTACAAGCATACCACTTGCTTATAAACACCACACATACAGAACACCTGCTTGTAGTGACCTTACAAGCAGACCACTTACTTATAACCACATATACAGACCACCTGCTTGTAGTGATCACACAAGCAGAGTACATGCTTATAACCACATATACAGGCCACCTGCTCATAAAAACCACATTTTGCATGTTTTACTGCAATACATTTTCATTATAAAAATAAGTAGCATTTATTTTCCTGTTGTAGCTGATGAAATTGCAATCAAGGTACGGAAATGATCCCAGGTTTCGTCTTGATGAAAGGTTCAAAGAATCTGATTCAGACAGTGGTAAGTTGGAATTAATTTAAGTTAAACAAATCCTTATGCATTTTAAGTCAAACAGTTTTAATGTTTCTCAAGTTGTTTGAGAGTGACAGTCACTGCCATATTCCAGACTTATGTTCACACTACCTTTGAATGGATGGCATATTGACATCAAGCTTTCATCAAAAGACTTATAATGATGTATCCTGTGTCTTAAATAAAATGGTTTCAGTCTGACAATCAATTTGGCCACCATAGCGGTTAATTTGAAAATCTTTTTATTGCAAATGAATATCAGAGATACTTTTAACGTACAGCAGTTAAAAGGAAGAAATGGTAAATTCCTGGATATATTTTTGGCCAGTAGTATTTTCAGGGTCAGGGTCATAGGTCAGCATCTTATGTTTTCCACAACACTTTCTTTTTACCTATATAATTTAAGAACTTGATATACCTTATTAGCCAGATTGTTGTATACCACATGCAAGGTCAAGGTCATAGGTTAGTGTTAAGAATTTTCTAAATACCTTTTTGTATGAGATTAAGGATGGAACTTGTTATGTTTGTCGTTATGCCACATTTTTGGTGAAGACATGCTTTCTTGAAGGTCAAGATCATAGAATAATATTTTAGGTTTTAGTAAGATTCTCCCATAAACTCTAACTTTTAAACTGTAAATGAAAGAAATTTGGTACACTTTTATATTGCCACTAGAAGACATGTTGTAGTCATGATTTAGAGTCCTGTTTTGAAGTTTAGGGTCACATATGTATGTTTTGTGGTCATTTTTGTTGATGCTCTAGTCTCTGAAAAGCTATTTGAGGTCCAATGATGAGCCATGGTGTACTTTTGTGACTGATGATGTCATGTATTTCATATTTTTACTTTAATACTAGATGACATAGCTATATGAGACTTAGTTAATTTCCATGCCTGCCTGGTAAAAGTCCTAATTTCATCACTTTTGTGACCTCACCATAATTGTTAGAGGACAAAAATTCACTGAATTTACTTTTGTTTTCTGAAATGGTTGTATCTCCAGCTTGTGTCAGTGGTTCATGTTCAGATTGTGCACATTTTTTCACCAAAATTAGTTTAAAAGACAGTTTTATGAATTATATGCTGCTCAGGTAGGTTACTAGACATACCAAATGATAAGTGGTTTTTGTGGTGTGCTGTCAGTCTTGCAGGAGAAAACAAAAAGAAAAATTAGTATTCACTTCAGGTGTAAGTTTATTCATGTATTGGCCATTATGTCAGAGTGTATTGTGCTGTGATTATCTGGCCATTGAATTTTCCTATTCATCACAGGACTGTTGGTTATACAGGATTTGCCTCCACAAAACATTGTGTATAGCTTGCACTTGGTTGTAGAATAACCCTATCTTTTGGTGGTTGTGGTGGTGTTTAAAAAAGTCAAAGGTCATGGTTACTGATTGTAAGAATAAAACAGTTCATGCACATTAACTTGAATTCTAAATAACTGATCTGGACTAAACAGTGTGGGTGATTTACACTTGCATTAAGTCTTTTAAATTTGAGTTCAAAAGGTCAAAGGTCAAGGCCACTGTGACTGAATTAGGAAATTGGCTTTTTCATAATAACTTCAAACCTAGATCATGAACTGTAATCAAAGTCAGTGGAGGCTTGCACTTGAGGTATCATAGAGGGCTGTCAGTTTTGGGGTTTAAAGGTCAACATCATTGTGGCTCCAAGAAAAATAATTTTGCACAATAACTTCTATTTTAGAGTAGTTTTCTTGACCAAACTAGCTTGTAATTAGGGTAATAAAGCAGCTTATAGATTCTAGAGGTCAGAGGTTGCCAGCTCTCAGATTAAAGATTATGGAGACCCAGCCCAGGGAAATGTAGCTTTAAACAAAATTTCTTGTACAGTCTCTGATTCCACTTGCCCCACAAGCTTAAGTCACAGTACTGTGAATCCTTAGAGTTAAAGAAATAGGAGTCTATCCATGCCATAGGTCAATGGAATCAGTGGCCACCACTTTTGTGATTTGAATGGATTAAAATAATGATCACTGGATTGTCGTGGATTCCTTGACAAGACACACAAATCCACAGTTGTATATCCATTGAACCAGTGATGTGTTTACAAGTACAAAGTATGTGCAAAAGCCAAGATATGAAGTGCACTAGCAGCTACACCTCTCCCTTGAAAACTAATGTCCTGATAACTTGCGAACCCACTTATAATGCAGGGTCAGGCATGGATTCCATTTTTTTAAGCTAGAATTTTTAAAAAATGGCCCTATTTGTTGAACTTGAGGAAAAGTGCTCTGAATAAAACTGGACTTTCTTTCTGTTATCAAGTTAATTACATCTTTTGTAAAAAAAGAAATGTTAAAAGGTATGCAAGTCCAACATGCATAAGATCTGTTGGGCCCTGGTCATAGGTTGGGTGAACTCATTTCAATTGATTAATTGAACACTGTTATAAATATTATCATGTATATAATTAGACTACCTTAAATTAAGCTACTCAGTCATTAATGTGCTCAAATATAGCAAGGCAACCAAGTAAAATGAATACTTTGTAAAATAAAGAGCTTTATTTCAAAGATACAGATAATGAAGGAGAAGTGAATTTCAGGAAAATCCTGAATTGGTACTGAGAGATATCCTCAAGGACGAAAACTTTCATTATTATTTGCAATCAAATCAGGACATCAATATTTTATTAACTGAAAAGAACAAAGATTTAGTTTGATGTAGACAGTTGTTACATGAAATAAATGTCACAATTTTTTTAATAAAAAATCTTGTTTTGTGTTGTATCAACAGTTAGTCTGCTTCCCTGCTTTGTAGACCCCTTTCTTTGAACTCTGCTCTACCATAATAAGCAGAGATCCAGATTAATTGACAAAATTCAGAAACCTAATAAACAAATGTTTTCGTGTACACATCAGAAAAAATTTGTCAGAGAAAGTGCTTTGTTTACAGTTATTCTCAAAGTGATTATAAAATAAGTATTCAGCCATTAAACAGCTCATTTTCTTTCTCTTCCACCCAATCGTGCAGTTTTGTTAGCGGAGATTGTACAACATTTTATTTTTCAGAGGTCCCTCAGTAAATCACACCCTCGCTTATAGTGGGGTCTGTTTTTGGACCCCATTGTGTGCAAGTTATTGAGGCGTTTATATTTCTTGAATGAAAACAGTGCTCATTATAACTGGCCACTGTAATACAGATAAAGGAAATAAAAGTTTTTCCCATTGTCATAAATCAAGTGGTTTTTTTTGTGTAATGCTTTGTATACAAGTGTATGACACTTTTACTTTGGTGGCGTGATATACGGACAAGGGCTCATTGCGGGGGCTAAATATCAACCATGTTACCCATATTGTTTTAGAAATTTAAAATAAACATGTAATGTTTCATAACTTAAGAGTTTGTCAAGCTAATTAGATTGACAAGACACTTGATAGTGTTTTATCTGTTGATTTGTTTTGAGCTTTTCTTAACGAGTCTCACAAGCAAGTTTAAAAATGAGTGGAGTGAATCTGAAATATAATCATGGACTTATTTTAGTATTGTACATGGTCATAGTAAGGCAGATAAGAACATAATGGCTTCTGAACAGTAATTTTAATTCAAGCCTTAACCAATGGCTAGTCATTGAGACCCTTTGGTTAATATTGTCCAGTCAGCAATCTTCTACTAGTTGTAAAAAGCAGAATATTAAACATGGGGTCTACTATTCACAGTATTCTTGTGTTTTCAGAAACGCTGAAAGAGAAAGATGAAGAGGATGAAACAACAAAGTCACTGAAGATTTTACGAGATGTTCTGGGAGACAAGGCCAATATAAAAGTGACTATTGAAGAGAGAAAGAAGAATAAATTCAAGTATGTTTCTCACATGAAATTGATCCTAAGAAAGTAAAAGCTTTAGTATTGTTTGATACTTTGATTCCACTTTTATTGTCTAGAAGCATGTACTAATTGTAATTAAGTGCTTTAAGCTGTAAGGGTTAGAGAAACAAATATTTTTAAAGCATAAGATTTTGAGAAGAATTGATATTTTGCTTATAGTGCTTCCTCAATTGCCATTTTTAATTTTGAGGTTGCTGTGGAAACTATATGCACACCTATATTCCATCACATACCAGTAATTATTATTATTAGTGTTGTTTGTTACATATTTGTCACATTTGTGTATTAGATCTATGTAATATTTTTATTAATGGTAATAGTTGTAAAACTTGCGTTATATATGGGATAGAGAGTTATTACAGGCGTTGCCTACCATTTGATCCAGATAATGTGAAATGCCATTGTTGATAAGACTTAGGCCATGATAAAGAATTTTGGTTCAGCACTTTCAAGTATGTTTTTGAGTATGGAAACTCAAACAAAAGAAAATTTTATATGTTGCAGTTTTGTAAAAATATCAAGATGGTTTCAACACCCAACAGTTAAAATACATTAATGACCTTATCTTAGATTCCTGAAATTATTGTCAGCAGTTCAACACCCAACAGTTAAAATGTATTAATGATCTTATCTTAGATTCCTGAAATTATTGTCAGAAGTTGAGTATCAATTTCTTTTAAGTGACTGTTGTTATTGAAATTCACTGCCATTTGAAATTGTTTTTGCTGTTCATGATTTTGGTGATCACTTACAAGCATAGCACCAGTCTGACAGATCATAGTCTCTGTTATTCTTTCTTCTGATTTTAAGTAAGCTGTGTAGGTCCAGGTACTTTGTGTATTTGCAGTTCTAGATGTATGCAGTTGAGATTATGCATTATGGTAAAACAGTCATATTATTTACCAGATAATTTTTTTGCAAATCATTTGTTGCTAGAGATCATGTAAAGTTACTACCATTTTCTTGTTTGTCTTCTATTACAGAGATGTCCTGCATTTTGATCCTACACGAGAGGATCACAAACAGTTTGAAATCAAGAAACTTGAGGGAACTCAGGAGATGCAATCAGAAAAGTATGCATATTTTTTTCTAATAATCATGCTTCAGTATAGAATCTGATTTGCACATTGATAGTGGGACCTCAGTTATTTGACCATTAAGGGAAAGAAATAAAGGCAGCATTGGACAGTAAGCATACCAGAAAAATCTAAATCAGATTTAATGTTATGAAGGTTTTATTTTGCCTATGATGGCATTGAGATTGGTTTTTCTGAACAAGATATGTAAGCATTGAGTCAAACTGCAGACTGTATATACCCAGATCTGCCATCACGTAAGGCATATACAGATGTAGATCTGCAATTTCTTTTAGAAGTAATCGGTACAACAAACAACGTTTGCTCTGGTCAGCTGGTGCATTGCACAATGGGAGATAAGGGTCTCTGTTTTTTACAGTTGGACTTATGGAGACATGGTTGGAAGTTTTATCATTACACTGCCCACTGACCATGAGCATTGATTGACAGTGTGCTATCCTGATTAAGAAAGAATAGTTTGGATTTGGAAAATCTTGAATAGAGAGAAGCTTTTGAGTCAGTTTTTGTAGTGATGACTATATTTTGTTAGATCCAGTTGTGGACACAGTTGAAAATGCCTGCCTGATTTCAGAAATGGCAAGTCTGTAATGGACAGGTTCATTTGCAGTAATGAATGGTCAGTAGTGCTGGTCAGTTTACATGTTATTGTCTATATCATGCTGAGGAAATGATAGCTATATACTTGCTTACAAGTAAAGTTAAACTGCAAACAACAAGGATCCTGATCTGTCATAACATAATGCTCCTTCAGATCATGTCTTTGTTGTTTGTATTACTGATTACTCCTAACAGACTGCACAGACCCAGATCTGGCACATTATGCAATGGAAGCTCTGTCTGTGCAGTTTGCAGTTGTATTCAACTTATAAGTGAGTATATACAGTACCATTTCCAAGGACAAGATAATGCAGCCCACCTGGACAGGTATCAAACTTTCAACCCTTGCATTTCAGATTTTATACTCTTTGAACTGGTCTGCTGTGACTCCTCATAAAACCTTGGACTCCTTGTACAAAGAAACTTTATTTTGATTAGTAGCTACTAGAAATGAACTGTTGAAATTCTGTTCTTTCATTACAGCAACTAAGATATGTCCCTGACACAAAATAATTTTAAGGATAATTATGTGTAAATAATCTATATCTCATACAACTTCCACTCAGCACACTTACAGTGAAGCATTATTGCTGAGTATATCAATTTCTACTCAGCACACTTACAGTGAAGCATTATTGCTGAGTATATCAATTTCTACTCAGCACACTTATAGTGAAGCATTATTTATGAGTATATCATTTTCTACTCAGCAGACTTATAGTGAAGCATTATTGCTGAGTACATCAACTTCAACTCAGTACACTTACAGTGAAGCATTATTTATGAGTATATCAATTTCTACTCAGCAGACTTACAGTGGAGCATTATTGCTGAATATATCAATTTCTGCTCAGCAGACTTACAGTGGAGCATTATTGCTGAGAACATCAACTTCCACTCAGCAGGACAAAAGTTTGTTTGAACTTGATGAACAAACTATTGTCAGTGGAGAAATTTATCAATTTTTCAAAGAATGTTTCGTTCAAAAATGTTAACTGTATTTGACATATTTTTATTTTTATTTTTGTATGTCTTTAATTTTTTGTCCTTTTAGAGAATTTGTTACATCTTTAACTCTCAAGTTGTGTCATTTGGGAATAGAGTTTTTATACAGATTGATATTTTATGTTGTTGTCCTAAAGATGTAACCAGTTATTTTTACCTATACCTATTTTCTTGCCTAACTTTGACCAGGCAATTTATTGACAGTATTGTGTTTATGTGCCATCCATCCATACATATGTACATGTACAAATCACACAGAACTACTGTTATATGTTTGTCACTTTTCTGTTTATTTTGTAATCTTGCATTATCTGGAATTTTATTAATTATTCTCTGTTAAGGAGAAAATAAAGTCATTTAGTCATATATACCTATATACATGCATACATAAATTCCTAACCTTTTTATAATAGAAATCTTGCTTGACAGTGGTCAGTAGTGACCAATTTGCTTGACAGTGGTCAGTAGTGACCAATTTTCAAATAGTAAATGGGCGGCTTGCAGTAGATTTGCTTGCTTTGTTTGGTTTTACCATGTTATTGTTGAAGGAAGGAGGGAGGGAGGGAGAAGGAGAGGGAGAGAGTGTGTACTATTGTGTATTTTATATTAATTCTGTACATTGTTAAACTTCTTATATTATGTTGATCTTTAAAATGAGACTTGTTTCATAAGTTCATGATTACTTTAGTCATGAAATCATTTGACTTATTTCATAAATCCATGAATAATTTAGTAATGAAATCATTTGACTTGTTTGATAAATCCATGATTAATTTAGCATTGTGAAATTATATACAACAGGGAAAACTATCTGTTTATGCTAGGAAAAAGAAAAAGATTAAGCAAGAGTCTCAGCATCAGGATGATGAGGAGGAAAAAAAGAGTTTGGAAGTTGGCAAGGAAAAGTACTACCAGGTATCATCATCCCTGACTGAAGCTTTTGGCAACAAGAGCAGCAACTCCACCCAGTCAGATAATGAAGGTTTTTCCCTTCTGGCCATGTTTGGGAGCAAGAAAGATGACAATGAAGAAAGCCGACAGGATCACTCGGATGTTCTTGGTATGAAGTTCTTCATTTTCATTGTCTTAAAAAGTAGTTTATGGATGGCACAGTCTATAAGTAAGTGCTTCAGTTGGTGATTTGGATATTAGGCACACACAAAATAATGTGTGTTTCCAGGTCATCTGACCATCCCTGTATTTCATTGTTGACTCTAGCACTATTTCCTTCCATAGCTAAGTTTTTTTTATAAAATGGAGGTTAAGTAAATCATTATCCGAAGACAATTATAAATTTCAAATAAAAGAGAAAAATTCTGTCACTTGCATTAATTTTTGTTTTCAAAATATTTTCTCAAAATTATTTTCAAATTAAAATGTTTATTGAGCTGGTACAAAGTTTTCATAATTTTCCAGCACAGAGTCCAGAATGTTGAAAATTTGAAAATTAAAAATACCTTTCTTTTTAGCACAAGAGGGAGCAGATAAAACATTGAAGATTAAAACCCCTTACCTTTGGGAACATTTTGGTGGCGATGATGATGGTGTTAGAGATAACTCAGATGCTGATGATGACGATGAAAAGAACAAGACAATGTAAGTTTCTTTTTCAAAGGTTTGTAGCACCAGAATGAAATATTTACCATTTTGTAATTATCCTAGAAAATATAAGTGGAAAAGGTAAATCTGAAAATTAATAAGCAAAGGTTAACCATGGTTAACTTGCCATACTTGTGATTGAAGAATGCATGTATGAATCCTACCATTAGATCTGTCCGGGTTGGCAATCATAGTGTGTCTCTCGGCAAATCACTTTAATCCAATTATCTCTGCATTAAATGCACTAAATAGCCTCCATGTGTTGATATGCTGTAAAGCAGCAAGTCTGACAGTTTTAGGCCAAGATGAACAAGTATGGTACATGTACAGTAATTTACAGTGTTTGGGTCTGTTGTACTTCGAGAAAGTAAGTTTGGAACTAAGCTCAGTTTCATGCAGATCATCAAACAATTAACAATGAGAGCAAGGCCATTTAGCACATTTTTCTTTTGATGCCCTCTCTGCAAGCTTTTTATGCATATCATCTGTACATTGATATCATGAATGGACTATACAGTTGTATTCTTTCATCTTCTCAGAAATATTTCAGCACTTTTGCTGAAGCCTTTTTTTTCATCAGATTGCAGGGCTTTGGGTGACTTGAGTGGCCCAAGGCTCTTGCATTTACAGACCACTCACAATTCACCTCTGTTGGTGTGGATCCAAGCCTTGTCTCAACCAGTGTGGGTACATGAGAAAGCTTGCCAGTAACTTCCTGTTTGTTGGTGGTTCTTGGGTTCTTCTGCCACCAGATACACAGGACACCATGTTTAGCCTACCATGTGCTGAAAAATGGTGTTAGATCCCACAAAACCAAACTAGTTATCTTGTTACAAATGTCTTACTTGTCACAGTTTTCTTTGTAGTGTGTACACTAAAGTAATATGTACACATTGCTAAAGTTTATGCCTAGTATTACAAATATTTCGATTTCATTTGGTGACATTTATCCTAATTTTTTGGTGTGGTAGGTTCATGTAGCATATATTCATGTTTTTAAGTTGGATCCAGCCGCAAACTGCACAGACCTAGATTCACAGTTGTATAATGTGCCATAGATCTGGTCTGTGCAGTTAGAAGTAATCAGCAGAACAAACAAAACAGACCCTGAATGCATTATGTACTGGCAGATCATAATCTGTTGTTTGCAGTTGGAGTATACTTATGAGTGAGTATATATGGTAAACATTTAAAGTCTTTAATGTTATGAATATTTGTATGAACTATTTGATGTAAACTAACAAAGTTTTGAATTTCAGTTAGTAGTAGATGGAAGAGGTTGATCATCAAAGATAGGGGTTGTTTCCATTTTGTTTACTTATTGCCTTTGTTATAGAGATCACACGAAACCAATACTTTAGCCATTGAGAGAATTGTATTGTTAGTAAAAACATTTACCAGACAGTATGGGCCGGAGCTCAATGTAGCAGGCACTTTGGTGTGTAAATGCCCATATTTGTATATCTGTCCATCTACACTACATTAAGGTCACTGTTCAATGTATTTATCAGGTTCAATGTTCAAGATTTTATTTTGTAGCAAAATGAAAGACTGACTTGACAAAAATTAGTCACTTGTTCTAACACATTTTACAAACAAATTGTGGGGTGTCCTACACTTTTTAAATTGTTTTTGGTGGGTGGAAGGTGATATATATATTTTTGGTTTTAATAATTCTTTTAGCAAGTATTTAACTATAGAATTCTTAGGAATGTTAGCTTAGTACCTTCCCGAAGGATGCACTGAGGCACCTGATCATGCTGACCTGGGCAAGTATCAAAGCCATGACTTTTACCAACGGAGTTACTGGAGTTCCAGTGGCAGTGGCAGGGAAAACTAGTTCAATACTTAATCAGCATTTTGCTGAATTTGTATAAGTTCCTTGAAGGAAAATTCAGAGGACAGAAATTCTGACAATTTCTGAAGATTGATAATGCACGAAAAATTAAAGAGTACATAAATTACGGACATGTTGTATAGATAAGTGGAACATTCATAAAATAAACAGGAAATAATGTATAAATGTTTTACAAAACTGATGTATATGTACATGCATTTTTATTTCAGTGAGGAGAGCAACCAACAAGGCACAGTACCTGTATTATCTGCTGCAAGTAAAACATTTTTCTTCACAGAAGATGATGAGAGACTGAAAGGTGGGTTCCAACAATTAGAACTTCGTGAATTCATCCTTAATGAAATAAAACAATATTCACTCTTCACCTTGTACAGTAGAACCTGTCTTGAAAGACCACCTTTTCTGCCAAACAATAATGGTCTCTCAAAACAGGTGGTCTCTCATAGCAGGTAATAAGACCATATAATCAATAAATGTGTGCATGGAGCTCCTGGTCTTATAGCAGAGGTCTCTCAAGACAGGTTTTCTTGTACCATGATTGATTGTGACTTTTGTTGGTGCATATATTTTATATGTGCATATATTAAAATTATTACGTGCAAACCCCAAAGTAAAATGACTTAGATTTCCTCCAAGTATCGCCATTCAGAGTTCTAGTAGAGGTTAACCTAATTTCAACTGGTAGAGACTAAGAACTAAGTTCAGATATATAAATCATTTACAACAGAATTACATGATCTCAGCAAATGGGTATTCAGTGCTTGTTTTATAATCTCCATGCATTAGCTTTATCAAGGTAGAAATGACAGTTCCATTAAGCATCCATCTTTAACTCAACTGTACAAAGTAGAGGTGTGCTATACCCCTAGCATCTTTAAACATTGCTGGTGTCTTTGGCATTGTTCACAGTTAGGTTGACAGTGTTCTTGGTGTCTTTGGCATTGTTCACAGTTAGGTTGACAGTGTTCTTGGTGTCTTTGGCATTGTTCACAGTTAGGTTGACAGTGTTATTGGTGTCTTTGGCATTGTTCACAGTTAGGTTGACAGTGTTCTTGGTGTCTTTGGCTTTATCCATAGTTATGTTTACAGTGTTCTTGGTGTCTTTGGTTTTGTCCACAGTTAGGTTAACAGTTTTATTTTACTGCCAATTTTAGGTATTGTATCTTCATGTGACTTGCTTTGATTGTTATGCACACCATTCTGATCCACTACTGGGAAAATAGGTCGCTGTTACCTATTTCTCTTTGTGGCATGTTTATTAGGGTTAAGTACAAAGTAATAGTTTTTTCTTTTGAGCAGTCTCCAACTGTAGGAATAATATATTGAAGGAACTTGTTTCTTGCATCATTTTGAACCATTCCAGGGAAATGTTAGTCACAGTGATGTACTTTTCTTTCACTAATAAACTCCATGATGAAGGTTTTTTTTTCTTTCAAGATGATCGATCACCATTTGTAGGTATGCTGTGTCCAGTGAACATGGTCATGATGTTCCTTGAATCATTCTTAACCAACCCAGGTGAAACTTTGTAATGGTGTACTGCTTTTCTTGCAGTCATGTGAAACATGCCAACTGGAACATACAGGAGAAAGTTGTTTATTATCAATTGTGGCTTGTTTACTTAAAAGTTCACCACAAAGAACCCAATTTTGTCCTCTTGGTAAATCTCTTGTTGTAGGTATGGTTATCTACACGTTACTGTTTAATGGCATTTCTTGCATCGTTCTGACCCAATTCCAGTGAAAATAGGTCAGAGGAACATTTTTGTTTTTATAAAGAGAATTTGCTTGCTACACCAGTGTAAAACTTTTTGTATTTATGGCAGATCTCCAACCAACAAGTTCATAAACTTGATCATGGTGTTTATTGCATTGTGGGTAGTTTAGGTAATGGTACCCTAGTGTTTTAATACTAATGACAGTTGTTAAAAGGTTTATCCAGTTTAAAATTTGTTTTATTGGAAAATCTTAAGTTGTAGGTATGCTGTGTGTATAGTCATGGTGTACTTGCATTATTCTACCCTGTCCCAGATGAAAGTTAGTCATAGTGACCTATTTTTTTGAGTAATAGATTTTTTTAAATTAAAGGTCTGCTGCCAGTGTAAAAATTTGGTGCTCCAAGTGAATCACGCAGGTTAATGCATGATATCTAAGTAACACTTACACAGGGTATTAATTGCATCATTGTGTCCCTGCCAATAATAGACACTAATTATTTGCTGAAAGTCTCAACACAGGTGTAAAGACAAGCTCTGTTGTCTTCATGTTTTAAACACTTTTAAGCAGATAATGGTAATAAAACTATCGCTTAAACCTTTTTAGTTTGGTTAAAATTTTAATTAATTTACCAATCACAGCCATTTCAGACTTATTAAATTTTACACTGAGAGTTGTTTATTTTTTATTTATTCTTTGCTTCCAGAGGGAGCCACTTTCTGTAGGATGGAGAGTCTTGAAATTGTCAGAAAAAAATGGGAAGAACAGAGGCCGCTGCTAGTAGAGGTAAAGGCTTTAATGAAAAGAAAGAATTAAGCCAACAAAAAAAATCCAGCTCTTTTGAAACAATCCAGTGTATTGCTTGCAAAAAATGTTAAAGTAAAATCATAACTTAATTATAACATCACTATACAGTTATTGCATTTGACATATGCTAGTGGTGGACAATTCACTGTTAGACATCAAAAGGATGGTGGTTATTTTTCTACTGAAAGAAAGGAAATTTAACACAAATTATAAAAATTGAGTAACTTAATCATCAATTTCCTTTTTTGTAGTTTATATTTATTAAACTACCAACCATTGTGGTGGCCTAAGGATAGAGCGTCCTTCGGATGATAGAGGTAACGGGTTCAAATCCTGGCCGAGTCATACCCAAGACTTATAAAAATGGTACTAACAGCTGTCTCACTAGGTGCTCAGCATTAAGAGGTTAGTGTTAGGACTGGTCGGCCTGGTGTCAGGATAATGTTACTGGGTGGGACATGATGCTACATATCTGTGACATTATGTCTCAGTGCTAGACATCACTATAAACTGCCACACTGCAGACATCATAGCTGTATGACTGAAAAATTGTCAAAGCTATGTTAAAACCCCAAATCATACACATTATTGTTCTACCCTTGTGTTATGTTTGAGGATGTGGAGGTCAACAGGCTCACTGCATCTCGGCCATTATTTCTTCCTAGGTCTTATGCAGCAGTTTAAAATGGGCTTTATAACACCTACCCCTGTGAGAGAGGCAAATTTTGTACATGATTGGTGTATTGCTAGTCAAATGTTGGCTTTAACTCAGGGTTTGAGCCATGTATGCGCACCATTATACCTGGAAACACCAGGCTTGGAGAAGATGCATCTTGATGAGCACTAGAGCCTCATTAAAAGGTTTATCATTGTAACCTATATTTCATGCTTCACTTCAGTTAAATTCAGTGTTTTAAGTTTATTTCTCAAACTTGTTTATGATAGACTTGTGGTCCAGATGAGTGTATGCATCTCTTAGTGCTACACCCACCCCAACAATTCAATATAGTCACTGTGAACAGTGTTTTGCTGACTTGGTTTTTGCATTTAGCATATGACCACTTGGATTTATTGCACTCTTGATACAGACATAGAATAATACAATTTGGTGATGGAATGCATCTTGAGGAATACTATACCTCATCACAAAAATAGAACAATGTACCTCATATTTAATGTTTCACTGATTTTGGTTCAGTTTTTGTTTTCAATTTATTTTTCAAGTACTCATGTTGGAATCACCAGATTTTATGATTGTATGCATCTCTTTTAATCTAGCACCATAACAGCAAATAAAGGTAAATGTGACCTTCATTTCATACCCTTCGGTTCCATTCCAACATAAAGTCATGCCCACACAATTGTTTTCTATGCACATGTAGTTTTGTTTAGAATCATGAAAGTTAGTGTTGGTATGCACACCTTTTTTTGCCAAAAATTAATAAGGAGGTTTCAATGATCTGTATTTTATGCATCTGTGAATTTGATCAGTTTTTATCTCTGCTCCTCATAGACTGTGACAGAATACTCAAAAACTGCTGAACCAAATTTGATTGAAAGCTTCCATGCATGGAGGGCTTCTTTCAGTTTTATAAAAGAGATACTTATCCACAATCAGATACTGCCCAAAAAATTAAACATTTAAAAGACAAATCTAAAATCATTAAACAGATATTTACCCAGTTTGACAGGAGGCATCCAAGCATAAGGCCTTTAAAATTTGTTCAATTGTTTCAGATCTGCCATTACCTTATACGACTTATTCAAAACCACTACACAGAATTTGACACAATTTAACAGGTAAGATCTTGGCATTAAGGCCTTTCAAATTGATACAAATGTTTACAGCCTGCAGTCATGTGCAGTAAACCCCCAATTTACACAGATATTGCAATCCTGAGAAACCTTGCATGTCAGATTTTATGATTCAGGTGGCTGCTGGAGACTACTAAAGACTTGAAGTTGATTAAATTGTGGTTGAACTACTTCTACTCCAAACAGGAGAATAATATGACAGGACACCTTGTGGTTGAACTACTAGTACTCCAAACAGGAGAATAATATGACAGGACACCTTGTGGTTGAACACTTCTACTCCAAACAGGAGAATAATATGACAGGATGCCTTGTGGTTAAACTACTAGTACTCCAAACAGAGAATAATATGACAGGACACCTTGTGGTTAAACTACTAGTACTCCAAACAGAGAATAATATGACAGGACACCTTGTGGTTAAACTACTTCTACCCCAAACAGGAGAATAATATGACAGGACACCTTGTGGTTGAACTACTACAACTCCAAACAGGAGAATAATATGACAGGACACCTTGTGGTTGAACTACTTCTACTCCAAACAGGAGAATAATATGACAGGACACCTTGTGGTTGAACTACTACAACTCCAAACAGGAGAATAATATGACAGGACACCTTGTGGTTGAACTACTACTACTCCAAACAGGAGAATAATATGACAGGACACCTTGTGGTTGAACTACTTCTACTCCAAACAGGAGAATAATATGACAGGACATCTTGTGGTTGAACTACTACTACTCCAAACAGGAGAATAATATGACAGGACACCTTGTGGTTGAACTACTTCTACTCCAAACAGGAGAATAATATGACAAGATGCCTTGTGGTTAAACTACTAATACTCCAAACAGGAGAATAATATGACAGGACAACTTGTGGTTGAACTACTACTACTCCAAACAGGAGAATAATATGACAGGACGCCTTGTGGTTAAACTACTACTACTCCAAACAGGAGAATAATATGACAGGACGCCTTGTGGTTAGTTAAACTACTAGTACTCCAAACAGGAGAATAATATGACAGGACACCTTGTGGTTGAACTACTTCTACTCCAAACAGGAGAATAATATGACAGGACGCCTTGTGGTTAAACTACTAATACTCCAAACAGGAGAATAATATGACAGGACACCTTGTGGTTAAACTATTAGTACTCCAAACAGGAGAATAATATGACAGGACACATTGTGGTTAAACTACTAGTACTCCAAACAGGAGAATAATATGACAGGACACCTTGTGGTTAAACTACTAATACTCCAAACAGGAGAATAATATGACAGGACACCTTGTGGTTGAACTACTACTACTCCAAACAGGAGAATAATATGACAGGACACCTTGTGGTTGAACTACTAATACTCCAAACAGGAGAATAATATGACAGGACACCTTTTGGTTAAACTACTTCTACTCCAAACAGGAGAATAATATGACAGGACACCTTGTGGTTAAACTACTACTACTCCAAACAGGAGAATAATATGACAGGACACCTTGTGGTTAAACTACTAGTACTCCAAACAGGAGAATAATATGACAGGACACCTTGTGGTTAAACTACTAGTACTCCAAACAGGAGAATAATATGACAGGACACCTTGTGGTTAAACTACTAATACTCCAAACAGGAGAATAATATGACAGGACACCTTGTGGTTGAACTACTACTACTCCAAACAGGAGAATAATATGACAGGACACCTTGTGGTTGAACTACTTCTACTCCAAACAGGAGAATAATATGACAGGACATCTTGTGGTTGAACTACTAATACTCCCAACAGGAGAATAATATGACAGGACGCCTTGTGGTTAAACTACTAGTACTCCAAACAGGAGAATAATATGAGAGGACACCTTGTGGTTGAACTACTAATACTCCCAACAGGAGAATAATATGACAGGACACCTTTTGGTTGAACTACTTCTACTCCAAACAGGAGAATAATATGACAGGATGCCTTGTGGTTGAACTACTTCTACTCCAAACAGGAGAATAATATGACAGGACACCTTGTGGTTAAACTAATAGTACTCCAAACAGGAGAATAATATGACAGGACACCTTGTGGTTGAACTACTAGTACTCCACACAGGAGGGTAATATGACAGGACACCTAACAGGAGGGTAATATTACATGACACCTTGTGGTTTAACTATTAGTACTCCAAACTTGAGGGTAATATGACAGGACACATTGTGGTAAACTACTATTATTCCAAACAGGAGGGTAATATGACAGGACACCTTGTGGTTGAACTACTAGTACTACAAACAAGAGGGTAATATGTCAACGTTATTGGTAGCACTGACAACTCCTTACAAACTGCATGGACTTGGATCTTACAGTGCATTACACAGAGGACTCTTTTAGTAGCCATGTTAGGTTTGACTGTATTAGTTATTGATAACACTGAATATACATATTGCTCTCTTTTTACAGAAATTCTGTTTTTAAGAAAGCCAATTCTTTGAGTACATTATGTTTCTCTTAGAATACCTGAGGTGAGAAATGCCATACCCAGATTGAAGAGCTGTTTTGATGGATCAAGGTTAAACTTTTCCCATTTGATTGGAATACCTATATGACATAAAAGGGAAATGAGATGGTTCTTTTCTTTGATTAAAATAGAACTTACAGTATGTTTTTTATTAATGTTGTCCAAATATACCACCATGGGGTTTGGAACAGAGAGACTTGTGCATACTGGCTAGTTATCTGCAGGCATTAGGCACTTTAGGCACAGGAGTTGATGGTGAGAGAAGGGAGACTTGGGGCTTGAAAATTTGATCTCCCCCATGAGATTACAACCTCTAAGTCTGATCTACAGATTGATAGTGATGGGATCTTGACTGTTTCATGGGTTGAGAAGTGAACAATCCCACATCTCACTTCCTTTTATAGAATCATTGAAGGAAATTGGGAGATTATTTATGATACGATTGTTGTGTAGAGAGATTAAAGGGCAGTTGTTGGAATGCTTATCTCTGTACTTCCTCTATCTTGCCAGGAAAAGTAGAGGCAATCTGAAGTGGGTGGTTTGCAGGGTTGGTGCATGAGGCTTGAGTGAAGTAAAGCATAAGTTATTGGAAGCCACCAAAGCATTTCACCATTGCATGCTGGGATGCTTGGTTAATCACCTTAGATATTCTATCCAGACTCCTAGGTGTGGTCATTCCCAGCCTTGTTTTCCAGCTGGAAAATCACCAGTGATTTAAATCCAACAATGAAAATGTTGTGGAGGAGCATCAAAGTGGCATACACAGCTCCTTTATCCCTCTTCTAATAAGTAGGCAAAGCCATATTGACTATAGCTTAGTTTTTGTATAATACCTGTTGAAAAGGCATAGCTTGCTGTTTGTATAATTCCTGTTGAAAAGGCATAGCTTTGTTTTTGTATAATACCTGTTGAAAAGGCATAGCTTAGTTTTTGTATAATACCTGTTGAAAAGGCATAGCTTAGTTTTTGTATAATACCTGTTGGAAAGGCATAGCTTAGTGTTTGTATAATACCTGTTGAAAAGGCATAGCTTAGTGTTTGTATAATACCTGTTGAAAAGGCATAGCTTGCTGTTTGTATAATTCCTGTTGAAAAGGCATAGCTTAGTGTTTGTATAATACCTGTTGAAAAGTCATAGCTTAATTTTTGTATAATACCTGTTGAAAAGGCATAGCTTGCTGTTTGTATAATTCCTGTTGAAAAGGCATAGCTTAGTGTTTGTATAATACCTGTTGAAAAGTCATAGCTTAGTTTTTGTATAATATCTGTTGAAAAGGCATAGCTTAGTTTTTGTATAATACCAGTTGAAAGGCATAGCTTAGTGTTTGTATAATACCTGTTGAAAAGGCATAGCTTAGTGTTTGTATAATACCTGTTGAAAAGGCATAGCTTAGTTTTTGTATAATACCTGTTGAAAAGTCATAGCTTAGTTTTTGTATAATACCTGTTGGAAAGGCATAGCTTAGTGTTTGTATAATACCTGTTGAAAAGGCATCAGAACAAGTTCTATACCAGTGAGATATAAAGGATGTTGGTATTTCAGTTTCAGAAAAAAGGCTTTCAAATTGCCAGAATCACTTTTGCAGAAAGACTCTAGTTTCCTATATTTTTAATGACTGGTATAAGACAAAAAGAGAGGTTGACTTCCTCTTTGCATTACTGACCGAGGCCTTGACATTTTTATGCTGTTGTAGAAGAGGGGTGGGTGGGTGAACACTACAAGTTTGACAACATGCAATATGTAAGCCATCATCAAGTTTTTCCCCCCTCTCAGTGTATGGGTCATCCAGGTTGTGGGCAACATCTACATACCCATATAATGCATACCCAAAGGTATAGACAATGCATGGCCATCTTCTCTAAGGCTGTCATGGTCCAGTTCAAGCAATGAGTAAATGACTAGCCTTAACTATAGAATGTAGTCTGATTGGTATGGACAGTATGTCGAAATCAAAATCTATTGGAGTCATTTGTGCAGTTGGTGGTGTAGACATTACCAGTAAGTAGTAATAATATACTGATCTATCAGTAAGATCCCCATAAAACTTAACATTCCATCCACATTTAATTGCACTCCTAGAGTACTTTTGGCAAAGTATTAATCATGAGAATCCTTCCTGGCCTTGAATCCCATTCACAATCAGCATTTCTTTTTAAAGGCAGAAACATAAATTATGCCCAGTGTGAATAGAGTCAGAAACTGGTTTACAGGACATGTATATCCAAAACACGATGTTCCACAAATCATTCATGTTGCTCCATAGACATTTCTGTTGATGTATCAGATTATTTGCAAGGCCTGAACCATAATAAATAAGAATATTCTGGTTCTTTCACTATCACTGCTCTTTGTGGTATGTGCAGTTAGCAGCAAGCCATGCAATATTTTTTCCACCCTATTAATTTTTGTTTGCAATTCTTTGCCATTGTTATGTTCTGAAATGTCTAAGGAATAAAGAAAAATAATATATAAAATAAATATTGTAAGAGACACCCACAATGCTCTGAGTGTTGTGTGCACAAACTACAAGTACATAATTCTATTACAATGTATCCATGAGAACCATATTGGTCAGAAATGCAGAGACTATATCCACATACATGAAATTTCACATATGGTCAAAATTTAAGAAATGAAGTATATCAGCTGTTGCATAAGGTGTAAAAAGTTTGAAATAATATAGTCCTCAATAGATGAATGAATTAAACACAGAATCTAGCTGGTTTGTGGGAGTCAAAGTGAACTATATATGTCCAGTTCACAGTGAAAGCTTCATACTAGTGTCACCTGTATATGGCAAGGTAAAGTAATGGACAAAAGTTATTGCCCTTGGTTTAAAAAGACAACTTTGTCTTTTGGAGAGCTGGATTCTGGAGATAGTAGGGCTTATATTCCATGTTTTTGTGAAGGGGAACATTCTCAAAGGAGAAACTAATTTTCTGCTTTATTAGACTTTGTAATAACTTTCTTCTATTTTATGTAGAAACATACTTGAATACTTAAGGATGCCATAATACTAAATGTTGCCATTTGACCTATTGTTTCCTTTACAATTTTGTCATGGACCTTTGTACTAATGTTAAACTTGCAAAATATGAGGTCAGAGGTTAACATTTTGCACTGATACATCCATAGCTTTGCCAACTAATAACTGGGGAAAAAAGGCAGTGCACAGAGAAATTGACCAAATTTCTTTTCCTTTCAGGTCTACAAGACAAGGTCCAAACAACAAAGAAGGAAGTCCAGAAATGGCATGAAACCAAAGAGATTTGGATGATAATTTTTTTTTAAAAATTGTAATCTATAAAAGGAAATAAATGAAAGTCATATGATCATAAAAATTTAGTGTCAAGTTTAGCTTCAAGTGCACAAAAAATCTTGACCTTTACTTAGTCAGATACACTAATAATCTCTACCTTTGGTGAGGAACACAAGAAACCTGTACCACTGCTAGCATTAGTATACAAGCAATCTGTACCTTTACTTGGTCAGGTACTGGAGAACTTGATATTTGCATTTTTATCAAAATACAAATGCAATTCTGCAACAACAATTATTTTAACAGCTATTTAATTCTGCAGATAGTTTTCTTATAGGAAACTACACAGAACAGTAGAGAGAAAAAAGTACATGATCTTCATTGCATTGAAAAGAAATACTGAGATACAGCCAGACATTTTCTTAACGGAAGGTGCCCCACATGGGGGAAGGGGGCTGTTGAATAATAGCCAATAGGTGACTTTATAAATTATAGAAATGTCCAACTTAAAACAAGTGTCATGATTTTGTATTCTTATTCTTTGACAATAAATGTGCAAGGTATCTGTATCACCAGCTGGTAAATATTCTTCTTTGCTTATCACTTCTCTTCAATAAAGTTTTTAGAAATTGAAAATAATTTAACACACACACACACACTGAGTTCTTTATAGCCATCAGTTTATTGTTTCAGATGTTAGTCCACAGGCCTCCGAAACTATCACTGTCATAATACATCTAATAGAAACAAATCAGAATATATATATATATATATATATATAGAGAGAGAGAGAGAGAGAGAGAGAGAGAGAGAGAGAGAGAGAGAGAGATATATATATAGAGAGAGAGAAAGATATATATATATATATATAGAGAGAGAGAGAGAGAGATATATATAGAGAGAGAGGTATATATATATAGAGAGAGAAAGATATATATATATAGAGAGAGAGAGAGAGAGATCGAGATCCAAAACACATTTTTTTCAGAATTCATGCATGTTGATCCTTGAATAATGCTATTGATGTATCAAATTTTTTTTAAGATTTAAACCATAGTAAACATTACATTATTTCAGTATCACTAGTCTCAATGGTATGTTTGGTTAGCAGCAAACCATCCAATATTTCATTATCCTTAATTTCATTCTTAACAGATGATCTTTCCATCCTGCTCACCATCCTAAAGAAATCAGTTATCTTTTATTTAAACATGGCACACTGCTTTTGCAATTTAGACATTTTCTTACAGGCTGATCGATGGATCAATATACAGTACTACTCCTGGAAACAATTCAGTTGGAAAGGTGCTGGTATTCAAACATTTGGTTTTTAAAAGTTGCGCAGTTATCACTTTCAAAAGAAACTCAAAATCCCACAATGCTGTTCTATACTCATTCAAATAGAAATTCTATCAAGAATTGTTACAACTCTAGGTCTTTAACTATTTGACAGAAAGAAGTGAGAATTTCATTACTGGAAATGTACTGGTCCTTAGAGAACTGTGATGTTGGCATCAGCCATAATTCTTTCCAATAATTTATAACAAATGATGAGCACTTTCTATTTCTACCAAAAAGTATAAATGTTTTTCCTCTTGAATAATATCCAACTACAACATAAACTTACAACAGGAATAAAAGTGTGAACTCCAAAATTATGAACAAATCGGAATGCTTAATTTTATATATATATATATACATACACACACCATATATTGTGACTGTATTTTGCAATAGACCCTATATGACAGCATACACTACTGGTTTTGTGTTGAATTGGGCCTATTCATGTGACCCAGTGTAATCAATGAGAAATTCTTGAAACCTGAAATCAACAAGAAATTACACAATAGGCAACATCTTATAATTATTAATTGGTGATGGTGACACCTCAACATCTATTTATAGATCCTATGCAATTTGCATTTTTAACTGAGCCATGTTCACCAATTTATCACAATATAATTTTTACAGTTTACAACCATGAATACAAATTAGGAAAATCATGAAGCAGGAGTTACAAAAAATATAGATAAAATTAGCCTAGGAGAATCCAAACATCATTACCAAGATGAGGGGCTTGATTGTTCCCTCAATGTAAGAGGTATGCAGTGATATCTTGCAATTGATGCATCCCTGTAGTGCTAGAGAATGGTCAAGATTGTTGATATTAGGGAAGCTAAATCCCCAAACCAGTCCCTGCAAGACTACTCTCTCAGACTTCTGGAACATACATTGAAATTATGGCCAGGAACTTGTCATGATTTTTCCACCAACTCAGTGTGAGGTGTTCAGTTTACTTAAAGCAAGAACTTAAATTGCTGGATATGAGGCCTTCTTAGGGTAAATTAATTGAAAGTTGAGAAGATTCATAACCCACTCCCATGTAAACATATTCTAAGAAGGTTTCAATGCAATCTCTTCTTTCAAGTTGCCATTCACAACAAAGAGGCAGCCATCAGAAATAAACACCTGTTAACATTATGCATCAACTTGTCATCAAAGCACTGTTAGCTGGGGACCCCACCCTGGACTTTAAATGAGCCACTACTACACCCATCAGGCTAGTGAAGGTCTGAGAGTGGACAAAAAGATTAAGCAATTCTTCTAGGCTGGGAAGATGGGGATGTGATTTTTTAAAATGCCAATAGACTGAGTCAAGACTAATTACTGTGCACAAAATTGGTATAGATATTTTGTGTTATGCAAATCAAAGGAACTTGCATAATTTCAAGTAGAAAGTACCTGTATGGAATATAGGGCAAAACTAATGGATAACTTAATGGGTCCACATATTGTAACTCCACAGAATGGCTAGCTGGAATGCAGCATTGCTTGCCAGTGGTCCTTGTAAACCCACATCAAAAGGTATGGTTGTCACCAAACAGCATGTTAGTATGGCAGTACAAGTAGCACATGTATCCCAGCATAACAGGCCATACTCAGGCAAATGACTTGCCCCATTGGGCTCCTTAAATAAGTGCTCTGCAACTCCAAGGCACTATTGGAGGTTGTGTCACTTTTTTGCCATCTCTTAAACCTTTTTTTCAAAGCATTTTTGTTAACTTTGGCAGAAATGACAAAATTATAGGAAATAACCAGAAAGTGTTGTTTTTAACACTGAAAGAACACTTTATCTTGGGCATATATTGTTAATCGGAAATTCATAAGAATGATGAAAATATTGGAAAGTAATTTTAAATATAACAATATCTACACTCATGCAGTGTGTGTAAATAAGCAACTAGCACCATCTTGCAAAACAAGATCAGATTAAAACGAAGTTTACAACTGCAAAGAAATTCACAAATATTGATTAAAAAATTAAAATGATTCCAGCATTAAGCATATACATTAATCATTGCCAGCATTTTGGCTAGATGGGTTGAAATCACAAAAATATTAAAGGATTCTGGGAGGCACTGCAATAATGTAGTTATAGTACCTAGTGAAAGCTCCAAACTGTTTAATGTCTGGTTGATGGATTGCAACAAAGCAGTGGGAAAGGGAGGTAATAGGAAAGTTCCCACCATATATACATACATACACACACACAGAGGCAACAAAATTGGAGAGAGGAGACTTCATTTTCCAAATGTTTGTGATGACGACCATATTTAAAACAGGATTATTCCTACAAAATGTAATTAACCCTTGCTCAGCCATTTTGCAGAAAAGTTAAAAATGGGTTTTCCATGTGGCTACTTGTGGAAGCCATCCCAGATATCAATTCAACAGACATCAAAAGAATAATTTACATCAAGTTTGAAGATAATTGACTCAGACATTCTCTAAGAGTTGAAAATAGTTTTTCAATTTGTTTAGGAAACCACACATCATTGTTTTTGGTAGAACATGTCCTGAGAAACAGTTCTACAATGTTTGATTAAAGTTGACCTATCCAGATCTTGAGAAGTTTAAAATAGTAAATGTTGACAAACTATGGATGATGCAAGACAGGTAATTAGACGCATGAAAAACCATACCAAAATCTCACCAGGTCCGATAGACACACAGGCAAAAAATGACAAGAAACTAAATGGTGAATACAAAATTTATTTACAATATTGTTAAAATTTTACAATATTTGGTATTACATGCAAAATGCAAATCATAAATACACTGACCAGAATATACTGTATTGTGGAACATAATTTTTAAATTTTCCATACTTAAAAAAATCCAGTATCTGCACCTGAAATCCATCAATCCACCTTTTTTAATGAAAAACAAACAGAAATTTTATACCTCCCAATTATTGATCGTAACGATCTTAACCTAAATTTATTTCACTAACCTGTCTACAGAGCACACTCAACAGACCATGACCTTTGTGAACCCTATACATAAATTATCAAAATATATGTCCAATTAATTAAAAAAAATTTTCTTTTTCTTTTCCTTGCATAGAGGTGTCTGCTAAATCAGTTTTCACTGTGTATTCATGCTGCATTTACAATAGTAACAAACTCAACTGCAATATACAACCTGTTCATGTTTGCAGCAACAAACTCAACTGCAATCATTTGATCACAGTAAATCAAAAGTTTGCATCTCCGAGATCTTGTGTTCAATTTCATGAGCTAGTAAGAGCAAGAATTAGTGTTCTCATCCTGGGCTGGTAGTATTATTTTATATCTCCAGCATCATCCTCAAACTCAAACATGGCAAGTACTTTTTAATTTTTTAAAATAAATTAGCACAATTACAACATAAAATACTATATATATTTAAAAAATAATCTTTAACATTGTCTTCATACCTGACCATTTCAAAATATTCTTCTATAAAGCATTTGTGTCAATTTAAAATGCTTCTATCATGCTGTACAATAAACTGGTGTCCAACAAATAAAATATATTAATGCACTGGACACTGAAAGTAATTATTCAAGGATAGTTTCTGATGAGACCACCTACAATGGAAATTTTTCCCTTTAAAGAATAAATTAAATCTGCATATTCACAAAACATTTGAGAACCGGGAAAAAAAAGTTTAAAGCATAGTTTTGAAATTCTGTATTGTTGCTTATATTAAATGTCGTCAAATTTTAATGTTTTTATTTTAAGTTTAACAACAATTTCTACATCTACCAATACGATATTAGAAATATTGTTTTGGGTTTAACACCATTTTTCAGCATTTGACTATACACAATGCTGAATACAGCTGGCAAAGGAAGAACTAGGGAAAACCCTAGGGGAAAAAAACCCCACTGAACCTTGAAATGCTACTATAAGCTTTCTTTTATAGCCTGAGATTCAAACTCATGCAGACAGAGGTGAGATGGCAGTGATCAGTAAAATCGAGTGCTTTATTCCAATTTGCCACATTCAAGTCCCTATTAGAAATGTTTTAATAAATTGGAATCTAAACATAGACATATACTCCAAATTTTTTCCAACAAATTCTTTTTTTAGTATGAAAAGCATCGAAATGAAATGTTCCCTACAATCATCTTTAAATCCCAATGTGATATGCTCAAGTCTATATAGAAATTACAGTAAGGCATAGTATTTGTCCAATGTTGAAACCTTGTCTGCTGCTTGTTATCATGCTGTTGATTTCATTGGGATATAATCCACATCTTTTATTTATTTAGAATTCTTCACTTAACAATTGATTTTGCAGGTACAAGTACTTCAGGAAGCTTTCACTAAAAACTTGACATTAAACCTTAGTGGCATATCACTGATATAAATATATTTGTATTAAATTTGTACTTCACCTATATAAAATGTTAGAAGCTTGGAAAATTGGAATCTGATATAAGTGACTCAAATAGCATAATGTGGTTAAAAGTAGGAATCTGAAACAAAATCGGAATCAGCAGCATCTCTTTGAATCACTGTACTGTTTGTTTTGAGCTCTGATATTTTCTAATATATTTGGTCAATAAAGGGTATCTTATACAACTTGAAAACTTTTAAAGTTACATACTCAACATTTCTAACCCACATTTGAGGTCAATGCATAATAACATGCACTGTAAACAAATTTTAAAATGTGTTTGTAACAAGTTTTAATATAACATGTTCTTTCACTTGTTACCAATCCGCAAGTTATTTCCTTGATTTAATCTTTTATCGTTATATTTATTTATTTTAAAATACAACTGGTAATTTTACTGACTGCTGCGCTGACTGAAAGCCCCAATGTGACAGCATACACTACCGACTTTGTATGATTTGAAAATGAGTCATTTTTTTTTTTAATCTGTGATGTTAATTGCTCTTAAAACTTGTCTCTCTGCATCCGTGTGGTGTGAACTGAACATTGCAAAACATGGCTGATGGGAAAATGACTGCAAAAACTCCGTCAAATATACCTGAAGAAAGAAGAAAGATGTCTGGGTTTTAAACCTGAGGAGTTTAAAGAATATAATGTAAGCCAGATAAGAGATTTAATTCAAATACACATGGTTACAACTAAAACATAGTTAATGAAAGTAAAAACATACTGTATAATAAACGAGTCTTAAAAAATAAAACAGGTAATCATCTGCAAAGGATCATTGATTCTTTGTGCATTAAATAATGTTTGATGATGACAAAGTTCACAATTAATTAATCACTGGGTTTTTTTTAAAAGAGGTTTTATATTTTCAAGACCTAAAACAAGACCTTTTTATCTATGGTTTAAATGAAACTTAGCATTCCAGTCTCAGCCATTTCTGAAGAAATATTATCTCTAATTCTGAAGCGTACATAATGGATAACCATATACCAATGTGGATGGGGGGCTGGAGAGCATCTGACACAAATTTAGGCGGGGTGCTGGAGAGCATTTGACACAATATATGGGGAGGGGGGCTGGAGAGCATCTGACACAATATAGGGGGGGGGGCTGGAGAGCATCTGACACAATATATGGGGGTGGTGCTGGAGAGCATTTGACACAATATATGGGGAGGGGGGCTGGAGAGCATCTGACACAATATATGGGGGGGCTGGAGAGCATCTGACAATATATGGGGGGGGGCTGGAGAGCATCTGACAATATATGGGTGTGGTGCTGGAGAGCATCTGACACAATATATGGGGGGGCTGGAGAGCATCTGACACAATATATGGGGGTGGTGCTGGAGAGCATCTGACACAATATATGGGGTGGGTGGGACTGGAGAGCATCTGACAAAGTGCAACATCATAGTAGCCTCACTGACTATTGGACAAATAACTTGGTAGTTTACCTTAACCCATTTTATCCTGTTTACCAATTTCAACTGCAGTGTCTGATTCCTGAGAAGCAATTCTAATACATTGTGGTAAAACAGCATCATACAACAGCAGAAATTGTGATGACCTTCATCATGTTTACCAAAAATGTTTTAACATTTTTTTTTAAAGTATATAAAACTATGTATTTCTGAAAAGGTAATAAAAATTTGCAACAGTGATATATTTTGTTTTCATTTACCAATGTACATATTCACAAATGTATTTTTTAATATGACTTGAAAGAAAACAAAATAAACACTTACCATGATTTTCAGAGAATCTTGTTTATGAATATGAATGAAATGCTCCAAATAGTATGCAAATAAAGATAATTCTATTTCTAGTATTTTGGTCCAAATTTGATGTTTCTATCACTGTTAGTTCAAAAGTTATAATTATTTTACTAAAATTGAACAACAAAATAACTGGAACAATTTGTTTACTTCACATTCTAGAATATGTACTGCAGCGTGCAGTTTCTCATCAAATTAATCTTAGAAATCATTCAGTAAGATAAAGGTAATTAATCAGTACAACTTTTGTCCAAATTTTGATGTCCACATCATCACTATGGCAGTAATCACAATATTATTTTGATGGTGAACAGTTGCCCCTTCTATCAATTTAAATCGTGGCTGCAACCGGGGTGAAAATCATCCCAGACCTATTCCTCTTGAAAGCCTTTAAAGTCATTGTCATTCTCTGAATCACTGTTGAAAAAGTGCATGAAGCCATGCATCATATCTTTCATCAACTCGATTCAATTCTAACCCATCATTTAAGTTAATATTATCATCAGAATCATCATAATTGTCAACTTCAATGTCGCTACCCTCATTATTAACATCCATGTTTACATCTGAGTTGTCATCCATTATTTTTTAAATCAATTTTCAAGCCTCCCCCCCAACGTTAACTGCGCATGTGTGCGTTAACCATTTTCTGCGTTGGTGAATAAGTACACAAATATTGGTGATGTATAACACATGTTTCTAGAGATGCTACATACATACGACCATAGTCATATTCAGGATAAAATGGGATACTATGACCTCAGGCATATTCAGGATAGAATGAAGTATTACACCCGTAGTAATATTCAGGATAAGATGGGTTACATTCTGTAGCCCAGAGAAAGCACTTGAATATAAAACTGGCAACTTTGAAATACAACTACAATGAGCCAATTAGTTGTTAATGCATCTAATTGCAATCTGAGAAAATTCTCAACATTTATTCTCTGAAATTTCCTGGAGATCTGCTGAGCAGTCAAAAACATTTCTTGCATGAAACAGAAAGAAACATTTTAAGTTGAACTGGTTCTGGAAAGTCACTTAATGTCACCTCATTTAATTAAAATGCAACCACTTTTAGAAAATATAACCAATTCTGACCTGTTATGCAGTGTCTAGGTTACTAACACAAATAATATAGTCTTGGTGCACCTGAACTTTTAAACCATTCACTGGAATTCATAGCATATGTAGAACAATGAAGGAAACCTATAAAGAACTTAATTAGTCTAGTAATAATGTAAGACTCCAGGGTTTCCTTGTTACGAGTTATTAAGAAGTTATAAACTCCACTGTTAAAATACCAAAAGTAAAACAAATAATATTATGTAGATGCCCAAAGGGCTAGCTGAATTTAACATTCTGTGAGCTCGAGGGCTAAAATCCTGGCAAGACTATTACATTTAAGAATTCTCCATTTTATACTGTTTATCATTCAGCATGCACAAGGAAATTAGTGGATTCCCAATGAAGACCTCCAAATTGGTGTATATTCTTATCAACAGCCCCAAATACATTCAAGTTTTATCCCATAATTGTTGTAATATTATGATATAATGGGAATATTTATAGATCATGCAATCAAAAGCAAGGTTCCATGGAACATTCCGTCTCATCTTTTGCAAAGGCAAAATGAAAAGTCCAATAGTATTCACTTACTTTCCCATTTGTTTGAACCAATTATAAAAAAAAGTATCAATGATGTAAGAAAAATGCACAAAACTTAATCATTTCATTCACAAATTCATAATTTCCAAATACTGTCATGCCATTTGCATTTTAAACCAATGTATGTTGTTTGGGTGAACAATAAGCCTGTTTACAGTCCTTTTACAGTTCCACTCTAAGTAATACATAGAAGGTAGAGTGTGTTGTCAGCATTCAATATTTTCGTTACCCAGCTTTAACATCTCTATTTAAAACAAAAATTAAAAACATTGAAAAAAAGGAAAAAGGGCAAGTTGTGTAACCAGGGTTCCTGCAGACTTAACAAAAACAAATTCCATGACTTTTCCAGGGTCTTTTCATAAAACTCGAGGACCACGCTATCTTGCATTGTCAAGTAAATGAACATAAAGAAAGACATCTTTCAATCTAAAATAGCAAATAAGTTAACAACAAATATTTTTAATATGTACATTTTAAATTTACCTGGGCTAGTACACTTTGACTTTATGTAGTAATTCATGTCATAATCCAATGTTCATTGTAATTTGTATTCAAAAGAAAAAATCCTATGTAGTCTTTGTATGTGTTCCTTTTTACAATATTAACAAAACATTACTTTCCAGTTGCTTTTTTTTATTTAGTGAACTACACTGGAAATCATGTGATACATCCATTAAGGGAACTTACTCTTGTTATATGAATTGAAACCATTTATTGATTGTAATTTTATTATTTTATTTAATCTGTTTTTGGTGCTCTATAAAATTTGAAGTAATCAATTTCTTTAACTCCATTGTCACAAATTCCATGACTTTTCCAAAACTTTGCAAGGTTTTGACAAATTCCATAACTTTTCAAAACCCTTGAAATTAATTTTTTAAATTCAAAAACTTTTCCAGGATTCCATGACCTGCAGGAACCCTGTGTAACTTTTGAGAGCTTGGTTTCAAATAGATGTAACTCTCAAATTTACAGAAATTTATTATTATTCAGCACTTATTGCAGACAATGAAGAAAATCACTAACTGTTGTCTGGAAAAGTAGACTTGCCCATGCAAATATCTTAGTAAAAATACCTGTTTGGTCTGAAAAATGCTAATGTTAGGGAGGTAGAAAAAAAATGGGGAAATGAAGATTATATAGTTACAATCTGTAGGTATATAATCACATTATACCAGTTTCATGTGAATACAGTACTGATGTAGATGCTGCACAACTTTAGAAAATTTAAAACAAAATAACTGTTGTTGACACTGTCATCATCTGCAAAGTTAAACATATGTCCCACCACTCATTAGCTAAGACAAAAAACATTTTTGTCCAGCAGTTGGTTTAACAGAGACACTTTAAATTGGCACAATTTAAATTGAAGTTTAAAAAGACTGAACACTGCTGAGCATGTACTAACTTGCAAATCTATCTGGTTAGTGGGATCTGCCAATGCATCTGGATCATCCTCCTCTTCTTCGGCATTAGCACTGAATCCTGCCATGACAAAAGCTTTGAAATGTAATACCATCAATTGCAAACTGCGTATATGTCCTTAATGGAATCTTAAATATATCGCTGTAAATATTAAATATGAAATACAACTATTGTAAATCAGGCCTCATTTTTCCGTTTTGATCTGACTTTTGAAACAACTACAACATTAAAAATGTTAAGATTTTTATGTTTTCTAAGCAAAGAAACCCATGCAAATCATCTCGGTGTCTTTTCAACACAATTAAACTCTTTTCAGTGATAATATCTGTAACTAAAATGCAAGACAGTGAATCTGATGCCATATCACTCCTACTAGATCTAACTTCAATACAGCATTATTATTGATTCAGCAGTTTGGGATGAAAGGATGATATGAAATACTGTTTACCTTGATATGCTCCATCAAACTGGTCGAGGAGACTTGACAGTGTCTGACCCTCAAAATGAACCTCTTCATCTCCATCATCGTTGTCTTCCCAACATTCCTCCTGTCATCATGAAACAAAGTTTTTATATTAGACAATCTCTAACTTCCTGCATTACATACTACCTTGCACTGTGTATTTTTGACCCATTTTATAAAAAACAATTTTCAACCAGAGTCCAAATAGTGGCTATGACACTTATTTACACAACATTTAATAATTTTGCTATGCAGGCTTATGCATCTTGTAAGAGCAAAACTCGGGTAAACTACCTCACAAAAATTTGTCTCATATTGATTTTATTTACTTTACTTTATCAGACCTGTTTATCCTTTCCCAGAAATGCTACTAGGATTTAATTTAAAGGTGGGATATCACCCCCGTTACCAAAATGGGGGAGGGGAGGATGAGGAAATGACCATAGTTAATATTTATGTAACACTCTAATATCCGTCTTTCTTCCTGCTAGACTGTTAGGGCTCTGCTGAAATCAAAATCTTTCAAAAGATGTCACCTCTAGTTGTATACGCATTAAACTAGTGATTGTTTCTTAGCTTAATCTGTTCTATATTTGTCTGAATACTGTTCTGTGTTGAGACCCGCCCCACTTCCTTTACGGTTTGATGTCTTAAGAGGCAGATACATTGATAGCTTCATCTGCATGTTCTTTATAGTTGTACAATTTTCCACATTATAGTCTCTTGGCTTAAAAAAAAAGATTTTTTTAATATGATCTCAATCGAAGTTTCACTTCTTGAATCCGTGCTTTGCTGAGTGCTGTTATTTACCTTATCTGTTCCATAATGCTGTATTAGTGTTTTAAGTCAATGGCATAGTCTGCTTGGTCAGAAAAAAGTATTTTGATCAAATAAATAAACATACTTAATTTATAATTTCTTGTTTTATATTAATTCAATTTATCTTAAAGTGGCATATTCGAGTCATACATTTCAACCTCTGGCGAGGCAAAAGAGTAATCCAAGTGGAAAAAAGGAGTAATCTGAGTAGAAAAAGCATAATCCACATATAACATAATAACATTCAATGAGCATATGTACAAAACACGTGTATATTTTGGTGTCAGGAAGCGTCCATTTGAACAAAGGAGCAAAGTTGTATTCTACCACTATTTGTAGCCGGTGTTATCTTAAGAGCTCGGTAAATAACACCCTGCATTTATAAAATTTGTTTCCACAATTTAGTTTTGCTGTAAAAAAGAAGTTATCTTAGTATTGGAGATAGTAAAATGATCTAATTCAAAGGTGTCTGTTTTACACTATGACCAATATTAAAATCCTTCCACACAGCCTGCAATGGGCATGAAGCTATACTAGAATGTCACTGTATTGTATTATTTGTGTATTCATCTTGGAGTCGTTTTTTTCCGGGGTTTTTTTCCTCCTTTATAATCCATCTGTGAATCATTTGTTTAACTTTTTGCTGCAACATACGCATCAACTAGAATAAATAGGAAAATTTTACTGCCAAAATCCTACAGAATGGTTCTGTACCTTAATTTTTAACAAATAATATGTGTGAGCAAAGATTAAAAATTAGAAAACCAGTCTGTTCTGTCCTAAGCAAGACAGCTATGCTATAAATAGAAACAGGTCTTCTTGGAAATAGGGCAGCTGCTATAAATAGAACATAATACATAGGAAGGTTACCGCTAGTCTACAGACAAGTGTACTTTTATGTCATAGTTACACAGAGCTGTCTTTTCTACAATATGTTTTGTGCGATTAGTGAGATGTTAATAAAAATGAGAAAACAAATTATTAATTTTTTGGGGAGGGGGATATACCGAAAAAGCGTAATCTAAATACATTTACACATAAGGCGTAATTTAGTGAAGAAAGCGTAATGATCATGCCAAATGCGTAATGGTTGGCAAGTATGTAGAGTTCTGAAGCACAAGATCCTGTAGTGCAGAATTGTTTGAGAAAAGAAATGAAAAATGTATTCTATATTTAAATTGCCTGTCATTTTAATTAGGCTTGGTATTTTCCATTTCTACAAGTCAGAATATAACTAAATAGTGGCTGACCATCACGGTATTTGGTTTTATCCATTCAGCATAGTAGACCCATATTCACCATCAATTTGAGTTCAAAATCACTCTCTGGTATATCCTGCAACACTTTTCAAGCTTCAATAATCTGATATACACAAACTTCAAAATTACTGTCATTACCACTATCATTAGCTAGTAATTGTCAAAAGAAACCTTCATCGGAAGAAGAACCATGTTGGGCTTTCTATATGACCTGTAATTCGGATATGCATTTTTAAAACTACAGGTTGAAATTACAACAAAATCACTGTTCCAGGGACCAATTTACAGATCAAATTAAGTTTCAAAATCTTTCATCTCACTCAAAGTACGCAGATATGTAAACAGTTGAATACCTGAAGAGACATGCATTGTAACAAGCACTACAAGACCTCTACTGGCAGCATGACTTGTATCCAGGCAAGCCCTTCACAGGTTAACAGTAATAAAACGTGTGAACTGCATGAGTACTTTTGTATATCCTCAACTTTTTATATCCACACCCTGGAAGCATATCTGCTACAAGAAAGGACAACTACTCTAACAAAGCTTGTGGGAGCCAAGTGATTCACTGATATGTGCAGATTTCATGTGATGATACTGATCAAGTTTTATGGCCATCCATCAAACACTGCAAGGCTATTTGTTCTATGAGCTTGTGTCACACACAACTAAAAGACAAAATGGGCAGAGGCTTTGAGTGGCCGAGTGGTCTAAAGCGCTCTCTGTTGCGGATCACTGCCATCTCACCTCTGTCTGTGTGGGTTTGAGTCTAAGATTCGGCGAATGTGGATATATGAGAAAACTTGCCAGTAGCTTCTTGTGGGTCGGTGGTTCTTTCCATGGGTTTCCCGGTTCCTTCCTCCACCATTAATACTGGCCGCCATGTATAGCCTATGGTGTGCTGAAAAATGGCGTTAAGCCCCACAACAACAGAATGGGCAATAACTCTAACTCTCAAAGGGATTGACACTGCCATCCACAAAGAACTTCCCAAAATTTAAAATAAAACCATTTCTTCTTTTTAATTGCTGTGTGCTGAAATGATCTCTGACATTTTTCAGTGATAATACTTTCAAGCAAGTTATTGTGGCAGCACCATTTTCATTCGGGGCATATTAGACACAATTATTAGACTTTTGGTGAAAATCCTGTGCCAGTATGACCTTCCACCTCAGTAGGATTAGTAAGAAAATTTTCAATCTGTTCATTCAGGCTGCCATAATGGACGTCAGTGGGACACCATTTTCATTTAGACCCAACATGATATTATAAGAAGTCTTTTGGTGAAAACAATATGCCCCATATCACCATAGTCTTCGGGAGTAACAATAACAAGATTTTTAAGATGGCTACCACGAGGGCCATATCGGAGTGCCTTTGAGCAAACAATCCAGATAATAGCACTGAGATAACTGACCTTCTACTGTATGGCAAAACTTCTGTACAAACCTCATCCTCCAGATCATCTCCTGCTGAGACATGAGTGGACAGATTACTTTCCATCTGATTTGACAGTTCATTGATCAGAAGCTTGTATATCTTGACAACCACTGGTAGTGTGGTCCACTGGTCTGGACCTAAAACAAACAAACAAAAAAAAAGGATCGGAAAGGTTTAATTTTTGTATAGTGTTCATGAGACCAACCTAAAAATAAACATAGCACCATAAACATAAACACACACATACATACAATTTTGTATAGTGTTCAAGAGACCAACCTAAAAATAAACATAGTACCATAAACATAAATACACACATACATACATTTTTATATAGTGTTCAAGAGACCAACCTAAAAATAAACATAGTACCATAAACAGTACATTACATATAACTATTTTTATTCCTTCAGTTTCAGTAACCTTCACCACTTAACTTTTGACCCTCATATTGATTGGTGCATTTCTTGTTGCAAGTTCACTCCTAATTTGTGCCATAAAACATGCTTTTTGTGAAAATCAGTTTCCTTCTAAAATCACTCTGACCTATAATCCCTTTTCCATAACAGATATCTTTCTTATCGCAAAAGCAAGCTGTCTACAAAGTTTAACAGAGTTCCTGCAGACTTAACAAAAACAAATTCAATGACTTTTCCAAAACTTTTCCGGGCCATTTCATAAAACTCAAGGACTGCACTATCTTGCATCATCAAGTAAATGAACATAAAGAATGACATCTTTCAATCTAAAATAATAAATAAGTTAAAAACAAATATTTTTAATAGGTACATTTTAAATTTACCTGGGCTAGCACACTTTGACTTTATGTAGTAATTTGTGTCATAATCCAATGTTTAATGCAATTTGTATTCAAAAGAAAAAAAGAAACAATTCTATGTAGTATTTTTATGTGTTCCTATTTATAATATTAACAAAACACATTATTCTCCAGTTGCTTTCTTTTATTTAGTGAACTACACTGGAAATCATGTGATACTTCCATTAGGGGAACTTACTCTTGTTATATGAATCGAAATCATTTATTGATTGTAATTTTATCATTTTATTTAATCAGTTCTCTGTGCTCTATGAAGTCTGAAGTAATCAATTTCTTTAACTCCATTGTCACAAATTCCATGACTTTTCCAAAACTTTGCAAGGTTTAGAAAAATTCCATAACTTTTCAAGGCCCTTGAAATTTATTTTTTAAATTCCAAAATTTTTCCAGGATTCCATGACCCGCAGGAACCCTGGTTTAATAATGACATATGGTACAGAACTCAAATAGTATAGTGAAAACTTGTTTTTCCTTCCTTCAGTCTGTTATCTTGATTTTTGATGCCAAAATGACAGATGTCTTTCTTCTCTCATATGTAAAGAACTCCAGACATCAAATAGAAACCATTTTCCTTTGAGAATTATTATGATCATGATCTTTGACCTTTTTAACACCTAATCAATGGGTGTCTTTCTTATCTTGAATGCAAGCCAATTACAAAGTTTGTATACTTTGTATACTAGCTGAGTTATTGTGTGGAAACTGCTGCCGTTTTAGGCTTATTGCTATTTTTCAGTGCATTATAAGTTATGTACGTCGACCTGACAAAGCCAACAACCCATGGGAAGTTACTTGCAAGCTTTCTCACTTATCCACATAGATCGAGCCATAGACCCATGTGGACAGAGGTGAGATGGAAGTGATCGGTAAATGAGAGCTATTTAAACCTCTAAGCTACCAGAGTCTCATTCTGTGTGTTTTCTTTCTTTCAGCCACTATATCCCATGATCTTTTGAGCCTGAAATCTTTAGGTTTCTTCCATGCCCAAAATTCAGTGTACAAAACAAAGCATTTTGTAAATTAGTTCACATATTAAAACTGGTATAAAAGCTTTTCTTAGCAGACATGCCTACCCCAGAAAACATTTTTGAGGGATGCCACCACCAAAAATGACAGAGCATGAAAATAAGGAACATAAGATTATTTGAGTGAATAAACCTAATTAATTCTCTCAAAACACCATTAAATACTAATAATGCATATTTATAATAAATACTTTTGTATAAAACCCAGTACCCACCTATTTACAATATATACAAGTATACAAAATTTAAATCCAGGAAAAACCTTTAAGTTTTCTTAATCATTGCTTATATCTGTAGAAACAGTAAATGGGCAATACCACATTCTTTCAGCTAATTTTAATGTAGTATTGGCCGCTATTTCTTTAACAACAACAGTTCCTTTTGATCCACCACACTGAAATTGTTTAGCAATGTTATAGTCACTAAACATAATTTTACAAGCCTTTAACCCTTTCATCACTAAGTGATTTGTAGGCATAGAGTCCTCAACACTAAGTAACTTTGGAGTTGTAAAGCAAAATGACTTGTGGACTTTGAAACAACATAACTTTGCCAATGTTAAAGATATCTGGCTGGATTAGGTGTCAAAATCAAGGTTAAAAATCAAATTTTATGACTAATTCAATAAAATGTGCATATCTATTACAACTGTTACAATGCAGGTACAAACAGGTAACAACAGGTAAAATACAATTATTTTATTACCTCTTAGAAAACTTAGAAAGTTCTCAAAACTTGTTCAATTGACCCTAGATGTACTAGTGAATAATCATAGTAGCAACACAAGTCTTTCTTTCATGGTGTCCATAATATATAAAATTCTATAAAATTAACCAAAATGATCTCCAAGGTGAGATCTGTCCACACACCTAAGTGACCTATATCGCCTCTGCCATGTTTGATCGTCGCATTGAAGTTCGTTGAACGGACAATTTTTCCAAAAACTTCATCTGAATAGAATATCTGAAAATAATCCGAAGCTTCCTGGAGCCATATAACTCTCGGGTGTGCCCAACTCTGTCAGAAAACTGAAACAAATCTCTTTGGTTTTTGGGCTTCGTCCAAAAAAAACCCACGTGGAGCGTACAATTCCTCTGGTTCAAAACCTTCAAAGTCATCTCCATCGTCATCACTGTCACCCACAAGTGCATTCCATTGTCTCTCCATACGTCTTCCCTCATTGTCAAACAAATTTATCAGGTCAAAATTATTTAAATCCTCCGAAAACTCTCCTCTAAAAAAAATCCTTCAAACGCCGCCATTTTGGATACAAATTTCAGCATTCGGAAAACACATTAAAAGTTCCTACTTTGTTCGTTATTTCTAGTTGTATACAAGCTAAACTCACGAGATAATCCAAATATAACATCTACATTACCAGATGGAAGTTATTTGAGGTATTCCGAAAGATATTTAGTCGGGTACTATAACGTTAACAAAGAACACTGCCCCAGACCGAAAACTCGATCCACAGTGTTGATGGATTACTTCCCCTGGACCGCATATGCGGTTTGCCGTGATGAAAGGGTTAAGAATGTATCAAATGCGCTCATTAGCAGATTGAGTTTAGTAATATTATCTACTAGCATAATTTCAGCTCTAATTACATCAGACTTAGAGGCATAGACGATGATGTCGCACTAGATCCAGCCTATAATTAAAAAAATCCAACAATTTTCTTAAAGATTTTAACTTTTATTTCAAGGTCGGAATGTCATTTCCCTGAAACGTTTCTGAGTATATTGAACATTTCTCCTGACTTTATTAAAAATTCACAATTACAGAGGTTGCAGAAAGTGTTTGTGTCTGCATTCTTTCCTGGCTTGAAGAATTTATACCCATCAGCGTATTCTTTATACAAAAACATTAACATTCTTTTGATTTAAGTTTGAATCACTTTTTTCGATATCCAATTGCTTTTTAGAAGCCATGATATTTTTGTCCAGAATCAAGAAACAATTCATTGTAATCAGAGTATAAAAGAATCTGTGACTGTAGACTTTTGTATAACAACTGCCTCAAATCACGTGTTTGCAATGGCTATTTTAAACCATCATGTGTGCGCAATTTTGATAATTTCCTGTTCCGGTTGGTGATAGCATATTTTATGACATGCAGATTTTTTATCCCCACTTTTGCGGATTTTCAACACTAAATGCATATTTGCAGGACTAATACGTAAAATGTGGGATGGTAGACATGTCCATCTTAGTAAGAAATTTCAAATATACCTCTCCATTGAAAACTTGCAAGCAATGGTATTCATAAACACTGTGACATTGGCAACAGTGCAGGATAGAGAGGTAATTTTGGGTAACAGGTAGGTGGAGCATTTGCAATATTTCTTAATACGTGAGAATTATAATCTCAGAGGTCTGACACAAAAATTCAGCTGATGAGATCATACATTTATAAATATTAGATATTAAAAAGTCTATTAAAATTAACAAATTTATGACTGACTTTTAATATAGATAAATCTAAATTGCAGTATTAAAAAATTCATGTGTCAAAAATTTGGAACTGCTTTTTTGGTGTTTTGGATAAGAACACATTAATGAGTTGAAAATTTATACATAGAATTACACTTTTAAACTGACAGAGCCAAACTCACTAGTTAATTTTTAAGACAGCCATTATAAATGTCAACGTACACTTCTTCAATGACAACTTATGACAACATCAGTGTTCAACTCTATATCATTTTGTACAGTTGGCAAAGACAGTTGTGTGGTCCCAGAATGCAACATTCATATTTAAAATCTCTTTTTTTTTCTTCTTTCAATACAAATATTAACCAGAAAGGAAGAGAGAAGATAAAAACTGGCGAGTATATAAGAGCATTATTTATTTTAATGTATCACAGCATATTTTAATGAATAACCTAAAGAAATTGGAAAAATTAAAAAAACCAAAGAAGCTGTCAATGAATTTAATAATTTATCCTGATCATACACAGATTGTAATGTGATGTTAGCACCTTTATGTACCATTGGCTGAGAAAATTTATCTAAGTAACTTGTTATCTTCCCAATGAGCAATCAAGAGATGTCAAAATAAATCTAACTTTGCTGCTGAGTAAGCACTTATTTAGGAATTTTCATAGAATCACTTGCAGGCACTGGTGTGAATGTTAACTGACTCTTTACATGTCTGACTAGGAGAGTTGATATTACATTTATTATCATTACATTTAAAAACTAAACTTTTAAAATATAAATCTGAAGCACAAACTGCATGAGAAAATTTCTTTAATTGGTATTTCATGCAAGGCAATATTTAATAATAACTGATGATTCTTCACATCATAAATAACATTCTTACAAGTTTTACCACTTGTAATATGTCTGTTATTTTAAATGAAAACAAAGTATTTAAAAACAATTATTTATGAGTTTTATACTGTATACATAATTATTACTAAAATCTGTCTATTCCCCCTCTGGAATGGCCACCCCTCTAATAAGGCCACTTTTCTGCTGTTAATGGAGTGACCTTATAAAAAGAGAATAAATGTAGCTGAATGCAACTGAAAAATATGTAAATTAAGCAAAACATGTGACTTTATGTAAAGTCCCTTACATTGAGCGGTTTTGGATCTGGTCGTAATGCCATTTGTTTGTGGAATAATCTGATCTCCCTTGACAGTTATTTCCTGCAGCCGTATGTCATTGTGGCTCACAGCATACAAAAGAAGCTTGCACAGTGCAACAGCTCTGGAAAAATAGAACAACTGTTTTATTTTTGCTTATAATTGTCATCAGAAAAACTTAAGTTGTTAAACTGAAAATAAAATTGAAAAAATTAATAAAAAAAAACTTCAAGTCATGATCTGTCTTACCATCAAAACATAGCTGACAGTTTCTGAGGCAAGACATGCATAGCAAATTTGTTTGAATATTTTTTTAAATACATTTTTTGTCTGTACTAAAAATTTTTGAAGTTGGGATGTGTTCATGTTGTGGCTTTCATCAGTACTGTATATACTAATGTCCTTACTGAGCACAAAATAGGCTATACATGATGTCCAGTATATCTGGAGGATGAAGAAGCTGGGAAAACCCTGGTAAAAACCACTGACACACAGGAAGCTACTGGCAAGCTTTTGCATGTGCCTACACTGACAGAGACTGAAACTCTAACTTATGCAGAAGGACACGAGATGGCAGTGATTAATCAAGGTGAGCACTTTAGACTATCTGGCCACCTGGTCTGCCACACACACTAGCTCTGTTATTGCATAATGCAGACCTGCAAACCCTAGCAAGACCATCTCAGTAATGCAGTTAATTTTTTTCTGTAAGTTTGACTTTTTTCAGTAATGTGTAACAAAATATCTGTTGCTATCCCGTATAGTGATGGCGTTAAAGGTAACATAAAGAGTACACTGTAAACATTTATCTCATGTGCAAATAATGTGACTTTGTCAGTGCTCACTTATAAGACACACCCAACTGCAAACTACACAGACTGTGATCTTCCGCCACATAATGTGCATGCAGATATGGGTCTATGCGGTTTGCTTGAAGCAATCAACACAGACCCAGATCTGCTGATGCATTATGCAACAGCAGATCAGGGTATATGCTGTTTGAAGCTGGACTCAACTTATAAGCTAATAAATATAGTAATCTCAATCTTTACTTTTGACTATAAAATTGACTCTGAATAATTATTCAATCAGATTACACATACACAGTAAATATATTTATTTTTTTATGATTAATAATGCTCTTGGTCTCTGTCAGAAAGAAAGCATCTTACGTGACTTTCCGCTCATAGGCACCAAAAAACAAGTGTTGCCTTGAACACCATTCATCCAGAACAAATTCTAATGCAGGTTTTCCTGTTGGATCTGGAACACTGGTCAGGAAATCTAGTACTGCTTCTATCTGATCATGCATCAGGTGTGCAAACACCATCACCAGACTCTACAATGGTATAACAATTTTTTTTTAAAAAAAGTTCCATACAGGTTTTAATTTCCCTGAATGTCACAGACTACATTTTAAATCTTCTATTATAAGGATCAAAGGTTTATCTAAGAAAAAAATACAATTTCTGTGACATTCTGTTGGATATACCTTTTGTTCACAACTTGACATATTAAACCAATAAATTGATCCTACAAGTAATCCAAAAGAGTGTCAAGGTGAGGATTAGGTATTATAAAGTTGAAGAAATGTATAAAGATACTGTTTACAATTATCTTAATATACAGGTATTTCTGAGATATACAGAAAAGACATTAAGATCTAAGATGGATTAATATGGGGGAAGTCCAAGTAATTTTCGTCCATTTCAATAATATTGTAAATTCAAACAAAGCCAACATAAATGACATCATGAATAATATCCAATTTTCACGAGGAAAAAAAGCTAGGATTGAAAAGGCAGATAATCACCATATAATCGGGTTAAATATGATGCACAAGTATGGCATTTAATATAATAATCATATAGTTTTGGGAATCACCAGCTCAAATAAAAGCCACTGCAGAGTTTGTACCCAAATGTAAATGAAAACAGGAAGTACTGTAATAAATCAGATTGCAATTTCAGCACTGCTTTAATTCCTACAATTATTTCACTATTTGTTGCATGCTGGAATATATACAAAAATGATGTAAAATCTACATGAAACGAGTGAATAAAAATTACATTTTCTTGAGTGTGAAATTACTCTGGTTTTTCATTTTAAAAATTAAATATTTCCATTAAGCAAATTTTCTTTTTATTTTATTCTCAAATGCAATGGCTATCAATATATAACACTGAAATTGCAGAATTTTTACTGGATCCCACACAAAGTGAGCATTTAACCTTTACGTTCTGCATTGTTTTATGAATAATTTGCACAGAAAACATAAAAAGTAACCTAATTCTCTTCCCCAATAGAACATACACATAAAAAAATTTGCACCATGGATTTCAACTGTTCATTTTGAACGAGAGGCAACCATAATTACCACTCTACTATGTTAGTAATCATCAAAGAATAAATTCAGATATCTTGGTCATAATATTATTAATGTCCACTGAAAGTCACTGAGAGAATTTAATATTAGCTCCCTCCAAAAATCCCATAATTCATAAATATATAAAATCTTCCAAAGTTCCTGAAGAACATCTACCTGCATGACACTGAGGGTTTCTGTTTGATGCATCTTGCTCAGAACAGCTCTTAGAATTAGGTCCATATTTTCACCGAGGTGGGGGCCCACTTTGCTCAACACAACTGCTACAAGTCTGCCCACAAACGAGGCAGTAAACTCAGATATTTTTGGATCTAGCAGCTTTGAAATTACTTGCATAATATAGCCAAGTCCATTGTTACCTGCAACAGGACAAGTGTATCAATTTTCAGCTGTTAGACACTTTAATACTTTATTCTTCCCTGTGTAAAAGGTGCCCAGCTAGATCTGCCACTAAACAAGTGTTTATGGAATATGTCACACACACCCCCTCACCATTTAAGTATAAATACAACTTTCACAATATGGGGAGATGTCTCTAAAATCACTATTCAGAAGTCAAATCTTGTATTGGAAACACATTCTTCTCATGATACAAATGCATACCAGGTTTTATACAAATATTTTGAATGAATCTGGATACATTAACCAGACAAGAGTCTAATAGATGGGCTGACACAATTTATAGTAAAAGTGGGAGACTGATTCCAAAATGCTGACCAGATGGATTCTATTTTTTCCACAACACATTATCTAATCCAAGTCATGAAGATATCTCAATGGGCTAAAAAATATTAGGTACAGACAAGCTGACCCCATAATTACAGGGATGTTTGTTTAATGTCTACACACATTTTATTCTGGTAACACTTCTGGGATATGCAAAACACAAAAGACACCCAAGTAGCAACATATTTAGGTCTACTTAATTACATTCTGTGTAATACTAGATGTCATTGTCTGACACTTGATGCCATTCTGCCTCATACTTGATGTCATTCTGTCTGATATTATGCATCACTGTCTGATACTAGATGTCATTCTGTCACATACTAGATGTCATTCTGTCTGATACTTGATGTCATTCTGTCACATACTAGATGTCATTCTGTCTGATATTATGCATCACTGTCTGATACTAGATGTCATTCTGTCACATACTAGATGTCATTCTGTCTGATACTTGATATCATTCTGTCACATACTAGATGTCATTCTGTCTGATATTAGACGTCAGTCTGATACCTGACATTAGTCTGATACTAGACGTCATTCTGTCTGATACAAAGTGTCATTCAGTCTGATAGCAGACGTCATTCTGTCCGAGATTTGATGTTATTCTGTTTGATATTTGATGTCAGTCTGATACTAGACTTCATTCTTTCTGATACTAGAAGTCACATGGTCTGATAGATGTCATTCTGCTTGATACTAGACATCAATCTGATACAAAATACTAGAGACATCAATCTGATAGTAGATATTCTGTTTGATAATAGACACCAGTCTATCTGATACTAGCTGTCATTCTGTCTGATCCAAATTCTGAACAGAGCATCACGATATGCAGTGGTAGAGAATATTTCTGGAAACACTAACATAACTCTACAGTCATTATAAACTGACATTCATGGATAACTGAAAATCTTTATCACCCTTCTTTCCTAAACAAAACATCAATAACAATGTTTCCTGAAAACAATATTTACTGCTCTTCTCACTGCAAGCATAACAGACTAGTACCATCTGACCACATGTTTGTTGGTATTTATAACATAGATATCCTGACAATTTTATCACAAAATCAAAATAAATTCTTTGACAAAATAATAAAAATTTTTTTATCCAGTCACTAATTTAAAATAAGGCTAAAAAAAAAAAATTAAAAATTTGTTTCCTATTTCACTGGTTTTAAAATTAGTGTAGGAAGGGTTGCTTTTATTAAACATTTTATGTACTATAATGATCAGTATAAAAAAAAAAAAATGTAATAAGCACTAAAAGTACTATAGCTAAACTGGCTCAATTACATGCACAAATCAATTTGGTGATTTTTTTTCCCACTGGGGTGGGGGTGGCAAAAAAAAAACCATTTCTTTTTGAACCTAATATGGGTCTTTGAAATCATTATGTATGCTCTGTATTTAATTGCATCCGGAACTAGATGAATATACTGATTAAAAGTCAGAATGGCAAAATATTGTTGCAGACCTGCCAACCCTAACAAGACCTCAGTAAGGCAGTAATTTTTTCCCCCCACAACAAAATATGTACTGTTATTGTCAAGCTAGAAAAGGTGCATTTAAAAGTCCAGAAGAGTAATTCAAGACTAAGATACAGATGGTAAACACTAAAAAGTTTTTAAAGTTTATTTTAACCTTAATTACCATGAACTATAGTTTGAAACCCTACAGGGTAGAATGGTTTCTTGATATCTCTCAACTGGATGTAGTCCTTAACGCATCAGACAAATGACATCAACACATGTCCACCAGCTGCAACTTCCTGCTCTTTTCTCCTAAAAATCTGAATATTCCATTTTATTCTTCAGTACTTTCAACATATTTTATGAGCTTTATTAACCCTTTCATCCTGACTGCTTACTTGATGGACACAGTTTTTAAAAAAGCAACAGATTGATCATGCAGATGTTTTGTATCACAAGATATGTGCAGCTTAAATACTCTGAGGTATATAGGTAAAGTTCGTCTGGTTCCCTGACCAATTCCAGTGAATCTAGTATAAAACCTGGATCTGAATCAAACACGGAAACATAGACACATCAGTATCTGGATTTTACTGCAAACAATTGTATTTCTGTAATTTGTGTTTAATCCTAAGTCCATATTTTAAGGGCAATTTTAATGGCAAAATCATAAAGGTTGGATGGTCTGCTGTTGTAATGACCCTTAACCCATGTCATGACCCCATCAAAAAATTCAATTAAAACTATGTTTGATTATTATTAGGGCTGTTCCATTTAAACAGACATGGTATCCAAGGAAAGGCAGTTTTTAAAAAATATATGCCAGAGTAATTGAAAGCACATAGTTCATATTAAAATGATATAAAAATTCTAAATTTGAATCTATGGGTGAGACCCCCACATTAAAATTGTCTTCCTTGGGTCCTATGTATGTTTTACTGGAACATTCCTTATAAAGCCTCATACAAAATTTAGTTTCAAACCCACACAGCAGAAACCAAATTCACAACAGTGATGGACATGAGTAATGCTAAATGACACCACCAAAGAAAAATATGCTAGGAATTATAATCATATTCAATTTTAATCACATATATCCAAAAAGAATTGAATATCAATTCTTGTGTTTTGTAAAATACCAGAGAACTGGGAAGAAATCTCCTGGTAGTGTTGAGAAGAGGTGTTCACCATTCTCAAATATGAATACAACTGTTTTTGCACTTTTGGCAAATGCCTGGCGCAAACTTGACAACATATATATATGTCACAATTTCTTCAGCCCTGTCAGTAATGTATCCAAACACAGGAATATTCCATTGTTAAACTAAACTGCCTTTCATCATTTTTGCAGATGACATTTCTGTATGCAAAAGTGCAAAAGAACAGTGATGGCCATTAACATAAATGTCAGCTAATTAAAATTGTACATTAAAAAAAAATGAACACTTGTTCCATATATTTATGTCTAAATTGTTAGGAATATGTTTCATCATTAAACTTAACATTTTAAAGGCCTTCCTCCCACTAAAATATTTACAGCATCATTTTTAGCACATGACATTATATATCAAAATTTAAAAGTACCAGTATTTGTGAAAGGCAACTACACTACTCCCTCGATAACTCGCGCCCGGATAACTCGCGAACTCGCTTATAACGCGGTGTCCAGCATGGCTCCTGATTTTTTTCTAAGGAAAATATATTTTAAAATGTGTTAAACATGAAAAAAGTCGTGATAAGAAATTGTAAATTGGCAAATTTAACCTTGATACATAGTTCGTTTTTATCATTGAAAATGGTGATTACCGTATATTCCAGGGGTATGAGTCGCTACTTTTTTCGTTTTTTTTTCTCTTAAAAATGATGTGTGCGACTTATATGCAGGAGCGACTTATACGATAAATAAATTTTTTTTTAACAACTGTGACTGATGCGCAGTGATGCTGTGCTTTAGCGAAATGCATCTGCCGGTATATGGGCAAGCCAACTGCTGGAAACTTACATATGGTACACGTAAGTATTAGACTATAAGATTATCAAATTAAATAGTCAAATATTATTTAGTTATATATGTGTTAAAATTTGTTGTTATTAATAAATAAAAAAATTATTGAAATAACGATTGCCATTGTATTTCCTTTATTTTTCGGCATGTACATTTTAGAATCTTTCTGTCTCTAAATTCAGTCGTAAATTTCAGCACATTTTCCCACCCAAGCGGCTAGTCAAAGTCCTTTGAACTTGCCGCCCAGCTATTGGGTCATTTTCTTTTGATTTACTCAACTACCGAATGCAGAACTGGGATTATTTTGTTATTTTAAACGACGAATTATGTCACTGTAAAGCGTTTCCGAGACATCTGTTAGCGTTTCATAATTTACTTTAATAGCAGTTTATAAAAACACAATCATTTTTTCGGTTGGTTTCGCAATGGCTTGTTATAAAAAAAACAAAACAAAAAAAAAAACAGCAGGAATATTTCCTCGGATGATTGCTCTAGTTTTAAACTCTGGATTAAGGCAAGAGTGGCTTCATGGAGAGAACTTCAAAGTACAGGTAATTAATAAAAAAAAAAATAACTGGAAGGCTGGTGAACAGTTTCAATTGTTAGGTGAATTCGCAATGTCTTCGTTAAGGTATTAAAATCACTGTAGCGTATAAATTGCCTTTGAAGTTCGCTTGGGTTGTGGAAATGACCCATATATAAATACGTACCGTTCATACAATAGAGCATTAATAAAATATAGTTTCACAATAACATTGTATGATTTAAAATTGTTATATTAGCATAAGTCAATAAGTTTTGTTTTAAATTAAATTCATGCCATTTATCATGGCACCAACAACTAGAAAAAATACGATGCAGAATTTAAGTTAAACGTCGTAGCATTTGCGAAAGAAAACGGAAATCGTGCAGCAGAAAGAAAATTCAACGTAAGCAAAAAGATTGTGCGTGACTGGCATAAAAAAGAAGACGAGTTAATGTTAACAACAACAAAAAAAAAAAACCAAAAACAAAAAAAAACCCAAGAAGGGACATCGTAGTGGCAAAGCATGTTGGCCAGTTCTCGAGGAGAATCTACGAAAATGGATTGTGGAACAGCGTGCTGCAGGTCATGGACTTTCAACAATTCAAATATGACTCAAGGCAAAGTCAAAGTCTATTGTAATACTGACTTTTATATAACTCTTAAACAATTGTATATTTCTTGCACGAAGTTGGAAATTACCAAGTCGCATGCAATGGCCGGCGGTATCAAAGACGTGATTATGGTAAGTGCGGAGGAGCAACTTATACGCAGGAGCGACTTATAGGGCGGAAAATACGATATTGCCTGTAAAGATAGAATCCATATTATGAAATTTGCTTTCAAAATGTGAAGTGATATTTCTCAAACGTGTCACAAACCGCAAGTGTTATCGTGTTCTAATTTATGTCGTTTTAAATTTTTAGACCCATTAATCTCATGTTGGTAATGGTTAAACCTTGTGAATTTTTTTTCTTCCATTTTACTTCTACCGCAATAAAAATCTACACATCATTCGATCGACATTGTTTTTTTGAAGTGTGTCGATCTTTTATATTTGAAAAAAACGTCTACTTTGGATCAAACAATAAAATTAGAATGTATACCATTCACCACAAAAATATGTGACATAATACACGTGTGAAGTACATGTGCTACGCAAACGGAAACCAGGAGGAATAATGTTTAGCTAATTTCCTCAATATACTGTAAATTATCCTGAAATTAATGTTACTCTGTGAGGAAAAACTAAACAAAGTACACCGTTATGAAAAGATATTTATACACTGTTAATCTTAGCACGATTATTAATTGAGTATTCAACATGCCAAGCTACCCCCCTCCATTTCTCTATGCGTCGATCTCATTGTTATATTTGTTGTTTGTTATAGGTCCCTCGATAACTTGCGCCCTCGCTTATATCGCGGTTGATGTTTTTGGACCCCAATGTCCGCGAATTATCGAGGGAGTGGTGTACCATGAAATCTGGGACAAAAATTTTGAAGTTTATGCAGAAAATATCTGGAAATCTTTGGTTTTTAACACAAGATTGGGTAAAGTGATGGAATGCTATCCCAAAACAAATTAATGTGTGTGATGGCATGCAAGAGCAATAGTGCTCCTTAAAACACAAGCCCTGGGAAATACAATCGTGTTCAACTCAGTATAACAAATGTTTATGATACCTTGATCATCATGCCACTGAATGATTTGGTCAAGACCTTGGGACGCAAATGCTCTCAAACATTCACCTCCACTCTGAAAAAAGACACAATACAAATATTTGTACATCTTTGAGAAATCCAGTATGAAAAATTGCTTTTACTAAATTTTATATTTTCAAATACTTTTTTGGCCAAACATGTTTCAGCCCTACATGCATCATTATTTCATTGAACAATTAACTCTTTGCATAGACCATGCTAGCTATAATCTGGAGAAAACAAAAGGACAGAAAACAAAACTAGATTGAATAAACTCAAGTATGACATGTTCACCCAGTTCTGGTGCAGGATGCAGATCATTAGATGTAGCCATATTGCAATTTTAGTACTATCAGGTGAAAATGTAGTGGAATCTAATGCTGGACAAAGTATGAAGCCCATGAAATAGGTCACAGTAACAAAGTTTTTATGAATAAATCACTTTCATTCCACATTGAAAGTTTCGTTTTAAATGATTAATGGAGAAAATAGTTTAAGCCCAAATAGTCAGTATAGACAAAAGATGGAGAGAACAGTTACAGACCAGACTGACAGTATGAACAAAGGATGGAGAGAATAATTATGGCCCAGACTGACAGTACAAAGGATGAATAGAATAGTTACAGCCCAGACTGACAGAATGGACAATGGATGGAGAGAACAGTTACCACCCAGACTGACAATACAAAGGATGAATAGAATAGTTACAGCCCAGACTGAAAATATCTACAAAGGATGGAAAGAATAACTGCAGCCAAGACTGACAGTATAGACAACAGATAGAGAGGATAGTTACATCCCAGACTGACAGCATAGACAAAGAAAGGACAGAGAGGATAGTTACATCCCAAACTGACAGCATAGACAAAGAACAGAGAGGATAGTTACATCCCAAACTGACAGCATAGACAAAGGAGAGAGAGGATAGTTACATCCCAGACTGAGAGCATAGACAAAGGACAGAAAGGGTAGTTATATCCCAGACTGACAACATGGACAAAGGACAGAGAGGATAGTTACAGCCCAGTCTAACAACATAGACAAAGGACAGAGAGGGTAGTTACATCCCAGACTGACAGTATAGACAACAGAGTGGTTAGTTACATCCCAGACTGACAACATAGACAAAGGACACAGGATAGTTACAGCTCAGACTGACAGTATAGACGAAGGATGGAGAGAATAGTTATAAACAGGCTGTACACCATACACCTCTTAAAGAATGAGTATAAAAAGGTACTGTGACAAATTAAATAACTAATTGCTTGATAGGTTTACGAGCATCAAAAGAATATAATTAAAAAATACAAGTTATGATTCACAAGAGATCTTAATAAAATGTTGGCCCTTTTTCAAATTAGCATTTATATTGCAATTTCTTTTGGTTATATTTATAACTTTAATTATTTTACAACTGTAAATTTTAATTTTTAGCTGCTACTCTACAGCCAGTCTACATGTTGTGAAACCACATACTTACCTACCTATATACAGCATGATAAATCATAAAAAACAAAACAATTATAATGAAAATTCTTTTCTATGATATCCTTGCAGGAGAACTAAATGCTCATAAATAAATTCAAGCTGCTTCTATGTTTTTTTTTAAAAAAAAAGCATTAAGCTTAAAACCTGCTTCAGACTCTATTATCATTGTCCATCCAAAGAAACCATTTTTTACTGACTTGAAATCAAAGGCTTGGAGTACAGGCATAGTTTATGAATCAATAATTACACTGATTAGCCACTACATGTGGCCTTACATTAAAAGCATGCAGTTCACTTCTTTAATTGCTATAATCAGTTACATGTACAGTAAAACTTGTTGAACATGTTACAATGCAATGGAAAGTTTATCACTGAATAAATATATAAATATATTTGTTCCTAATTTCTAATGCACTGATCAGAAATGCTATGATCTATATAGCATGGCAGAATCTATGCAGTTGTGAACATGTTAGTAAAGCATAAAATGAAGATCACAGTGACCTTGTTTGTAACAGTGTAGTACTAATACAGATGTATTAATTTATCAAGTCTCTTGACTAGAACATAGACAGTACCAAATAAATGGATTTTAAACACAAACTTAAATAAAGCCACTGAGCATGAAATATAAATCAGTGACCTTTCTGCAACAAATAGGGAAATCTGCAAAGGTTTATGTGGTCATGAACAAAATGTAAAAAAAACTTAACCAAAGCCGGTAAAAAAGATGACATATAGGTAATGATGAGATACTTATGTTTCAAAAGTGGATGCTTAATTCTTGATTATAGTATGAACATGGCCTGAGAAATGAACAATACAAAATTTAAGCCATGTCTGTATGTAAAGTGTAACATATTAACAATATTGAACAATATTGAAATAAGGGAGGAATACTCATGAAGAAACTTTACATCACCAAGTTTCTCAATTCTAGAAAGAACAGAATGCACACAGCATGCAAAACAAAACATGTGACTGTGAACTAAATACCTAAGCCAGTAAAAGTAGTTCAATGCCTTTTTTCATTGTATTGGTACCTAGATTAATACAATCATCTAGTTAAATGATTCAATTACGAACAGCATCAAGAATCACTCAAAGGGACAAATAATCTACTGATTGAAAAGAATTTCCAGAAATCTAAGACAAGGCCATTTCTATTTAACTGCTGAGTTTAGAAACCATCTGGCATCTGTCGACATGACAAATGACCATCCATATAGGAGAAATTGCGACAAGATTTTCACAATGGCCATAATTGCAGTTACATTAAATGCAAAAAGAAAACATTCAACTTAGGATCAACTAGACAATAAGAAGTCTCCAGATGGAAACTCCATGTAGATGGCTTCCCCATTAAGGAGGAGTAGCAATCACAAGAATTTAAGTAGGCTGCTGTGGTAGCCATACTGGATGTCAGTTTTTTAAGTTCTAATTTAGGAACAACTACTATCCAATCCATCCAGTAGTGACATGATTTTCAAGTTGGTTACTATGGTAGCTATACTGGATATCATTTAGTATGAACTAGACTTAAAAATAATCATTCGTAAAGGTGACCATATTGACACTATTATTTTAAAGACCAAGCAAACATAATTTAAAATCTTTAAGTGAAAAACCCTATGTCAATATAACCACCCATTCAGGAGAAAGCAAAAATAAATCTTTTATATGGCTGACAAGAAGGCCATAATGGTTATCGTACAGGTACCATTTTCGTTTAGGTCAAAGCCAATCTCTTAAGAAAAACTTATGATCGTACGTTCAGGAGGAGAATGTCAAAATGGGCACAATGGCAGCTACACTGCTGTCAGATATTTTCATTTATGACCAAACAGACATCATAGGAAGTCTCTCTGTGATGAATGTCAGCAAATGAAGAACTGCTTCACAAACACAACATGTAACCAAAATCCATGAAGTGTGTGATATGGGTCATTAACCTATTATTAATTTTCTAGTGCAGCATGGAGCTAAACACACACACACACTTGAAGTCAGTGAACTCTTGGCTGTATGGGTGCATGTAATAAAGATGCATTTTAAATGGAAGAAAAGATAATTGAGATTAGTAGATATATAAATGCTTTAACTTGCACAGATACCAACACTGATACAAGGCATAGTAAAAAAGCTCTCTTCTACTTTACAGCGTTTAAAAACAGAGACAAGAATTAAAAATGTATACTCAACGAAGTAAATGAACGCACACACATTAAGATCTACCAGAAAGGTATCTGTACATATGATCATAAGAAAACCAGATCATCTTTACATGATTACATAGAATTGCTCTGTCATAGTTTATGTTGTACTATCTTATTGACTGCCATATTGTCTTTTACTCTGTTGTTGTGCAGTCTTTTATCTAATGTTCCATTATCTTTTAAATCTTGTTTCCTTTGGCACTGTAATGTCTGCATGTTTATTGTTACATTGTAAATATGTACTGTCTTTTTACCAGTCTGCCGAATTATGAAATGCTGTTGGTAAATAGCTTGTACAGATCAAGTGTTTTACTCACACCACCACCAACACTAAATAAAATTTCTTGTAGTGGTAATCTTTACCATTACTTACTTGCATTGTTGAATTATCATCTGCCCTAAGCGTACATTGCACAACAGCAGGGAAGGCATTGTGTACTAGTCCATCTGACAAAGGATGCTTACTGCTTCTAACAATGGTTTGCAAAACATCAAGGGAAAACTGTAAAAAATAACAATAGATAAGTACAAACAGGTAGTACTCATTCCATATATTTAACCCTTTCATCAATGCCAACCATAAAAATGGTCGCAGGGAAGTACGTTCGTAAACACTATGGACCAACTTTTTGGTCTGGGGCAGTGTTTTTCTTTAATGTTATAGTACCAGACTAAATAACTTTTGGGGTACCTCTAATAACTTCCATCTTGTAATGTAGATGCTATATTTGGATGATCTTGTGAGTTTAGCTTGTATACAACTAGATTGATTGATTGATTAAATTTTAACGGCGCACCAGCACTTTTAGGCTATTTAGCGCCATACAGTAGGTCATATTTGTAAAAAGGTTCAATATCGACCAGCGATATAGTAAAAAATCCATAGTAGATAAATATAAAATGGTAAATGTTGGTAACAGTTAAAGATATTGGTTCACGATCAACGGGAGATGTAAATGATGTATCTTGATGAAAAGATGTAAATAATAGTTGGTATTGGTATTAGTTAAAAATTAGTTTGGGTAAGGTCATAAAAAGTTACAGTTTAAAATAAAGATTTACTTCCTTTAGGAACTCTAAAATACTAGTGATTTGAATAGTATCAAAAAGTTCCTGCATGTCGTGTACATTATAGTATTTATCACGCGTAGGTTGCAGGTTGGAACACGTGGTCATAAAGTGTTCAACAGTAAATGGTACATTGCAAGGAACGCACTCTGGTGGATCTTCACCTTTTAGTATGTGTGAGTGGGTAATGTATGTATGACCGATTCTGATTCTTGCAATGACAACCTCCTCCCTACGAATAGTTCTGTAGGAAGGAGTCCATTTTCCCAAGATTGGTTTGATGGCATGAAGTTTGTTATTGATTGCATCATCCCATGATACCTGCCACTTTTGACGTAGATACTTTTTGATACAAGGTTTAAAATCAGAATATGGTAATTTAAAATCCGATGGTTCTAAAGATAGGGCCATCTTAGCAGCCCGGTCTGCTTCTTCGTTACCTCTAATACCAATATGGCTAGGTAGCCAACAGTATACTATATTGCATGAGGCACTAAGTTCAGAGTTTTTTATCAAAACATTCACCAATAGTGGATTATCTAGTTTGATATTGTGTAGCGCCTGAAGCACTGATAATGAGTCACAGAAGATAATACTATTTAGAATATGATTAGTTTCGATAAATGTCAGAGCAAGGTCTATTGCTCTGATTTCCGCTGTAAATATGGATGCATCATTTGGCAAACGCTCTTTGGTTATGTGTTTGCCACTGATGAAGGCTGCAGCAGCCTTATCAGCAACCTTTGATCCATCAGTATAAAATCTAGCATAATGTGTAAATTCATTGAGTAGATCATGATAAGAATTCAAGAATAGGATAGGGTTTGTCTCAGATTTTTTCCGATCGTGTAACGTAAAATTCACTTGGGGTTGCTTAATGAGCCAAGGTGGTGTTTTCGAGACAAAAGTTTTCTGGATTAAAGATAGATTACATTTGATTTGGTCAAAGCAGGATGATATTCTAATACCAAATGAAGGTATAGCATTTGGTTTATTTACGTATAAAGCTTTGTAATTTGGATGAAAAACGGCCGAAAAAGCTGGGTTCAGAGGGTTGGATCGTAATTTAAGAGCATAATGTGCAGAAAGCATTTCTCTGCGATGCGATAAAGGTGGTTCATTCGCTTCCGCGAGAAGGCTTTCACACGGAGATGTCTTAAATGCTCCTAGAGCAAGTCTTATTCCCTGATGATGAATTGGGTCAAGCATTTTCAAATAAGACTTCCTAGCTGAACCATAAACAATGCATCCATAGTCTAAGATGGAACGGATAAATGTTCTATACAAATTAAGGACTTTTTTATCAGCACCCCAATCAGTGTGAGCAATTACTTTAATCAAATTTAAGGCTTTTAAGCATTTAGCTTTCAAATTCTTAATGTGTACAACTAGAAATATCGAACAAAGTAGGAACTTTTAACGTGTTTTCCAAATGTTGAAATTTGTATCCAAAATGGCGGCGCTTGAATACACTCCAGAGGAGAGTTATCGAAGGATTGGAATAATTTTGACCTGGTAAATTTGGATGAAAATAAGAGAAGATATCTGGAGAGACAATGGAATGCACTTGTGGGTGACAGTGATGACGATGAAGAGGACTTTGAAGGTTTTGAACCAGAGTAAATATACACTCCACGTGATTTAATTTGGACAAAGCTGGAAAACCAAAGAGATTTGTTTCAGTTTTCTGACAGAATTGGACACACCTGAGTGTTAGATGGCTCCAGGAAAGCTTCGGAATTTTTTCAAATATTCTATTCAGATGAAGTTTTTGGAAAAATTGTCCCATTTAACGAACTTCAATGCGATGATCAAAAAAGGCAGTGGCGACATAGGTGTGTGGACAGATCTCACCTTGAAGATCATTTTTGTTCATTTTATAGAATTTTATATATTATGGACACCATGAAAGAAAGACTTGTGTTGCTACTGTGATTATTCACTAGTACATCTAGGGTCAATTGAACAAGTTTTGAGAACTTTCTAAGTTTTCTAAGAGTTAATAAAATAATTACTTATATTTTACCTGTTGTCTTACCTGTTTGCACCTGCATTTTAAAAGTTGTAATAGATATGCACATTTTATTGAATTAGTCATAAAATTTGATTTTTCCCTTTGATTTTGACACCTAATCCAGCCAGATATCTTTAATATTGGCAAAGTTATGTTGTTTCAAAGTCCACAAGTCATTTTGCTTTACAACTCTAAAGTTACTTGGTGTTGAGGACTCTATACCTACAAAGTTACTTAGTGATGAAAGGGTTATTATACAATAGTTGTGAATGTAAATAATTCCTTTAAAAAAAGGCCAGATGTTAACAATCGGTACATTCTTAATGGCATTAACGATAATTGTTAATTTTCACTGTTTTAACCATCATCATATCCCTCTCTGGCACATGACAATAGTAATCTAAAGGTGATTAATTCATTAGGAGTACCTTGCCTAAGTGATAATACTTTAAGGTAGAACAAAGGTAGCCATTATTTGGAATAAAATGTTTCTTCATTTATACTTGCCTGATCATAATACCTTAAAAGTATGACAACTAGCCTGCAAATCCAGCATTCCAAAGTATGACCACTAGCTTACAAATCCAGCATTCCCAAGCTAAAATAAGAACTATAACAATATCATTTGCCTTTTTTAGGCCATAACAATAATAAAAGGTCATCTGCTTGCTGAAACAGAAATCAGATGAGACTGGTTTCCATAACAGAGGAACTGGGCATAACATCACATCAACTGTCAGTTACTACTGAAGCAAAAAATTGCATGCTCTTCCAGATATGTAACTGCTGGGAGGGCATGGGATAGTGTTATGGACAGTCAGGTATTATCATATTTCACTCCACCAAATAGAATACCAAACTATAATTACACATGTAATCTGTCTCAGCCAAAACGGGTACATAAAAAAGCTTGCCCATAGCTTCCTGTGGGTCTGTGGTTCTTCCCAGACTTTTCAAGGCTCTTTCTCCACAAAATGTACTGGCTGTCATGTACAACCTATCATATGCTGAAAAATGGCATTAAAATCACAACAACAATGTACAATGACTTTATAAAAATATGGAAGAGGTGGAAAGAGTTACATACTCTTACACTAAAGTTGGCTCTGTTCCATTTTCCTATTATATCTAAGATTAGGGTGGCACATTCCAATGACCAGGCAGTCTTGAGAAAAAAATTGTTCACTCCCCCAAATCTAGAAGATGTAAACTACACTGTTATGAAGCTGCAGAGCGACCTGGCCAGGTAGGATACTATGCCGTCATATAGTTCCCACAAGGTCAAGTGAACTCATTAGGATGAAATGTCTTGGTAGGTACATGATGAGAATGTCTCTGATCCTCTTTACACAGCTTTAATTATGTCTGTTGGGGTGGGGGTAGGGTGAGAAGTTTAGTTCAATTACATTGCTAGTACCAAATGCTTTAATCCCACAATGTGATATGCACAAGAAATTCACCTGGTTTGAGGTCAATTTCTTGAAGGCAAATGGATAACCCAATGGATCCAGAATGCAAGATCCTGAGCAGAAATAACCTTCCTTAACTGAGTGGCAAGAACAAAAAAAAAATCTTTATTTTCTGATCAATTCAGTATGCTACAGATGCCATAAATGGAAAGCTGAAACTCATGTGAGAAACTGAACCAATGTGGCAAAACTTTAAATAGTTTGGGTAGAATCATAAGGAATGTATATCACTTATTCTCCCTGCTGAAGTTAAGAGTTACAAGGAAGCAGATTTTATATGTAAGGGAAGTAAAGTAAAGTTCTAGGTAATGGTTCAAAGGGTGACTTGTTCAACTGTAATGGTCGAGGGAATTCTTTCCCTTTAATTCATAAATGCTTCATTTTCTGAGTGATAGGAAAAATTGCATAATAAAAAGATGTTTATGTATATTCAAGGATGTATCTGTTAATTGAAAAAAAGATGACATATGCAAGATGATAAGGACCAAAACCAATTTGGTAGTAATACAACAATGCCTCTATTCATGGGAGACTAATTAACAATGCCTCTGTTTATGCGAGATTAATCAACAATGCCTCTATTCATGGGATACTAATCAACAATGCCTCTATCCATGGGAGACTAATTAACAATGCCTTTATGCATGGGGGGCTAATCAACAATGCCTCTATCCATGGGAGACTAATCAACAATGCATCTATCCATGGGAGACTAATTAACAATGCCTCTATCCATGGGAGATAATCAACAATGCCTCTAGCCATGGGAGACTAATCAACATTGCCTCTATCCATGGGAGACTAATCAACAATGACACTATCCATGAGAGACAACTCTGACTTTTGTCTCAGCAAACAGGTGATATTTCAGCAATTTTATTACCAAAACAAATCAAAATACACAGGTAACATTTTTATTTTTAGCTCTCAAGGGCTGGATTTGAGAGGTAGTTGATTTTCTTCTACTGTAGTATAATGCATCTGAATAAGAAATTAATTCACACGTAATAAAATTATAATATTTACAGACCTGCCAACCCTAAAGATACATTCTCAGTAAGTCAAAGTTTTTCAACAAATTGGACCAATTTTCAGTGAGGTGTAAAAACCATTAAGTATTGGCAATGAATAAAATTTTAATAACAATTACAGTTTATATCCATGTTGCAACTTATAAAGCTACTGATTTGACTGGTATGTAGTACTTTTGCACTATCTATGCGACTTCTGGTCAAACTCCCTTTTAAAGCATTCTTCCTCCTCCTTCACTTTCATGACTAGTATTGCTTTCAAGGTATCAACTGATATATATGATTTCGATTTTGAGTGGCTTTTTGCATCAACCTGCATTTGAATGAGGAACAATAAGAACATTCTTCATGATGCTGTAAAACAATTTGTATTTGAAATGGCCATTAGCATCCTTGAGTTTCCTAATAAGATCTCAATGCTTGTCAACTTACTAAGTGTTTAAGGTCTCGGGATTCAATTTATCTACTTGGTAATTCAAAAACTTTGCTTCCAAGTTGTCTCGCCAGTTGGTTTCTTTGGGTTCCATACAAGTAAATCTTGATGGAAAATACATCACACTGCTAAAATCACTCATCATACTTTTTGACAACTGCACTGTGTTTCAGAAGTTCATTATTCAAAGGAAACCTCTTAACAATGCAATCACAAACAGTTGTGCAATAATCCCTTACAGCTTTATAGAACTAACAAAGGCTACTTTCATACATACTTTCAGCCAAGTATTTTCTCGTTTTTTAAACTTACTATAAGTTTATCATCTGACTTTTGTTTCTTAGTCATGATGATTGATATTAGTAAGATAAATTGGCTTGTGAAAATTTTGTAGCTTTTACAAATCTGATCAGCAATTCAAGCATGTTTTCTCGAAGTTTGTGGGTCATAGGCTCCTCTTGTTGCATTATTAAGCTGTACTTGTTAAATAATAGAAATATGTGGTCTAAAAATAAGCAACAAATTTTCGTCCTCTAGGACTGCAAAGCCTTGCACCCATTCAATCTTTTTCACTCTGTAAATGACTTTTTTTTACTGTCGTTCTGGTCATTTCTAGCCAATGGTGTCTAGACAGAGCCTTTTAATCCAATTTATGTTATTTAACTTTCTCTAAGGAATCTATCTTAGGTTTTATTTTCTCAGCCGTACCTGCTGAGGCCAACTTGAGGGTAGTACTAGCCTGACTTAGAGATTTATCACAGCTCAAATCTTTACTGCATTTTCTGACACTGTTGTTTTTTATTCTTTATTACTACATACATGTGGAACTTTATCCTTGAAACTAGACACCTTCTCTGACATCTGACTTTTGGCTTAGCTCTTTTGCCTTTAACCTCTTTTGTCTTTATCAATATATATTTGTAAGGGTCCCCACTGTTCCAAAAGTCTCTCCATACCTTCATCAAAAGACAATCAACTTGATAAACAATGCTGCTTCAATATTTTTCTCTGCTCTTTCCCACAAAGAGTCTGAAGATTTTTCAGTTCTGTTTGTCTACTCACACTTTATCCAAAAAATATATGCCCACTAATAAGTCATCAAAACTAACAGGAAGCATAAAAGCCCCCTTTTCTAACTGCTAAATGTATCAAAAGACATGAACATCCACTGAGATACACAAAGGGATTCACCATAGTTGTATGTCCAAATAAACCTTTATTACAACCTATCATCACTGAAGCATTATCTGATTCAAAGGCAATACAGTTATTCCAACTTGTTTCTCTTTTTCAAGCATCCAATAATGTGATACTATTTACGCTCCATCACATGTTGGAACTGACAAAAGTGCTTCAGTTACAACCCCGTCTGTGTTATCAAAATATCTTACAACAATTGGGTACGGCTTCTCAGAATAAACTGCTGCCATCAGTTGCTATACTGAAAGGCTTGGATGAAATATTGTTAACAATGAATTCCTGTATTGACTTGCACTGTTAAAATATAATAGCAGTAAATTTTGTTCTGCCACACTAATAACTATTTGCTACTGACGATTTGGGAAACACGCAATTGAATAGTTTAGATGCATGGTCCAGCAATTGCAACATTATGCTCAACTAAAGAGTTTGTCAAATATACTTTGGCCTTAATGACTGCCAATTCAATTTCTGGCACTACAGATCTAAATCTCAAAGAGTTCAGCAACTTACAACTGGATTTCATTGCAACCTATTCTGAGTGTATTTTTTTAAAATTCATGTGGAGGCAACACTCATCTTGCCCAACGTGGGAAATGTTCACATCAGCATGACAATACGTGGTCACCTTTCTTACCCTTTTCTAATCAAGATCAAGTATCGGAGTAATGTTTTATTCTTTTGAGCTTTTTCACAAGGCTGGTTGTCCTCTCCACTTTTGATGCATTTTTATTTGGAAGACATTTTCAGATGACAGGATGACAAAGCAAAAATCAAAATCTAGATCAGATGTGTGCTTCCCACGAACAAAATAGGCAGATTTAAAGCATCTGAGCTACCACTGTATAGTTAGTCTGGTTTCCTACCAAAAACCACTCAGCCTAAGATGAAACTGAATCCGAGAAGTCTGATACGAAAATCCGGATCTAGAATAAACCAATACAAAAAATATTCGGAACAGAATATCTATACTTATTTCTACTATCATTCTGTAAGACCATCATTTTATTTTCATAAGACTTATGGCAAAATCGTTATAGCTAGCAGGTATGTATTTACAAACCATAAACAAATACAAAGGAATGTTCATTAAACCATAAAAAAGAAATCACTTGTGATTTCATATTGGTGTGCAACACACATACATTTGAAAATGCATTGAAATTTTAAGTTGGTAAGGCAAAATAAAGTATTTACTACTTTAAATTTTTTTTAACTTATGAAATGTAGGTACTTTTTAAATATAAAAAACATGATTAGTATACATAATGTGCAAAAGGAATGTAGGTACCTTTTTTTAAAAAAAACAACATATTATGATTAGCATACACAATGTGCTAAGCACTTCAATTAGATCATACAATAAGCAAATCATCTGTTCAGCATAATGATAATACAAAGTTCTTATTGACCATACTTACTACGGGTAGTCCAAGTGGAACTTTGTCTGATGTTGCCTGAAGAATACTGACTAGAGTGGGCAACAGCCTTTGCTGCAATGCCCCCATACAGCTATCATTTTCTGCAAGTTCTTTGAATATGTCTTGTACAATACTGACTATCACAGGATCTAGAAAATATAATTTAAAGTTTTCATGTATAATCTTCTTAATTCAATTCACAAAATATCGAACACAAGCAATGGCTGATAAACTCAATAGTTTGATAGCCTTTCCTTGTTTAACAAAGTTTTTAAAAATCATTTCAGTTTTGGACGGAATGTCTTGTTATCCCATTGAAAATCCTCATCTCTTTTTATGAGAGCTGGCAAATAATTTTAAGAGATGCTTTGATGTAAAAAGAAGTAAAATAACTTGTGAAGTTTCAGTAATCAATAAAATACCTGCACTTTTAACTTTTAATTTATTCTTAAAGTTAATTAACTAAAAACCCTACAAAATCGTTGAGTTTAAATAGCCTTAAACTACTGCTTATGTTTCTATTAGTTAATACCATGTCAGCAAGTCAAGGAGCTATTGTGTCATAAAAACAACAATGGGCGGACATTTCAACATTTTTTTTAATCTGATTTTTTCTGGTTGCACCTCTCCTTTGTTAACATGTGCACAATGGGATCCAAAAATACAAACCACACATTAAGTTAGGGCATAAGTAATGAAGGACCTAAAGAGAATTAAGCAGATGCCACCCCAAAGGATATCGAGAAAGTGTGTGTGTGTGCATGTGTGTAATGGGGCTGTTTAATGGACCTCTACTCATTTAATTATTAAGTCGGGAGTAATGGTCAAATAAAGACATTTTTCTAATTAAGTTGTTCACTATTCTATGTAAATTGTCATCATTTTCACAATTCCAAACCTCTTCTGAAAGAACATTAACAACATTACTCCAAGACATTTCAACAACCGTAACATGTATGCATGTATGCCAGAAAAGATTGGCTTTTGAAGAACTAAGGACAAATTTTGTGAAACAACCAACATCAAAACTCTACATATTTTTCTGTTCTATTAGCAAAATACTGATTCTATGATTTCATTGCAATATTGAAACTTCTCATATTTGAAGAAATCTCAGAGTGCCATATCAGGAATTTCAAGTTCACTATAAAATCTGGAACTTGCTTCTCTGTTATGAATTGTGTATGTGAAACAATTACTGGAGCATGAGGTAAGAGTAAGCATGCACATGTTTGTAAGCTTTTTTCCCAAATGCTCAGAGCAAATGTTTGCACTCTAAAAAAATCTATAAAATACCTAATCTTAAACAGCTGATAAAAACAATGTTTTTACACATTACATTCAACATTGCCCCATCTTATGATAATATAATATTATCAAATTATAACTTGAGCCAGACTGTGAGCAACATATACTGAGATCTAGATTTGCATAAGGTGCAAGCAGATCCGGTTCTATGCTTCAGTGTTGGATTTGTACTAATTTATCAAAATCTTGCAAACAATCATGCATGCCTAGATCATTTGGTTTTAATTTCACTAATACATAATCCTTCTAATGAAGCCAAGCCTAACATGAGAGATTGAGATTTCAAGACTAGTTCTGATATTCACTTCACAAAAACATCAGATTCAATCAAATCATCAATTAGGTTAGTGAACCAGTCAATTAAACTTGGTTGTCCTAGAAGAGTAAATATGTCCTATTTAACAACCAACTGAAACACTGGCTATTGAATCATGATACCTTCTGTTCAAAGATAATGGCACACAAACCAGTGGTCAAATATTGTACACATGGTGAGCAGTCGACTCATTAAATTTGATTTATGACAAAGAAAGCTGCATTGAAAAGAACCTATTGTCCATAACATGAATAATTCTTGCATACATTTTTTTTGTTTCATGTCTATGAAATGCAGAAGTCTTATCAAAGGATCATCTATTACCCTACTTCAATTTTCATCTCCATGCAATGAAAAGCAAAACCAGGGCCTGTGGAAAAATTAACTTAATGAAAATGGCGTTTCCCACACATTTTCAAGCTTAAGAGATTACTGTTGACAAAAGAACAAAATAATAATAAGAAACAAACATGCCATATCACAGCTTCAAGAAAAATGTAAAAAAAAATTTACATCAGGAAGAATGCTGATAAGATCATTTTAATTCTATATTATATTTATTATATTATATTATATTATATTATATATATATATATATATATATATATATATATATATATATATATATATATATATATATGTATATATATATAATATATTAGTCCAAGATCTATTTTAAATCTTGTACATCATAATTTTGGTATCAGCACTTAGTTTAGGGATGGAATTCAAATACATCAGACTGATCTTAACAAGGTGGCAGTTTTCACAATCTTTTACACACACTTGTATCTGTAACCCTCTAAGCACATACATCACGGCAGGCCAAGTGTATCTGTCCCTGGTTTCATTATATTTAGGGGGTGACCGGAAACCGCTCCAGACATTCGCCCCGGCCAGATAGTGAAGTATCCGGCAACATCCGGATTTGCTGGTTTTCTATAGTCGAAAAAATCCAGATCCAGATTTCTGTTAGTGAATCTGGGGCATTATTTTTTAATCGATAGGTGGCGGCGTGGTGCAAATATTTTTTCATCGACATTTAGCGATTGAGCGATGTCAAAGTTAACTAGCGAATATGCATACAAAGTTGAATGCCTGAGTTAAACATCGGTACCAAATTTATTACGCTACACGAAACGTTGCTTGAAATATCAGCGTTTATTCTTAAATAGGTCGTGCCAGAAAGGACAGAAGTGTCCTCCCTTGTATTTATTATATAGTACATGTACGACGGTAAATTGTAAGCAACAATACGAGCCCCTGTAGACTAACTGAGGCTTGCATGCAGTGATGGTTGCGTGTAAGTAGTGACATTCGGATCTGCATCCGGCAAATGTTGCGCCAACTATCCGGATCCAGTGGCACAATACACATCCGGTCACTCCCTAATTATATTCTCAAAATAATTCCTCCAAACAGATTTTATAATTTAATGACCAACCATTGTAAAAATATAATCTAAGACATTTTCAGGTATGGCGCTGATTTTAAAAAAGTCTGCAAAAAAATCGCCAACCCGAACATTTTTGCAAACAATTTTCAAAAAATAATGTCATTTTCATAATATAATATGAACAAAGGATTTGTTTATGTAACAACAGATCCAAGTGTAATTTAAGTTTGCAGCTTCCAGTCATGGTGCCTCTAAAATTTTCAACTCCAAAAACATGACTATATGGACATTTTTGAACAGCCAAAAAGATCGCTAGATGGTATATTTTATTGCCAGTAAGGAAAACAAGTTGCAATTTGCTAGCCTGTTAAAGTCCAGCATGATCCCTGCATTTTGAGATGCTTCGTGTAATGGTGGGAGAGATGTTGAAGGGGGTGGGGTGGGGGGTGTCGAGAACGAGATGTTGTACATGGACAAAGAATGTATGGATCACTAACCTCCACAATATTTGAGGAAGATGGCAATGTTTAGAGGAGTAACCTTAGATTCACAGGATGCAGTAAAAGATTTATCTACCTGGAAATAAAAAACAATAAATTTTAGGAAGAAAACTATCAGATTAAGATAAAAGATAAGAATCTTTCCTTAGCACCAAAAATTAATTCATTCTGAATCAAACTTATCGAAAACATTTCTAGATACTGACATTGAATTCATATTGCGTACATGAGACAATTAAATAGAGCACACAAGAATTAAATGTATGAAAAGATAATGAAACCTTAAAAGACAGGATATTTGATGGACCATAGATTTTTTTAATTAAGTGCAAGTGTCCTTTATAAAAGTTCTTAGGTACAGATGTTACATATCAGGAAGTGCTTGTAAAGGCAGTATCGATATATAAGATGGCAACATTCAGCAGGATTGGGGAAAAATACAGGTCTCCATATAACATTTCATCAAGCCTGTAAACTATGTCATCATGTATCCATCTGTCTGTGACTTTCCAAATCATAACATGCTTGATTTATGTGTAAAGCACGTATGACCACAGCGCATACCAGGAAGACACTAAAACTAAAAAAGTGGACAATTTCACTAAGCAGAATTATGCTGTACTGTAAAAATGCAACCTGCATAAATTAAATCTGAACTTTATATAATGTTGATTTTATCTAGTTTACCCCGAAAAATTCTTTTTGATACACGACATAAAATACTCCCTAGTCAAACCCTTCTAACATCTTGATAATAGAAGATAATTTACCAATTTTGATTTGATGCTGAGTCATGCCAATAACATGTATAATTTTACTTACATTCATACTCAGAAAAGATCTGTATAACACAAACTTATTTACCTAGTTTTATCAAAATCAATCCCAAAATAAACAGGTGTTCACTAGAAGCTATTGTCAGATATATGCAATGTATATTAGCACAGGAATTAGTTTTTACAATTCCAAAATTTAAAAAAGCAAGTTTTAAAAGTTTTACAACATATTAATATATTCAGTCAAAGATGATTCATTAAATTACAATTTGCCTCTTCCATTTGATAAAGTAGAGACAATACTTGTTTTATCTGACGTATCAAAGAGAATCATAAAAAGTGAAGTCTCTTTTCTAATGCTCATTCAACGGTAACATGGAATGGTAATAAATGCAATATATGTCAAAGAAAACCATAAAAGTGAAGTCTCTCTCCTTTTATGTTCATCTGATCATGATCTGAAGTGATATTAACATGCTAATAATTAAGCAAGGACAGTATGGCTGAATGACCCCCCCCCAATAAAACCCATCAAATGTATAAAAATCATGCCAAACCCTGGCGAGGAAAAAGCGTAATCCAATCTGAGCAGAAAAAGCATAATCCACATATAACATAATAAAATTCAATGCACATATGTACAAAACACATGCATATTTTCTGCAATTTTGGTGTCAGGAAGATTCTGTTTGAACAAAGGACCAAACTACTAGTTGTAGTCAGTATTCTATTAAGAGCTCGGTAAAAAAACACCTGCATTTATAAAATTTGTATCTGCAATTTAGTTCTGCTGTAAAAAAGGAGTTACCTTAGTATTGAAGTTAGCAAAACAAGCTAATTTAAGGCGTCATTATTTTACACTGACCAATATTAAAATCCTTTCCACGCAGCCTGCAATAGACGTTAAGCTACTCTAGAATGGCACTCTTGTTATTCATGTATTCATCTGAGTCATTTTTTCCATATTTTTTCTTTCCAATCCATCTGAAATCATTTGAGAAATATTTTTGCTGCAACATACACATCGACTAGAATAAATAGGAGTTTTACCGCCAAATTCCTACAAAATGGTTCTGTACCTCACATTTTTCAACGAAGAGTATGAGAGCAAAGATTAAAAATTAGAAACCAGTCTGTTATGTCCTAAGCCAGAACACTGCTCTAAATAGAAACAGGTCTTCTTGGAAATAGGGCAGCTGCTATAAAAAGAACATAACATTAAGAAAAGTCACAGCTAGTCTACAGACGTGTACTTTTATGTCATAGTTACTCAGAAACCATCTTTTTCTAGAATACGTTTTGTGCGATTAGTGAGATGTTAATAAAAATGAGAAAACAAATTAATTTTTTTGGGAGGGGGATATATCAAAAAAGCGTAATCCAAGTAAATTTATGCATAAAGTGTAATTTAGTGAAACAAAGTGTAAAGATTACCCCAAAAGCATAATGGTTGGCATGTATGAAAAATGTATCTCACAACTCTATAAACCATGCAGTATGGAAACGATGGCATGAAACTGAGACCTAATAATAGTGGGAACTTACTGTTACAATATATTAAATATACAAGATATCTATGTGCCAAACATTTTTCCTACTGTCGGACCTAAACACAAAAGATAAACAGCAAATGATGATCTTTTAATACAACACAGTTTTACATTTATTGTGATAGGCATAAAAGTGTCCACAAAAAATGAATCCACTTCCTTCAAATCTTGTTATTTACAGTGTAACATTTTTATCACTGATTCAATTAGACCGGCTGAATAATCTCATGTTCATTAATTTTTGTTGCTAATTTTAATAGGTATATTAATATAATACCTTAAGTTTACTTATTTTCCTTATTATTCTATCACATGGGAATTTGAATTTTCTCATGCATTTCTTCCTTATTATTCCTCTGGGACACTGGAGAGTGGGACACTTGAGAGTGGTTTTGCGCCCTCAAACTTTATAAACTACTCTTACTTTATTTCTAACTGAAAGTCTCTAGAGTGATTTAAAAAACAACCCCAGCCAAATATTAATAAAAGATCACCTCATGAATATGCACAGGTATTACCCACAATAAAAATCATACAACATATTTACCAAGTTTTCTTCAAATCAAATCTGAAATAGTCTCCCAAGTGGTAAGAAGTTAGGCTATTATATTCAAAATCACCTCATTAATAGGAATGGATCTAGTTTATTATGAAACATTCAATATCTTGATGACTTTTACAGAGCTTAAAAGTTTAGTATAATATACTTATAGCATTTTTATTTATCAAGTTAATGTATCCATTATTTTATAACAAACTATGCGAATTTTTTCTCCCTCAAAATGTTTAAATTCATTCGTGTGTAGTATTATAAATGTTTTAATAGTCTAAAAACCCTAACTGGAGATAAAAGAGATTAAGCTTCCTGAACAGAGAGAGCCTGAAAGACAATCACGGCCCTTAACAGGCTGATTCTATCAATTTTCTGGCTTGTTTTAAGGGACTACTGAAAAATTACTTTTTAGGGAGTTGTACTGCTGGATATGATGCTTTATTACTATGAATTCTTTAGTTGAGGCAACAATTACAAAGATAAAATAGTTGATTAAATTAAAACATTTAGTGGTGGTGTAGGAATAACTGATGCCTAAAATTTTTGGACTTACCTTGAAATATGGCACTTTTGCATTATTATATTTTTTTTCTTTTGTGTCATATGTCTCTTTTTGCCAATAATCATAATTTTGTTGGGTGTGTGTGTGTCTGCAGTTTTTAAACAAATATCTCTTGTATATGGTTCTTGAACTTGTGACCATTTATTTTGCATATCCTTAGATGCTTATTTTTTAATGTAGTCCAATATAAATACCTTTTTACAGTCCTTTTCTAGCAGCTATTCCTAATTGAACTAATAAAAAAATCTGTCTGCACTGTGTCTTAACACACTCATTTAAACTAATACCTTTCAAAATGATCTGTCTGCACTGTGTCTCAACACACTCATTTAAACTAATACCTTTCAAAATGATCTGTCTGCACTGTGTCTCAACACACTCATTTAAACTAATACCTTTCAAAATGATCTGTCTGCACTGTGTCTCAACACACTCATTTAAACTAATACCTTTCAAAATGATCTGTCTGCACTGTGTCTCAACACACTCATTTAAACTAATACCTTTCAAAATGATGTCTGCACTGTCTCAACACACTCATTTAAACTAATACCTTTCAAAATGATCTGTCTGCACTGTCTCAACTCATTTAAACTAATACCTTTCAAAATGATCTGTCTGCACTGTGTCTCAACACACTCATTTAAACTAATACCTTTCAAAATGATCTGTTTGCACTGTGTCTCAACACACTCATTTAAACTAATACCTTTCAAAATGATGTCTGCACTGTCTCAACACTCATTTAAACTAATACCTTTCAAAATGATCTGTCTGCACTGTGTCTCAACACACTCATTTAAACTAATACCTTTCAAAATGATGTCTGCACTGTGTCTCAACACACTCATTTAAACTAATACCTTTCAAAATGATCTGTCTGCACTGTCTCAACACACTCATTTAAACTAATACCTTTCAAAATGATCTGTCTGCACTGTGTCTCAACACACTCATTTAAACTAATACCTTTCAAAATGATCTGTCTGCACTGTGTCTCAACACTCATTTAAACTAATACCTTTCAAAATGGTCTGTCTGCACTGTGTCTCAACACTCATTTAAACTAATACCTTTCAAAATGATCTGTTTGCACTGTCTCAACACACTCATTTAAACTAATACCTTTCAAAATGATCTGTCTGCACTGTGTCTCAACACACTCATTTAAACTAATACCTTTCAAAATGATTTGTCTGCACTGTGTCTCAACACTCATTTAAACTAATACCTTTCAAAATGATCTGTCTGCACTGTGTCTCAACACACTCATTTAAACTAATACCTTTCAAAATGATCTGTCTGCACTGTGTCTCAACACTCATTTTTGCACTTCTCTAAAACTGATGTCAAGACATGTACACATACCAGAACTAATCTGAAAAACTTAGAAACCTGGTCAGCAGTGTCTAAAAAACACTCCTGAAATCACAAAAATCCACGAAGCTTACACTCTCAAGTACAGTAAACAAAACAATATTTCCAAATTGTTTTTAAAAAGATCTTTTCTGTGAAATCAAGAACTTTCTGCAAACAAAAAACCCAACAACCAAAATTGAATTTGATGGAAATTAGTAAAATCTGTCAAAAAAGGTCACCTTTAAAAATTGTCACTTGGTTACAATGACCATTCTAATCACAGTCACTCACATCCCCAGCAAATTTCCAACACAAATGTCACATAATGGTTACCTACTTGCAATGGTCAGCAGCTAGATGTTTCCTAGCAATCAATGGTTTCTCACTACCTTTAGTAGTCAGTGGACTATCTACAGAGATGAGTCAGGTATTAAAATTGAAAAAGAATGATTTCAGAGCTATTTCCAACTATAATGAATTTAATATTATGCACAGATCTTGGTCGTAATAAAACTCGTGAAACATCTTGATGATTTAAGTCTATTTACCAAATTTATTTGTAATCTAACATAAGAAAAATAGACTATCTAGAGAGGTAACACATTAAACCAATCTGATACAAGATCACTTCATTAATATGCACAGGTCTTGCTTATTACTAAAGTCTGATATAAACATATATTCCAATTACTGAAGTCTGATATAAACATATATTCCAATCTGGATCCAATCAATCAAAAATATGGGCTCTAGAATGGAACATTAGCCTATCCAAAGCAAAACTACCTCATTCATACGCACAGACCTTATTCATATCTGAAATTGTCAGATATTTATCATATGAACCTCTGGTCCAAGGCTGATCAAAATCAAATTGAAAGCATGGTCTTCCAAGTGGTAACAAGCAATGCTGACAAATGTACAACTGACCAATTTGACCAATGTCATGAATTCACTTGGCTTTATGGCCAGGTTAGCTAAAAATGTCTACAAAGCTGAAAATTAATGCAAGGACCTGAAAATCAATAGGTCATTTACATGTGCATAAAGTTACGCAAACTTCATTTGTCTATGTTGAGTACTTTGTGTAATCTTGCTAACAAGTTTTCTGGGATGGATGGATGGATGGATGGATATTCATAACCAAATCAAGGCTAGGATTAATAATTTTAAGACTAACTATAATAAAGATGATGCAAGTGATTACATTAATAGTGATTCCTACATCCTGCTTTCTGCCAAAAATGTGTCAACAAAATCTGCCATTTAAGAATTACAATTTATATCAATATATACGAAATAATAAATATGTCCAACAGCCACAGAAGCCCATGCCAAGCACTCCCAGTTTTCTTTTTTAAAGGGAAATTGTTTTTACAAAACCTTGCAGGCATCACATCTTACATATTCCACATATACAAAGTTTAAACCAAATCTATTTAATTTGTTTCACATAAATTCCATTACAGACAGACATACCAACAAACACAGCCATATCAATGACAGAATTTTTTTTTCAAAAGGGAGGATAATAATAGTATAGGGTAATAAAGTAATCACAGTGAGGAAACAAGAGTACTTTAAGCTAGGAAAAACCCTTAGTCTTACAGAATCAACAATTGATGATACGACTTACTGATAATACTACTGAAAGAGTTTCTAGACAAAGTGCCAGGACATCTGATGAGAACTGCGTTGCTACAGTAACTAAGCCCTCTGTAATACTGGGAAGGAATGGCACCAAAAGCTGGGTGTTGTTTGAATTTTTCAAATGTTCGGCATAGCTGTATACTGCTCTTATTGCTGAAATCCTTATCACAGGGGGCTGGGTGGGATGTAAACCACCCACTGTTGCTTGTATACACCTGGAAAATAGGATTGATGATACAAGTCACACAATCAACAGGATAAAGTAATGCAGCTTTAGAAATAAAAAACCTCCTCCTCGTCTCTAACACTTAAGTCTGCCCCTTATGGACTACAGTCCTAAAGCTCGGTCTGGATTGAAATCATTGGATTGGTTCAGTGTATAAATCAAAATAAACCAAAAACCAGAAGTCTGTTTTGGTGAAATCTTGGCCAAGTTTTGTAAGTTCTCAGTAAAACGAGTCGGAATTTGCAACTTCCTATAATTTTTGTTGTGCTTTCTCTACCCTGTATGTGACTGATTAGTTTTGCCAACAAACTAGGATATACAAATATAATGTTTGATTAAAACAAAAAGAACAAAATACAATCAAAATTATCCTTTCTACCCCACCACCTACCTCGTGATATTTTATAGATAGAGCAATATGCATCTAAATTTCTTAGGACTAGAAATGTTTTCATGGAAAGATGAATTTCCACTAGTGCTGAGATAAATACAACACACAGCCAAGGTGTGATGGACAGATGTGCAAAGCTAATCATGAGTGTTCTGCTATTCTCATGGTAAGCAGTATATACCATCAGAACTGCATATCTGGAATTGCAGTGTTGAATGAAACTTAATGTCTTATAACCATAAACTTGCTGACCTTGACTTTTGATATCTAGACCCCAAAATCTATAGGTTTCTTTCTAACCGTATGTGCAAGCCATTCTGAAAGTTTAAACCATAAGTGCAAGCCATCCTGAAAGTTTAGTCAAGGAAATTGCTCAACAAAAGCTGTTTTGCAAAACCCAACTTTTCAAAGTTGCTATGACCCTAAGATTTGATTTTTTTTCACCACCAAATCAACTGACCACTTTCTTGCACAGCTGCCAACCCTTATGTACAAAAAAAGACTGCTTATGCCAAAAATGCTAATTTTCAGGAACAAATACTGATTTTTAATCAAACTGTAATGGATATTTAACTATTTACCATATGTACAACAATCAGTAAAGTAGAAGTAATGTAAATATTAAATGTCAAAAATGCATGTGTTGCACTCTTGTACATTCTGAAGGGGCACATTGTTCCTTTTGGGTGCCCATTCAGAAGGTGGAAAAGTGCAACACAGAATGTTTATATGAGCCTTTTCCACTCCTTGTTTTTTTTCCCAATCAGTATTGATTCCAATTTACTATCTTTCATTGATGATCTGGATTCTGTGTGATTTGTTCTTACTGAACTGTTTTCATTCTAGCAAATAAGCAATCCTTTGCGATTTTACTGTCTGGAAAAAGTGTGTCAAATCGCCAGCAACACTAGTAACTGAAAGAGGAAGGTTCATTTCTAAAAGAAATTGAATAAACCAAACTTGGACTGAATTAAGTTAAGGTTCTTTTTGGTATTTACAAATGTCATTAAGTTCAGGTTGAGATGTTAAGATGAAGTAGGAAGCTGATGTTTATTAGCTTTTTCATGATGTTTCATGTCATGGGCAACTCTGTGCCCAATAACAAAATCACATTTCACAATTTGCAAAATGCAAAGTTTGCTCCTTTACTAGATGGTTTCACAATTCTAAACATCATGGCACAACATCCATAGTTCTGTTTTGTTTTCTTTGCTGGAGAAAATTTGAATCTTCTGCTTTCCTTTTTAACACGACTAGAAGTTGAATATTACAAAGATAAGACACAAAGACAGCAGCAACTGCTTTGCACAATCAATTTGGTGGTCAAAGACAGCCTCGATTTTGAAGGAACCAATCATTTAGAATTTTATTACTCCTATATTCATGCAATACATTTCTATCAGAATTGAACCAGGTGCCCCTTCTAAACAGAATATTGCAATGAGAGTTTTAATTATTTTTTTTGTTGTATTAAATAATGGAATTTTATTTTTAAAAAACATACACCCGTATTCAGGTCCAAAATAAATGACAAATACAGGAAAAACAGGACACTTGGCAGCCATCTTCTTGCTTAGAGTGCAAACACTCCACACACTTTGCTCAAGGTATAGTCTAGAATTATTAAAGTTATACAAAAAGACATTTTCTTCTTTCAGTCAGTGACCTGGACACTGGATCCCAAAATCAACAGGCTTCTTTTCTACACATGTAAGGCATCCACAACTCTGGTGAAGGCATATGGTCCAGAACTCAAACTTTTTTTTGCAGAATCCAATTTTCAGTCAGTGACCACTGACCCTTTAAACCCCAAAATAAATAGGCTTCCATACCCAAAGCTCAAGCCATCAGCAAAGTTCAGTAAAGGTAGATAATGTAAATTTGGGGATGGAAGAGAAAATTTTAATTATGTATGATTTGGATTTTTAATGAAGCTTTAATAATTTTTCAGTCATATTGCTACAATGTCTGTAGTGTGGCAGTTATAGTGATGTCTCCCACTGTGGTATCATGCTGCAGACATGTAGCATCATGTCCCACCCAGTCACATTATCCTGACACCAGGCTGATCAGTGTGAGCAGTTAACTTCTTAATGCTGAACACTAAGCAAGGCAGCTGTTAGTACCATTTCTGTAAGTCTTTGGTAAGACTCAGCCAGGAATCAAACCCACATCCTCCTGCATTTGAGGCAGATACTCTAACCACTAGACCACCAGAGAAGTCTTAATTATGTAATAATTACTTGGTCATATTGCATTGTATTGATATTCCAGGCCTTAAAGTTTAATGTCAAGCCATATAATTAATATTGGAGCACTGGAATGTACCAGACCCTACAGAACAAGAACTAGTGACTTCTGGATCACAGCCCATATCTGGAATGCCATCCTCTTTTGACCTGGATCTGAATATACGTGACAAGAGAGGGTTTGAGAGCATAGAGTCTTTGCAACTGTAGCAGGCAATTATTACACAAAAAAATTAGTTTTATTCCCCCCTTTCAAGCATATTAACAGCAGAAATGAGATTATCTGCAACTATTGCAATGTTGAATTTGCCAGTCAGCAAGAAGGATAAATGGCCTCAATAAATAGTCATGAACTACTGTACTTACGCCATTACAACAGAAGAGATCTCGAACGTATGCTGGCAGGTTTTAGAATACATAATGCTGGCAAAAACACTGAGTTATTTTTGCACCTTTGCTCTGGTGCACCAAGAATCAAACGTAAAACAAGGAAAAGGCAGTGTTAGACCGCCAAAACACAGCTCTCATGACATCATCCAAAGAAGAGCTATTCCAACAGGCCCAAGAAGTGGTGATAGCCCTGACTTCATGGGCTTCAAGTCCCATGAATGATAAGTTGCTCTCAGGGAGTCAATGACATGGTCTTTTGATAGAACAACAGTAGATGCAAAAATCTGAAGAATAGGAAGTGATACCTCAAACCATTCTTTCTTCCTTTAGATGAATCTAAGTAAAACCTAAAGTCACTTACATTGTATATGAACCTACCTTGGTCATCCCCAGCATATATACAACTCAGAATTTCAAAAGTGGAGCTACTGTAGATAGACAAAATTATTTAGCCAAAAATCCATGCCGGCAAAGAAAAGGCAGAGTGATGAGTAAGCTCCACTCAATGGTTATTAAGAGGATTTTACGAAGCCCAAAGGAAGCAGAGACACAAGAAGGGGAGCTTTTTTAAATCTCATTGAGAACTAGTCTAATATGAGTTCCAGAAAAAGCTGATCTGCTAACTATTCATGCATTGTATGATGACCATGATTTTATAATGCTGATAAAGCTGTTGTCCAATGGAGTAGGTTCCAGACTTCGAGGTCTGTTATGAATATTTGCTTTTGGGTGGTTGTTTTTTTGTTGCTTTATTTATTATACAGACCTGTCAACCCTGTTGAGACCAACTCAGTAAGGCAGTTGATTATTTTTCTGCAAGTCTGTTTTTCAGTAAGGTGTAACAAAATATCAAAATAAAGCTGGAAAACGTATTTAAGTTTGGTATCTGAAACATGCAGCAACAAAACGTTATGTTTAACTAGAACGTTTGTAAGTACATGTTGACCCAATTTACCACTGGTACCACCTTGGATGAGGATATTGTATCTTGACATCCCCCCTTCTTTCCCACCAGATAAAAAATTCCATGGAGTCCTTGTTTAAATTTACTATAGTTCCAAATTAATGTCTCTGTCCAAACATATTATTGAGCTCCTTGTAATTCCAGAGCATGATAATTTAGATAAATAAATTCCAGCCCAAATCAAATACTGAACACAACAAGACTGCTTCAAGTTCTTACAGCCTGAATAAATACAGAATAATATATAAACAAAAAACTAAGACACAAAAGAATAACCTGGATGAGGGCTAAAAGTTCATTGCTAGAACAATCTAAGTTATAATTAGATGGTCTGTTACTAAAATTATACTAAAGAATATGAGAAGTATGTCCTCGACTTGGACTAAAATAATAATCCTAATATTTATCTTACACTCACATAGAAATATAAATTATGTACTAGTTGTTTACAAAATGCAAAGAAATAAACAAGTCTGGTCAGATAGGAAAAAAAACTTGATTTTGGACAAAATGATCTACAACATACAATTTTACACAAGTCACAGTATATAATCAGACCTGCCAACCCTTACAATTTTGCTTAAGTCTTAAGAAAATGACCCTTAAAATACTGACTAACAGAATAAAGGCAAAAACTATGGAGAGATGATTGCTGCCAACAACAATTCAAGATAATTGGTTGAGATGTTTGATTTGGATTTGAGTTTTATATTGAAATTAGGCAACCAGTCTAACTTTACAGCAGTACCTCAGATGCTTTAAAGTGCACATTTTTTTCCCATCAAAGCATTTGAATGATCCAAATGTTGATTATAGAATTTTTAAAAAATAGTATGCAGCAAGTGATGCATGTTGAAGACAAAAGAGAAAAAAAACCTCTTAAGAAATGTTAATAATCAGCATAGAAGAATAAAAAGGAATATTCAGATTCTTGTAAATAAAAGCAGGAAGGGACACAATTACATTTATTAGACATCACCTCAATTTTAGTATGCTTTGTGACAGATAACATAATTGCTGTCATCATGTGAAATGAAAAAAAAAAAACATTTCCAAGGATTACATCAAGTTGAGAGAGAGCAACAAGCCATTAGCTGCATAGGGTTTGGACCTGAAGTATGTTTAACTGTACTAGTGGTAAATTGTGTGATTTGGATTTTTTAAAGTAGCTTTAACAATTTTTTCAGTCATATCACTACAATGTCTGCAGTGTCAGTTTATAGTGATGTCTAGCACTGGGGAGTCGTGCCGCAGACATGTAGCATCATGTCCCTCCCAGTAACATTATCCTGACACCAGCCTCACCAATCCTAACACAAACCTCTTAATGCTGAGTGCCTAATGAGGCAGCTGTTAGCAACATTTTTATAAGTCTTTGGTATGATTCGGCCAGTGTTCAAACCCGTAAACTCCCACATCTGAGGTGGACAATCTAGCCACTAGGCCACCAGAGTTGTTTGATACACATCCTACAGAAAAAAATTAAACTGCCCGGTGACTGTGGCATTCCTCACCAAGGCAGCAGTCTCTATCTTGATGTGCTTTTCCCTCAAGAATTTGTTCAATGTGGAAAGATTGATGACGAGTTAAACTTTATTGGACACCACAAAATACCCAGAATAAAAGGCAGAATCCGTAGATTGGTGTGAACTTTTTCCTTTAATCATGACAGATTGGAAAGTGAAAAATAATGGGGGATCATAAAGGTAGCAGATGTTATCAAGAACTGAGGTCGGTATCCATCCCTTGTGGTGGTAAGATCCCACACATTATCCAAGATGCCAGGCCAGACATCTGAAACAATTGATAACCAAGCTATAATTGGGATGTCCAAAGAAAAGAAGGTGCAGGTCTTTTTGCGTACAGACCCTTTAATCTTGGGAAAAGGGGAAGAGTCTAAGGACTCTTTCCTTTGACTTTTCCAGTTGCCTCATCTAGGAAATGGTGGAAAGTTTAAAGTGATGCTGCTTTTTGAGACTGTTAGAACTTGTCTGAAAAAATTTAGAAGTTCCCAAAATGTATCCGAGATGAGGTCACTTCCTGGCTTATTTAAGGGCCAGGAGTGAATGCCAAGGTCTTTTCATTGAAGGGATGAGACCTCTTAAAGTGTCTCCATCTCATGTGGCACCAGCCTTCTTGCTGTTGTCAAGCTTGACCTTCGAAGTCTCTAAAGCATAAAGCAGTATCTCTGCTGAGGAGAAATAACTCAACAGACTAGATAATACCTACCCTTGGAGGGGGGGGAAACAATTATATGAATGATATATATTTACCCAAGCACCAGCTGAATACAAATATTTACCACTTGCAAAGGCATACCCCCCCCCTGAAAATTATGAGTTCAAATTAAACACTCCAAATTACTAGGATTAGGGGAAATTAATGCTCAATAAAAATCTAATGGGCTAATCTGAATGCCACTAAGTATATTTTAGACACATAAATGAAGACAAATTTTGCAGAGTAAAATGCACACATCTAGGAAAATGAAATAAGATTTGGAATATAGGCTGTGACACAGGTGTCAGACTGGTTCTTGTTCTTTGTTTTGCAATGCTCCTATGCTAAGAAGAAGAAAACATTTTATGGTTTGAAGAGGACTTTCAGTTCAGGGTAGCAATACATGAGGAGGTAAGGTATTTACAACTATAAAACTAAAGTTACTCTGCAGACATGAAAAAGTTAACAAATGGATCACTAATCATCATAACAAAAAGACTGATGCTACATCTTTTGCTAAACATATAAACAGCATGGGGACAATAAAACTCAGCAACTCACCTTTGCAACAATTCATGAGGCATTGCTTCTGCGTATCTACTGGCTGTCCACAGACATCTCCCAATTAAAAAGGGAGACACTTAAAAATAAAGAACAATCATACTACATGCATGATGAAACAAGGTGTGCATGTCAAAAGTACTTTAATTCAGCTTATTAGGAAAGAGAATGAGGGAGAAAAACATCCAAAGAACATAGAGAGACTGATTTAAGCTTCAAGAAGAATGTTAATAGCAACCATAACATTTATGTGAATAAAAAATGACTTTAACAATTTCAAATGAAATTATGTAGCTTTTTATGCATTTTAATTCACAGCATAATCCATTTTTTCATTTTGAGATTGCTGGTTTCTATGTAAAGACATCACTATATATATATATGACTATAGTATTCACACGCCTTTCCATTTGTTATGTAACCCTGGCCATTTTTAAAAACAAAAAGCATCAAGGATAAAAAAAAGCACAAAACTTGGTGATTTCATTGAATTATAATTTCTAACCTGTTGTCAAGGGGTCCCTGGCAATGTATACTTATTGGTGTTTCAAAGCAAATGGAAGCTCCCAATGTAAACAAGCTAACAGACTCCTCACTGTATTTTTCTGGTTTCTAAAATAATCCATTTCAGTAAAAGCAGTGTCATCTGTGTCCAATATTTGCATGTCTAGTTTTAAAATATCTAAAACAAAAACTAAACAATTAAAATGGTGAACTCATGTATACATGTGTTCAAAGAGATGTAACTACAAAATTTACAAAATTATTGAGGTTATCAGATGAACTATATCACATTCATTACTTAAAACACGTTCACCCATGCAAATGTGATGGACCATGTTACTAAAGAAACTCCTATCTGATTTAAAATGCCAAGTTAACAGTGTATGGGGCACATCTGGTGATAATCATGTTAGAACTTATAAATGAATAAATGAAAGGACTCGGGTTTTATGAAATTGTTATAGCTCTAGAGCCTTTTGTTTTCAAAATTGTTGGGTTGGTGGGTTTGCAAACAAATAGGAATGGTGTGTGAACACTACAGTATGTGAATAGTTCAGTCAGCAATGAAATTACTTTCTGCTGATCTACTGTAAAATGCAGATATGAGCAAACCTTTATTAAGATAAACATCCGAAGAAAACAATTTCTCGTGCAAAATGTACGCAGGTGGTTAGAGAACTCCCAGTAGTTAATGGTGGCCTAAAAGTTTAAATGGCATCCAAGTAGTTTGTCGAATGGCTACTCAAGTTCAATAGGTACATGGAGTACTGTGCTATTTCTATGCTTGGAAATAAGTTGTGTCAAACTGATTTACTTGTACTATCTAAAAACAATTTATAGACCTGCAGTCTAAAAATAATTTATTAACATGCACTATCTAAAAATAATTTGTATACTTGCATTATCTAAAAATAATACTGTGGACACTACTATAGAAAATATCGAAAAACAGCAGTAGTTAATAGTTCTGAGTTCAGCTGCTTTCTTAAAAAAAATTCTAATCTGTAGGCAACATTATACTATTTACTAGCACTGGACTACATGATTACCACAGTTTTAGTCCTATGTCCCCCATATCCTGTCGAAAATATTCCTTTTAACATCTTGTTTCTGTATATTTTCTTTTTTTGCATGTTTGTTACTCCGACGTAAATATTATGGTCTTGTCTTGCAACATTTATATGTACAGTTCATCTTCATGTCCTACAACATCTGTCACACTGACATGGATGAACATGAATGATTTAAAAGAATCACATTTGTAAGTCTAGTCATCATTAAATTGTAATGCATTATTGATACGAGTCTTTATATGCATAGAGGGAATGAGATCGTTGCTCAAAGACTCGTACATTAAAACTGTTTTTACTAATACAACTTTTATCAGGAGACAAGACAGAGAATCTATTGGTAATTACTAATCCTAGATGTCATTTATAATGCAGATTACTTAACACTTATTGCAGAACAGAATGAACATAATTATCCATCAAAATGATTATCTCCCATGGTACTGTTCTAGTTCTCCAAATGTTAAGAACAAGAGAACACAGTGCTCCTTGACTCTGGTATCCAATGTGCCATGTAGGATTTACCTGTGAGATTCATATCTAATAACACAACAGTCTCTAGAAATCCTTGAATATTGAATTGCACTTTCCCAGACTTGATAGAACCTAACAACAAATCTCGAGCAGATCCCATGGCAAGCATACAGGACTCGTGTACTTTCCACCTGCAATATCAGATTATTTCACATAAAAAGCTCAATCAAAATGAATTTTATAATAAGAGTACAGATGATTCTAATACTCAGGTATTCCAGTATTTATACACTGATGAGTGTTTAATAAACTATAAAAAAAATGAATGGCACATGTATTATAAACTGAACTATGTTCAAAGGCCAATGGTATTTTCTTGTTATCTTTCACAGCATCATTTTGGTGATGTCAAAGATTCAATAAAGATCAGATACTGAATGAGAAAAATCATTAAAAAAAAAAAATGTCTAAGAACACTTTTTAAAATTCAAGTTCTGAGTTTGACCAACCAGTGGAATCATTTTTGTTGGGGTATTCAGTCAACAATGCATTATCAATTACTTGTGAATAAAGGTTGTTAGATGTTGTTTAAATCTGCAATTAATATCAAGTCTATTTGTAAATAATCTATAACTTGCCAGCTTTCTTTTCCTGAGTTCCTCTCAATGTTACTAGTCTGCACATGTCTGGTAATTGATTGACAAAGGGCAGGGGCACTCTCTGCCTGAAACTCACTAGCTATGGACTGAAACATCCAACAAGTAGAGGAATCAGTGCTAAAATAAATATTCAAATAAAGAATATTTAGCGAACATTTTAATTTGAAATTAGTGTGTGTGATTTAGATTTTTAACATAGCTTTAAAAAATTTTCAGTCACTATGATATCTGCAATATGACAGGTTTAGAGTGATGTCTAGCACTGGTTCTTCATGCCACAGACATGTAGCATGTCCCACCCAATCAGATTATCCTGACATCAGCCAACCAGTCCTAACGCTAACCTCTAAATGCTGAGCACTTAGCAAGGCAGCTGTTAGTACCATTGTTTTTAAGTCTTTGGTATGACTTGGCCAAGATTTGAACCTGCAACCTCCTGCATGCAAGGCAGATGCTCTAAATTTGAAATTGGTATTCAAATATTTGTTGATATATGAACATGTCAACATTTGTAATGCACCTTGAGATGACCCCCCACAATATCTAGTATTACTAGATACTACTGCCTCTTTTATTTACTGTGGTTTTTTACATATCCACAGAACACTATTGTTAAAATGTTCTAATGATGCAGCTGTATGGACAAAGTTTTAGTATGATCATATGGAAATGTTTCAATTAACACTTGACTTGGTGTTGTTTTGCTGCAGTGACTCCATTTGATGCTGAGCATTTGTATGAAAAATGGTGTTTGGGATTTACCTTGACAGAGGTTTGACTTAAACTCATACTGGTGATAGTCATATTCAAACGCTGAAGAAAAACTAAATCAAGAATACATGATTATTTATTGAGGTTTAAAGTCCTAATGATTAAAAAATTAAATAATTTTTTTCCCATTTCATCATGCAAAAGCAGTGTTTATGAACCTCAATATCACAAGTTTTCAACAGTAACTAATTATCAACTTTGATAATTCTGCAAAAACAAAAATACAAAATTTAACATTTTTTCGGATAGTTTAATGAAGTCATTTCTTTTACACTTAATGGTTCAAAGTTCAATAAAACTAAAGTTTTATTATACTGTTTTAAATGTTCTTAATTCTCACCCTTCTAAACTCAATTGTCCACATTTTTCAATCATTGTACCTTATTCTAGCATGAGAGGCAAGTGACTACATCATCCAAATCAAGAGTCCAGCATGGACCCGATATAACTGATAAAAAAATTACCAGAAGCAAATCTTGTGCAGATATGCGAACAGAGTATGAGAAAGTATCATCATCTTCATCCTCCACAAACTGATCTGGATTTGTGCTCCACATTCTTCCCTGAAAAACAAAGGATATGATGTCCATTTAGACAGAGCTTTCACTGAACACGAAGTCTCATATCATGCCATACAATAGTTTTTATGAAATCTTCACATTATTGTGTGATTTAGATTTTTAACATAGCTTTAATAATTTTAGTCATACAGTTTATAGTGATGTCTAGCACAGGGGCATCATGCCACATGTCCCACCCAGTTACATTATCCCTAACACTAAACTTGTAATGCCAAAAGAAGAATCTACTAGCACCAATTGTATAAATCTTTGGTATGACTCCACTGAGGATTGAACATGCGACCTTGATTTCCCGGTTTCTTCCTCCACCATTAATACTGGCCGCCATCTATCGTGTGCTGAAAAATGGCATTAAGCCCAACAACAACAAAACTGGTCATACAATGAACAGATCTGTACATGCCTTGATATTCGATAGTACATTGTAAAATCATGTACAAAACTTGACATTTAAGTTGGATTTTAAGATGTAAATAACTGAACACTGGACAATACCCATGTTAATGAAGTCTTATGGCCTGCTGAGCTGAAAAGAATTACAATGGCATGGACTATAATGACAGCATAATATCTGCTTTACAAAAATAAAACGAAATCAAGCACCGTACAGCTTTTTAATTGAAAAAAGGACATAAAATGTATTAAAAAAATCACTCATGATTACCAAATTTTTCCTGCCTATAAATCAATGTGGAATGCTAGTTGAAAATATTTCATACTACATCCGTATATATGTAGAGCTGCTAAAATGTTAGGAAACATCTAAACAAGTCAGTCAAAATGATCAATGACCCTGGTACCATATCAAAGGGAAATTGTCCTAAATGTGAACCTGAACTGTTTTGTTGTAGGCTCATAAATGCCAAGTCCCATGACAGATATAAGCATAATGATTACTAATATAAGTAGCAATAAAGCATAATCTAAGCATAAAAAGTGCAATCTACATATTATATGCCATAATTACAGAAAACTTATGACAAATGATGAATGCTGTATTATATCATTGTTAAGTTTTTCTTTCAAAATTTTTAAAGTGCTAGTGATTTGTTCTTTTCATGATGCAACATGTCTTCAAATGTGACAAAATTCTTCTCATTTTTCAATCATATAATATACATGAGTCACAATGATAAAGCTCACTTTATAAGGTGCCATTTGTATCAATATAGACTGGACCACTATGTACGTGTATAGAAATATAATGAATAGGTGACACAAGATTTCCGATTCAAGAAACACGTTTTCTTGGAAATGTTTCACATACAATTACTATAAATAGAAAATAAGGAAATCAAAGACCTAACCATGGATAAAAATGTGCAGCAGCCAATAATCACTCAACACAAGCAATGAACAGTACATGCAATTCAGTGTCTCGCACCTGATGTCTTTGATCTTAACTTGGAAACAGGTTTGTTTTTTTAAATAGTACATAGGTACCTGGTTGCCCATTTTTTTTAACCCAGGTTCCTGAATAGCTCTAGTAGTCAGTAATTCTGTTTTGGACAAATCTTCAGAGTGAACTTTTTTTTTCTAAGTTAAGAGGACAAAGAAGAAATATTTTGTTCCTGTCCAAAATAAACATTAAATCACAGGTAACCCAAGTTTTCTTAATACACTTTATTCATTTCATTAGAGTTAATCAGTAAGACTTTATAAATAACTTTACCTGGTCTTCTGTAATTTGCATGTAAAGGATCACATAGAAGAATATCTCATCCACAGATTTCTTAACAGTGATTCGGAATTTGTTAACTTCGATTAAAGCGTGAACAAACTCAAATACACTGTACACCAGATTCTCAAATCCCAATATCTCACCTGGAAAAAAAGTTTAAATTCATTAACAAGAGCCTTAGATCATAATCACTCCATAAATTCATAAAAAAAAATTGCCAATGGTGGTATGACTGAATTGCAAAGCTGTTTTGACTGAGTGGAGTAGCACTCCTTATATATAAAAATACATTTTTCTGAAACCAGTGTCTCAGAAACTGAGCTAAAATGCAATGGTTAATGGATCATAAAATATAGGTCAGTGACCTGGTTTTGACTAAAGATTGTAGTATTCCTCAAGATTCACCTGCATACCAAGTAATATGACACCATAAAATGTCTGAAAAACAGACATTTTATTGGTCAAATGAACACAAAATGTTGGTCACAGAAAACTAGTTTTAACTACAGGATGTACCACCTATTGGCATGATGCATTCATGCACAAAGCAAATGTGTTTGAGAAAGTCAAACTAAAAATGTACCCGAAATGTTGATGACAGGTGTATTGTCAGAGACTGATAGATCCAAAGTTATCAATTCAAAGGCCAGAATTGTTTTATAATCCAGCCAAGAATGAACCAACCAAATGAGATAAAAAATTTTATACTTTAAAGCTAAATATGCTGCTGGAATAGTCAACTTTCTAATCTAACCTAACTTAATATATGAGAAACAAAATACATGCTTGTGTAACATGAATATACCACTGTCTCACTGCAAAACAAAGTCAAAAAAGTACAGAAATCGATGAAAAAATATGAAAAAATACAATGGCAAGAAAATGTTTAGTGGTCATATACTTATACATACAAACATTCCTACTAATCTTCATGTCTCAAGTGATCTTTGTTTAATCATGCCAACAATAATTAAAATGCACAAGTCGAAAAAGTTCAAGAATGTAAAGAAGTAAAACATGAAAAATTTATATGACTGGAAAATCTAATCAGGTCACCAACATATGAACAAAATCAAGTCACTCAAATTTCACAAGTTAAACTCAAATGGTTTTTGTTTACTCAATTTTGTCAAAAAGTAGAAGTCCAAAAATTTAAATTCTTTTAATTTAATTTCTGTAATCGTCCTAAAATCAAATCAGATCATCAACATGTAATTGGGTTTTTTTTGTTGTTGTTGTGCTGCTTAACACCATTTTCAGCACACGATAAGCTATACATGGCAGCCAGTATTAATGGTGGAGAAAGAAACCAGAAAATCACTGGAAAGAACCACCGACCCACAAGAAGCTACTGGAAAGCTTACTCACATATCCACATTTGCCAAATCCTAGACTGGAACCTACGCTGACAGAGGTGAGATGGCAGTGATATGTAACGGACCGCGTTTTAGACCACTGGGCCACATTTAAGAACAAAAAGTTTACAAAATTGCATGTTAATTGTGCTAACAAGGTGTAATGTCAAAAATGTTTGCATCAAAAGTTCAAACAGGTGTTGAAAACAAACTGAACTGTTGTAGTAGCCTGAAGATCTCATTATATAAAATCCATATATGAATTGAAACAAATAAGCATTTTGTGGTTTTGAAGTAATCTTGCTATCTAGCTTTTTGAGATGGATGGAAGATTGGAGAAATAGATCAACTTAAAATGGTACAGTACTACTTCTTAAAATGGTGCAGCATTACTTACAATGGCATCTATGTATCACATTACATTACTATCAGGCAACAGTGTCTAAGAATATGAGCTGAATGCAAATGATGAATACATGCCATGTAAGCTAGTGACCTACATTAGACTGAATGTTATGGTACTCCTTACTACCCATCTATATATCTATCAATTTGACTGAGTGTTATGGTACTCCTTACTACCCATCTATATATCTATCAATTTGACTGAGTGTTATGGTACTCCTTACTACCCATCTATATATTTATCAATTTGACTGAGTGTTATGGTACTCCTTACTACCCATCTATATATCTATCAATTTGACTGAGTGTTATGGTACTCCTTACTACCCATCTATATATTTATCAATTTGACTGAGAAAACAGCTAGATGCAAACTCAAGTGTTTCATGTCCAAAATATAACATACAAAAAATAAAAATAAAGTCTGAACATTTCATGCAGGAAGATACAATTTCTAAAATCTTCAAATAAGCTAATAAAACAATTATTCAGTGGATGCTCCAAGTGAACAAACAAGCAAGTTACCTTTCACCAAGCACTGGTCATCTGTGAAATACAACTTTTCTTAACAAAGAATAATTATACATGCTTAATATATGCATTCATGCTTGTATTGTTATTCAACACAACAGACCTATTTAGTCTGTAATCCATTTTTTTTTCTTCTGGGCGATTCAAAATCAAGTGGTAAGGTAAAACTGAACAATAGTGAATTGATCTATTTGAGGTAGAAGATCATTTCTATTGTCTAACAGAAGGAAGATGGCTTGTAGAATTCCAAAACTGGATTGTAGCCTCAAAAATGGGTACCTCCCAAAAAACAGTAATTTATACAGTACAAAAAAATAAAACTTTCCAAGATTCAAGTGACTCTATTATAACTTCTAATGCATGTATTTCACACACACACACACACACACACACACACATATATATATATATATATATATATATATATATATATATATATATATATAACAGCATGCCTAAAAGCAAGAAGACAAATACTCCATCTAATGCACATGTTCTCCCTGTTCTTAGGTTATTCAAGCATGAAATTAGTATATAATTATTCTAACAAATATGCTTTGTATCCAAGCTATTAATTTCAAATTGCATTCACCAACTATATGCTTTTCAACCCCTCCCTAACTGTATCACTATTTCATGTATTTAAAACTGTGTCCAAATAATTACTGCAAAATTTACTACAGATATGCTGTATGATTGGCTCTTGTTTGATATTTTATGGCATAGCAACATAAGTAGGTTCTTTAGTGCCATGACCAAGTAATCACCAGGTTTGATACTTGTAAATGAACCCACACCATTATAGTCTAAAAGAATCTGGCACACTGACACTAAGCCACCATGACTCTTTTGGCCATATGAAATAAGGATAATCATTTAACATTTCAAAATTATATCCAGTTTATGTTTGTATGGAATTCAGTTTTACAGACTTTGCACTGAAGTGCATGAATATTTGCAAAATTTAAATTATCAAAAGCCTGGCCTTAAATGACAGTCAATTCTTCATCATAACATCATAAAAATACATTGTTCATATATTTTGTAATGACATTCAGAAAAAAATACCCCTTCCGAAAAAAATTTCTTGGTAAAATTTTCACTAGCCGGAGAGATCATTTATGATGTGAAACCTTGAGGATCCATGATCATCTACTAAATTTCCATTACCAAATATGACCACCCTCCACCAATCCATGTATATGGAGTCAGGTTACAAGGAGAATTCAATATTAGCTATGAAATCATGATCTTCAACCATGTCCCTTCCTTTCCTGGAGGTTTTATCCAAGGTCTAAAATCTTCATTTTCATCTACTCACCCTAAAAGAACATAACAGAAAGTACCAGGTTACCAGGATACAAATTGGATGAATGGATGCACAGAACTAAAGACAATGTTTAAATGAAAGAGTGTTATTATTAAAAAAAAGTCTTACCATCTGAATCCGTTGGATCATGAGCTTCATCTGTGTTGTTGACTACTGTTCGTGCATAACTTAAGCTTGTTAAGTAATCAACTCATGCCATCTGATTTTTATATCATGAATATTTATTGGTAGGTCAGAACTTATTTTTAAAAGCTGTAGATATGTTCTTAACCCAAACATAATATGTTGAATCTAATTCATAAAAAAAGAAAAGGACACTGCAATTACTTGCTTAAAAGTCTAGTCCAGCTGCAAACAACAGATTGATGTGTCATTGTGTAATGTGGTTTGGTGTACTGATTACTCCAAACAAATTGCATATACCCAGATCTGCTGGCCCATTACACAAAGTCAGATCTGGGTCTATACAGTTTGCAGTTGGACTTGAACTGTAAGCAAGTATATAATGCAGGTAGAACTTGATCAATGTAATAACTACTATCCTAGTTTGCAAAATATCTGAAATCATGTAATCCATTTATAACTTACTTTGATTACAAAGTTCCTTCTAGAACAGAGTGGTAAAATTACTTGAAATCAAATTGCATTGGCTCTCAGGGATTTTCTAATACAAAAAGTTCAACTGTAATATGGTTACAAACTTTTTTCACTTAAATGTTAGCTACAACTCACTGTGTTAGCATAATTCAAAGTGTACTTTGAATTCTACTGAAAAAGCAAAATAGAGTTCATACTGCACATAAAATATTGATCCCAATATAAAGGATAATCATTCTACAGTTCAAAAACAAATTTTAAAATTTCAACAAACTCTCAAAGAAATGGCCATTTTCTGTACCAAAGTAAATTAAATCAACTATGTAGAGCTATATTTGTTAGTCTTAGTTATGCATCAGCACAACAGAGGAGCTAATTTCCCCGTATCTTTCATAATAGGAACAATTCAGTGTAGTATGGCCTACAAATAGGCAAACACAACAACTGACAAAAAAGAAACATTTAAATTTTATTATATGTTTATCATCAATACATACTCTGTAGCAAAACAGAATAATATCGGAATGAGCTGTCAATACTTGGCCCTAACAGAAAGGATACAAATCAGCACTTTGTGTGAATATACTCCATACAGGGGGTAGAATCTGTCCTATCCAATTAGACATCAATTTAGGAAAACTCTTCACCAATATTGTCACTGCCTGTTAATAAAGAGCATACTGTTACTAAAATAGTCAAAATATTACACATACTGTTGAACTCTAGTCATCTTCTTGTAGACAGTCAATCCTCAAAAATCATAATTGGATTTTGTACATATATATTTTATAATTGGTGTTATTATTGAAAATCAATTTCTTGTTACGAACTAAATCCAAGATCAGATCAACATGTTTGCAAATTGATATGTATGAGAATATTCTCCAACAATAGTATTGGTTCCTTTTGGTGTCATTTTAATAATATGCATCTATGTCATACCTGCCTTACCCTCTGAAAGGTATGAGCTAATCAAAGTGGCAAAAAGATATGTAACCTGAGCATAAGAAGTATAATCTATATACAGCTGTTTCATTTGAGGGTTTCAACTTTTCCAGCTTTGATGGAAAAAAGGCCAGTTTTCTGGCCACTTAAATTTATGGTTATGCCTGTCAAAGTTTGCATATTTGTAGGCATTTAATTTAATGGATTAACAGGGTTTTACTTCACGCACATTTGTGCATCAGGGATGCATCCTGGAGAAAACTGATGCACACGTTCTGTTGCTGTTTTATTTACACAAAGGATTTGCATAATGCAATCAGGATTTAATATCTGATGCTTTGGTTGAGGGAAGGCATCAAGTATACTTTGAGCACAGGCATAGTCTGGTTCTGATTTGTATGCTCCTGCGCATTGCACTCCACTATACAGAGCACACAAAACAGGGAACCAGACTAGCATAGGAAATGTTATGACAAAGTATTTTTCCCTAATCTTGCAAGCTCTCACATGATTTCCATTGAGCCTCAAAGGTTACTAATGAACAGAACTATGACAATGAATGATGGTTGCGTTAAAACCATTCTATGCCTGTATGAGCACAAATCAAACACCTGTTAAGATAAATCACTCAACAAAGGGACCTGACACAAACTGTGACAAATTATATTATACTGCACACACTTTAACTAGTTTGCAAATTACTTTCACTGAGTGATCATAAAGTCAACACAACAAATCTTACAATGAACAAGATAATGTGCTCAAGCATTAGTGATTGTACTTTTTCTGATCTGACATGTTTTGAAGTTTAAAAATACCCCTGTCCTTTAACATTTTTCAGTCATTTAACACCCACAGGTCACATCAATAAAGCTTGTTATGCCTTGTGCCATTGTATTTAAAAGTACAGACTGGTACACTAAACAATTCTCCTCATTAATGTAACAAATCTCCAAGACAAAATTTCAAAGTGAAGACACCTGTGTTTTCTTGGGAATTTGTTATACACCACTCCCTCGATAACTCGCGCCCGGATAACTCGCGAACCCGCTTATAACGCGGTGTCCAACATGGCTCCCAATTTTTTTCCAAGGAAAATATATTTTAAAATGTGTTAAACATGAAAAAAGTCGTGATAAGAAATTGTAAATTGGCAAATTTAGCCTTGATACATAGTTCGTTTTTATTATCGAAAATGGTGATTACCGTATTTTCTGGGGGATAAGTCGCTACTTTTTTTTCGTTTTTTTTCCTCTTAAAAATGATGTGTGCGACTTATATGCAGGAGCAATTTATACGATAAATAATTTTTTTAACGACTGTGATTGATGCGCAGTGATGCTGTGCTTTAGCGAAATGCATCTGCCGGTATATGGGCAAGCCAATTGCTGGAAACTTACATACGGTACACGTAAGTATTAGACTATAAGATTATCAAATTAAATAGTCAAATAATATTTAGTTATTATATATGTGTTAAAATTTGTTGTTATTAATCAATAAAATAAATATTTAAATAACGATTGCCATTGTATTTCCTTTATTATTCGGCAGGTGCATCTTAGACTCTTTCGGTCTCTAAATTCTGTCGTAAATTTCAGCACATTTTCCCACCCAAGCTGCTAGTCAAAGTCCTTTGAACTTGCCGCCCAGCTATTGCGTCATGTTCTTTTGATGTACTCAAATAAATACCGAATGCATAACTGGGATTATTTTGTTATTTTAAGGAACGAATTAGGTCACTGTAAAGCGTTTCTGAGACCTCTGTTAGCGTTTCATAATTTACTTTAATAGTAGTTTATAAAAACACAAAATCATTTTTTCGGTTGGTTTCACAATGGCTTGTTATAAAAAAACAAAAAAAAAACAGCAGGAATATTTCCCAGATGATTGCTCTAGTTTTAAACTCTGGATTAAGCCAAGACTGGCTTCATGGAGAGAACTTCAAAGTACCGGTAATTAATAAAAAAAAAAAAATAACTATAAGGCTGGTGAACAGTTTCAATTGTTAGGTGAATTCGCAATGTCTTCGTTAATGTATTAAAATCATTGTAGCCTATAAAGTGCCTTTGAAGTTCGCTTGGGTTGTGGAAATGACCCATATATAAATACGTACCGTTCATACAATGGAGCATTAATAAAATATAGTTTCACAAGAACGTTGTATGATTTAAAATTGTTATATTAGCGTAAGTCAATAAGTTTTATTTTAAATTAAATTTGTGCCATTTATCGTGGCACCAACATCTAGAAAAAATATGCAGAATTTAAGTTAAACGTTGTAGCATTTGCAAAAGAAAACGGAAATCGTGTAGCAAAAAGAAAATATTCAACATAAGCGAGAAGATTGTGCGTGACTGTTGTAAAAAAGAAGACAAATTAATGTCAACAAAAAAAAAACTAAGAAGGGAAATCGTAGTGTCAAAGCATGTTGGCCAGTTCTCGAGGAGAATCTACGAAAATGGATTGTGGAACAGCGTGTTGCAGGTCATGGACTTTCAATAATTCAAATACGACTCAAGGCAAAGTCAAAGTCTATTGTAATACCGACTTTTATATAACTCAAACAATTGTATAATATTTCTTACACAAAGTTGGAAATTACCAAGTTGCATGCAATGATGGCCGGCGGTATCAAAGAAATTTGCATTTTTTTCAAAATGTGAAGTGATATTTCTCAAACGTGTCACAAACCGCAAGTGTTATCGTGTTCTAATTTATGTCGTTTTAAATTTTTAGACCCATTAAATTCATGTTGTTAATGGTTAAACCTTGTGAATTTTTTTTTCTTTCATTTTACTTCTACCGCAATAAAAATCTACACAGCATTCAATCGACATTGTTTTTTTCGAAGTGTGTCGATCTTTTGTATTTGAAAAAAAAAAACTTCTACTTTGGATCAAACAATAAAATTAGAATGTATACCATTCACCACAAAAATAGTTGACGTAATACACGTGTGAAGAACATGTGCTAAGCAAACGGAAACCAGGAGGAATGTTTAGATGATTTCCTCAATATACTGTAATTTATCCTGAAATTAATGTTACTCTGTGAGGAAAAACTAAACAAAATACACCAATATGAAAAGATATTTATCCACTGTTAATCTTGGCGCGATTATTAATTGTGAATTCAACATGCCAAGTCACCCCACCCCCTTTTCTCTATGCGTCGATCCCATTGTTATATATGTTTTTTGTTATAGGTCCCTCGATAACTCGCGCCCTCGCTTATATCGCGGTCGATGTTTTTGGACCCCAATGTCCGCGAGTTATCGAGGGAGTAGTGTACAATGCTGCTATAAACAGAATATAGGAAATTATATGCAGGTCTATAATGGACGAATGTACTCGTACACTATTTGTACACATCAGCTTCTTTTTCAGGAATATTCTCAAATTTATACATGTAGGATTTAAAAAGATGACAACAAAAATCAACGAACACAACTAACGTTTAATTTTTTTATGTGTTTAAAAAAGCGTAATCCATTTACAGGTGAGCTTAAGATGGAAATGGGTAAATAAATAGCATAATTATTGTGCCAAAGGCATAATGGTTGGCATGTATGCTATGTTAATATATAGTGCAGGTACCTGAAGGCCAATGTATGCCAAGTGATAGCAAGTTTCATTACAGACATGTGAAACTTTTACTCAACAACAGAAATGTCAAACCCATGAATACAAAGTAAAATACAGTTGGAATAAGTAGAGATGAAGGTTGTTGCAGTAAAGTATACTTTTGACACAGGAAAGGTGCTTTGAATGTGGAATAGTCAACATAGATGCAATTTACAACTTTGTATCATTTTCATATGAACTCCCTGAGAAAGCAGAGTACCATGGCATATAATTTTTAAAAAGTATCTTCTTTGGGTACCATTTATTTTAAATGGAATAGCCCTGAACAACTCAATGCCACCCAAAGAATGCCACATGAAGTGTGCATGCAAATACTGATAAAGGGCCAGTATCATTCTTCTTCAATAGCTTCATTACACTTGCATAAAACTCCCAAAACATGGTATGCTAAAAGCAAAAATTTCTGATTTCTCTATCGGAATACATACCTATATAAATATTGCAATTATAAAAAACTTAAACACATATCTCTGAAGGAATCTGTTACACTTTCTAAAAAAGCTATGTCCATTTAATATTTCATTAACACGTCTTCTTTGAAAAACTTTTCGGCTAAATGGAAACACTATTTTTTTAAAGTATTTTTTGGCAAAATGGCATAATAAGGGGTTGAATATCTCTCTCATGCAAACAGAAACCAACTACATTCAATGATTTGATCAGAAGCTATTAGGTGATAAAGAGATGTCAGAATTAAATATGTGATGACCTACTACCAGTGTCCTTTGAGTCATTAATACAAACAGATAGTTATAATTAATTACCCATACATGTTATCTAATACCATGTCTAAAGATGATTCTGACATGTGGATGATGTTATCAGCATAATTACATTGGATGTATTTGAATTTAATGATTATGTACATGAATTAGTCTCCAATGTCAGATCCTTCATTTTCCGACACAATCACTACTGAAAGATAATAAGAAATTATATTTAGAAAGTTTTTTTTAGTAGTTCCCAAACATTTTATCATGTACAAGAAATTATATAAATGACCAATCCATGGAAATGGAATGAGAGGTAATTGATGTAATTCAGATGTTTCAGACGACTGTCCAGATTATTTAGAGAAGACACTAATTTACCTACCCATAATGATTAGAAATGTGCCTACCCATGTTTAGAAATGTGCCTCCCATGTTTAAAAATATGCCTACCCATAACATTTAGAAATGTGCCTACCCTTTAGAAATCTGCCAACCAATGTTTAAAAATGTGCCTACCCAAAATGTTTAGAAATCTGCCTACCCATAATGTTTAGAAATTTGCATACCCTTAATTGTTTAGAAATCTGCCAACCCATAATATTTAGAAATCTGCTCACCCATGTTTAGAAATTTGCCTACCCATAATGTTTAGAAATGTGCCTGCCCATAATGTTTAGAAATGTACCTACCCATAATGTTTAAAAATCTGTCTACCCATAATGTTTAGAAATGTACCTACCCATAATGTTTAGAAATGTACCTACCCATAATGTTTAAAAATCTGTCTACCCATAATGTTTAAAAATCTGTCTACCCATAATGTTTAGAAATTTGCCTACCCATAATGTTTAGAAATTTGCCTACCCATAATGTTTAGAAATGTGCCTGCCCATAATGTTTAGAAATGTACCTATCCATAATGTTTAAAAATCTGTCTACCCATAATGTTTAGAAATTTGCCTACCCATAATGTTTAGAAATTTGCCTACCCATGTTTAAAAATTTGTTTCAAAATTATGTTCATCCATGAATTTGTAATATGTCACCTGCCCTCATTGTAAATATGACAAGGATAAATTTTTTATAGCCCAAATAATGTAAAACTGTAGTCCTATAAATGGCAAATTACATGCCTGCCCTGTGTCTAATATTCACCAATACAGACTCTTTGCACACTAATTTTAAGTATAGAAATTATAGATTACCATGCCTGTAACCTCTGACCAATGTACCCACAAATCTCTTGGTTTCTTTATTATTCTAAAGGCAAGCCATCCACAAAGTTTGATGACAGAAAATCCTTTTTCTTTAAAAATCACAATGAATATAACCACTGACCCACACATCAGTATGCCTCTTTCATATCTTAAGTTCTCTACATTTTTTTAAAATATGTGATCTAGAACTAAAATTATCAAGCAAAAACCATTTCTCTTTCAGACTGACCTTGAATTTTTACCCCCAAATTATCTACTTGACCCAAATTTCAAGTGAAAACTGGTTCGGGACTGATATGTAAGCCTGATGTTATTGCACAAAAGCAATTTTCCTTCTGTAAGGAACTATGACCTTCACCTCCGACTTCAAAACTGATAGAATTTTTCCTAGCCCCAAGCGCAAAACCTTCACAAAGTTTGGTAACTGTACTTGGTGGACAACTTAAATGTTATGCTGACCTTGACCTTGACCTACAAGATTTTGACATTATTTATATTTCCTCATTCCAAGTGCAAGCCAATCACAAAGTTTGGTAACTGCACATGAGGAAAAAAAAAGGGTCATTGCTGACTGGAAATAAAAACTTTAACAAGCCAAGACAGACAATATCATAAGACAAGAACCAAAACCATGATCAAGGCTGACACACAGCACACGTTTCAAAATCTAAATCCTCTCATGTAGTACCTTAAGAACCTCCATCCTGAGTCCACTATCTGAGGTAGGTCCATCTGGTACTAACAAGGCATGTACAAAGGCTTCTGTGAACTGTGGCAAAATTGGAAACAACAGTCGTTTGGCAACCCCCTGAAAATAAAGTACTAATTATTAATTTAAAGCTTATTGTTATATATTTAAAATGCAAAAAATAAGAAATATTGAACAACCTCTATCCACTATTTAAAAGCGAATTAAGAAAAAAATGTTATGCAAGTCCTGAAAAACCTGATGGTCTGACTATTATGCCCATCTCACTTGAAGAATAAAATGATTTATAGTGAAACATTATTTAACAGACATCTCTATAACAATGTTTGCTTCCTTCCCACATTTTTGTTTATTTATGCCTCTTAATAAAGGTCACCCATTCTATTACTTGTCTAGGCTCATACAAAAGTAACAAGAATTAAGCCAACAAGCTTTATAAAATTTATTTCCTTCAAAAAACATGACAAAAATGAGAAAAAGGATTTATGGTTTATGAATACAATCCAAAATAATGCAAGAATTAAAAAATATAAGTCCCATCGATATAAAGTCCTAAGTGAATTGCAGTTTGAAAACTGATGAAATTCCAAGATGGAAAGAGATGATGATGTCTTAACCTTCAAAGTATTGCCATGTCAACAGTTCCTTTTTTAATCACAAAGAATAATATTTCAGTTTCTGAATTCCGAATAATTTCAATAAATGTCTTTGTCCAAGAATTCTGATGAGCACTTTTGTGTATGTTTTCCTGAGAAATTAAGTCCGAAAAATATATTGAACTCAAACTGGTCACAATAAAACATCTCTGAGCTTCAAAAGTTGAAAGAACAACAGGCTATTTCTTCTTAAGACAATGGCTATACAGTAAATAAATGTAAAACAGATTCTCGGATGATGTCAGGGGATCACCTTCTCGAACATCGGAGAATGTTTTTTAACATGCCAATTGTCACACACTCAAGTATAGCCTTAGATAAAGTCGTGTCTTTTTTTCATTCTGGGAAGAAAAAAAATGTTTACATAGAACTGCCTTACTGGTCCAGAGTCAAAGTCAGCAAAAGATACATTTCAACTAGTGGTTGTTTATTAGGTAGAACTGAACTGAAATGAATATCTGAAAATTTTTCAAATCCAGTAAATAAAAGATGACAATAATATGTAATGGAAATAAGAATATAATTTTTTAAAACTAACAAACAAATAATTAAATTACACATACATAACATTCCTTAAAGGACAGTATTTATGGCTCTTCAATGTCCAGTATTAACAGGTTTCAGTGTGCTCGTCTTTTACTCGCCTAACTGGCAAATCTACAACTGTTATGAAAATTGGTTGACAAACATTTGTTGTATAAAATGGCCACTCTACCATATATACTCACTTATAAGTACAATTTGCAAATTGCCCAGACCCACATTTCGTCAATTAATGCTCCAAAAGATCTGGGTCCATCCTATTTGTTAGTAGTAATCAGTAGAACCAACAATGACCCTGATCTGCCAGTGCATTATACATTGCAGATCTGGGTCTATATTATCTGCAGCTAGACCTGGCTTATAAGCGAGTTAAAATGGTAGATATGTATCCCTGTACTATCAAATAAAGTCAAAGTTACAAATACCAAGGATTATATAACAACAACATTATGCCAAGGATTTGTATTTCTACTTGCCATTTTCTTGCATCACCATTAAATTTCATTAAAAGCTAAAGAAATTACATTAGTCAAGTTACCTTCTGCAGTTCTGCCATGGTTGCAATCATGCCAGCACATATACTAAAAATTTTGACAGCTCTAGACCGTGTTCTTATTCCATAAGTCTGCCAAGAGAAAAGTTACAAAATAAAGATGAGTGACTTACAGTTGCCGCTATAAAGAATACAAACACATGCATTAGTGCTAGCCTTACCATTTATTTCCAACAATTATTGTAAGCAACAGAAAAAGGCAGGAGACAAATGATACACTTGACCCGGAACTGAAAGACAAGGAGTCCAAAAACAACAGAGATATACTAAATTTTATTAAAATTATACAGCTCTAATGTTAAACAGTATGGAAGCAAAAATATTCTTGAAACCTAGAATAATAGTGTATCAACCCCACACCTACTAATTATGATGCTTACATTTTTAACTAGTTTCATCTTTTAACAAGATGGCTCTTAAATTATATAAAGAAAATTAAAGTATAACTGAAAATTTTTAAGGTAAAGATCCATAACCTTGATGTATTACACTTTCTATGATTATGCATACAGATACCAAATTTCATCCCTAAAGCTGGAAGGGTTATAAAGCTATTCAGAGGAAAGGAAAGTATGAGAACTTTAAACACTGACCTGTAAGTGGAAAGCATATTAGAACAATGAAAATGTGCTGTCACATGATGATATGACACCTCATATGGACACACCCCATGATTTATCCCAAAATTTCATCCAATTTCCAATCTGGAATTTTTGTAGAGTAAAATTTTCAATGTTTTTGCTGTGTATGTCTGTTTATATATATATATATATATATATATATATATATATATATATATATATATATATATATATATATATATATATATATATATATATATCAATCAGAATAGACACCTTATGTTTCAAAAATGTGCAGCACCCTGAATCCCTGGGCCAGAAAACAAGTCTCCCATTGAGTTTAGAAATGGGAAGTGGGTGGGGTGGGGTGGAAGGAGAAGAGATATGCAACATTTTAAAGAGACAAAATAAAATAGTATATGGTGCTAGTAGTGTCATAATATTAATATAATTTGCTTTGATTGCTTTGCCACCTAATTCAACCTCACAAATATAAATTAGATCTTCATCACCATAACTACCTTCAAACTATAAAATGTTCACAAGCAATAGATAAACTATCAGACTAAAAAGACCATGACATTTTTAACTCTAGCCAATGCAAAAGTCATAATATGCATGGATGGATTCAATATATGCATGGATGGATTCAATATATGCATGGATGGATTCAATAGATGCATGGGTGGATTCAATATATGCATGGGTGGATTCAATATATGCATGGATGGATTCAATATGTGCATGGATGGTTTCAATATATGCATGGGTGGATTCAATATATGCATGGATGGTTTCAATATATGCATGGATGGTTTCAATATATGCATGGGTGGATTCAATATATGCATGGATGGATTCAATATATGCATGGATGGATTCAATATATGCATGGATGGATTCACACTAAATCACATTAGTAGGCTTTATTAATAATATTTTTTTACAAGAAAATTCATGCCATGCAGTGGTCAAGATTAGGAAGACAAAGACCCCAAAAACAATAATGGGGAAAAACTAGGTGCAACACTAAAAAACATGCATGTAATAATAAACAATCATAATGATAAAGATCAAATTTACTAGTGTTCTCTTCATTATTGGTACAGTGGTAGTGATCATGTTTTTTTTAACTGGTACAAACTACATGCAGCTGAAGAGGCATTGCCACTAAATTTTCAAAATAGAATGTCAGGCATTTAAAACCATGCAGAGTAAAGCTAGGGAAATAAAATGAATAACTGGATATGCAATGAAAGTGTCTCACTGCTCAACTGCAAAAAAGTCACCAATTAATCCACTGATCATGGTGGCTGATGTAGAAAACAAGTGTTAACAGGATTAGACTAAGCTTCCCTACTATTAATGAACATTAGTTTCATTACATTAATGCTCAATCAAATGTACACCATTTTCTCTCTTGGGGGTGGGCATGAAATATCAGGCTGATTTATGCTGGATAAAATTTTTAAATACAGCAAGTTTCATTCCTTAATCTTAAACCACTGTTGAGTTCTATACTAGAATGGAAGACGGAAAATGCAAATTATTGCGCTGTGACAATGACTTTAAAAACAGGATCCCTATTCTTGTACAAGACACCTTCTAAGGATGGTGAACAATTACAATTTTATTCCTTATAAAAAAAATGGCTTTAAAAGTTAAAGAGCAAAAGGACAATGTGTGGGAAAATTTAAAAATATTGACCCAAGACTGACCTTCAATCTAGCCCTTCCCCCAACACCCATGCAATTAATGATACAATAACGAGTTTAATCCTTTAATCTCAATAGGTTGAAGGTTAATGTGGGCAAAGGAATTCAAAATGTGTTGAAAAACACCTTCTGTATTGAGTCATGACCTTGACCTTGTAAGGGTACCAAATTTCATTCATCCAATGGTGTAAATGTTGTGTGTGTAGGAAAACTTAAAATACTGAACTATGACCTTGACCTGGAAGATAGGATTTCTAATGTGGTATACAACACATTTCCAAATGATGCATTAGTATCCAAAATTTTATCTTTTAAGCTCAAATGGCTTTAAAGTTGCTAAGCAGAAGCAAATGACATGGAAACATGAATATTCTTTTCAGCTTTTCGTGAAAAGTTAGGGGACATTTAAAAGCAAACAACTGAGAAATGAGGAATCTGAAGAAAAAAAAACATGAAGAAATCTAAACAATGGCTCTACAAGAAATTGCGCCATAGTTTGAATGTATCTAACTCATCATGCTCATACATATAAAGAAAATGAAGACACAAATCACTTATTTAGACATTAAAACAGTTTAGGCTTCAGAAAAAAAATCAGTGATTTATACCTCTGCCTGAAGAAATATTTTGTACATTTCTGGTAGAATAACTGGAGCTACATGCGTCATCTGTGTGTCTGTTACATCTTGCGTGAATTCTGAAACAGACCAGATATGCAATTTCTTAGTTACAGGTAACTATAAACTGTCTATCAAAAAAGTACAGAAACCATCCATTGTATTCTTGGCAAACCCATACATATATAACACATCTCTCGATATTCCTATGTTACTTTCAAGAAATACTGTACGTTACAAAAAAATAAAGAATTCTGTCAAGTCTGCTGGTGCAATCTAACAATGTGCATAAAAAGCCCAATTTTACCTGCAAGAACTCTCATCACACCATGCACAGCATTTGGCTCTTCACTGGACAGGGTTTCCATTAGAACATGAAAGAGGTTTGGCCAAGCCTCTGGCCAGTCCCAGTGAGCAATGGCCGAGATGGCATAGGCCACACTGGATCTTACTTTACTTATTGATTCCTGAAGACCAACTGGTAATAAACGTCGAATTTCAGCTTTTGCCTGAAGAAAAAAAAAATTAATTAAAAAAAACTCAGTAACTCATGAAAACGTCCACAAATTCTAATGACATGGTGGTAAATGTTAAGAAACAAACATGGATAAAAAACCAGGCCTAATCTTGTGTCTGTAAGGCTAGATTGATATCACAGTATGCAATACAGTCCGTCTCCTGGGCAACTTTCATCAACTAAATTCTGACTATCAACACCACATAATCTGCCTTAAATTGATGTAGAAAATGAAAATTTAAACTCTACAAAAACAATTGTTACTATAAGAAATAAATGACATATTTGAACTGTCAATCAGCATTAACTGCTGAAAAAACTTCATTTATTTAAAGCTTTATAAATCCAAATTTAACTTAACATGTACTCTAAGTTACACAACATATAATATTGTGACAGGTGTCTTAACATCCAAGTACACCATGATAATGAATTAAAAGTGGACATGTTCATATATAAATGATATAATAAATATTCAATTACCAATTCAGATATCAGACAAAAAGTGTTCTTATTTGAATATTCATATATTTAGTTTCATCATTTTAGTTTCTAGGGTTGATTTAATTCCATATTGGTATCACTTGTCAGGCAATTTCATTACATATGCTACAATTAACAGTAATGGTACCTTGTTCCCTTGTTCTGTATCAGATTTTAGCTGTTAATAGTGACAGTTGGACAGAACATTAATCCCATCGTTCTGGATATTCAGAGACTGTAAACATGTTCGGTTCTTTTGTTTATCTATGCATGGCTAACTGAGCCTGGACCAGTTCATGCCATTGGATAAGGCACAAATGTTAAATTAATTAATCCCAAAACAAGATTTTTCAAACAACTTAATCTCCTTAAGATGATCTGGCTAAAAATCCATGAATTAAAAAACATTTTCAAAAGGGTTGATTTACATTTTGACCAAAGACCTTCAAAAAATAATATACTGTTGTATAAACAAGAGCTGAATTTTCTGTAAAATCAACTTATGTTGTAATTTGTTAAACCTGTCCCCAAACTTGTAATGATATCGGGATCATATTGTTTTTAATACAAACTACAAGGGACAACAATTTCTCATTTCAGCTACGAGATTCAACAATTTGAACTACAAATATGGATTAAAACAAATAGCCAGGTTTCAAGCTAGACTTAAATTTTAGGGAGAAGTGACTTCTCCTTTTGGTCAGAACAGGGAGAAGTTGGAGCTAAACAAGGAGAAGTGAGACAGAAACAATAAACATAATTATATATATATATATATATATATATATATATATATATATATATATATATATATATATATATATATATATATATATAAACATACATCTTATTTTAATGATGTGCTCTATTTCTTGTTATGTTTCTAGCAGTTTTAAGCAATGTCTTTTTTTTCAAGTTGAAAAATATGTGTTATTTGTGAGTATCTATATTTTGTATGCGTATAAAAAATTTTTATTCATACCAATAGTATTCATACTTATATGTGTGCTTGAATTAAATGCATTGTAATTTGGCTGGATGACTTAAAAAGCACATCTGAATCTATGTTCCTGTTTCACCCCTTTTCTCACATGGTGAATATTCAGTAGGTCTATTGCTTGCACAATTTGTATACATAGCAAATGCATTGGTAGCAGAAATGCTTAACTCATTAACCTGAGCCAAATAGCTAGGCAGTCTCCTACAGCATACTTGCAGAGATCACCTAGACCAGTGTTAGTCTGACCAGTGCCTGTATCCCTGAGACTTGCTGACAGCATTGGCTTGGATATTTTTCCAGAGGGTTTGCTTGCAGTAAATTTGTCATTATTTTATTTATATTCATTCAATTAGGCTGAAATTTAGCACAACATTTCTCAATAAAATTATGTACATAATGGTATTTCATACTACATTAATATATGCAGAAATAAAACTTGTGCATAAAAGTGAGAAAAAAAATGATGTACTTTTCAAATTCTTTTTCTTGCCACAAATAATCCATAAAATCCATTAAGAGTACACACACAATAATTAACACATGAAATAATTATATTTTATGTACACAGAAATTCCACTTGTCATCTCTTTTGTAAACGTAACCTGTAACCTCTTGTGAATACCTTTCAATGATGCATGCATGCAGCATGAATCAAGGAATGAATTGCTGTAGAAAGTTGTAAAATTCATGCCAAAATCGTGAGGGTTAGCAGTTATGCATTATCCCACCCCCACTAGTTTAAAAAAGAAAATCATAAAAATATCACATTAATATATATAATGTTAAAAATAAAGGGTGAAGTGCCTACCCTTAGTTTAAAACGAGTGCAATAGAAAACATTTTTTCTTCTTCTGGGTCTTATATGTTTAACATACAATGAAAGAGAATGAAAAACTGAGGGTCTAAGACAAATTTATATTCACTACATATACAAATGTTAATATTATACCTTAATAAGAAAACTTTACCAGTTATGTCACCATCGAGAGACAAATGATATATATCTCAATCAGCTTACATATGTAAGGAAATAAGTTTTATTAATTTTACTCACTGCATCTGTGGTCTCAGGTGGGCGGAACTTGTCAGACTGCTGAGTCCAATGTGCTTCAACATATTGCTTGAGAAGCACCGATGAAAGCTGTCGTATAGCAAGTGGACCACTGGGATCCACAGTTAATTCTGCCAAGTGAACACCAAACTCTAGAAAAGGAAAAATTTCAAATCAGTCAACATAACAAAACATTGCATAAAAAGAGGTAACATATGAGGAAAAATAATTTTTTTTAAAGAGGTTTCATATGATTTCAAAGCTAGAAAACAGTAACAAAGCAATTTCATACTATTCACAGTGGGTTATGTTCATTTGGAAGGATCGAGGTACCTGCATTTTTTTGTTATTTTTTCATTTCTAGAAATTTTTCCAGAGATTGTAATGGGAAAAGACAAATTTCAGCACTCAATTTTAAAGTCTGGTACTCTGCTTGAAGTCCCAATACTTTTGTTGAAGGCAAGTGTTCAAAATTTCTTAGTTGCAAGATTTAACCATGGCTACTGAATTAAAATGATGATCATTGCAAAATCATTCACTACAAAGTTGCAGTGAAATTATATTTTCTATAACAAAATATTTAGTTTAGCTTTTTAATATCAAATTCTATAACATTTTACAACAAAAAGAAATTTTCAAGGTTCCCATACTTTTTATTGAATTCAAATTTCCAGTTGAATTCCAAGACGACCTTATAGCTACAATCTTTAAAAAATATAATTCTAAAACTTTTCCAACATTTCAAGACCTTTTTACCAATTTCAAGAGTACCAACTGCATAATTATATGACTTTTAATACTTACTTAATATATACATTTAACACAAAAACATTTTACAGCTGGCTTTGGGCATACTTCATCCTGTTAGATAGGTCATTCTTTTTTGAGTACCGTGAGTGCAAAGATTTTGAATGGTGGTAAGATACCTGGATGTAGTCCAACTTTTAAGTTTATAGGGAACCTAATCTAACAAATCCATTATTGAAGTTAGGTAGGTGCGTAAAACTTTTGCATCGGCAAACAAAAATGCAACCAGATAATGCACAGTAACCAAAATTCCAAGTCTTTGCAAAAACTCTGAATGATTAATGATTTTTTTCAAGGCCCTTGAAATGCTTTACTGCATTTAACAATCTTTCCAGGATTTCCATGATGGCAGGAACCATGTTCTTAAAAATCAAGTGGGTGTGGTAACCATGAATGGTAACATGACTGCCACAACTATGTAAATGTAGCAAAATGCCAACTGGAGATGACAGCATACTTAGATAACTGAATCACATTCAATATTGCATTGTCAGCAATTTTTATTTTTACAACTTGACTTCAGAAAGTGAAGATTTTATGAAGTACAAGGAAAATATCTGGAATTCTAGAAGAGAAAGGGACACAGGGCTGATGACAATACAAGGCAGCATGAGGCAGACTCATCAATACATCATTGCAATGAAACCAATCTAAATTGTATGCAGATTGCTTATACCTTGCCTTTTCTAATGAATTTCAATTAGTGAGAATAGATAGAAGAGTATGATTCAGTCAATGAGATCATGAATTAATGCAGAGATGTACTGAGAATGATGTGACTCTAGAACAAAAACAAGATAATACATTTTAGATTCCTTGCTATGTTCATTACAGTACTTTCTCTCCCAAAGTCAATGTAGTAAAGGAAAGATTTCTTGAAAAGTTCTGATTGGAAAATCTATACTTAGATAAGGAAAAATTACTTGTTGGAACTTGGAATTGTGTAAATTTTCAGGACCAAAGCTGACCCAGAAAAATCTGTGCCAACCATTTGAAACTGGCCACATAACAATGAGAGTGGCTATGTTGCTAATCCTAGGGCTTGTATATGTTAGAGTGACTAGCCTGTAATGGGAACTCATAACATTGGGAAAAATGCCATACTTAGAATTGTATATGTACATTCAAAACTTGCAAAAGTATTAAAAAATTGTGCAGAAAAACCCAAACTGATTGAAAGTGACGAACATTGGTTCGGCAAGGTATATGACATTGCAATTGAGCAACTACTCAAGTGCTTGAAAAAGGAAAAGCTCCTAACATCATCTGAAGTGACAAAATGTATGAAGACTGACAGAAAATTACTGAATCAAGTTATTTCTTCCATGTGTAAGTCAATGTTAGAAACTATTGAAAAACAAATCTGATTATTTGCCTGGTGGTCAGTACAGTGAAGCAGCCGATCCTAAGACAAGGATGAGGACACAGTTTGCGCAAATAACGAATCTTGGGTGTGAACACCACTTTGGAGACCTGGATAGGAGTCAGAAGCATAGACCAATTGCCTCTATACACCACCACTCCTCCGTTCACCTACTCAAGAGAAACCGTCTCAGAATGAAAGAGTGGTATGACAATATTTCTCCCGCAGAAAAAGAGTCATTGTGGAAGAGTGCACGCAATGGTGGAAAATACTTGTGTCGTAAACATAAAGAATACCAGAAACATGTGTTCAATGAAATACTGGACCAAATGAGTGAACCGCCACCAAAGAAAAGAAAAAAAATCCAAGTGATACTGGTGAACTCTGAAAGTGAAACAGATGAACTAAGTACATTATGTCAACAGTTGCCTGTTCTATACCAGCTAAAAGAAAATGATTATATTGTCGTAGCGTATCAGGATGCTTGGTACACTGGATGTGTTTAAAAAATTAAAAGTGAACATAATAATACATTGATTGGTAAATTCATGTCACCATGTAGGAAAGCGGGAGTTTTTGTAAGGCCCAGCATAGGTGATGTTCAGGAAGTTAAGCCTGAATTTGTCATAGCAGGAGGAATGCTTCTAGAATGTCTAAATTCTGAGGTCAGTTGGCATTCTCAGATCATAGAAAATTTAATGAACTGTTTGCAAAGTATTCCAATGTTTTCTTCTGAAATAATGACGTGTTAACAAATATCTTGTCCTGGATCTGAATTGTCTGGTAGAAATTTTTTTTTGGTAACCCCTTATATTTGTCTCTACACTGAAATCTAGTGGACATTTTAATTACTGCCAATATTTGAATTCTACAGGCAAAATTCTATAAGATTGCCAAGTTTCATGGAGATATCTTTTTAGATCAAAAGTAATGATGGAAATACTTATTTTATTAAATGTGTTGGGACAGTGACTTAAAATAATTAAACATATTTATATAAGGCAAAAATTCACTGAAAAACCAATTTTTTTCCATTATTCAAATAGTCATAACTTTTTTAACTAATCATATTTAAAAAATTAAAATTTTTGAAAAGGTCAGAATGAGCTCTAAGATCCAACCATTTAACCCTTTAACTACTACAGCTGTTCTGCAGTTTCGCTACTGCTGAGTGATAGCGTATCAGTTACTGGGACTACTGATACTGTTTGATAGGCTGAATACTAGTGCATCATCATGGCTGACAATGGAAACTGACAATAAAAACATGGTTACGTTTATATTCATTATTTCATTAGTTTTTGCTGGATTTCAGTGAAATAAAAAGCAGCTTACCTTGTATAGTGTCTGTTATTCATATATTTCCATTTTATTTACTCCTACAACAGACAAGAAATCCCCGGCACGTAAACTGTTTTGAATCGCACAAAATAAATCATGATCATTTGAATCAAAATCACATACATCTAGTGTTGAAATGGGACTAACATCATTATCTGATCCATTTACTAAGAATGATCCATTAAACTCTTCGATATTGCTTGCCTTGAACCCTTTAAAGTCACAAATATCTGACTAGGAATCCATTTTTGTTTATCTCAGCTACACGTGTTTTGTACATTGCCGGAAATTTCCTTCCCGCGTGTCTAAATTTAACCTCTCAGCATTCCAACTGGTATCAAAATGTTCAGTAACAAGTCTTCTCATTGGTTATGATAATGAAAAATAAGTAAATATCTGTACTTTCAACCAATCAACGTTTAGTTAACATAGCAGTTACGTCCGCATATATGCGACACTGGGGTTTTGAATACAGCAGAACTAAGCGCTCATAAGCGACACTTGGGTTTTAAACAAGGCTTATTGACACTGCATATATGTGTCAGTGGGGTTCAGGAGCTATTTACAGGTGACGCTCAGATGCGGTAGTCGTAGTTAAAGGGTTAAATGCAAATATGTTGACTTTGTAATTTTGACTGAGGTTGCTAGTCATATAATGACCCCTACAACTGCAAATCATCATATGTGGAGAGCGCTGTAAGGACCTGTGCCGAGGTATCACTTTAAAGGGATCTCTGTATTAGTAAGGTAAGCCATGCTGTTATGTGAGAATCTGAAAGACAGTCATGTGATGAAACAAAAACTATAAACATGCTAAACACTGCAATGTTCACAGCTTATCCCCAGCTGGGTCGATGAATAAGTAATGTAGACTGTATTTGTAAGGTAAGCAATGATGTGATGTGCGAATCAGAGTCATATATGAGGAAACAAAACTATAAATGTCTACAACTTGTTCCCTGTTTGGTCAATGAATAAGTACTGTACTGTATTTGTAAGTTATGCAATGCTGTGATGCAAGAATCTGAAAGAGAGTCATATATGAGGAAACAAACTATAATCATGAATGTTAAGCACTGCAATGTCCCCGGCTTGTTCCCCATTAGCAAAGTAAATGGACTGCAATTAAGTTGGATGCACAAAATGATCGAAGTGCAGTCAAAAATAGATTGAACCAAGACCTAACAGATGCACCAACCACGTAATGTAAAGATGGGGTGCAGGCCCTACTGGTACTTAAACGCCGCCCAATGCCAATGAATCTGAAGATCCTGATAAACATTGTGAACACCCGATGTGAACCAAACTCACATGGTGCCTAAATCAAATGATTACACTCCACAGAAAAACTAGAGAATTTCAATTGCATGAATCACTTAGCACAATGCACAGAATCTGCTGACTTATTCCCAGAAAACTACATGCACAGAATCTGAAGATCATATCCGAAAGAATACACAAGCACACTATTCCTTTCTCAGCAATTAGTCCATGTAAAGAATCTAATCATCAGATCTGAACGAGAACACTGACACACACTAAGTAATGTATATTAACACATACACAATTCCCCATCTGCATTCTATTCACGAAAACATGCTTACAAAACAACTCATATGGTAGCACTTGTCTTTAACCCATTCTATCCTGAGAAGCAATTCTAAATACAGTGGTAAAATGGAGCATACAGCAGCAGCAGAAATAATTGTGATGACCTTTACCATGTTTACTAAATGTTCTAACATTGTTATTTATTTTTTAAAGTATAAAAACTATGTATCTCTGAAAAGGTAATAAAATTGGCAACAGTGATATATGTTTTGTTAAAATTTACTGATGTACAAGCTCACAACTGTATTTCGAAATAGGGATTTTAAAAAAATAAAAAATAAAAAATTTACCATAAACTTTAGTGAATCTTTTCTCCATGATGATGAATGAAATGCTCCAAATAATATGGAATAAAATAAAGATAATTCTATTTCTAATATTTTGGTCCAAATTTGAAGTTTACAGCACTGTTAGTTCAAACATTATAATAATTTTACCAAAACTGCACAACTAAATACTAGGAACAATTTGTAGAGTTCACAATCTAGAACATGTACTTCATCCTGCAGTTTCTCAAAAAAAACAAACTTGTCCACAAATTAAACCTGGAAATCTTTAAACTGAATCATTAAAACTGTTGTCAAAATTTTGAAGTCCACATCATCACTAGGTCAGTATTCTTCTGGGTGTTAAACATTTGCCCTTCAATCAATTTAAATCCTGGATGCAACCAAGGAGAAAAATTACCCCTGTCATAATCATATTTAAATCCTTCAAAGTTAGCATAATTGTCCAAATCCCTGTCAAAAAATGGATGCAGTCATGCATCATCTATTTCATCAACTTCATTTACATCTAAACCATCAAGTCAATATTATCTTCATAATCATCAAAATCTTCAACTTCAATGTCACTACCTTCGCTATCAATATCCATGTTCACATCTGAGTTTTTGTCCATCATTTTATCGAATGATTTTCAAATCAGCTATTTCATTTTTAATCACATTTTTTTCAAATTTTTCTGCGCATGTGTGCTTTAACCATTTTCTGTTGTTGAAAAAGTACACAAGTATTTGTGATGTATAACACGTGTTTCTAGACGCTACATAAACCCCTAGTGAAACTATTCCGGATACAATGGGAGTCTACAACCAGAGGTGGTCAGGACAGAATCGGTTAAATGGATCCACACATAGCCTGCTGTGCATGTAAAATGGCATCATTTGAGGTCCTGATGTAATGTAAATAAGAATCTGAAGTCTTACGGCCTAGTGTTTTAATAAGGTGGACCTCAAACCCAGCATTAGCTGCGGTAGTGCCAGCCATAATAGAAAAGGAGTGCCCAATGATTTGTTTCATGGATAGGCTATACCGGCAGGAGAAGATGTAACTTGTCTGTGCCCATATGTCTAAACTGTCCAGCCATTATCCTTAGAACCATCTGCCTTGAAAAAAACCCATCAAATCCCAACAGTTGATGCTGCATCACAAAAGAGATCAAAATCTGCATATCTTGTTGCAATCTATCTTCCATTTTTTCTGATTCTAAAATTATACCCAAGTATTCCATGACTGGTGATGATCCTAAAGTCTTGTGGGGAGCAATTGAAATAGATAACCTATTAAAAATCAATGTGATTAATGCCACAGTTCTTTCCACTGGAAAATCAGGCTCATCAATGGACAAATAAAAAATCATGCAGTAAATGCAAGAAATGTGATATACCATAATTATGTTAAGCTATCCACGAAATTGCTCTGAACATGGTATTAAAAATCTTAGGACTACTCCTACTACCAAACACTAACTTGGTGTAGAAATAATATTTGTTCCTCCACTTGACACAGTACAGAGGCCACAATGGGATTTATCTTGAATGCATCGGTTATATCTGTCTTATACATACTGGCACCCAATCCTAACTGCACCAGAATATGAATAGCATCATCTATGTTTACATACGAGAGAGAAAAATCCTCTCTGTTGATCATGGCATTGATACTTTCCTGTTCAAGTGAACTATGTGGTGCAGACAGATCTACTATAAGTCTGAACTTGCACGAAAATTGGCTTTGTATGACACCCAGGGCGCTAATCTGGAATACAGGAAATGGTGGACTTTCAAAGGTAGTTGTTGGAGATCTCATACTCAAGCAATACATCAACATCATCAGGTTGTGATGTCGATGTTACCAAAAATTTTTACACTCAAATGCAGATGTGGGCTAATGAAAAAGTCCTGTATGAAAACCATAGGAGATACCATTTATAAGATAGTCAACAGTCTTCATCAGGATGGTGTTGCAATTCTTCTTGGAGTCTTTTGATGTTGATGGGTGTGATTGCCTGCAATGTTTCTAATGCTATATCCTTATTAGTCATTGAGGTTTTGAATGTGGCAGCACCTGCTTTGCCATCAGGTTGCACTTGAGCTGTGGATGTGGTTTTTTGCAAGACAAGTACATGCATGCATTACTACAACTTGCTTGGAAACAGCACTTTGTTCATATTGAAATTATTGCAAATTTCTTCCCCTAAATGTAATATCCTTCTTCGACTATGTCTATCTACGGTACTCTGACTAATCACTGATGGAATTTGTCTTGGTTGACTAATTGCTGTATGCGCAGCAAGGTGACAGAAGTCTAAATCGTGAGCAAAACTCTGGCAATGATGGCATGGAACAACTTTGTAAGTAGATAAGACATACGTTTGTAGCCTAGGACCAATTATACTCCAGTCTATTTTAATATTTAAAGAGCTGCAGTAATTGGCTGCTTTTCGTGCAAACTTTGTGGTACTCATAAAAAGCTGGGCTTCCTTTTGTTAGGGCATGCATTTTTATCATCTCTTTATGATATAGATCCATTTCTTGAGTTCTGGAATGGACGGCATCACACATAAAATCGACTTGTACCCTCTAAACACCAATACGAACTCGCTAATAGTCAAGTTCTTAGACAGCCTATGGTCTCAAACTTGTCTACTCTTAGAAATTTGACAAGGATACTTTCCCACCAACTTCATGCCCCACTAACCCAACTAAATGGATGTTTTATTTTCATATTCATGAGGCATTAGAAGTAAAGATAAATTCACATATTTACCTGCAATGATCTCTTTCTGCAATTATGAGCTGACAGGGTCAATGTCTAGTAGGGTGGAAATAGGCATGCCGTAGGCAGAAAACTGTGACAGCTGAATTGATGCCAGAACTAGTTTTTGTGACCGATATCGCTGTTACAAGGGTATGCGCCTGTGTCTCAGTACATGGATAACCCATATTGTTGGACATATTTAACTGGGTTTGCATTTTTATCACTGCCTTTTGGAGAGAGGATACTGCCTCCAATATTGCGAAAATTAATAATAGTAGGTAAACTTTGTTTTCATCATATTATATATTTTTCAGAATCTAACTGCACAATTATTTACGAATACAGAAAGTTTAATGTGGTATATCATATACATTGTGATGTCCGCCATTACCAGTTCATTTACAGTTTCAATCTGATTTTATCAAGAAAATACACAAATATGGCCGTTAAATTATCCACTTATAAAAACAATATATTAAAAAACACTCTACCAATCACATTTTAAAAGCAAATTACTATTTATATATTGATGCATTTCACCTTGGATTACAACAGTGTCAGAACTTACTGGCTACTGCGAAGGACATCTCAAACCTCATAATCTACAGCCATTTTACATCCAAAAAATCGTGGGCAAAGTCATTTAATGCCTTCTTAACAGAAGAAGAGAAAGTTTACAGTTCTCAAGCGACTTTTTTGCTTTAAGTTGAAAAATATGTTTATCAACACATTTTGTACATGTATAAAATTATATTCATACCCATAGCTATAGTATATGTGTTTAGAGTGATGTAAATGCAATGTATTTTGGCCATATGACTTAAAATGCACAGCAGAAGCTATACATTTTAACTAATTTTAACTGGTAGTAACATACAGTAACATACCAAAGCATAACTCTAGGATGATTATTGCATGAATCTAATCCAGTGAATTAACCTATATTTTCACCATAATGGTCAAGTCTTTCTACAGGACTCCATTAGGCAAAAGTAGCCGATTCTGCCATCTGCCAAAGAACACTTTGAAAGTGATTTCACAAAATAAAATGTTTATCTTCCTTTTATTTTTGACTATGATAATTTTATATAAATTTCCTAACAAAAATATCTAATTAAAGTTAGGATAGTAGAAATCACAGTTGATGATGTCATCACACATCCAACATTAAAGCTGAAACAGATGCTGGAACTGGTAGTATTAAAAGATAACAGACTCTACTCTATGATCAGTACAAGTATTAAACCCTTTCACTTATGCCTGGCAGAATTTGGTGAAATGAGCAACTTTCCACCTGCAAGAGTCCTGTTGAAAGACTTTGTGACTGTAATTGTGAAAATAAAGGTTAATTAGCTGGATTACATTCATATGATGAGTTATGTATTGGTATGTTACTGTATTTTGAAAGGATATGTGTAGCTTTTCAATCTTTTGGTGATTCTGAAGCGATAACAGACGTGTGGCAAAAGTCAAACTGAGCGTAGTCTAGGGTTATGCTTGCACTCCTCGTGTTAATTTATAGTACCGATAAGGTAATTTTGTATTGTCAGAGATGTCATTGGACTTTAATAATAAAACGTCAGACTCCTGTGTCGGAACGAATATTCAGACCATTTTAAGGAAATAATATGTGCAACCAATTTGAGCAAAGCCATTAAATAATTATTTTATGTGCTTATTTGTAATTTCTGTTGCTTTCAGCTTCACAAAGATACCATATGTATAAACAGTAGATAAAATTTAAATTTGGCCTGTGATGCTTAGCGAGTCCCTGGGTTTTGTAACGACGTGGGTGGGGTAGGGTCTCAATGGACCCTGTTTTATCATGTATTCGTCAAAACTATACACCTTCCGTGACTTCCAGTGCCTTAACTTGTTCCTCTCCCGCAGCCCTAACATCCTGAATTGGAGAAAGGATTGCCGTCAGACTTTCTATTAGAGCTTCTTTCAGTGACCGGCTATGGTCACTTTGAGCAGCCATGATACTCGTGCAGAAAATGGCGGGAAATTGAGGCAGCAGATTCGTATTTAAAAATGATACATGAATCGTTTTAATACCTAAACTTTCCAATGGTTAATGATGAATATAATTATATTATTGTCAATTATATGAACATCTACTATGTGAAGTAAGATTATTTCTTTATACAAATTTACTATCCCCATAAACTGCTTTACTTGACACCTCAGCATCCGGTTTACGACAACAACTTCCGGTTTTATTTTGGAAGCCGGTTCAAAATATATCATCTCAAATTGAATCTAAATAATCCTTGGTTTTTACATAGGTGGGAAAATGCATATGCATGAATATCTAGTCTTAACAGTTTTCTTATTATTTTGCAATGGAGCAAAAGTGCGACAAGATTCCATTAATGGAGATTTGGTCCTGTCTAAAGTGGAGAGGAAGATAGATATTTCTTCCCACATAGTTAGAATACATTCGGTTGTAACTGTTGAAAATGGTGGTACATCATCAGCCGGCTTCTTTTTATTTGCATTGGATCCATCTTTGCAGAACTACATATCCTACGTTGGTGCCACGGTGAGTTTTGTCCAACTACTCAAGTGCTTGAAAAAAGAAAAGCTCCTAACCATTCCTCTACTCCCAAATAATGCAAGGTAACTTTGTTTGAAATCTGACCGCTGAAGGACTCCGCGGTAACTGTCATGTAATATCGACGCATTTAGTCAGTAGTTTACACTACCGTAAAGGCCGCTCTGGTGGCCTACTGGTTAAGAGCGGATGCGGGAGGTCGCGAGTTGGAACCCGGGTAGTCCGAGTTTCCTCTGACCCTTGACACCCCATTTTTGATATTTGTTTTTTTTTATGTTGGGGTGTAGGGTCAGAGTCTATTCTCTATCAAAAACTTGGAATTTGCCGACACCAAATGGTGTCGGCATAGGGTACTCGCCAAGTATCAGGCCTAGCAAACTTAGACGACCTTACATTGACCCATAATTACATTAAATCGATAGGGAAATAATTTATCTTCTCAGAAATTACAAGCGTAACAATTTTGTCTTTATTCCGTTGTCAGTTTGACAGCAAATGCCTCACCTCCATTGATAACTGATTTTATTACATCATACTGTAGTTCTTTAATATTAAAATAGTATCCCTTTTCTTAAAAGTATCTCATTGGCAAGAGCTTCTGTGTATTCGTCTTTACCTGCCATGTTGCAATATAGGTTTATGCACAAAACCTTCCATTCCAGTATTGCAGAAAGAAGACAGACTTGAAAAGATTGAATGAAAGTCACGCAATATATACAATACCAAGAAAAAAACATGTATTATTCAACATATTAATTGGGATAACATCAGACCAAAAGGCTGTCCTGGAAAGAGGCTGACTGATCACCCAGAAACTACATGTCAACGCACTTTGTTATCACATGACTATTTGACCTATCGGCTGCAAGATTTAGTCATGTGACTAGCAATGAAAATGGTGCGAACGAGGTCAAAATTTTATCAACGCTGTAGTTATGTCTCGTCTGACAACAGATTAAAGACAAAATCGGTGTTATGCTTGTAATTTCTGAAAAGATAAATGATTTCACTATCGATTTAATTAAATTTTGGGTTAATGTAAGGTCATTTAAGTTTGCTAGGTCTGATAGTTGGAGAGTACCCTATGCCGACACCAAATGGTGTCAGCAAATTCCAAGTTTTTGATAGGGAATAGACTCTGACCCTACACCCCAACATAAAAAAAACAAATATCAAAAATGGGGTGTAAAGGGTCAGAGGAAACTCGGACTAGAACCCGGGCCGAGTTGTAAAAAAGACTTTTAAAAATGGTACTAACAGCTGCTTCGCTTGGCGCTTAGCATTAGGAGATTAGTGTTAGTACTGGTCAGCCTGGTATCAGAATAATGTGACCGGGTGGGACAGGGTCCTACTAAACACCACAAAGGCAGGCAAAGTCTGTTTATTTTTGTTTTATTTATACATATTCGTATACATTATACTATGTTAACTTTGTTGTGATATTTAAATATTTTAAAAAATTGGTACATACACACCCTTAGTTGTGTAATATAAGTATTTAATCGAATATAGTATGCCAACGTGATGTAATAAACTTAAGATATCGTATGACAGAGACAGATTCATTGTGACAAAGTAAGATGTACTAATGTTTTTATTAAGAAACGATTATGCTACAAACATTAACAAATTACTCTGCCGCTGTTGGCAAAATCAAACGATGGTAATTAGTGATATTCCGCACCTTTAGCAGTTTGTGGCTGTTTTGCATTGTCTCGTGCAGTTATACAAATCTGTTCATGCAGTACTGTTGAAACAGTAATCATTTAATCAACCTTTAATTATATACTGGAGTCGACAATCTCAAACTCAAACGTAGGTATTTCTTTTAATTTTGCATATGTATTCTTTTATATTATTTGACATTTAAATATTGTATTAACATTCATAATAATATATTCGTGATGAAACTTTTATCTTAACACGCGATTTTCGAAATTTAATAGTACCACACCTCACATTATATCACTGTTCACTTGCTTCGTGTCTTTGTAGACCTGCATTGTGTCCTTTGATTTGTTTTCTTGGCTACCTTTGGATCCTTATGGACAGTATATTTCCCATCGGAAGATGTCAGTTCTGAAACACTTGTAGTGCTTGCACTTAGGAATTTGCTGAAAAGTTATTGTTTCTCTTCTTCTGTCTTTGAGGTCCATTAAAGTCGGGTAATTTTAAATTTTGAAAATCGCATGTTCAGACAAAAGTTACCTGCCCCATATAATGCCCTTCTTAGGTCCACCATCTCCACTTTAACTAATTCAAAAATCTTTTCAACCAGTTCGTCGGTTTTTCTGGGCTCCCAATTAAGTTTCACTTTTGATTTGTGGTTCATGCTTTCGGTGTTGTTGTTTGTCCAAAGTTTTTCTTCGTCACTGGAAATAACGTTCGCCAATTTGTCCTCAACATGCCTAACGTAATACTGCAGGAAGTCACTATGACGTTCTTCAAGATTGTTTTTAAATTTGATGTTTTGCTCATCAAAGGTCGTAGAGTCGTTTGCCGTTGCAACGCCGTTTACTCCGAAAATCATGTCAACGATTTCCTTTCTATCAATGGTACTCTTTGGGATCTTGTCGGTCATTTGTCGAAGTATATTGTCTTTTAGGTGTTTTGAACAGTTTTTTTTTAGCAGCCCGGAAATGCCATGTCTATGGCATTGATCTGATCATTGCCCGTTCGGCGTCAGTTCCCAGGATCATTTCAGTGTTTTTAATTTCCATGCCAAGCACCCCTCTCAAATGCGAAAAAAATCTGAAATAATTCTTTTGGCGGCCATCCCAATGAAGCATGAGTGGTCCCAGAAGTATTGGCGTGTCTCCAGTTCCCTTGCGCAGTACCTTGTTCGATTTGTATACCGTGGTTGTGACAAAACACTTTCCCAGTGAAAATGTTTTATCGATGCCCACAACACCTTCTTTTGATGATAAAAATGACCAAGTTCAGTATTTGTTCATTAGTGTAGCATATTACTGAGGATAAGGGATTGTCTCTAGAATGAATAATTTCAGCTACATATGGATGCTTATCGCTTAACATACGTAAAACATTTAAAAGTTCGTCAGTAACGTTCTTCGAACCTACTCGACCTCTTTTTTCTGCCTTCACGCGAGCCTTAGCGTTCTGACACTGTCGGATATCATGTGGATAATTTATTGATTCATTCTTTGCGTGGTCTGTCAGTTTTCCATACACATCACTGGATTTTTTATGGTGAACCTCTTTCCGAATTCTTTGAAGAGTTTGTGGATTGGTTCATTCGTATGTTTCCGTGCATACTTTTGCATTTCCGTGTGGCACTTCTGATGTAGCATACTGTCCAGTATACTCGACAATGGCAACATCGCTGTTGAATGAATTGTCAACGTGTGTAACTCGCTTTCTATAAGATGGTTGGCGTTTTAATGCTGTGTAGTACCTGGTAAATATCACTATATCAGTCTTCTCTGGTTGTGAAATGACCTGTTTCAAAGCTTTTGAATCTTTTTCATGAGTCACTGTATACTACATCGTCTTTCACTATAACCTGCATGAGTTTTTTTGTCGGTCCGTCGCCTTTCATCATAAATTTTGTTTTTTACACAACGGCCTTTTCTATAATCCCATGCATCGCAATCGTCCCAATAGTGCTTTGGCTGTTTTGCAGATTTCCTTTTTGTGTTTTCTGAATTGTCAAGCACGACATACACATTCTCTTTGACATCTAAAGGAATTTTGTTCACGGCTGGAATTTCACTTACAATAATGTCCATTATTTGCTCTGAACTCAGAGGTCAACCGGCTAGTAATGAATATGTTCCTGCGATATGGTTTTCTCTAGAAGATGATGTGTCGTCACAATCAGCGTAAGTATCATCACTTAAATTACCGATGTTGCTACTGGCCATGGTGGTAGAAACAAACGTTGACAACATTGTCTTCATCGTGAAATATTGAATGATTATTTATGCGCGATTCATGGCACGTCATGCTTGCGTCATTTATCGATTTGGCTGGTGTACTGACCTTCTCTGGTTTGCATGACATCAGTGGTACAAAATGATTTGGAAGCCATATCCTGCCACTGCAACCTAGTCTAGACCACATTACACAAAGCGCTTCAGACGAATTTTCATTATGCTGTGGCTTGTGTGTTCTTGTCAGCAATTTAGCTTGGAAGTCCACTTCGCCATTCACAAACGGATACACAGTGTTTATTGTACACTGCAATGCATCGGATGTGGCTTGAATAGTCCATGCACTAGAGTACCCACCAAGTTTCGCACAGTTCGCAGTTGCTTCAGCAAACGATGGCGAGCATAATGAAAAGTTCTTGGCGTAAGTTTGCGTGGTATAATAGTCACAATTCACGGACATTTCAATGCATGTGCGTGCTCTAATTTCTGCACTTAACGTTTCACTGCCACAAAGTCCAATAGACAATGCATTAAACAAACAGTTCCCATCACCCGTGGTCATAACCGTTTGCAGAGTGTCGGTTTCTTTGCGTGAATTACATTCCAGGTATCCTAGAGCAGTAAAATCTATACAAAGACTTGAAGTGTCCTTAACATGGCTAATTTGTAAAGGCGGTAAAAGACATTTTTCTCGATGGGCAACAACATGGAGATGATCGACACTCAATGAAGCAGCCTGAAATCATACATAAATAAAAATATAAATGTTATGAAAAATAATAATTTTCGTTATACAAGCGGTTGTGTAGAGACTCAACTATAAAAATAAAAAATAACGGGGTTGCTATATTATTGTATTATTGTCGTTCTTCTTTAATTTTATTGTGATTTTTGGAGCTAAAATCTGTTTTTGCTTTTCAGAATTACTATAAAGGGACACACATTTTGCGGAGATACTGAATTAATAAATCAATTATAAGTTTTAGTTATGGTCATTTTTTAAAAATGTAATTGAATGTTTGTTTTACATTTAGTATACAAAATTAAGACATAAAACTATCGGGGAAAGGATTTGGCTCAGATGAAGCAGTCATGTGATAAACAGCATTACAATGAACAAGCTAGTATTGTATATGAATAGTGACAATTGTTATTGGGATCACAAAGTACATGCATTACAATACAGAGAAATAAATACTCTAACAACGATACATACAACTCTACAACCTAAAGTCTCATTTATTTTTGATATATTTTTTTTTTTGAGACCTTGTTCATTTAATCTCATCTGGAAAACATGATTTTCTTCATATACATGTACATAAAACAGATATACTACAAACTATACAAGTATCACTTACCTCGTTCAGCCGGAAGAGAGCATTCATGTAGTTATATTCTTCACCATCATTGTTCTGAATGCAAACTCGGCACATAAAATTATAATTCCCGGAAAGAACATTTAATTCACCAACTGTGATGCCTTCACACAATGCATGTGCCCAACTTTTGCAAGAACCACATTGGACCGAATCATTGGCACAATTCTGTTTACAAACAGAGCACAGGTACTGATGGAGTTTAACACGCTTATGAGCAGAGGCACAAGGCATTCTGACAAATATACACTACGTTATCCAATAAATAATATTATATGTAGAGAATGTTTAACACTTTAACACAGTTGAAACACTATTACACTACAACACATATGTTTAAACAATACAACGTGATAGTTTAAATATACCTCTAAACAATTTATTGTATCCTACACTTAGCATTAATCATTAGAAGATTTGTACCGTAACTGAATCCTGACAAAATGCTTTTGATGAAGATTTTTATTCTTGGCCATTATATAATGATCCACAAACTTAAAATGTCAGGTGTTTAATCAGTCTGCTAATTGATGCAAACAATACATACCTTTGATATAGCCCGAAACCCCTTCCATGACATTTCAGTAACAGTACCTACGTTTGAGATTGCCAACGCCGGTATATAATTAAAGGTTGATTAAATAATTACTGTTTGAACAATACTGCATGAACAGATTTATATAGTAAAATAGCCAGGAACCGAGTTTGATTTTGCCGACAGCGGCAGAGTAATTTGTTACTGTTTGTAGCAAAATCACTTCTTCTCATTGTATACCACTAACATTAATAGCCACAGAAAAGATTTGTATTACGGATTAAGACACTAATGATTATGCTGAAACAAATTAGGACATTAACATGTAAAATGATGTTCTGTATTTGTACTTTCAATCTTGCATGGTCAATCTTTTTCAATGAAAGTACATCATTGAAAGTACATTCATAATAGTATTACTTGTCTCTGAATAGGGTAATTATTATATAAAATTATTAAATCTGGTTTTGTCATACTCTATCTACCTTTGTTCTATTAAATATTTATATTATACTTATGTAATATAATACTGTACTAATATAAAAGACGCTTTTTTAAAATTTAAATATCACAACAAAGTTAATATAATATAATGTATACAAATATGTACAAATAAAACAAAAAAAAAACAGACTTTGCATGACTTTGTCTGACTTTGCGGTGTTTAGTAGGACCGGGTGGGACATGATGCCATATGTCTCCAGCTAGTCTAGTCCTACAATTGTTTTTGTTTTAATGCTATGTCTTATGACCCTAATAATGATCTTACATAGCCAGTTTCGATGTTGTTGAAATCAGAACGAATTGTCAAAGTTTCAGGAATATTTCACATACTTGGCAACCTATATCAACACTCATTCACTAATTTATGTGTAATATACTTGCTGTGATGTCTTTATCCTGGTGGAATCAAAATATGACACTAGCAAATGGACACATTTTCATGTTTGCATAGACATGCATTTGAATTTGTTGCAGTGTGTCTGTATTCAAGATATGCTGTAGTATGTACCAGTAGATTCATGTGGGAAATGTTTCCTAAATGAAATGAAATGTTGCTTATAGTTCATTAAAATGGTTGGTGATGAGTTTAATGCCATTTTCAGCACATGATAGGCTATTCCTGGTGGCCAGTATTAATGGTGGAGGAAGAAACTGGGAAATCACCGGAAAGAACCACCAACCCACGAGAAGCTACTGGCAAGTTTTCTCACATATCCACATTTGCCGAATCCTATATTCACCCTAACCCAGTTTTGGCATTCTCAGCTTTCATCCTTTTCCAGCCAACAGAAATGTAAGCAAATAAAACTTGAAAACAGGTCCATTTCTTTGCTGAGAATTTAAATTTTTTGGAAATAAAGACATCAGGGTAAGTAAAATCTGACAGAAACCTAACTTTGTTGAAAGGCATTGTTATTGGTTGCCAGTTGTGTGTGATATTCCTGGAAATTTGATTTTCATTACCCAGTTAAACGACATCAAAATGCGCGCTTCACTGTGCCATTAGTCTAGCAGTAAGACCCATTCAGAAGCAAAATATCTTGGTGATGGGGCTTGCATTGTAGGATTAGTCTTCGGCATGATGCCCAGTGCTATATATGCAGGTACTTTATTACAGAGAAACTAGTTTGTACTAACACAAGGTAAATAACTCTTGTAGGTCACTATCTAACCCCTTCATTATTTCATTGTACAATTTTGATACTATCTGTGTGATTAATCACTCACATTTTGTACCATGGTAAAGAAGACACCCCATACATTTCATCCATGTACAGTTTAAGTACATTGCTGGTTTTAAAGAACCATTTTTGCATGGCCCTGAATTTCCTGGCATTTCTCACCCCATTATAGATTTTTTGCCATTTATGTTACGGTGTGGTGTAAGCAATTGGTAACTGAGAAGTTGGAATTCAGAACCACATGTAGTTCAGTTTCATGTAATGTAGAACTGAAAAAAGTTGGGTTTTTTTCTTCGATTTTGTTTTGAATTTTGCATTTGTTATTGATGTATGTTGGTATCATATGATCACCACAGTAGCATGCACTCTCTGCTTGTTGATTGCTGTAACAGGTTTATTACCATTTTTCTCAGAATAAATATTTTGATAATTAAGTATCCTCATGTTCTTTTTAGAAGCATTATGTAACTTTCATATAATATTTTCCAATCTTTTGTTCAGCAACATATGCAAAAGATTTATTGTTGATTATCACATGACCCTGATGTCATCTACACGTAAGTTATGGAATTTTTTTAGCCATCTTACTAGCAATTTATTTAGCCATCTGACTAGCAATGATATGGCGAGTACCAGGTCAAATTTCACAAACTTTGTCTCCTCTGTCCTTGTCCTCAGATTAATAACATAAATATTATAATCACTAGTTAAACATTCCAGTTTTTCTATAGGCAATGCACTTTGATTCCACACCTGCATAAATGGCAAAGTATCTTAGATGTACTGGCAAGGGTTAGAGGAAATCTCGACTGATGGAAAACAAGTACAAAAGTGTTGTATGTACTGATTGCTTTTTGGTAAAATGGGAGAAAATGAAAACATTGGATAATGTATTGGTGGTGTTGTACATAGTATGACATGTAGAATCTTCTACTGTGCACAAAGTGTTGCTCCTTTTTGTTTAGCAACAATTTCTTTGATGCATAATATATCATTTTCAGACATGAACATTTAAGAAAAAGTTGTTTTCTTTCCTTTTTCATTTGAATTTTGCATTGCGTATGTAATAAATCAACAAACTAATACAAATAACTAATCTTTTTTTAATTTACTTGCACTAGTGCTTGATATTGTTGGAACTTTTTCTTTTGCAGGTAAAAGGAGAGGGTGAGAAAGAGACCCCACTAACAGTTAGTCAAACTGCAGTTGATGGGCATGGGTACGCATTAGATCTTAGAATTGCCAATCATCTTGTATCATGATAACCATTAAAAAAATATGCAAGTTGGTACAGTCCATATAAATTTTTTACCAGTAAGAAAATAAAACTAATTAATCACAAAAGTTGGAGCAGTTGTAAAACTGACAAGATGACGGCCAGTACAAAAGTGTCATTATCATTATCAGTGCCAAAGAAATTTAACAAAAACTGCACAGTAAACTTTCAAATCTGTTCCAGTTAAACAGGCTTAAAACTTAGAAAGGCACTTAATTAGGTTATTTTAAAAATGCTGGCATGACCCTTAATTTAATGAATTTTTAAAACGATGGCCTGCAAGGATAAAACTTGGTTACAAACACCCTCAGTATTGTACACAAGTTGCTTGTGTCATTTCATAGTGCATCAGTGTAGATTCAAATAAAGGCATGCAGGGACAATTTATTTACATGCTTTTTCAGTGTGGACCTGTAAAATACAATAGCTCTAGTTGATTTTGTTGTATTCCTTTGCAGGGACAAACAGTTGTGGCGCGTGCAGCTACCCATGGCACTCCTGACAGGAAAAAACATTGCAGTTTCAGTTGAGGCAGTCTACACCCATGCGTTGCAGCCTTACCCCACCGAAATTGTACAGGGGGAGAAGCAATTTGTGGTCTTTGTGGGAAATCTTTACTTCTACTCACCTTATAAAACTACCACACAAACTACTATGGTCAAAACATTTTCATCAAATATAGAGTCCTACACCAAGGTGAAGCCAGTTTCCCAGAGTGATAACACTATTACTTTTGGACCTTATGAGAATCAGGCACCATTCTCTGTGGTAAATTTCTATAATTACCTTGTTTTAAATCTTGGCAAAATGCAGAAAACATTATCAATCTTGTGCATATAGTTACCTTTGTAACATGGCTAATAGTCATCTCAGATTTTAAGATGATTTAGAATTTTCTCATGTTGTTTCAGGTTATATCACTGTATGCATCAGTACTATTAAAAAAAAGAAATTTTAAAACAATGCAGAAAATGAAAACCCTTTAAAGCATATACTCACAGGTCTAGTCCAACTGCAGCATGTACTGCACCATTTGGGCTTTGACTATGTAAGAGTAATAAGTAGAACTAACAATATAGACAATGAGTAGCAGATCATTGTCTTTTTTATTTGCATTTGTACTCTCCATATAAGCATGTATATCATTGTCAGAATAGTTAATACTTTCAGCATCGTCAGTGATATTAACGAGGAACTACTATAGATGTGGGAAACCTGGCTGTTACATATTGGTTACAAAGAATGATATTGATTTAAATTATGTTTTTCCTAAAAATGATTTTTTTCTTCAGTATATGTAGGTAGCAATTTAATGGCAGCTATTGCTGTGTCATCAACATTACAATTTTGCTTTAATACTAATATGCAGCAGTGAAGTACATAAACTAATTTGCAGGTAAGAATGTTACCCCACTGAAATTGTACATATGTGATGATACCTTTGTCATTTTCAAACTCTCTTATTGACTTGGGTTACTAATTTTGTGACACGAAAATAATAAGTCTTGGTACATGTGTAGTTGTGAATGAATGGGATGAGATTATTTTTTTCTAGGCTGAGCTCCGAGTTCACTGTGAGAACAACAGTCCATTCCTGACAGTAACAAGTTTGGAACGAATCATTGAGGTGTCTCACTGGGGTAATATTGCAGTAGAAGAACACATTGAGATGCGCCATTCAGGGGCATTGTTGAAAGGACCATTTTCTCGCTATGATTACCAGAGAACTCATGACTCCAGTGGATCCATCAAATCTTTCAAGGTTTGTTTGGTGTGGTTTGTTAATACTTTGTGCCATGTTTAGTGTATGCTCAAATGCAATTGCATTCTCTTTGATCTGTTCTTGTCAAATGCTCTGACATTTTTCTCTGCTATGTATTTTTTGGGGGGAAGGGGGGTTTCAAGTGAACACAGAAATGCCAGCAATTCGGGGTACAAGTTCTTATGACTGTGTGCATAATCTGATTACATTTTTGGGAGATGCTTTTGCATGAATTTTAAGGTTTTTATGTTTTTTAACAAACCTGCCTTAACAGAAGCTTGATATAGTGATCACTTGTATATCCATGTGTATGACTTTCAGTATGTCCCTCCACACCACAGATTAGGGTCAGTGTTACTAGATTAGACTCAGAATTATAGCATCTACTTTATAGCTAAGTAAATGGCTGGCTGGACTGTAAGTGGGTCTGTTTATTTTTATATCTGCATTTCTTAAACTTCTTGGATAGTGTGCAGTTGGTGTAAGAAAAAACCCAATTATTTAAGGGATCAAAAGGTCAGTATTTCTGTGACTGAAAGAAGGAAATTGGTTTACACACAAGAACATTAGTGCTACATATCAGACCTGGAAAAAAGCTTTAGGGATGACTTGAACTTGATGTAAAAAGAAGCATGTCAAGTTTGGGTACAGAAGGTCAAGGTAATTGTGACTGAGAAAAATAAAATTTGTTGAGCGTTCTAGAGGAAGCTTCTTGACCAAACTTTGTGGATGGCTAATAAAGAAATCTAGAAATTTTAGGGTGTAAAGGTAAAAGGAAAGAAAACACTTTGTTTAAGCTCATTGATGTTTAGTTAAAGATGCATCATAATAAAGGAATGAAAGGTTGAGGTTTTTGAGACCCATTGGTTAATAATCTCCAGTTTAGTCGTTCCCTGCTAGTGCCTACATTGGCAACAACTAAGCAAGGTCCAGGCATATAATGTGCCATTTATGGCACTCATGTTTTACTAGAGCAGGGACATGTAGTTTCCATAAAAATGTAGCTTGACAAATTTATTTATATACACTCTATCCACATTACCGAATACTTGTAAAAGTCTGTGCTCAAATTGTGATGGTGAGGGATTCCTCTTTTTGTCACCTTGGATTTTTTCTTCATCAGGGGTTGGCATGTATGTATTTGGGATACGTTACAGCACCAAGTTCTACACCAAGTTCTACGGCCAGACATCAGCATAAGTGGATTGTGATTGAACAATGCCATGTTTGGGTGGTTTGACAATATGAACAAATGATTTGTTTATGTAACAATAGATTCCAGAGCAATTTATATCCAAGATTGTAGCTTCCTGTAATGGGGCCCTTCAAATTTCTCAACTGTAAACCCAAGACCATATATACAATTTTTAACAGCGAAAAGTTTGGTCACCAAAAAGATAGCCAGCAGGTATATATTGTCGCCAGTAAGGGGGCGTATTTCAATTTGTGACATTGACAAAGCTGTGTTTAGGTCATTTCAGATATTGTGTTGGAGCACCTGTCTACCATAAACACCTTTGTAAAATAAAAAATTTTATCTTATGAACAGACTGTTCTGCCCGCCACAGCACGAGATATTTACTACAGGGATGAAATTGGAAACATCTCAACAAGTCATCTGAGAGAAACTGATGAAGTGGTCGAAGTGGAACTGCGTCCTCGCTTCCCCTTGTTTGGAGGATGGAAGACCAAGTACTACATTGGTTACAATGTGCCAAGTTATCAATACCTATTTAATAAAGGTACATAACACACTCACATTTGTATAATAATCTTAAACTAAGCATTGCATAGTACACTTAATCACCACAGTCCTGTAAGCATAATTAAGTGCAAAACTTTATTACAAGCTGTGTTTGTAAATTTAAGATTTAATTCAATGGATAGGGAGAATAGAGATTAAATTTTCTGTCAAGATACAGGTTAGTCAATATACTTATCACATGTCAAAAATTTGCTTTAAAAAAATTAAAATGCAAGTAAAATAACCCAAAAAACCATAAATGCCTGACATTTTTAGAGCTGCATGAAAGTGCATTATCTCTGAGACCTTAATATTGGCTGTGTGTATCTGTGATTATTGGTATTAAAGCAATTTTGAAAATGTCTTGATATGGCTGCCACAGTGGTCTAAGGTGCTCACCTTTGCAGATCACTGTCTGACTGCTGTCTGAGTTCAAGTCGTGGCATCCACTGTGGGTATGTGAAAAAGATTTCCAATAACTTTCCTTGGTTGGTTGTTCTTCCTACACCAAATATACTGGCCACCATATATAACCTTTTATGTGCTGAAAAATCGCATTAAAACCCACAAAAACAGTCTAGCTGTAGTAACAAAATATAAACGACCATATTTCTAAAAAGAAATCAATAACGCACTTTAATTCCATGCCTTCTATCTTCAAAAAAATTGAATGATTGAAAAGCAAAATGTAGTAGTTTGTTTCTTGGTTTGCACTTTTAACATTATTTGCTATATCATGGAGAGGAAATAGGAGCCAGATGCCATTCCCAGAACACACCAAGGCAGATAACATGGGCTGAACTGTTTGGGAATTAAACCTGCAGCTTATCATGGGTCCAGAACCACACCTTCTGAGCTACCACAATTTCAATAATGATTTACAAATTTTATCATAATATCACTATGATTAAGTTTTGCACTTCAGGAAAAACATAGAGGATCATGGTTTTTATTACATGCCTGAAATTGAAGAAACTACAAACTGGTTGATTGATTGATTGATATAATTTTAACGGCACACCATCACTTTTAGGCTATTTAGCGCCATACAGTAGGTCATATATGTAAAAAGAAAGGTTCAATATTGACCAGCGATATAGTAAAAAATCCATAGTAGATAAATATAAAATGGTAAATGTTGGTAACAGTTAAAGATATTGGTTCCCGATCAACGGGAGATGTAAATGATGTATCTTGATGTAAAGATGTAAATAATAGTTGGTATTTGTATTAGTTAAAAATTAGTTTGGGTAAGGTTATAAAAAGTTACAGTTTAAAATAAAGATTTACTTCCTTTAGGAAATTTAAAATACTAGTGATTTGAATAGTATCAAAAAGTTCCTGCATGTCGTGTACATTATAGTATTTATCACGCGTAGGTTGCAGGTCAGAACACGTGGTCATAAAGTGTTTAACAGTAAATGGTACATTGCAAGGAACGCACTCTGGTGGATCTTCACCTTTTAGTATGTGTGAGTGGGTAATGTATGTAAGACCGATTCTGATTCTTGCAATGACAACCTCCTCCCTACAAACTGGTGTTTCAGGCAACTGAGTTTCAAAAAATGTAATGTGTAATGTAGCATACTTGTGTATTGTTTTATGACAGACAAAGAAAGGTTGATAACCATGTTCTATTGTAACAGACCATATTTGTGGAGGGTACAGTGTGTTGCACCTTCGACACATTTCATTTCTGTTCAGTTACTTGTGATGAACCAGAGTTGGTACTAGACTTTACATGCAGAAGACTTGTGTTAAGTTTGATTTTAACTTTTTCTAGCAAGCTTTTATGGAATTGTGGTTCTTGTAACAGAAACTTTGATCTTCAGTTTCTTCTATGTTCATTACCCAGTAAAGGACTTAGTGACTGAAATCAAATTTGGTAAGAAGTTTACGTTAAAAAGACTCATCAGGTTATATTATTAGTTTTGCAGCAAGATTATGTTGAAGTGTGGCCCTTGTTTGACTAAAACTTTGTCCCCTAATAATCATTTCTGTGCAGTAACTTTTGTATTGCTACATGTATTGCAAAACAGAGTTTGGTATTATGCTGACATTACATTAAGATTACCTGGGTTATGATTAATTTTCACAATATTTTAGCAAATGTTTATGGAGTTGTAGCTGTAGTTTTACTTCGAACTTTACATAGAACTTGACATTCAGTTTTGTTTCTGCTTAGTCACCTTTGATGTACTTTGTGGATTGTAGTTAAATAAGTATGAGGCATTCGGTAAGACTTTCTGTTTTGTTTGATTTTTGCAATTTTCTGAAAACTCTTTACAGAGTTATAGACCTTGATTGACAAAGTTTTCCTTCACTTGTGTTTAAGCTCAGTAACTTTTGAAGAACTTGATGGACTGAAAAATATTCACCTGACAACATGTCCAGCAGTGAAAGTGTTTTTGTAACATTTACGTATCCTGTGCCAGTTTTATTCTTCCTATGTTGTGTGCTTGATGCTGAATTTTCTTTAAAACACCACTTGTTCAGGTGAATATGCAATTTGAAAGTGACTTGCTTTTCCTCAGCTACCAATGACGAACAAGTTGATTTTGAAGTCCTTTCATTAAGATATCCTAGGTTAGGTTCAGTGTCTTCTACTTGATGCATGTTAAATTATGGCCACGGTTTGACTTTAATCTTTGCCTATTCAGTTTCATTTTTGCACAATAACATTTGATGAACTGAATGGATTTAAAAACAAAACAATTTGGAGTGAGTATTTATGTAAAATGATGTTGGTCAAGTTTTCAGTTCCCTTAGAGAGTTTTCCAAAGAGTTGTTGCTTTTGAAAGTCAAGGCTGTTTAATTTCTGTTTAGATAATTTGAAGGACTAAATGGATTGAAATCCAAGTTTGAGATTTTATATTTAGAAACTTAAGTCTAGGTTTGATTCAGTTATTTTCCTTCAAAATCTTGTGTCATGGAAATTTTTATAGTTTATAATATAAAATTACTTTTTAAAACGCTCTTAGTTGCTTTTTTTCATGACTGTTCTGGTGGCCTAAGTGGTTTGAGAATCCACCTTGGATGCAGGAGGTCATGGGTTAGAACCTTGGCCTTGCAATACTACAGACTTGTAAAAATGGTACTAGCAGCTGCCTTGCTTGGCACTCAGCATTAAGAGGTTAATATTAGGACTGGTCAACCTGCATGTCAGGATAATGTGACTGGGTGGGACATCTACAGTGGAACATGATGCTACATGTCTGCTGCATGATGTTCCAGTGCTAGACATCATTGTAAACTGCCACAATCCAGACATCTTAGCTGGAAAATTGTTAAAGCTACATTGAAAATGCAGATCACATATAAACACCCTTTTATTATTCTGAAATTGAAGCCTTTAATAATATTACCTTACATTTGATACTATAAAAAAAAGTTTAGCAAATATTTGTCAAAGACATGCTTATGTGGGTTAGAGATCCAATTTTAAGCTCACCTGACCAGAAAGCCATGCTAGCTCTTGGTATGACCCTGCATCTGTTCAGTTGTCCCTCATGCATGCATCAACTATTGCTTGTTTCGGACAAGCTTTGATTCTTCTTGAACACAAAATCAGGTGAATTAGGTAATCTTGCACCTTGTTTCAGTATGAAAGTCGCCAAATTTGTCTGTGCAAAGAAATCTGATGATAAGATGTTAATCCATTTTGTCTTCAGCCCCCTGATGAAGAGTTTTTTGAATGTTGCCTTAAAAACTTGCAATGCATTGTTTTTTTGTTTTCTTCTCTCAGGTGATGATTATCTACTAAAGCTTCGATTTGTGGATCATGTATATGATGACATGATTGTGGACCAAATGACTGTCAAGGTTATTTTGCCAGAAGGCTCCAAGTAAGATTTCATTACAGTATTTGATTGTATATTGATGCATATCCAAAGGTAGAGATGACTAGGTTCAGATCAGCTGTTGTATTATGTACATCTTGATCAGTGACCACTGGTTTAAGGTGAGAAGAAACCTGTGCATGTGCTGACGAATGCATTTAACTTGCAGAGGTTGTGTCCAAATGATTTTAAAATGTTTTTGACTTGGTCATTTTCTGGTGAAGCTTTAGAAACAAAAAGTAATTAAATTGTTTGTTTAAATGGTATTTGATTAAGTATTTTTATCAGTTTGTGATTGTAAGTGCTAAAATTACAGTAAAACCTGTTTTGAAAGACTACCCTTTCTGTCAAAAAAATAGTCTTTCTTGACAGGACATAACACTATATAACCAATAAATCTATGAAATGAGAACTGGGTCTCTCAGGACATGTGGTCTTACAAGACCGGTTTTCCTGTAATTTTGCAGTTTCTGCATGTTCATTTGGAGTAATATGGCCAAAACAAATTGTTTAATGGCCATGAATGGCACATAGCCTGGAAAAAATAAGGTAGAAAATGATGTTCAGTCTGTGGGGAAAAAAAATAATCTTTTAAAATGTACAGCTTTGAAACTGATTAACACTTGTGATTATACTGTAACATGTTATGTTTGTATAGTAAATATATTGATTCTCATAATATTTATATTTGAAATCTTTTTTACTTGAAAGCAAAAGAAGTTTTTATTGTTAAAACCTATGTCAATGGGAATTAAACATGGAAGTCACTTCTCCAACTGCTGTGGCAGCAATGATAGCTTCTAAAAATACTTGATTCAAATTTTTCATTTGCATGTATGACCTTAACTCAGCAATTGATTGTAATATCATACCTGGCATGAATTATTAAAAGTTTGGAAAATTTTATGACCTGCTTATTCAGCCATTTTGCCTTGGGTTCAAGATATGGTCATAGATAATTAGCATTTTTTGTTTTGGATTAATGTTTTTTCTATTTGCTTGTAGTTTGTATTTTGTAAAGGTTATTGATTCTTATTATACATTAGCAAACTAAGAAAATTCATTCTGCAACATACTTGCATACACATTTAACATGGGGGTGGGTCAAAGTCTTAAGGCAGAATGTATGTTATATGTCTTTCCATCTATCATTACCCACTTTGCAAGTTGCTTGCATTTGTGGCAAAGAAAAAAAAAAACACCCCATATAAGTTTGGACTTGAAAGGTCAGAGTCACACTAAAGAAGGAACACTTTAAACAGAATGCTGTATATTGAATTGACCAGACTTGAATATGGAATGCATTTTAGATAAGAAATATACTTATTAATTTTGTGGTGGAAAGGTTTCTGCACAATATCTAGACTTTTTTAAGATATACTTCAAGAAACTTGGTAGATGGCATGAATTTGGAGTCCAGAAAAAAAACAGTTGCAAAGACTGAAACAAGTAAACTGATCCCACAAAAATGAAGTTGTGTATCTCATACCTTGCCTAAACTTTGTAGATGGCATGCATTTTAGACGAAGAAAACTTGATTTGTTCATTGAAAGGGTGCTAATCAGAAAGATTCTAAGAATAAATATGATTTGCACAAAAAAAATCCTGTGCTGCAAGCCATGACTATTTTTTTTAATGACTTGCATTTGAGAAGGAAAAGCACTGATCGATTTTGGGGTCATTAAGTCCAAAATGCAGCTAAATAATGAAGAAAGGTTTCTGCTAAAGGAAATTCCCGTACATGTAAATTCACTGACGTTCATGGATAACTTGCACTTTAGGTGAGAAAGAAGCCTGCTGATTGTAGGATCAAAAGATAAAAGTCATGGTCTCTTTGGCAATAGCAAGAAAAATGGTGTGTGCATAAAAATTAGTTCTAGACCATTTAGACCATTTAGAACCAGGTAATGGTATCTTGCTTGTGAAAAAAAAAAGGGGTTTTGCTAGATCATTGAGAATCAGTTGATAAGCTCATGACTCTGCCATACCTTCAGGACTGTTAAATATGTGTGCATGCAATGTACCATTGTCAGTACTATCTTTTCATATATTTCAAAATCCTAATGAAGATAATACCATTCAATCTAACATGCCCTTGCCTTGATCAAAGAAAATTTTGTTCAATGTTTTGGTTAAAGATTTTCAATTTGCTTGCATTTCCTGTGCCTTTTGATTGGTTTTGTTTTCATACTTAAGATGTGAAGACAATTTGTTTGACATGCTGGTTAGGAATTGGGGGTCTAGATCGTGTGCTTTACAATGCTGCATTGTGCTTGGTTTTTAACATGCAGATCTCGTACCATGATGTCTAGTATAATTATATTTTTTTTCTGATAATGTTAATCTTTTATTAACTAACAGAAATTTTGAGCTAAAGACACCATATGATGTGGTACGTGATAAGGACCAGGTACACTTCACTTATTTGGACACAACAGGACGGCCAGTCATTGTGCTGTACAAAAGTAATCTGGTGGAACAACATATACAGGATTTTGAGGTAAAGAATAGTGACATTCTTATATTGACATATATGATTGTGTTTATGCACACAACTTTAATGACTCACTTGGGAGAACACTAGATTTGTGTTCTAAGGGTCATGGGTTTAATTCCAGCATAAGCCAGCCTACAATGGCTGCTTACATATGTACTAGCCACGTATTGTGCATAAACATTTGCAATCAGCATAAACCCAGATCTGCCCTTGTATATTCATGTGCTATTAGATCAAGTAGTAATTTTATCATGAGCTTTATGATATTGACGCTCTTTATCATTGCGATATTACAAAAGATTTTTCTTGTTATGAAGACAAGTTCATGTCCAAGGTCATTGCTGCAGCTCACGGAAATTACTTTTTTTATTCCACTGGCCAGCACATAGACAATTGCTATTTATATATGACAGACATATCACTTGAAATGTGCTTGTACTGATGATACAGCACTGCCTATAGACTTTTTCTGTATAACATTTCAAATGAAATATATTGTCGCTGAGGTCACAGCTGATTGTGCTAAACTAGTGAATATAGGCTGTATTGCAAAGAGTTGGAAATGGGATGACATGTCACATGATCATGTGGGGGTAACTCAAATCTATATGATAATGCCAAACTACTTTTGGGGGGTATCATCATTGCACTGATATGTTGTGATAGCAAGACATGATAACAGCCATAAAGATTGGGTTTAAAGATTTTTATTCTGTAAAAGATTTTAAATGAATTTTGCTTGTATGTAATGCAAAGGCAGGCAGAGGTATGTGTTGTATGCAGTAGGATATGATAGAACTCCACAAACAAGAAAGTGAGTAAATTGTTATGCCTTCTCTATGTTTGTATGCTTATCCTGAGAAGCTGGATTGCAAGAAAAAACACATAGACCAATACAATATTTCAGGCCTGTTTGTAGATCTGTTCACATGTTCTGAAAATTAGTGATTTCTAATTAATTTTCACACAATTTTTAACATCTGTGTGATTTGACTTTGGTATGAAAACCTTGTTAGCATGATTAAGCAAATAACACTTATGAAACAAATTGGAGTAACTTTGTGAATGCATGTATGATCTAATGATACTTTCCTGCTGTTACAGCAGTTTATGAAATTTTACATGTTTTTGAAGCTTTATTACTGTGTCCTTTTGCCTGCACTGGGGACAATTACAAATACAAATTTAGCCCAAGGCCAATTAATAAAGGTAGTGTATTAGTTGTTGAAAGTTTTATGGCTTGTTACAAATTCAGATTTTATCATTTTCAAAAATTTGCCCTTCATTCATGTACAAATTCATTTTGTTACTCCCAAGCAAGTAAACCTCAGTCATAATGTAGAAAATAAGCCTTTCTTTGCAATAAATCTTCATGCAAAACTAGTTTCACATATTTCATTTTATCTGTGAAACATAACTGATAAACAACATATCTCAGGGTTGTGTTAATTGTATGTGGGGATGTGGGGTATATTTGCAACCAACAGCTTGTGTAACTACAGATTTGATCATGAAATGGAGACTATTGTCATTAAAACTGTATTCATTTTAATAGAAGTTTCTATTTCCAACAAAAAGCTGACATTAAAAATGTTGATGCAATGGTCCCTCCTTGCTATAAACACTGTCATTATACCATCGTTCTTCTTTCATCCTGGTCATAGATCCTAAAAAGATTGAATTTGTTTTACTATTGCTATATTATTTCACTAAATTTTTGTTCATGGCTAATGGAAATCAATTACAATGTAATTTAACATTATTTTATTTACACTTGCAACACAAAGTTGCAGCATTTTATAGTTATCGTTACCAACTAGGTAAGCAGTCATTCGTTTTAGTTTGCGGATGATAACTTTCATTATGGTAAAGTGATTTCAACACAACATATTTGGGCTAAAAAAAAGAACTTCATTGATATTTAGGTGAAATGCATAAAGTTCAGAGTAACCATCGCTCAAAATAGATTTTGCTTTTGCATCTCATTTCTGGATAACAGCTTAAATTGTCGATAAAGGATCAAAAAGAAAATATGGAAAATATATTTTTATGCCCCCAGGAACAACTCCTTGGATTTGGGGTTTAGTAGCACCAGAGTCAAGGTTTTTGTCTCTAAAAAAAAGATATAACAATTAACATTTCAGTTTCTTTACAACTTCACCCAGTCGGTGCCTCTACCAATGAAAGATGCCTGTTGGTATTGTTGAGTGGGGTGGGGTCCTTTTACACAAGAATGAGTCCAGTTGATTGTGGAGTCTGCAGCTGCATGTTTCAAGTTGATGGGAGTAAACATTGAATTTTGCACTCAATTTCATTGCTTGGAATTTCTTTCACCTATTCCAAAGACAATTGATACATATAGTAACCTCAGTCCGTTTAAGGTGTTAAAAGTAAATGATGCATATTTCAGTTTAAAAAGCTCTTCACTACAGGATTACAGCTCCACTGGATATAGTTTTCGTTATGAATATAGTTTAGTTTTTCAGGCAGATGGAGCCTGGACAATCCATTCTCATTGCAAGGACCTTAAGGCCAGAACAGCTTAGAATATCTATATTACCAGAAAAGCTTCTTTAAACCTTAGTTTGAAGATGACAGGACCAACTCTTGTACTCTAATGATACTTTTAAAAAGGCTGTGTGTAATTTTTCCTTCATAATCATTTTTTTTTCTTCTTTATAGGCATTTTTTATGAATGTTCAAAACAATTATTGTTTTATCATCATTATATTTTTAACTGAATGGTTTGCTGTAAAAAAAGTGAAAATAATGAACTTGCAAACAATAGGTTTTAATAAAGAAAGTAACATGGAAAAAGTGTGGTGACAATGTAAATCTGAAAACTTCAGGGATATATATGAACAGCACTGTCCATAAAAGAACTCGGAATATTTCAGTTCTTTATAAATTTTAGGTTAACGTTGACCTAGGAGAACAGTTAGAACCTTGTCTGTACATGTCTTTTGATGTGTACCTGTCATTATTGCACAGTTGTTAATGATGTGCAATCAATTATGAATGAAGCAAAAAATTACTGAAACCTTGAAGTTGCAGTTTTCATGACAGATAGAATCAACAGTACTGGAGAAATTTCAAAAGAAAATATTCTAGATTTTTTGGCCCCCTGTTTTTAGGAAGATATGCAAGTCTGATGACCAGTCTTGGGCCCAAAAACATTCTCTTGTTGCAGATAATGCCTCTGGTGCATGTAATATGAATAATTCTTTGTGCAACTAACCCTGCAGCATTTAAGAAATTGCTGTGAAACTTCACATTGTTGAAACGAGGTCAACATATTGCATGCGTACATTCTACGAGTTTGCATTTTTCCACTTTAAACACCCACTTTCTTATGACACATTTTTAGTTTCCTACATTCTTGCTTTGTGTATGAATGATCAGGATAATATAAGTATTGTATCCTTCATTGCAGCTTCGTTACACATTTCATCAGTTGCTTCTCCTGCAAGAGCCTCTGCTAGTAGTGGGAGCATTCTATCTGCTCTTCGTTCTTGTCGTCATATATGTAAGGTTGGATTTTTCTATCACAAAGGTAAGCAGAGCTTTTAGAGTAAAACATCTGTTATCTGTACAGTTGTCATAGCTTTTGCACATCTGGACCAGTCAAGTATTATCATGACCATTGATACAGTTATCATCCAGATTGAATCCTTTTTTTTGACAAGTTTATCATATCAAATTTGTATCAAGTTTATGTTTCTTAATCATTCTTATAGAACTAACAGATAAGTGTGTATAATTTCCAAAGTGGACTCGAGATCAAGAAAAGGATATTTAAACAGAAATTTCTGGTATTGGCCTGATAACAAATACCAGTAAAATTAATTTTCCCTATCAAGTTGGCAACAAATTTTATTATAAATTTTTTCAGCTAAACATAATATGGCAACAAAGTGTTTTTTCAATCTTTTATTTAAAAGTTATCTGATATTCTATTCAGGATGAAGTTAAGGAGAGCAAAATGAGAGTTGCCAGTTTAGTGGAAGAAGTACAAAATGCTCAAGATCGGCGCAGTGCTCTCTATCAGAGTTTTGATGATGCAATAAACAAGTTCAAGGCTAACAAGGAAGCTGGAGCTCTGGCTGCTGCTCGTAAGAAAATAGATGGTGACTACAAGCAATTGACACAGCAAATCCAGGGAATACAGACCCAGTTAAAAGTGGAAGGATCTGATGCTGCCGAAAAAGTAGGATTTTTATTTCTCATACCATAGAGAATATATGAGACACATTATAGTACCCTTGTTGTCTGTTTTTATTTTTGTTCTGCTAATGTTGTACATTTACAAAAGATTAATGCAAGTGATTAAACCCAGACTGTTTGCAGCAGGGTCAACATGATTTAGCCACATTCATCTTTCCACACATACTATGTCTCAAGAACTTGTTTGCAAGATTCTGCAAGAACTATTTATTATAGGCAAAATAAAATTTGCTAGGATATTTCCTATGTATATGTAGATAATCTGATCAAATATTCCCATATTAGGCCAATACAATTTGGCTAGAATATTTGTATGTGTAGATAAACTGATTAGATATTGTGTGCTATTACAGCAATTTTTATCCCCCCTCTGCTTGTAACTTGGAAGTGTCTCAATTTGGGCATGTCCATAATGAAAAGCTTGTTAACAATGTTGCACAAATCCAGTTTTGTTGGGATATTTGTTTAAATGGTCAAAGGTCAGGGTCACTCAGAAGGAAAATAGTTTATACACAAGAATTTAAGTTCTCAGCTAAAAAGCTTCAACAGAGTTTGTGGATCATGTACATGTTAACTTAGAATGAAGCCTGTTGATTTGGAATTCAAAAAGTCAAAGGCCAGTGTCACAGGAAATGGCAGAGGAAAAATATTTTTCTGTGATACACTTAGATCTAAAACTCGTGCAGTGAGCAAAGATTCTGCTAATCACTACCATCTTGCATCTTGAGTCTAATGCACTCTCAGTGTCAGTATGTGAGACAGCTTGCCACTTGCTTCCCATGGGTCATTGGTTATTACAAAGTTTTCCCAAGTTCTACCTCCCAGTTATACTAACATATCATTTGCTGAAAAATAGCATTAAACTCACAACAACAACATATGTGGTCATGTTAAGTCATCACCATAGGTAGTTCCTGAATCAAGGACAATCATGAATGGGGTGACCTTTTTATGGGGAGAGGCCGGATGTGTATTTTGCCACTGGATCCGGATAGTTGGGGCACAATTTGCCGGATCTGGATGTCACTGCTTATATACAACCATCACTGCTTGCAAGCCTCAGTTATTCTATCGTATTTTAGTGCAAGGGCCCAGAGGCCGAGGGAGTGTAATTTCTATTTAATAATTATCTTTAATTAAATTAAATTTAATTTAATATTCCCTTTTAATTACCTGAAGACTGTATAAAATGCTGCAAGACATCGCTCAATCACCAACTGTCGATGAAAAAATATTTGCAACACGCTGCCACCTATCGATTAAAAAATAATGCGCTGATTTGTGGGCTAAATTTTAAATTAGTTATGTTTTCCATTCCTAAGTGCTGGACTGCTGGTAGGTTTAAAATTTGTATTGTCAGTTTGTATTGTTCACAAATTATGAGTCAGGCCCCAAATTCACTAAGCAGAAATCCAGATCCGGATTTTTTCGGCTATAGAAAACCGGCAAAACTGGATGTTGCCAGATACTTCACTATTCGGCCTGGGTGAATGTCCGGAGCAGTAGTATCCAGTCACCACTTTTTATTCATTCACAATATTTGTTGAACATAAGAATTTGAACAATTTGGATGTGTACTTTTTTTTACCAAAACCTTGTTAGAAAGGAAAAAGCCAATCAAGGTAGTGAATAAAATATTGGTATTAGTAAGTAGTGCACATGACTGGGGTTTGTGACCATTATGGTTACCATACACTTTCATATGCACATATTGTTCTTTCAGAAATTATGTATCCTGGATTTGACCAAGGGGACAGATTAATGACAACAAAATATCTAAATCAACATTGGGATTCTCTGATAAACAATAATTGTTCTGACCATGTACTAAATAATTGCTTCATTTTAATAGAAGAAACTGAACAAGCACTCGGTGACTTCAAAAAAAAACTAAAAATAAACACATAAACTAAGCATTTTACAAATCAGAATTATAAATGATAACCATGGCTTTGTACTAACATGCAGCAAAAAAGGGGAGTAGCAACTTAAACTTGCAAAAAGCCCATCCACCCATACAGCTTGAATGGCTCTTAAATAAATGTCAGGGTCAAACAGTGTTTCCTTGTCTTAGTAGTATGACCCACATGCATCTGTATCATTAAAGAGCACTAGCTACATGCATCTATAAAAAGCATTGGACCACATGCATCTGTAAAAGGCATTTGCCTACATGCATCAACAAAGAGCTCAGTCCCATGTGCATTTAAGTTAAACTGACATCTGTCTTTCTGGCTGAATTTTAAGAAAATGCATTGTAGGATTGTATCAGATTGTAAAGTATATAGGTAAAGCAATAAAATAACTCCAGAACTTGCATAAAATTCAAAAAGTGGAGATATGTTTAAGTTGACTTTAAGATTATATTGAAGGTATGTAGCACTGACCACTGCTGCTCATGATAAATGTCAGAAATTGTTTATACCTCTGACACATAATTAGACGATTTATTATATTAATGTTGCAGGTGGCTGAGGTAAATAAACTGGATCGAGACTACAAGGATTTAATTAACTTTGCCATCAGCCTAGCAGAGAAACTGGTGGCTGGCAAGCTCTCCAAGACCCAGTATATTGAAAGTGAGCAAGCTAATTCCTCCAAGCGGGAAGAAATCCTTAAAAAGATGGAAGACATATGTGCAGGTCTTTAATTGTTTTGTTCCACAGAGTCATCTGAAAATGTGAAAATTTATTAAGTATGAATAAAGTTTTAAATGAATTGTGAAAGTGTGAAAATTGGTGATGTTAGGTAAGGGTAATGGTCGTTACATTAAAAGACCCATCAGGTTTAGTGCATGCAATTGGTTTGAATGATGCAGCTGTCATTAGCAGATAATTTCCCTCATCCAGGTCAATTGTTAAAAAGATGCTTGGTTGTTCACGAATTGTCTACATTGTTTTCTTCTCATATAATGAAATGTTTCTTAAAAAAATAAAAACACTAAATATAAAGTTTGACCACAAAAGGTCTTAAAAAAGTCAATCAGCCACAGACTGCATTGTGTCCAAAATTCAATTTCATTAAAGCTTTATGAATTGTAAAATTACATTGCTTGTTGAACATTAGACGCATAGGTTTACATGCACCTGGACATAAAAATTGAAGTAGTTGATACTAAAATATCTTTTCTCACCTGCATCATGTCAAGTTGTATCATATAAATGATTTGCATTTGTTGTTTATGAAAAATTAGCTTGGATTCTCAGTTTGCAATGCTGAAATTCTTGGACATTATAGTAAATATGAATGTTTCACATAATAAAGCTAAACAATTGCAAGCGAAGGGCTTTGTTCTTTCTATATAAAAAAGGTTTCTGTTTATAGATTTTTTTTAAAAGAAAGTATAAAATATTTATTTTAAAATGAGTTTCATGTATATTAAAAATAGAAAAGGCCCATGAAAGACAAATTTTGTTCAGACCAGATTTATGCAATTTCAATATTTTTTTATATTCCAACATTCATAGTTTCCCAGCAAACATTTTATTAAAATTGGCCCTAGTTAAGCTAAATTTCTGAAAAATTTTAAAGTTTTCATTTTTTGGTGTCTTGCTGTTGATACCTAAGATAATATCAGTATTTTTGTCAGCAGTAGATATAGTGCAAAAGATTCAATATCACTTGTTAGTTTACAATTGAACACATTAAAATCTTTTATCTTCTTACAAAAGGCACAATGTCCTTCAAAATCAGAAGGAAAAAAAAATTCAGAAATCTCATAATAAAACAAAGAAAGACTTATTGGGTTAATGATATTATGATTGTCTTTTATTCCTTGATGCCTGCTGAATGGTCTGTGAGGAAAAAAATTTTATTCAAGCAATAAGGATTTTTAAAAATCTTGGTTTAAGAGAAAAAGAATTTGAGGTCCTTAATTAAAATAGTACCAGGGTAACATGTTAATGGGAACAGACTCGTCAGGTACTCAGAAGTCTCCATTTTCTGAAATAGGTTGAGCATGATCCAGCATCTTGTGTGAAATATTCTCAAGTCGCCATATTCTGAAATTGGTTGAGCATTGCCCAGCAACTTGGGTCAATTATTCTTGGAATATGTTGTGCGTGTAACTCTAGCTAAAGGTCAGAAAATATAACTTTTGTAATTGGAATAAAGTAAGAATCCTAGAGCTGTCCACTTCTCCTAGATTTCAGTCCTGTATTTCATGCAGAATTGTACTGATGTACATATAGTAGTATAATTGTCTCCCTCCTTTTGGTTCTATTGGTCAAATAATAAGATTTAATTAGATGACATGTCTTAATTGAAAATATGCGATGAAGATCTGTTAAAGCTATGATAGTAGCCATCTTGCTTACTCAGAACAGATAACCATATCATTATGGGGGTTTTGCAAGATTTCTTGTTATGTTTGGTTGACTGTAAATGACAGTTTTAAAAGCTACATTAAAAATCCTAAACAAATGCACACACACATTGCATTTAACTCACTTCTGAGACCTTGGTTTGCAAACTTCATGGACATATGTTGGGTACTTGCCACAGACCAAAGTAGGTCAAGCTGACATAATTTTCATGTAACAGCAATTACTATGCATTTACCTCAGATTCTTGTACATTGTGGGTTGTCAGAAAATTTTACATGTATTAGGAATATTAATTACAATGACTTTAAGGCCACAGTGATCTATTTTATTTTCTTCCTACAATGCCAATGCTAAGATTTTTTAAATTAAGCCACAGTAAAGCAGTTGAGGCATAGCCTTTCTACAGAATTCTTCTAGCTATAAGGACTACTTGTAGTAACCTTATTGTACAGTTGTGTGTCAGTTATACATCTCTTGCTATCAACAATTGCTAAAACTTATCAAAATCTATTAGACCAGTTTGATTCAATCTGACAAAGGTAGCACTCCACTAATATGGCAGATTGTGGTTCTTTGCATTTCCAACATGGACAGTTCAAAGAATGTTGGCATTCTTTACTGCTCCGGTGGCCTAGTAGTTAGAGTATCCACCTTGGATGCTGGAGGTTGTGGGTTTGCAACCCAACTGAGTCATACCAAAGATTTGGAAAAACGGTACTAGCAGCTACATCTCTTGTCACTCAGCATTAAGAGGTTAGTATTAGAACATACTAAATGTCTGGCATAATGTCCAGTGCTAAATGTCACTATAAACTGCAGCACTGCATATATCTTAGCAATACGACTGAAAAAAAAATTGTTACACAAAGTCACACACATGCATACCACTGTTAATTTCCTTTAGTATGACATTTTTTTACATATTGTACTTGTGGAAATTGTATATTATGTAAGCAGATGACCAAAATGCTTTTGTTGGGCTTAACGTCATTTTTCAGCACATAATAAGATATACCTGGCTGCCAGTATTAATGGTGGAGGAAGAAACTGGTAAATCATCAGAAAAGAACCATCATCCCACTAGAAGCTACTAGCAAGCTTTCTCACATATCCATAATTGCCAAATCCTAGACTCGAACCCATGCAGACGGAGGTGAGATGGCAGTGATCCGTAACAGACAACGCTGTAGACCAAATGGCTACTCCCTCCGGCCCCAAATGATGACCAAAATGACTGCTCCCATGCACTCAAACAAATCTGCCTGAACTAAAATGCACAAACTTAAGCAGTTATTGAAATGGTGAAAATGAATTTTGCCCAAGTTGGCAATAGATGCTTCTAAAAGTGCAAAATAAGTTTATTAATTAAATTAATTACCAAGCATGCTTTTTGAATAAACTTTTTTGGCAACTTGACACCAATTGATTTTTAGGTTCAAAGGTCAAATTCATGGAAATAAATTGTTTCCAGACAGTTGTTTGATGAGGCTAGAAAGAATGATTTACGATTCAAAAGGTAAAAGACGAATGTTAACAATTTGAAGTTGCTCATTAGTAGCTAACTACAAACAGGATAATTGGCATAAACAGACATGTATTTAGTCGTCATCAATGGAACAAATTTAAAAGTTTTTTGGGGGTTTTTCTATTTTTAGTATTGGTAGCCATATCTGATATGTAAAAAATTTAATGCCATCTATGTGAGTGTGCTTTCTGTTAACTGGTCAAATTCTGCTGCAGAGCTTTACAAACCTTGGTGGATGGCTTGCACTTGGGGGTAAAAATGAACCCTCTCAATTTCAGCATCCAAAGGTCCATGTCACTTTGACTAAAAGAACAAAGAATGGTTTCCACACAATAACTCCTTCTACAATTACCAGACTTTGTGTATGGCTTGCAACTGGCACAAGGACGATCTGTATCCAATTTCAGCCTTTAAGGTTGAAGCTTATGGTCAAAGACTTAAGAACATCAATGGTTCCTAAGAATTTCTAGGAATTTAAGATCATTTTTTTTCTTAGATGTTAAGTGATGAAACCATTTCTGATATTCTTGAGCAACAAGATTGTTAAAGTAGCCACTTAATCAGTCTATTGGATGCAAGATTGGCACCATTTTTGTTTTGGACAACTAGACACCATTAAAAGACGTGATAACCCAAAATTGATAAAACCATTCATTGAATTGGTGACCAGATTTCTAATATGCAAATTGTGTCAGCCATATTCAAGGTCAGATCATAATTTTCATTCAGAGCCACAACTAATCTTCAAGATGGCTGCTCAGGTGATCATGTTGAATATCACATCTGTTAAACCATGACAAGATAAAAAGTCTTCCAGTCAAAAACTATTGCTATTATGACTTTAAACTCACAACAAGTAACGCTAACAAGCTCTTAAAGACGGCTGCGTGATGGCCATATTGGATGTTAGATTAGCATTTTTTTCTTTATTAATAACAAGATCTCATAAGAAGTCTTCTGGTGAAACTCCTATACTGGTATAATTTTTCATCTAGAATTCTTTTAGTGAAACTCCAATGTTGGCATGGTCATCCATTCAGGTGTAGCAATAAGTTTTCAAGATGGTTACCGAGGTTGTCATATTGGATGTCCAGGCAGAAGCTTTTTAATTTAGGACCTACCTGACATCACAAGAAGTCTTCTGGTAAAAAACCTGTTTATACAATATTCCAGGAACAAGATTTTAGTACCATTTTTATAACCTTTGGTATGACTGCCAGGCAGATGCTTTATCCACTAGGCCACCATGTGTGTATGTATAAATACCCTATGTTGATATGACTTTACAGTTAGGGGGAACAAGATTTTTCAAGATGGTTACTTTGGTGTTCATAGCTGTTATCATATCAGTGCCATTTTGATTTATGACCAACCAGACAATGTATGTCTTTTGAAAACTGCAGATATGATGATATATTCAGGGGAAGATGTAGTGAGATTTTCAAGATGGCCACGGTAATGGCAAATCTAACTGTCCAAGCAGCGCCATTTTCATTTAGAACCAACTAAACTTTGGGATGAATATGTCTTAAAAAAAAACCAAAAAAAACTCCAAGTACTTTTTAAGAGTAGCAACAACAGACTGATTAATATAAAATTTTGTGGTCTATAGATAATGGGGGTGTCAGGTTTCATGACAAACCATCAGAAAAGTAATACCAAAGTTTCATCTATTAAGCATGATACAATTGCTCCATTTATTATTTGCTGTAAATACTGTAGTCAATGCCGATTCTTCCCATTCAAATATAAACTAGAAAAAAATTAATTTTGACAATTTATTGTGAAAAACTTCCAGACTGATGTTGATCCACATCAATGCATGCAGTACATGAACATTAAACTGCCACATGTTCAGAAAAGTTGTAAAAAAATTGCAGCAGCAAGAGGCAATAATCTGAATGTATTTATAAGCATATAAAGGAAACAAGATGTACGCTATATTTACAAGGACCTAATATAGGAATACAAAGGAAAAGCTTAAAAGGAATGACAGATAAACATACTATTAACATACTGTATACAAATTAAATGTAATTTGCAACAAGGGCTGTTCCATTGGGCGTGATACATGTACCCAGGGAGGGCAGTTTTTCACAAATATATTCTAGAGTACACCAATAAAACTAAAATTAAATATAAAAAAACAGATTCTAAACTGCACCTATGTGCAACACCTACACACAGAAAGTACCTTCCCTGAGCCTGAAGTTTGTTGTACTGGAACAGCCCTAATGGAAGTTCATGAACAAAGTTCATCTTTCATTATGACCTTTATACATGCATATATATATATAACTATATACTAGTATTTACATGATGTAGAGTTCTACAAGTTGTTCTTTTTAAGATTATTTTAAGAATGGATGCATAACATTGCTTTCTTTGGGTTCAGTTCACTTAAGGATAAGGCTTTTTTTAAAATAAACACTTGCTGCTCAGCTCAAAACACAATCCTTACAGTTGTCCAAGTGACCACTTGTTATCTGTTTGTATATATTATAAGATTGTGACTTTTGTCTCTTTATTACTCTGATAAAAGACAAATGTTTACAGAATTTATATATTTACATATTTTAATAATCACAATGTCAGTCCCATGAAAGAAAATGATAGCAACATAAAAGCTATGGTCTGCATTTGAAGGACTTGTTCCAATCAGTGCTGTAAAACGTGACCTTGGCCCTAAGATAGGGTCAACATATCTCTTCTAAAAGCATATGAAAAATCTTTCACAAAAACCTTGATGCAAATTTTCTGTTACAGGAACATGTATATTGATCTCAAGGTCAAAAAATATTGCAGTCTTGGGGTTTATTTATTTACAGGATATGTAATCACATGGAAAACTATAACCTTTATGAAAATTTTCTGTGACCTTGATCTAGCAAACATCATGTAGAATGGATATGTTGAGAATCTATCTAGGAAGTTTAGACAAAAACTAAAACCTTAAAAAATTCTCCAAGACCCTGACCACAAGGTAAACAGGCAAACCAACATGTTTAAGAAATAATTCCTTGACTACATAATGATCAATCCCACGTAACACAGAAAAATTAAAGTGGTTTAGAAAATGTAACCAGATGACAAAACCTTCGTGCAGAATTTACTACAACTGGCTTTAACCCAACAAAAAGGGGTGAGCATGAATATCAAATAAAAATTGTCCTGGCTTCAAAATTATCCCAAGCATGATGAGAAACTTGTTAATTTGGTAAGGAAATATGTAAAAATAAACCATAATGAACTTGTTAGAAAAGTGGCATTTCTTGCTTCCCACTAACATGAGCTTTACAAAATATACAAAAACCTTGTGAGATCTTTAGTTAGTGATTTATGACCTGAAATAAAATGGCCACTCGGGTTTTCCGTTGGGAAAAACCCAGTGTGATGTGAATAGTTGTGAAGTATTGAAGCAAACAAATCAGTTGTCATTCAACTCTACCAGGAGTCTGACCTTCAACCTATGAAATTTGAAAAATTTTAAGTACTGTATTTAACATATTAGGTTTATTATTTTCTTGAATACATGTATGTATTGGCTTCTTGGCACAAAATGACTACAGAATGCCAATTAAAAGTTTTAAAACTTCAAAATGAAGACTTGCTCAAAAACATGGGAGGACAATTCACATTTTTATTTTCCTCATTAATGACCCTTGCTTGGGGATAGATATTAAACTTGAAGCATTGCATGAAAATGCACACCAACCCATACATTTTACTTAAAATTTAGGTTAAGTAGAAAAAATAAATATTCCAAAGCATGAAATACTAAACATTTAATAAATCCTTAAAGACATCGACTGTAAATATACTGTAAATGTTTGCTTACAAGTCGGATCCAACTACAAACAACACTCTAATATGCCATTGCATAAATGTGCATGCAAATCTTAGTCTATGTTGTTTGTTCTATTGAATATCCTTAACAAACCCAAAGATGAAGGTCAATAATGCAATGGCAGATGGGGGGGATATTAAGTTTAAAGCTGGCTCCCAGATGTCCGAAAGTTTAAATGGTTAATATAATTGAGACTTGTCTGTTGATGCAGTGGAAGATCTGGATCAACACTGGATAGGATACTAGTATTGGCCTGCCATTACCATATCTGCACAGATATGCTATGGACATTATTCTGTGGAGAATAATTTAAATAGGCACACCCTCATGAATTTGTTGCATCAAATTGATACATTCTGGCCTTGACTTTGTGTCATAATTATTATAATGTCATAAAGTGCATGACATCAAAAAAAGAGGTGGGGCTAATACCAAGCTAAAGCAATCTTTCAACATTATTTCTCAGTTATAAATTTTGCATTGCTGATTCAGGGTGGGATTTTTAAAAAAATTATTTAATCTGCCTTTTTCACTGATCACTCTAGCACCCATACTTTGGGGAACTTTTCATTTTGCTTCATTTTTTTCCTTCCACTTTCTACTGCATTGCAATTAAAGTCTAATTGGGTTGGGTGATCCATGCTGGTTGATGGGATCAAATTTTCCACCTTCCTAATATGAATGAAATAGCACTTCATCAAGAGATTTGAGTTCGATGTACTTGGAACATATCCTACAGAAATATGATGCAATATAAAAAATGATTCAACTTGCAATAGTCCTACAAGGTTGTGAAATATCTTATTGTTTTGTGGAAATTTAAACTGTTTATATTTTAAGGTCACTTTTCACAATAAAAACAACAATTCAGCATTCATTTTTATGAAGGAAAAGAAGACCAAAAAAACGTATATATGGAAGTGATATCAAGCATGGATTCAGTCTAATGCTGCATGTACTTTCTCACCTCTCTCTCTCTTTACTTATCTGTAATCTATGCATGCACTTCTAAGATTTTAGTTTACTGATTTAACTTTTTTTTCCTGGATTCACACCTTACAAAACATTTGAAATTTCATAAGAACTTTCTGCATACTATACTAGATGGATTGGAAAATGTATGCCACTTAAACCAATTACAGCATAACTTTGATTATCCATCAGGTTGTGGAACCAAGACAATGACCGATTCAAGAAGAGATGGATAATATAATATGTACTTTAAAAGTACTTACTGCAACCAGGTCATTAAAAAAAACAAAATATCTACATGTACTTATTTTTTATATTTTGATGTACAATGCCCGACTGATGTTTGATTGGGTGCCAAATAATCAAAGTTCTTCTACTGTATATAATTACCATATATAGTCAAATACAAGTCATATCCGGATCTGCCATCATATAATGCACTGGCACATCTGGATCTATTCAGTTTGTGAGGATTAATAATATGAATAAACAACATGGTCACCAGTTTGACCCAATTTATAGGTGAGTATATATGGTGGTGTTGCCAAAAGAATATTGTAGTGAAAGGAGATGAGCAAAATACAAGTCATCCATTACAACTGAATATGATTTCCTAAAGAAAATATATTAACATCATACAGAATATGCTCAATATATTGGTTTCTTAATGAAGAAATATAATTTTATAAAAATGTAAATAATTGTTTTAAAAAGTTTAAATCTCTATTTTGCAGGAAAAGAATAGAGTCCAGATAATCTTGATGAATGGATGGTAAAACCTTTTGAAATTAAGAAAATGAATATAAATTTTGTAGCAAAACAATATTCAAGACAAATCATGATTTGTTTGTTAATATTCTACATGCAAACTTTATAAACTTTAGAAAAATTCTCTAAACTTAAGAGCAATAACAATACAGTACTATATATACTTGAATACAGTCAAATCCAAATGCAAACTGCATAGACCCAGATCTGCCATTATAGATCTGGGTCCATACAGCTTATTAGGACTAATCAGTATAACAGAAAACACAGAATCTCATCTACTGATGCATTATGCAACAGCAATTCTGTGTCTATACTGTTTACAATTGGACTTGATTATAAGTGAGTATATATGGTAATAATAATACATTTCTTGAATGCAACATATTTAGCATAAAATAAATGCTAATTTTGCATGAGGTCCTCTAAAAGTGAATTTACAGTATTTACAACAGTTTATATATTGAACCTGCTACTCCTTCAGACAACAGTAAGTATACTACATACAAGCAAATACATGAATAAAAAGCTAATGTATTTGAAGATGAAAAATGAATGTTCACTATTTGCTTGTAATAAACAAAGATAAATATATATATATATATATATATATATATATATATATATATATATATATATATATATATATATAAAGAACTGATGGCTTGAACTTGCATAGGAATATACATTTTATCTACTAATTAATACTCTTTAGTTATATGTATTATAGGTTTTACCAACACATAACTGGCTATATAGTGCTGAGAAAAATCTTGTTAGCAAAATAAAGCACCTTATCACAATTCCCAGGAAGACATCTTCCAACCAAATGTAAATAACTGATACAAGATAAAAGAATGAGATGTTGCAAAAAAACTATAAGAAAAGGCATACAAAAACAAAGATGTGTCCAGATTGGAAATGATAAGACCTCTCCAATCCACAAATTTAAGTACTAATCAAAATGTTTTACAAAACAAAAATTAACAGACAAAAAGCTAAAGTTTATGCTATATATGTATACTTTTCTGCATTCTTCTATAAAATTAAAGACCAAAAAAATAATGGGCCAAGAGTTTTTTGAAAATGGCTGCCCTGAACCATTTTATTTTTAAAAAACTGACGAGTCCACTATGTAGGAATTGGTCAAGAAAACTAGATCCTGGAGATAGGAACTTTCACTTTGCCGACTAAGACCTGATAATCTTTCTGCATCTCTCCCACAAACAGTAGAAACTTCTGCTATAGAGCCCACTCTGATCTAACTGTACTTAATCACCAATTCACAAATTTAGGCACCAATACAAGATAATGTAAAAAAATTTTTAAAAAATCTCATAGGTTATCTGCATGCTTTGTATGGAGAGAATACTTCAATGGCAAGAATGTAGAAAGAATGTAATATTCTAACAAAATCCCCAATCACCAGGCCATGTATTCTAGTAGAGCAAAAAATATTTTAAAATATACTGCCAATTTATTATGATCATCATGAATGCCATATTGACCAGTTAATGAGGATATATTCAATAACATGCTTTGTATCTCACTGTAATGTGCAATAATGCATCTTCATTGTAAAATCTTCCTTAAAAAACAATTCCAAAGAATCATTAAGTTACAATGCTTACAGACATAAATGCTACTGTGACATTTTTTTTTTGTGGGGGGTAGGAGTGCCAAATTTTGTAACAAACCACAAACTTTGATACCAACTGTAACATTATTTTTTTTTGCTGTAAATGCCAGTCATGCCAGAAGAATATTCACAAACTTAAGTACAAACTGAATTTACTGTCATATTTAAAATTATGTTGAGCAGTTTTTTTTGGGGGGGGGTAGGGAAAGGTGGCTTTTTAAGATTTTTCTATTTTAGTAATTGCTGGCCTTATTTGATAGTGGATTGGTACCATTTTTTACTAACAACAAAGTCCTTTATGCCAGACTGCTTTCTGTCCAATTTGTTTTAGCATTTTTCAAAATAAAATAATTTCAAAGTAGTCAAGGCACCATATTTCATTGCAGATATCTTTTGTAAAAAAAAAAGTTTGTTCTCTGTCAAATATGCTTAAAATCAGTTTAGCATTTAATGAAAAGTCATTAAAACATTTTTCTACCTTAATGTTTGGTCTAGCCCTTGATAGCAATGCAACATAAGTAGGTTATTTAGGAACTTGCTTAAGGAGAGACCATGGGCAGCCTACTCAGGATGGTCCTGCTTTAGCAATTGTTCAACAGCAGATAAGCATCATCTTCTGTACCATTTGAAATCCCTTTATACAGGAATGCAGATTTGATCCCATTCTGTTGAGCTGCTTATAAGAACCATCCTTTAACGGTTTTTAACATGTAATAAGGGTAACAATATTTGATAGATATGCATCATTTGTACAAACCTAAAACTTTATAATGCTTTCTTTAAAATCAAGGGGAAATTTCATCCTTAAGTTTTTCAAAGAGATTGTTTATCTGTTTGTAATTATTGTGGAAAATATCTTATGGGTAATCAGCGTTATTTGTACATCTTGAAATCCTTTCATGCAAGCATCTTTCTCTCAAATTTAGTATATTTCTATTGAACAACTTTGTTTGAAAAGAATTAAAAAAAGTAATTAATAGTTTGTCTATTTTTAGTAATGGCAGCCATATAAGATGGCAGATCATAATCATTTCTAAAAGGTGTAAGCGGGCCTGACATACAGACAAGGTGGCACATTTTAGCTTGTAAATGATAATTCACACATATATTGAAACTGAGGATGATGAACAAAAGAGCTTGGAGCACATAAATGTCTCATTTTCTATTAATATTGGTGTAATTTATCTTCTTTGTTGGACCTGATGTACAGGATCACTTTCTAGCATTTATTTGTCCATCTTTCTAGCATTTATTTGTCCATACCTTAAACCTGCTCCCTACCCACAAGGTCCCACTCCTCAAATTATAATTTGTATAAACTATTGGGATGCCCACCCACCAAGAGAGCTGCAGCGGCTCAGGGATTATGGCACTGGACTAGAAGATTGTTCATTTAATTCCCACCATATGATCAACCTGAATCAACTACCAAATTTCTCATGAATATTTTTAAGATAATGTACTTCTTTTCTCAAGGTAATTAAATCCCGAACTGTTTCAATAGGAAAGTAGACTGTTTATTTAAATGCTAGAAATAAACAGTATTAATTTATAATAACAGCACTGAATGCATGAAGTGCCTTAAAATAATGCAAAATAAAAGATAGCCTCATAAACCTTTTCTTTCCAAGTATTATATAAATCGTCATATTGCAACTGCTTTGAAACATGATCAAGTTTTAAACCTTCCACAAAAATGAATTAAAATAACTAAAGCCTTTCAAAGAATTGGAACCATAGGTACTCACAAATCAGGTCCAGCTGCAAACAATGTTGACCATTATGCCATTGCATAATATGTCAGCAGATCAGGGAATATGTTGTTTGTTCTATTGACTAGTCCTAATGAAATAAATGTATGTTGTACACATGCTTTGATGTACTTGTCATCTGAGATGCTCTTCGGGAATCAATCTACTATATACCACCAATGACTGGTTCTGAGAGTCAAATGAACTTATTTGTTACTAGATTTATCAAAACAGCATGTCATAGATGGTCAAATTAAATATTTTAACTGAACAAGAATGAAAATAGCATTATGGTAGTCTTTTGTGCCAGTTATATTTTTAATTATGGCTTCATATAATCAGTTTGTTTTTTTCAGGAAATTATGATCCTTACCAAGTGGTCTTTTTTTCAGATAGGCATAAATCATTTTAAAACAACATATTTGCAAAAAAAGATTTATTTTTGATGTCTATGATTCATAGTTTGGATTAAACACCACTTTAAAAGAAAGAAAAAAATCTAACAGGATTTAGGGTACTGTTTATTTTTTACAACACTGCTAAGTGTACTATATTTCTACCTACCAAGAAATTTATACAATGTACAAATGTTCCATGAAAGACAATATCTTTACTGTGAACAGCATAATGAAGATAAAATTAAGCAGACAAGACAATTATCTGTACAAGTTTGGAGTATAAAACTGAAACAAAGTATTATACAAAAATTTCAGTTCAATAAAACAGACACATTACTTTCAAAATATTAACACTGAATCATATTGCATGTATATTTAAAGGTGATGGTGATGCCTTTGCTACTGCTACCACAGAAATCAACAATACTAGTATGTCTTGCCATTCACAAAGAAAGACAAGAATCTGCTTACCCTGTCACCAAAATTTGTGTAAAAATAATTGCTACAGGAACAGGAGACATTACTCTGCTTTTGCTTATTCTGCAACTGTTTGTTGCAAAAGTCTCCACAGCCTTCAGATTAAATGGATTTAACTGCCTTAGGTTCAATCAAAACTGAAGAAAAATTAAGTACTGGGAAAAAACAAAATCATGCCTATGGAACAAAATAGGAGAATATCAAATTGATTCAAACATGTTCAAGTTTGTATTCTTGCTTAAAAAGTAAATGAAAAACTTCAAATAAACATTTTAAAGATTGGATTTTTTTATATCTAAAAGTTTTAATACAATTTAATCAGTCTTAACACCACTGTAGCTAAAGGTTCAGCCAGCTACACACACATTCTTATGGTTCTTCTTGCTTTTGGGTTCAATACCATTTCTTTTCACAAGATAGGCCATATATGGCAACCAATACAAATGGTGGATGAAAACCTCCAGCAAAAAAACATCTACCCATGGGAAGCCACTAACAGCTTTCTCACATACACACATTGGCCAAGTCCAAGACTCAAACATACACTGACAAGTGAGATGACAGTGATCGGTAGAGGTGAGTGCTTTAGGCCACTGTTTTTATGGTAAATCAAAAGCTAACAGGATATCAGCAGCCAAATCATAAGATCTATTTGTCTTCCATAAAGTGAAGTACAAGTGATTTATCAACCAAATTTGTTGATCAGTCTTTTAAAGAATGTATTCAAAATTTTGTTTTGGAACACCGTCATCATAAATTAAACAGACATATTGCCATATTGTCTTGTTTTACAGCAGGTAAAAATTTTGAAGTTTCCTAGAAATCACACAAATTCTCAACTCATGCTTAAACGATGTCATCTTTGAAAGGCCCTATCAACAGGAGTCCCAAGGGGGTTCAAAAAATCGCCTGGCTGACATAGCTGACATCATTGATATAACCCCAGCTAGCTTCTTTTCAAGGACTTTCTTAGAATATCTATAAATTGCAAAGTGTTTTTTTGTTATATTTTCTCCATATGCTGGTTTTTTCTGCAAATTAAACATGAATTCTGTGTAAAGATAAAAGCTGACAAACACTTTACTAAACTGGAAATGTAATATTTAAATGTTTATTTCTAACCTTCATGCTGGGCAATGGACCTTTTATCTCAATAAGTTGCCCCACGTTAAAAGATAAGTGGATTAGAATATTTTTCTTTATAAATAAATAATTAGCATGCCACTAAAGCTAAGGGATACTACTCCATCTGGTAAATTACCTATGTCATATATTATCTGATCCAATTTTATCCCATTGATTACTTTATTTCTTTTTTTCATGAAATACATGGATAACAAACTTTTGAATGCAAAATGTGCTATATATTTTACTTAGTTTTAACATTCTGCATTCCTTCTAATATATTCATCAAGTTCAGTGGCAAAATTTAACAAGTTTTTCAACAAATGCAATGACTTTTCAAGGATAAAGCCAACTCTTCTTTTAAATTCAAGGAGTTTTCAATGCAACACCTCAAATTCAAGAATTTTTTGAGATTGTAAAAACCAAGTGTCCAAGAAACAAATGGAAGAGCAGAAAGTTTTTCATATGCTATTACTAAAACAACTGTTTTTCCACATTTTGGATCTTCATTCATATCTAACTGCAGATCAGCATTAATTTGTCCAATACTTCAATGACTTTTATCCTATAAAGACTTTTTGAACATTGGGCAAATTTTGCAGAGTAGTATGTACCTGGTAGCAATAGTCATTACAAAACATGGTATACAAAACAATTATAAATGTAAAATGTGGTAAACATTCTTAAAATATAAAGTCAAATGTTGCATATACATGGTACCCTTTAAAAAGTCCATGACCTATTCAGCATGACTATCATCATGGTATATTCTACATCTTAAAGTTCACATAAAGATAAGAAATAAGTTTTCTATTCTTAATAACACATATCTGATTGCTGATTGGCATCATTATTTTGTTTAGCAGTTTTTAAGCAGAAGTTGTTTCAAGTATCTTCTTTTATTTTTTTAGTAATGGCAGCCATATTAAATGAGATGAAAATAATTTGCTCAAAGAGGTCCCTCAATGAAAATGATGCTCAACTGGCGAATCAGAATTTCCAGAATCCATGAAGATTTTTTTTCTTTTTTAACTGCTAAGTCTTTAAACCATTTCTTAGGCAATATAAAGACTTTCACAATGGCTACCATGATGGCTATACTGGATGTCAGATCAACACCATGTTCTTTTAGACTAACTGGTCATTATAATAGGTCTTGGTAAAAAAAAAAATCTAATTCCATATGACAATCCATTTAGGAGTAACAGTGACAATATTTTAAAGCTATCCACAACAGTAACTATAATGGATGTAATGTACAAGAAACAGTTTCATTTAAGGCCCATTTGATATCATAAGATTTTTTTGTGAAAACCATTAATTTGATGAACCATTCAGGATTAAATGTTATAACAGGATTTTCAAGATACCTGTCATCGTGCCATATTGGACACTTGACTGGCATCCTTTTCATTTAGGCCTATCAAGAAACATAAGAAGTCTGCTGGTAAAAGCCCCATGCTAATATGACCATCCATCCATAGGAAGTAGTAATGATATTATCAAGATGGCCATTGATGTCAAAGTGACAAAATTTTCCTTCGGACCGATAAGAAGTCTTTTAGTGCAAATCGCATGCTGATATGATCATTCCATTCTGGTGAAGTATTGAAAAGATTTTCAAAATGGTCACTAAATTGGATGTCAGAGAAGCATGGTTTTCATTCCAAAAAAAAACTAGATCATAGGATGTTCATGAGTGTCAAGTTTCATGGCAATCCTCCAAGTAGTTTAGGAGCAGTAGCAACAACAAACTTGTGCCAATGATGGATAATGGATGGAAGAAAGATAACAGGTTATCCCATATTTTCTGGTCTTTGACCAGTATAACTAATAAATAAGTCCCTCTATCAAATCTGGTCAAATTCTGATTGAATTAAAGAAAACTTTTAAAGGTTTTGTTTTTAAAGCAGGCATAGTAGTTGGTGTTTTGGCATCATTTACACACAACTATTCTGTCGGAATCCTTCCTGTAAAATTTGATTATAATCTGTTGCCTGTTTGTGAAGACATCATTTGAAAGTTTTTATATTTTTTGTAACTGCAGCCATATTTGGTAATGGACTAACATATCTGTACAAATATTGAAGCTCTTTATGCTGTCCGTGAAAGAACAAATTCTACAGAGCAGTTCCACTGAAAGGTTTTTCTAGTTTTAGTAATGATTGTTATATTTTGATGGTGGACTGGCATCACTGGTATAGATCTGAAAGCCCTTAATTCCAGATGCCCTCTAGCACTTTTGATCAAATTGGTCCTGGGATTTTCTCTTTAGAAGTTTAAAACAGCAACTGATGACATATGTATGAAACAACTGATACAAGGCCATGTCATAAGCTCACTTGGTCTTACAGTATTTTAGTTTACAGCACAATCAGATGTAACATTTTACAGTTTATACTGATATTTTCACAATGACCAATTCAGAATGACAGTTTCCAAATGCAAAAGGTTGTTTGGGTGATGCTATTTATCACTATATCATTTCTAAATAATAAAGCTTTACCTAAGATTTGTTTAACCCCAAAATATCTTCTATTTAACCATTCTACATTTTTCCCCTAATCTGAAATAGTATATCAAGACATGCTAAGATTAGATATGAAAAGAGATCAGTATGCAATGAATGCTAATGTACAACTAGTGTATCTTCCTTGACCTGGTGAATGAATATGGAAACTTTTTAACATCTGGTTTCTTCTTTTGAACTTGCCATTTAGAATTGCTGGGATTTCTTTGTTGATTTCGTTGCCTTCGGATTTCATTGAGTGTTTTGCAGATGTAGTTATTCAAGTCCCCTGCTTGCACAGATTTCTCCCTACTCCAGTCTTGTGCTGTCCCATCATGTGCTTCTTCTTGACTTGATGAACTGCGTAATCGTAATTTGTCTTCTTGAACTGTATGAACACCAGAATCCATCTTGCTTAAGGTTTTTTTGCTCAAATCAGTTGCTGTGACCTGTCTGTCACTTTGCACTACTATTGTCGACTTAATGGAACCTTTTTGTATTTCCCACACCTTTCCTCCATGATAAATATGGCGAACAGGTTTCCTCGGCATGTAATATTTAGTGCTCGTCTCCTTATGCAATGAACTAGGTGACTTGTCCGATTTACCAGGTGCTTTTTTCTCCATTGCTAAATCGGAAGAGATTGGTTTATCAACAAAATCTTCAGTCTTTTTTACAGATGTAGAAGAACTTGCTCCTGCAGCATTTCCCTGAACACCATCTTCTGAATGATTTTTACTTACATTTGACTTTGTTTGATTTTTAGAATCCTTCTGCTCTCTGCTTGTCCTTTTCTTGCTGGTAGAGGAGTTTGTGGGACACTGAACATCTCCATCAGACATATCCCATGTGAAGCCAACACTATTGTGTTGTTCTCGAAAGTTCTTCAATCGCTCTGACTGCAATGATAATTTATCAGAATCCTTCCCATCACAACTGTTTTCAGAATCTACTCCTGTACCATCATTGGTATAATTTGCAACATATGTTAAAAAGCTACTCATATACGAACCCTTTGATTTTTTAATGTCAGGATACTGAATGTTAGACACATTTTTGTCCAGATCGGGCAACTGGTACCTGTCTCCCTTTGATACTCCTTCTGTCTGTGCTTCATAAGATTCGTCAACCATGGCAACTTCTTCTGTCTGTGTTCCTGTACTATCTTTAAAATGGCTCATTTCATCATCTTTTGCATCCTTACTCAAAGATTTCATATTATGATCAGCCAAGCTTTCATCTGGTTGATATAAGTTCCTTGAAGAATCCCTGTTTAGATGACCCACTGGTATGTACTGTGATGCAGCTATGCTTATCTGACTATTCATATAATTTCTCCTTCTGGAATATGTGATAGGAGAGGAGGCAAATTCTTCAAAAGCCGAGAGAAAGTTCCTAGATGTTGGGAGTTTACTGTGTAATGAATCCTTCTGAATCACGTTCAGTTCCTTATGATTCAATGGCTGCACAATAACACCCGAATTCCCAGAGGCAAACTGCCTAAATGCAGTTTCAAAAGAAGGGGGTTTGATAATGCTGCTCTCTGTGTCCTTGTGACCATCTGTTTCTGAGTTTTCAACTGTGCTTGCCTTTTTTGTGCCCTGCTCCTCGTCCACTTCAATGGTTTCATTACTTTCATCTGATTTCTGCATCTTTATTTTCTTTCGTGAATCTTTTTGATTACTAATAAAGTCATTCCCTTTACGTTTCCCCTGGTGCAAGTTTTCACCATTGTCTTCTTTAATAGTCACTGTCTTAGATGTATCCTTTACAGACCTGCATGCCACTGGACTCTTTTCCTTAACCTTCAACACAGTTGTTGGTGGACTTTTTACAGCTGCAAATTCTTCATCATCAGCTGGCAAAAGGACAGACAACCTCTGCAGGCTTAATTTCACATACCCACTTTTACATAACTGTTCCATTTTCACACACTTCTTGGTGGAGTTACTCACAGAAGAGTTCTGTCCAGATGTCTTTAGTCTTTGTGATTTGGCAAGGTTAAGCTTAGCTTTCCTTAGGGAGGATCTACTCTTAACAAGGAATGAATTCACAGCTGCCTTTTTTTTCACTATTCGAGCAGCCAATTTTCTGGATCTTCCTTTGTCTTCTCTCGTCAAAGAGAATTTTTGTTTAAATGTATAACTGGACCCTGATTTTTTAACCTTTGCAGTCTTTTCCTGTTTATCACAATTTTTTTTGGTTACAATCTGGACCGACTTATTTCGTGAAATAGATTTATGATCCATTTTTAACTTTGTCTCACTTTCTTTTCCTATGATAGGAGATTTATCATTTGACATTTTTTTTGTATCCTGAACAGTTTTCCTGATGCCTTCTGTCTTCAAAGTTTCTTTTTCAACTATAGGTGACACAGACCTAGCAGATCTCTTACTCTTTTCTTTTATATTTGGGTTCATGCCATCTGGAGAAAAAGAATGCTTTTGTGTCTCAATTTCCTTTTTCTTCTCATTATCCAAGGCTCTGTCACCAGAAACTGACTGCTTAGATCTGGTTTTTCTATCATGTGCCTGGCTTTCAACTTTAGATGTTATTTTTGACCTTGTGATTCTTTCTGTTTCTGAACTTGTGTCTTTGGAAGCTGTATCATTCTCAATGGACTTCTGACCATTGTGCCTTGATAGAGATGAATTTGATCCACCAGAAAATGAACGTTTTCTCTTCCTACTCTTTCCCAAGATACTTCCTCTGCTACTCTGCCTCTCTTTCAAAATTATGTTCTTTTCCTTTGATATTTTATCATCACTTCCATCAGAACTATTAAGTACATTGTCTTTGCTAACAGTACTACGCCTCCTTGAGGGACTCCTATCAGAAATGTCTTTCTTATCTGTCTCACTAAGAATGTTGTCTGCTGAATTAAAGTGTAATGGCATATTGTTTCTACTTGAGCTCTTCATATTCAACAAGCTTTTTGTCTGATCACTTTCAACACTGGTTGATTTATGTTTGTTGTGTGAGTTTCGTGCATTCTCAGCCTTTAAGAAGTTGTCATTTCCTACAGCTTTGCTTTCAGTGTCCAGCTTTAACCGCCTTGTTGAAACTCTCCTGATTCTCAAGGAATCTATGGTTCTTTGATCACCTTGGGTGCTTTCACTGTTTGAATAGAGTGAAATATTATCCTCTGAATCAGAACCTATTGCTGCCTCATGTTTGACTTTTGACCTAGTGCTCCTTATTTTAGAAGAACCTAAATCATTATCAGCTTTCAAATCTAATTTGTCCCCTTTCTTTGGTGTTCTGGAAAGTTTTGCCTCTAAATCAGATGCAGATTTATCATCAGAAATTTGCATTTTGTCAACTGATGCTCTTAACTGTCTGGTTTCAACTCTGTTATCTACCTTCTGAACTGTATTTTTTACCTCATCCACTTCCTTGGGTTCCGTTTCAGCCTGTTCTTTAGTGGACTGATTGAAGCGGACACTTCTTCTAGTTGGCATTATATCATCTTTTACAGAATCCTCACGCTTCTGATCATCATCATCCTGTTTACAGTATTGATCTTTCTGAGGTGTCTGATTTATACCCGTTTTGTTTCTTTCCTCTTCAGTCTCCCGTGATTCCTTTTTCTGCCTAGTGTCAGAATCAGAGTTGTGTAAAACATCTAGATATTTTTTCCCTGATCTTGTCTCTCTTACAACATCTTTACTAGAAGCAAGTGGAATGCTGTCAACTAATTCTGTTACAGAGTTTCTATCATGACAATTCACTTCTTTGTTTTGAATGATTGGATACTTCCGGGGACGTCCACGCCTTTCAACACGTATTTCTCCATTTTTGAACATTTTCAATTTCCCTACCTTAGTTTCAGGAATGGGTCCTCTAGGACTAGTTTCAGGAATGGGACATCTAGGACTAGTTTCAGGAATAGGACATCTAGCACTAGTTTCAGGAATGGGATATCTAGGACGTCCTTGTCTTTCTGTTTTCATTCCTTTATCATCGGTCTTTTTCATTTCCTTCTTAGGATCTGGAGTCAACTTTCTAGGGCGCCCACGTCTTTCTACCCTCTCTTCTTTCACAGCTGCCACCTTATCAGCAAGTCTTTTTGTTTGGATGCCATTCTGGGATTCGAAACATATTTCCTCATTAAAAGCTTTATCCCTGGTTACTTTCGATGCAGGCTTTTTGACAAATGACTTCTGACCCTTAATATCCTTCCCTGAGCTATCCTGTGTTGAATCTGTAATAATGGGATGATTCCTATGTGATGATGAAGTAAAGCGAAGACTTTTCCTGGTTACTTTCTGTGCAGCCAATCTGCTCTGCGTAGATCTGGAACTAGTCTTCCTGATCTCATTCAGTTTGGCGGCTAATCTACTACGTTGATCTGCTGCATGCTGCTTTCTATTCACACTATCCAAAATTGTTTGGGTATGCTGAATCATATGATTAAGAACACCAATGCAGGTTGGAAACATTGTTTTACAGTACCTGCATATAAATCTGTCTGGCCTGATGAATCGGAATGCCTGAAGATGCTTGAAACCAATGTGTTTGATCAATTCAGTCCTGAGATAGAATCTACCTGCACAGCTGGTACACTCATGTCTTTTCTCCTTTGGGGCTGAAACTGGCTGCCGTATCTTTGCTCGTCTCACTAATCTTTTAGAACTGGCCTCCTTATGTGAATCATCCATCTCTTCATCCAAAAATTTTCTCCTTTTAATCAACCTTTTGTCCCGGAGTCCTTTCAATCTCTGCTTACGAATTTCCTCTGTAGACAATGTCTTCATTTTCACTTTTTTCTGGCTCTTGTTCTCACACACTGTCTTACCTTTTGCCACTTCATATTTATCAGTTGTGACATGATAATTTTGCATGTGTTCTGAATAATCCTTTCGACAATATGTTGACTTGCTTATATTCACCAGTGCTTTAGTGTCCACATTCGCCACTTCTCTGTTGTCATTACTTTTTAATTTGTCTTTCTCTAAAGTACTTGTTATTTCAATATCTTCCAAGTTCATGTTTTCTTTTTCTTTACTACTCTCGCGTGGGCCAATATCTTCTGAATCTATGGCCATTTCCTCCTCTGCATAATGCTCTACCTGATCAATATGCACTGAATTTTCTCCCTTGTCATAAATGAACTTGTGCCCTACAGCTTGCTCCATTTTTGCTTTTCCATCCAAGGAATCATTAACTGAAGATAGCTTTCTGGGACTATCCCAGTCTGACACTTTAGGGACTGTAGAAGAAAGCTTTCTGGGACTATCCCAGTCTGACACTTTAAAGATATCTTTTTCTGAATACACTTTGGGGTTCCTAACTTTGGATACTTTTTCATCAGCAAGTTTTAAATCTTGCTGCTGAGTGTTGATGAGTGTTCCATCCTGGTCCTTCATTTTTCTTTCCTCATCTGCACTTGTCAACTGTCTTGTGGTCAATTCTCCTACCTTTACTTCTTCCAATATATCTACACTGTTAACAAGAGAATGTCTTCTTCCTGAAATGGGAATCTCCTTTTCAGGCAATTCTGACATTTCCCAACACAGACTCTGAGAAGGTTGTTCTCTTCCTGAACTGAACTTTTTCAATTCAGTGCAGAGCTTTGAAACATGTTCATGAATATCATCTTTGTCTTTGGATATCTTTCCACACATTTTACAAGTGAAAACAAGTGTAAGCTTAGCAACATTACTCTGACTTTCGAAGTTTTCCACCCCAGCAGTACCAAATATCTTACAGTTACTGATGTGCTTCTTTGCAATCTTCTCTGAAATCGACATGAAGTTGCAATTTGAACATGAAAACTGTGTTTTGAATTCAAAATCTTTCACATCTGACATCTGATTCTTCTGAGAATGCTTGCATACCGTCACTACATGATTCCTAAGTTCTTCCACAGATTTAAACAACTGTTCGCAGATTGCACATTTATTCACAAGGACTGCTGATGAATTTGTCTTCATCACAACCTTTCCACCTTCATATGCCCAATACTCATTCAAAGTGCTTTTCTGATCTGAATCAGAAATATTTTTTAATCGATTATGTGCACCAGAATTTCCATTTTCCAATGCAAGCTGCTGAATGTTGCTCTGAGTTTTAAAATCTGTGATATCAGATATTAATTTCAACTCCGCTGTCGGCTTCACCGCGAAGCAAGACTCTTCACTTAGGCATCCAGAAATACCATCATTTTCTTCAACTTGCATTTGTTGCAAAACATCACAATCACTTGATGATGCACTTCTAGAATTTGAAGAGTGTGCAGTCAATGCAGACCCTTCCCTAAAGCTCTCTGATGTACAGGATTTTGAATTTAGTAGTGCTCCTTGTCCTGTTTGAGACTGTTCTCCTCTTCCTGCTGAAAGCAGAGTCACATCACACGAACACAGATTCTCACTTTGCTTCCTGTTCATCTGTTCTGCAGAGCCACTATCTGAATACTGAGAACTAAATGTACTTGCAGCTACTGTTAAGCAAGGTGTGAACACAGACACCCCTGGAGAGTTCAAGCCCTGTTTCTCCTCCATTCTGCATGACTTTTGATTCCATTCTGGAACATTATTCAATAATGGTTCTGAATCTTTGTCATTTTCTTCATAGGAAGCTTGTTTTGTTGTAGAGAAAGGATCTAAAAGATGGTCCTGAGTACCAAAGGCTGAAGAAGGCACTGAATCAGCACCTATTAAGTTTAAGACCGGACTAGGCAAAGTTTGTTGGTATACTGGTTTGAAATTGTCCTGTACATGTTCACTGATTTGTTGCCTGCCTGACTGTTGAAATAATAGTTTTCTTAAGAGTCTATCATCTAGAAGTTCTGACCCATTTTTAGTTTGGATGCTTTCTGAAGGTCCAGTGGACACTGCAGTGTTTCCTCGTAACAAAAGTGACTCAATCAAAGATGTGCTATATGGTTGACTCCTAGCTCTGTTGCTGGAAAACGAGCATGAACTACCATCAATGGAACATGAACCTGAAGAGTTGGTAAAACTACAACTAATATCTGAAGCAGAGGTTTGTATAGCCGATGTCTTTGGTGAATTGACAGTATTTTGTGCATTGACTGAGAAGGTTCCCTGATGATATGTAGCTGGTACTGAGGTGGTTAAGCACTGGACCACTGTTGTAACAGGAATTGATGTTGAAGCTGCCATACTTGTTACCACCGAAGTAGTTGGTGAAACACATGTCTGCACAGTACAAGACTTTCCTGGTACAGGAACAGCTCTGATCTGATTGTGTGAGGTGATCTGACTCAATGTGGATGAAGAATAACTTTCTTTGACAGTAGATAAAGCACTAGCAATTGAATATGTAATTGAGCTTTTCTCCTGTGATGCAGATACACTTAAGGCTGGAAGTGGAGAGAAAGATACTTTAGAGGATGGTGACACACATGTGGTAGAAATTGAGGTATTCTTGCTAGACACCACTTGTCCATCCCCTTTCTTCACTCCTGCATTAACTGTGCTCCAAGCACTACCCATGAATGCACGTGGAATTGGAATCTGAGTGACAGTAACAGAGGCAGGTATCTGGGTCTGGTCTCCTGGACTGGAAGACTTGACAGGAACTTTTGGTGCAACCTGGAGTATACCAGACACTGCTGTCAAAAAAGAAGTTACATTTTGTGACATCTCTCCAACACTACTTGAAGATGAAATGCTGGCCATTCCTAATAACCGTGAACTTGTTCCATTTGTACTAGATGCTTGGTAATCAGATGACTGCCCAACTGCTGTGCTAGAGCTGGAAACGTTTGCACATGGAACAGCTCCAGGTTGTAATACAGGTGAGGGTACAGAAGCAGTAGATGAACTAGTTCTACTTGTCTGAATTCCAAGGACTTTATTTTCTAACAACAGTCCAAGAAGCTTTGGGTCACAAGCATGAGATTCATTTGCACTTCTTGTGTTGGATGTTTTTTGCAAATTAAATGAGCTTTTTAATGGAACAGAACTGGGGCGTTCAAGCTGTACTGGAAGGTTCAAAGCACCTGAAGATGATGATGCTGCATTTTCATATGTATTTTTCACAGAAGCTAATTGTGCTGATGCTGCAACTCTCATGTCAGACTGCACACAAGATGTACTTGACAATACATTTGTCTTACCTTTTGCTGGTCTACTCTTGGCTATAGTTGCTGGTTTTGTGTTTACATCTGGAGGCTTAGCTCCTTTCTGTAATTCTTTTGCAAATTTTTGTGACACAATTTGCTCAATAGCTTCAGACACAGTTTTACCAGATCCTGCAAAATTGTCCTTTTTTAAGAGAAGCATCTTAGTCTTATCTATCAATGGTTGATTCATACCCTTTGGCAAAATGTAAGATGTTTTACATACAGCAGGTTGCAACCCCATTTTGAGGGTTTTACCTGTCTGACCAAAATCATCATTCTGCTGGTGGATAAAATGTTGATTGCTTGTATGTGGAGCAGAAGATCCATCCAGACGAGTTGGAGTACCTGGCCCCTGTTCTATGATACTGAGAATCTGCTGAACTACATTGGCATCCAATTCTGGTGTTGGAATTTGCTGGATAAAGGTTGGTGTGGTCGCATTTTGTACACTGATCACATTTACAGTATGCTGCATCACAGGGTTTTGCGGAATTGTCAGAATTTGTCCAGGAAGATCTACATTTCCTGCATCAACTACAGCAGACTGCTGACTGAATGGAGAACATGAATTCTGAATCTGAATCAATGGCTGCTGTTCAGCCCAGCGAACTGAATCTTGGACAATTTCCTGCCTTTGTAAAGTCTGCTGAACCAATGGTAAACTGGCAGTTTGAAATGTCGATTGTTGACCTGTAAACTGAACTGATTCCTGCACAATGCCTTGATTTGGCAAGGAGAGTTGGTGAATCACTGATTGTTGACTGGTCAACTCAATGGGCTCCTTCACAACCTGTAAGTCTGGCATGGTCTGCTGACAAAATGGTGAGCTGGCAGTATGAACCTGAATTTGTCCATGTTGATCACTCATTTGAACAGAATCCTGCATTGCAGAATGCCTTGGTACAAATGTAGTAATTACCTGTGGTGAGGCAGAAACATTGGCAACTCCTGAAAGAGTCACAATCTGCTGTGTTCCAAGAACAGGTCCATGTGAATGAACCTGGGTGATATTCTGCAGCATTGATTGAGTAGAAACTGGCATGCTCGCAATGGATGTCTGTTGTAAATAATTATGAAGACTTGCACATGTAACCGGTGAATCTAACAGAGCAGGCTGAGTATTAAGTAACTGCTGAATATCTATGTTTTCATTCATTAGTCCTGATAGATCAGGAAGCCCAGCAAAGCTAGTGGCATTGAAAATGGACATGGGTTGCATAGTATTACTGTTACTCAAAGCAACCAGGTTGAAGCCTTGAGAATCAGTAACACATACATTATTGGATAAGGCTGGCAAACCAACATTGGGTTGCGCTCCCATTCCAAAGGTACTTCCATAGCTGTTACTACATGAGCTAATGGCTGTATTCATCTCCACCATTTCCATAGAATGGCTCCTATTTAATGTACCTGTTGCCTGGTCAATGAAACTATTTTCAATGGAAACACCCACTCTTTCTTTGGAGCTTATTTGCTGAATTAAAGGACTAGATGTGGAACTGATGAAGGATGGTAGAGATAGGCTTCTGCTGTATCTACTAGGAATAGATTGACTGGTTTCTGTTTTACCACTCAACTGCTCACTTGTATAAGAATGGCCACTTTTGGCTACTATGGATGTTTTCACAGCAATACTACCAGTGGTTGTGGTTCCTACTGTTAAATGTGAACTCTGATGCAAAGGATTTTTAGAAACAATTGGAATGTTTGATACAACAGTTCTGGGTACAGAAGAATCTTTGTCAAGGACTTTCTCCGAAATTAATTCAGATATTGTTTTGAAAAGGGCCTCTTTATTAATGGCCCCTGTCATAGCTCCCTCTGCAACAGATTTGGGAACCACCATAGAAATCACAGGTTTCAACAAACTGGAGTTTTTATTCTGACAATCCTGTAAACTTTTAGAAACATGCTTTCTGTTGCTCTCTGCTTTCATTTTGGGCTGCAGCTTATTGGAAAATCCAGATGCCTCAATCATGCTAGCTATTTTGGCAGGATCTGTTTGAGACAGTGCAGGTCCTTTTAATCTTGCATTATTAGAATTCTCAATAAAACTTGGTGATGATTTTTGTAAATGACTAGTACTTGGGGAAATAGATGGGGATGAACCAACTGACTTTTGCCGTGACACAGTTTTTTTCTTTGGGCTACCTGAAGACTTTTTCGGTGGTTTTTCACAATAACTTGACACTTCCCTGGTTGCAGTAGCTGCTTTGATTAACTCCATCACATGTTGACGATATGAATCAGGACTCATTTCATGTGGCTCTCTTCCTAATGCCATTTTTTGAGCAGCAGAAAAGCTTACCAAGTCTTTTTGAAATCTATTTACAGGTACAGATGAGCTTCTCACTGATGTATCATTCACAGATTTTGTCTGATTTGTTAAACTAAGCAGAGCTGAAATTTGATCTGGATCTAAACTTCTTTGCATACTTCTACCTAAGGCATTCATTTTCTGTGAATTATGTGTTTTTGAACTGTCCATTGCCATTCTGCTGTCATCTTGTGCTGAATCTCTCTCCACTTTTGATTCATTTTTTCTAGACTTGTGCTTTAATTGCAACATAGAAATATCATGAGCCAACAGTTGTGCTTCCATTTTTGATTGAATTTCCTTGGCCGTCCTATGATGTCCCAATTGTCCTTTATTGTCATCAGTCAAGTTGGCACTTTCTCCAAAACTCTGCAGAGTGTAATGTCTACGTAACATTTCTATTCCCACATCACCAATTTTCAATGCAGAAAAATCCAAACCACTTGTACCAGGGAGTACTGATGCATTCCATGCACACAAATTTTGCTCTTTTGTCTGCAGTTGCAAATCTCTCTTTGCCATGTTACTTGTCTTGGACACTTCAAAGGTATCTCTGGATTGAATCTTTTGTGGCATCTCTGTTATCATTGACGATACTCCTGCTCTTACTGTGCTTTTAGTTGAGCTTGAAGTCTGTTTTTTACCAGTCAAGTTGATGAAATTACAAATATTACGCTGCATAGAACTTTCCGGCATTGACGACTGCTGTGATATCTCTTTAACACAAGAGGACGGGCTAGGTGTACTCAAGCCAAAACTCAATGGTGCAGTCATTTTAGGACTAATATTGGCCTTTATGTTTTCTTCTTGTTCCACTTTGTACTTTCTACATAGTGGAATGAGTTCTTTCCAAGGAAGCTCAGGGTTTAAGTAAAATGGTCTTAACATATTCAGCAGTCTTTCTACTTCATAGACTGTTGCTGGGTTGATCTTTCCAATATTTTCAGACTTTTTTTGCTTTTTTATAATCCAGAAAAGTTTGTTAACTAATTCAAATGCTCCTTGTGTTGGGTTCAAGGCAAATGCTGTTAACACACTGATTTTGGATATCCTAAAGTTGGAGTCCATGAACAGATCAGCCAGACGATGACAAGTCTTAGAAACTGCAAACTGCCTTTTTCTGACTGCCTCCATATCTCCTTCGACCACCTCTTTTTCTAGGAAGCCTTTGTCAATGTTTATGGCATAGATGCACAGATCTACATAGAGTTGGAAGAATGTAAATCCACACTGCAAACAAGCATATAAAAGACAGTAAATAACAGTCCAAATTTTCTATTTTAAAAGGCAATTAGTGATATTTGTTATTACCATATTTACCATATATATTAGGACACAATAAAATTAATTTTCTTCCTGTCCCATAACTTATGGTGAAACTTTTTTTTACCTAGGTATATGTCCCAAGAATAAAAAGAAATGAAATCAATTTGTATTGCATTTCATGGCCCCCATGCATGTTGCAATAAAGTAGATAAAAAACTTTTTTGATATTAAAAAGAAAGAAGCCTAACTTGTATTGATATTATTTATTCCTTTTTCAACATAAGCATTAAAGAATAAAATATAGCCATGAAAACTATAAATGTAGCATAAGCTTCCATACTGTATTGTATATCACTTATGCCTGGTAACACATACCACGTTGTTCACTGACATGAAAATTGAGAAACAAATTGTGTTCAGTTGTGTGGAAAGGCTTGAATATATTATCTGACTGGATCCAACAAAATTACAAACAAGTGGGAAATAATCAACGAATATCTTCAAGACAACTGTCATTCATGCATGACATGATGTAAGGTGCCAAAAAAATCCAGTCTACAATTAAAAAAATTAAAAATCATTATTTAAAAATACATTCACTTAAGTGTAAGCTACAATCTTTACGCCAGCACAGGTTACAAAAGCATCATTACTATTTACCCACAGTCAACAATGCTCCTTTCTATTGTCATTACAGATGCCATGCACATAGAAGCCTGGGTGGTGAATACACACAACTGGCAACGTGCAGTAAACTCCTTTGATTTACCAACAGGACATCGAAGACAAAGGTTATTTTTATTACAAAGTAAGCCAAATCTCAGAACCTGACTATGGTAACTTTTTTAAATTAAAGGATATCAATAAAAAGGTTATTTTATTACTAAGGATGCGGACATCAAAAGCAGACACTGGATTCTTTTAAGTGTGCCGAATTTTTAACAAAAAAATACAAAGACAGACAAGAAATAGAAACAAACTGGTTTCTCTTCACTGGTATTCACTGTCATTTTGAAAATGAACTGAAACAATGGAACAAATTTTAAAGTGACACAATATGTTTTTCTTTTGTAGACATTCATGATCGAGTATCACCAGGAATATTTGGAGAAAATACAATCATCTGAGGAATTCATGCAGGCAAGAAGAGAAGATAATTTACTAAATTAGTGGGAAATAATCAACCGATATATTGAAGATAACTGCCATTCACACATGATATGGTGTTAGGCACAAAATAATCAAGACTGAATTATATCCAGGTCTACTTTATGACAGTGTCTCACAAATAAAAATCCTAATTTGAAAACACATTCACTTGAGTATAAATGACACCAGCACAGGTTACAAAAGTATCATTTCGGTTTACCAGTTGGCATCAATGCTCCTTTGTGTTAATTATAACTACAGATGCTAAGCACAAAGTAGTCCAGGTGGTGAATAAACACAACTGGCAGTAAAAAGTAAGCTCCTTCTTTGAACTTACCAAAAGGACATCAAAGAGTAAGGTTATTTTTATTACAAAGCAAGCCAACATCGGAAGCTGACTTTATATCCTCTGAAACAGAGTTCTTTTTCTTGAAAGGATATCAATACAAAGGTCATTTTTTTGCATAGATATCTGACCTTGGAAGCTGACATTGGATTCTTTTAAGTGTGCAGATTCTTTTACAAAATTGTTTGAAGATACAAAGACGGCTAACATATGGAAGCTAACTTTTGTTCCATTTTACTGGTATTAAAAGTAATTTAGAAAATAAACTGCAACAATGGAACAATTTTTAAAGGGACACAATATAGTACTTTGTGTATGGACATTGGTGACCCAGAGTCGCCCAGATGATGTTGCAGATCATTAACATGGATGAAATTTTACTGAAATTTCATCACATTCCTGGGCTGACTGATGACAAGATGGGGGTCAGAAATGTGAGAATTAGACTGTGCAGATCTTTTTTAAATTTGACTTTAATCTTTGCAGTTTCTGCTTCAGAAGACGAGTTGCCTCTAACAATTTTCACGGTATGAGAAAAATATTTGTACACCAAAAGAATAGTTTGTACATGTGCAGGAGAATGCAGGAGAAGGATTGTGTTGATGATATGCTGTGCCATGGATTAAAGAGTTTAATCTCAAGTACACAGTTTTATATTTTTTAAAATAAAATTTCAGTTGGAGTGCATTTTCCAACATGTAATTTTCAAATGATTTAAAAGGTGTCCCACAACTTACAACAACCAAAAAAAAAACTGTGACCCAAAACATACAGTGCAGATAAAAAATACTTTTTAAACTAATTTATGGTGTCTCAACATATATGGTAAATATGGTAGGCTACAAATCAGCCTGATGAAAATCGGATTTCCACATACCTGAACTACACAAGGGTCTAACAGGCACCCACCAGGGGTTCATGTTTTGGTCACTGTATTAACAGCCAATCAAACTAAAACTTTCATGATTCTAAAAATCAAATGAGTAATATATAAACCATATATCAAATGCTGCATAAAAAGAAACAAGTGCACCCACCGAATACAAACCTGCCTCTGAAGAGGCCTTCTGTTTATAAACCATTTAATTTTTCTGACGGTTCTATTTTTTAGGGAGAAAAAAAAGCAAACAATGCAAACATTCTGAGATGCTCTTTTGAAGTTAATATGGCAGAAACTTACTTTTTGTTGACTTCTGGACAGAAAAAGCCAAAAGCAACAATTATTTTACTCCATTTAACAGGCATTCATGTTGGAGTATTTAAAAGTCCCCCTGAATGTCACGAGTTGAAAAAGCCAGTGCATTGATTTTACAGTTCAAATGTTTACAGTTCAAAAATGTAGACAAAAAAGAGTATTTGTAATAAAGTTACTTGAATATTTTTTTAATTTGTAGTAAAGGTAGTCAGATCTGATTGCAGATCAGTATAATTGGATAATTTTTTATTTCTTCAAACTAGGATACTTTCTGTCAAATTTGGTTCAATTCCACTAAGCAGGTTTTGGGAAGTTGTTAAAGGTTTTTCTAACTTAATGGATTATTCTGAAAAGTGGGAAGACTAAGATGTATGGCTGATCCCACTTTAGATCGAAGGTGTCCAATACACTCTGGTCTGGAACTAAAGATGCTTCATGTGATAATTTTGTTGCTCGGCTTCGCTTTGATCCCCTCCAAAGATGTCCACAGAGGAGTTTCCAGACTTCTAAGCTAAGAGAAGATCCACAAGCGCTAACTTGATATCTGAGGCATGCCAGGAACAATATGTTGTCCATGAAGACCACAAAACATTGCCTGGAAAAAGGCCCACATTTTTATGCAGTTATGTGCAGTGACGATTACTGCTGAAACAATAAGCCCTGAAAGAAAACCCTCCCTGGCTCTCGCTGCATCCTAGTTTGAATTTGAGATTTATTATACAGGAAAGATTAGGATTCTGCATGCATCAAAACTCTGGCTAGAAACCTAACTTGAATCGGTTACTAACTGAAGTGATAACAAAATCTGGATCCCAGTAGAAATTGGGCAGAAAAATCTGTGAGGACTCACTGTGCTAGAAGCAGATAATAATCAGGCCTCATCTGAAATCTTCCCTGGGGAACAAAATCTCACTCCCACATTCAGAGTAAACAGTAGGTAATGTATTACTATTATTAATCAAATTTGGTGACGAGATGGAGACAGACAGACAAGGATAACACCAGTTATGCCTGGAGTATAAAAATGAAGAGTAGATATAGATTTTTTATTTGAAAAGCCTGCAAAAGGAACTAATTTATGCTACTAACTATAATAACTGCAGAATATGATGCTTAATTCTTTTTCCCCACAAATATTGACTTATTATGCAACACTGACAAGTGGGTAATAAAAATAATATAAATTTGTCTCATTCTTTGCCTGTGTATTTTATCTATTTAGCTCCAAAAATACACAAGTTATACCTCTTTCTTTACTGTATCAATTAGTGTTCCAATCTGCTCTGTGACTCTGGAAACTTTAGCTACAGCCCAGATGCTGTCCAAGAATTTCTCCTGATCTTTATCAGCCAGGTACTGAAGACGGATCCATAATTTAAGTAAATCCTGAAAGACAAAATCAAGAAAGCTGGCTGTTTGTTTGGTTAGTGTGCAACAGTACATCAACACATTCAAGTCTACTTAGCATTGAGGAAATAGTACCAAAATACCTTACCATGAGATAAACCAAGCTAGTCTGGTCATTATCTGAACACATTGCACACTAACTTAAGTCTAGAATGCCACCCAAGGGCCAGCAGAAAAAATGTATCAGTAAAAAACTTTCCTTGCAACATGTATTGCCCAGTATCACAACTGGGTTATGTTGATTATTATAAACCTCCAATTACTTATTTTTACTAAAAATTTTGTTGGACTTTGAGAACAGTGCCAGGAAAAGATATAGCAATGGAATAATAACAGGTATTCTATTAATTATATTCAATATTATTCTCCATTTTATAATTCTGGAAATGATTTGCCTCATAAATTCAACACGACTGAAGTTTCTACATGGCCCTGAGGTTCATAATGACCAGGAGTTGAATACCATTGGTAGCCATCAAATATTATAATTATGTAATAGCTGATGGCCAGGTGAATAAAGAGTATTATAAGGCAACATCCTTCACATGTGTATGAAGGGTTGAAATACCTTGAAGGATCGTGACTTGTACTTTAGAAATAAAAATATCTACAGGCATACACTGCAAATATTGATAACGATTTCTCTAACCCAATCTCATCCCATATGTAGCCACTTCTGGTCTGACAGTGTTGAGGAGTGTCCACTTTGTAAAATTATTATCAGCAGCCTGATGCAAAATGTAATGACAAAAATAAATGTACACCAAGACAATGTCATGAAAAATAATCCAAAAATGTACAGATCCCACTCGACTTCAATTAATGCTGTTTTCTCTCCCTCAAGGAAAAGAAAAAAATAAAAAAATTTACCAAACCATAATTATATATGGTTTAAATTCCATTTTATTTTTACTGTATATGTGGTAGAAGTAGGCATCTTGCTTACAGTATGTATATACTGATTTGTTTTTTTTTTACCTGTGCAAGTCCGCATCATGCCACTGCTATTCTTCTTCATGAACAGACTGCTCTATCAGATACAAATTACATGGATTTAACTCAAACAGTCAACTATATTTTTCAAACTGACAGAAGTTACCACAGGCAGTGGATTGAATGGTTTTAAGTTCGCAAGGTAAAAAAGAATAAAATAATTATGAGCAAGATTGTAATTGTGCCAGGTAATTATTTTAGACAGACTGAAGGTGGGCAGCAATTCAGAATGGTTAAATTTAGGTTTTCACTGAGCAGTATAATATCAGAAACATCTTTCATGGTACGCCTCATTTTTTAAATTCACACAAAACCAAACAAAAAACAAGTAAGAATTGTAGCAGAATAAATTTAAATATTTTACTAAAATTTAATTTCCAGTGTCTCATGTTTATAAAGAGATTCAATATGTAAAGGTTTTACTATACTGTGATACCTACCTGTGTGCAGCATTTCCTCTCTGGCCTGATCCAATCTTGAACAAGAAAGGTCTGTGCCAGGCGGACGCAAAGTTCCTGACAGTTGTCCTTCTTTTCCAATGCATTGATGATTTTTATTCCATTGTGGCACTCTATCTTGCTACACTGTAATAAAAAATACAGTAGCATACAAATTTCCATGAAGATTCTTTACACCATTAATGTGATAACGTGCTTCTGAGCTACATAATAATCATCAAAATTAAAGCTGTATTAAAATATAATTCTACAATCTGTATAACTGCTACAAGTCCAAATAGAAAGATTGTACCTAATTTTTAAGAAAGGCAAACTGGAAAAAGAATGTTTGTGTGTGCATGCATGCATGTGTGTGTTGAATTGTTTATCACTGCTTTAACAATTTTTCAGCCATAACTTCACAATGTCTCCCTTGTGGCAGTTTATAGTGGAGTCCAATATCATGCCGCAGATATCTAGCATCATGTCCCACCCAGTCACATTATCCTGACAACTAATCTCTTAAAGCTGAGCACCAAGTCAGGCAAATGTTAGTACCATTTCTTTTATAAGTGTTTGGTGTGACTTGGCCAAGGTTCAAACCTGTTACCATCCCCATCTGTCTGGGATAAAAAGACTCCTTTTATTGCCAATGAATGTTCAAATAGTAAATCAGTTGTTCTCTTACTATTTTTATTACAAATTTGCTAGTGGTCCATGGTCACCAAGCATTCTAAGGTACTTGTCTTTACAAGATCATTGACATCTCACCTCTATCTGCATGGATTTGAGTCTCTATCTTGGCCAGCATGGGCATGTTAGAAAGCTTGCCAGAAGTATCCCATTGTTTGGTAGTTCTTCCCAGGATTTTATTCCGTTTTTCCTCCACAGGATATACTGGCCTCCAAGTATGGCCTATCATGTACTTAAAAATGGCATTATGCCCAAAACAAATCTGCCAAGTCATGAAACAATAGCTAAGAATATAAAAATACATGTAAATACATGTATCCGTTGTTAACTTTCAAAATACATGTAAATACATGTATCCGTTAACTTTCAAAATTTACAAGGCTTTTTCAAGGTTCAAAATCATGTTTTTCAAGATGTATTATTAATTTTAAAGTATACATAAATGAAACACAATACTTACAATTTCTCCATATGTGGAACATTTCTTGCAAATTTATTTTAAAAACAACAAAAATAAAACAGGAAGTCAATAGTATGATCAGTGATATCATACCCATTAATATTAGGCATCCTATATCTGGGCATTAGAATTTTGTAGTCACTGAATAAAGTTCATTTTGCGCGGTCTACACTACACTATTTACAAAGAACAAAATATTTTAGAGTGAATTTTTCAGTTCTTGCAGCTTGTCATCAAGCTGTTTTTCAAGAAATCCAAGTTCAGCAATTTTGTTCTTTTCACTTTTCCTTAATTTTTACTTGTGATAAAGGAAATTTTCCTACGGATCCTTGCTTTCAATACAGTCATTAGGAGCAGTTGCTTCCTTTCTTCTTCACTCATCCCCATTAACCAAGTAAGTAATAATAGTTGTTTTTTATATTATCGCTTTTTTAAAAAACAGTGTATGGATATTTTAAACTATTTGATATTAGATTTATTTCTCTCAACTTTGCTGTATTCTATATTTTTAGATTGATTGTGCAATTATCATCTGTACTTTTCCACTCAATCCCAAAATAGAACTGGATTGAACAAATGTAATAATTAACCCTTTCATTACGGCAGACTGCATATGCAGTCCAGGGGAAGTAAATCCGTCAACACTATGAACCGAGTTTTCGGTCTAGAGCAGTGTTCTTTTTTAACGTTATAGTACCCGACTAAATATCTTTCGGGGTACCTCTAATAACTTCCATCTGGTAATGTAGAAGTTATATTTGGATTATCTCATGAGTTTAGCTTGTATACAACTAGAAATAATGAACAAAGTAGGAACTTTTAACGTGTTTTCCGAATGCTGAAATTTTTATCCAAAATGGCGGTGTTTGAAGGATTTTTAGAGGAGAGTTTTCGGAGGATTTAAATAATTTTGACCTGATAAATTTGTTTGACAATGAGAGAAGACGTATGGAGAGACAATGGAATGCACTTGTGGGTGACAGTGATGACAATGAAGAGGACTTTGAAGGTTTTGAACCAGAGGAATTGTACGCTCCATGTGGTTTTCTTTTTGGACAAAGCCCATAAACCAAAGAGATTTGTTTCAGTTTTCTGACAGAGTTGGGCACACCCGAGAGTTATATGGCTCCAGGAAAGCTACAGATTATTTTCAAATATTCTATTCAGATGAAGTTTTTGGAAAAATTGTCCGTTTAACGAACTTCAATGCGACGATCAAACGTGGCAGAGGCGATATAGGTCACTTAGGTGTGTGGACAGATCTCACCTTGGAGATCATTTTGGTTCATTTTATAGAATTTTATATATTATGGACACCATGAAAGAAAGACTTGTGTTGCTACTGTGATTATTCACTAGTACATCTAGGGTCAATTGAACAAGTTTTGAGAACATTCTAAGTTTTTTAAGAGGTAATAAAATAATTACTTGTATTTTACCTGTTGTTACCTGTTTGTACCTGCATTTTAACAGTTGTAATAGATATGCACATTTTATTGAAATAGTCATAAAATTTGATTTTTAACCTTGATTTTGACACTTAATCCAGCCAGATATCTTTAACATTAGCAAAGTTATGTTGTTTCAAAGTTCACCAGTCATTTTGCTTTACAACTCCAAAGTTACTTAGTGTTGAGGACTCTATGCCTACAAAGTTACTTAGTGATGAAAGGGTTAAAACTATATACAGTTTCTATTTTAAAACCTAAATCTGTGTTCACAGAAACCCCTTTTGTCAAAAATGATTTCATGCTGTAAGCTTCTTGTTTTAAATGTATTAAGTATGATTAGGTCTACAAGAGCTTAGGGGTTTCTTTCAAGTGCATGTGACCATAGAGCACTCTCTCCCATTGCATGCAAATCAATATCCTTCTGGCATAATTTGCATTTTGCAAAGCTCTCCAAGAAAGATTTCATAATCCAAACTTTGTATTTTTCTTCATCTAGCCACCAAAGTTGGAATTTGCAGCCAGCCATGTCAAAGCAAACAATTCAAATTTAAACAACTGCTACATCCGAGCTTCATACAATCAAAGTTCAAAATGTACATCTGTGCACTGGGGAGTTGTGGAAAAATTTCCATTCTGGCATAAACTTAGTGAGAGACTGTTTTTGAAGTTTTTCCTTATTTCTTTTAATTAAATTCTGAAAAACAAAAACCATTTACTTCTGGTTTCATGAAAATCAGGGCATTTCAGGACAATATTTTGAATTTTCAAGGTCTTTTCAAGGCCTTCAGGGAGCAATTCATTTTTCAAGGCTTTTTAAGGTTTTCAAGGTCTCCCACATACCATAAATAAGACACTTCAATGCTTTGCTTCTTCAGTGAAAACTATATGTTGATATGATGCACCATTCTGAAGTAGCAATAATAAGATATTGTGGTGGCCATAATTGATATCTGAATGCAACTATTTTCATAGCAAATAATCAACATTCTGCCATTATAGGAAGACTAATGATGTCAAAAATGCAAGGGATAAAGAGTTGATAATACTGAAACCAAGTGTCTAACCTCCTCCTGAAGTTTCTCAAACTGCTGTTGCTTGTGCAGAAGAAAAAGGTACAGCTGTTGGACTTTCTGATCATTAGCTAAGTCCGGATGACGTAGTGACCAGCAGCACAAGTTCAGTGCAAACTCCTCACAGTTCTCGTCAATCATCATCTCCACACGCAACTTTAAAATTTCTGGATCTTCCCCCAGTATATAGTTCAAACCTGAAAATAGATGCCAAATTGAAGATCTCTGTCACTAGAGCACTGAATACAATAAAATGCAAACATGTTCATGAAACATGGATGGATCTCCCATTCCCAGTAACCAGATATTTTTAGTTTTGAAAATAAGTAGTTGGTGGAATTTTTAATGCACATTCATCTCATACTTGTAACATCCTACCCTTTCTTGGACAACTACTTCAAATTTTTTTTTTAAAGCAGATTAAAAAATAAATATATGGTGAGAAGATAGATAAGTAGATATTTCTGTAGATAAGTGACAGTAGTAGTCGTATTCTCTGGAATACAAAACAGCTTTGCTAGAACAAGTCCTGAATACAAGATATGATTAGGAGTCATCAAATATATCTGCTTATTTATCTACCACAATATAAATAATAATAATTTTATTACAGGAAAATATTGGATAAATATTGTGCAGCATATTTACCTAAAACAAAAAATGAAATACTGGCCAATAGTACAATTCCCTTTTGTAAATAAAAGCCATGAAATAGAAATGTAAAAAAAAAACAACTCAGTTCACAAGTCATTAGCATTTTAAGCTATACTACACAACTACAAGCAAACCTTGGCAGATGAATCTCCGTGTTTTCAATTTAAGCAATTCAAAGCACACACTGTGTAATGGTCACTACAATCTTGATTTGTCAATAATAAAAAAAAGCTGTCTGTTCTATACAAGGAAGAAATCCATTATCTGTCAATGTGAAAATGGAGAAGCCATTATCTTAATGATGATGCCTATACAATGAAGAATCCACATACATATTAAATTATTATAGCAAACTAATCCCTGCAAGGGTACAGTATATGTATGTTTCAGCAGCATGTTCTATCTTATTTTCAGCAACCTTTTTTAATTATTTTAAGCTGTGACTGAGGGAGAAAAATATCAGTTAATAGAACAATCCCAACAAAACCAGGAGGTAAGGACTGACAAAATAAACTTAAATTTCCCCATTATTTATCTAATTTCTTTTTTGCCACTAAAACGTGAAAATCAAACCCATTATGTGCTTGGAAATACATCAATAAAGATGTGTATAAACTGTTCATGGTTAAAAAATTGCCTGAGCAAGGAGTGCATGACAATCTGGCCCACCCATCCCCCAATTTAATAATGAATGCATTTGGGAGAAATCATGTTTTGGGAAAATACTATGTCCATTTCCTTACCTATCCATGGCATATGGTACAGTCATTTATGATGTTTTTTTAAATCTACTGAAGTAACCACATGGCATGGACCATGCAGACACAGTAACAACAATTACTAATTATTGCTAGTCCACAAAATCAAAGACCATTGCTGGGCAAATGAAGTTACAGGCAACAAACCATATATACATGTGTGTGTGTGTGTGTGTGTGTGTGTGTGTGTGTGTGTGTGTGTGTGTGTGTGTGTGTGTGTGTGTGTGTGTGTGTGTGTGTGTGTGTGTATATATATATATAGCTAACTGGAGGAAACAATGAAAATGCATAGCTGCAAAAGAGGTTGCCACCAAGCTGTTCTTTGAGAATACTTCCCATTGTTGTGATCTAACCCTAAATAATGTTAATTGCATCTATCAGCAAACCAAGCTCTCAGCAGTACAAGTATATGCTTTAGGATATTCAGTTCTATGTCCAAGACTGTTTCTTTACTCCCAGTTTTCTTAGAAAAAATATGTCCCTGGATTTTCACTTTACTTTCAAAATTATACATTAAACTGTTGTCAAACCTTCTTCACTCTCATCCTCTTCTTCTCCAGACATGATACGACTCAACACTGGATGAGTCCAATGTGTTTTCATCAAGGACAGTATCAGATGGAAACGGTTGAATCCCAAATCCTTGAGTAGCTCATGGACTGATTGGACTGTTGAAGTAAAATTTTGTCGGTTTCGGTCATTCTCATCTAGTTGCTGCCACTCAATGTTTAGCACTGTCTTGGCACATAGGCTATATAAAAATGAAAAGAAACTGTCAGAAAAAGCAAAGCTGTCTGCACATATTTAAAAAGTTCTGCATGATCAATACTGAGTGATGATGAAGACAAACACAGTGACTGATGTGGGTCACAGTAAACTCTTTTCTTTAACATGATATTGTACCTCACTAGATGTATACTTGTATCCTGTCACCTACACATTAAAGGTGTAAATAAAACATAAAAAGTAAGTTACAGTGGCCAACTTTACAATGCAGTATGGTATTCCACAAGATATGCACAATATCATGTACGTGTCAAAAAAAACACGTTTCAAAAATTTACCTAAACATGAAAACTATGCAAGACCAATAATGTATTAAAAGTAGGTCACAACAACCTGTTCTTAGTTACTCTTCAAGATGCATTCGTTTATTGTCATGGTCATGCAAGCAATAGCATCTGAAAAAACTGACCTATGTAAAAAAAAAAACTATTATGACAAAATTATGCAAAGTATGCCACACTGAACTATTTGTATCATGAAGGATGCATGTACAAATCTAGTTTAATATCTATACAAGCAATATCCCAGAAACTGACCTAAATGAAAAAAAAAGTCTACATGATATCTGGATTATGAAAAGTAGGTGACAAGGACATATTCTTTTAAGCAAGTAATATCAGTGACTCACATCTAGAATGATGGTATTTTACTCCTCAGGATGCTTATATAAAATTTTATGATTATACATGCAATACTGTTTAATAAATTGACTGGAATAAAAAAGATGTACAAAATGCCAATGCTGCTGACATGACAAACAACAACACACAAATTATAGCATAAGCTTTCCTGTACTTTGTGCAAGCAAGCAAACAAAGTGAACAAATGTAAAAGTAAATCAAAGAAAGAATTTGAATTAGATAAATACATCACTCTACAGTTCCAGACATTGCTTGGCCCATATAGAAAATATGTAAACAAAACAAGATCAGTTTTTCTTATAATAACATAGTGGTAACCAGAAAAGACTGCCACACAAGTTACACCTTTGCACTTTTGTTTGTTCCACACATTTAATTCTGCACTTTTGCTTCCACAAAGAAATCTGTCTTCAGCCATGGCAGATGTCATGCTACCAGGCAAAGTGGGTGAAAAAGTCACCTGAAAATGGTAAACTTCGACTTCTTCTGTTAGAAAAGCGAAAATGACATCGCCCTCGTATTTTTGGACGTAAAATGGCTGTAGATTATGACTTTTGAGATGCTTCCTCACCATAGCCAGTAAGTTCTGGCACTGTTGTAATCCAAGGTGATTTCCCTCAATATGTAAATAGTAATTTGCTTTTAAAAAATGTGATCAGTGAAGAGTATTTTCTAATGTATTACTAGTTTCTATATATGGAGATTTTAATGGCTGTATTTGCGTATTTTCTTGATAAAATCAGTTTGGTACAGTAAACAAACTTGTAATGGCAGACATCGCAACATATATGATATACCACATCATTAAACTGAATTCGTAAATAATTGAGCAAAACAAAGTTTAAATATTATTTCAGAAGATATAGTTAAAAATAATTTTATAATGTACCTCAAAAACATGTGACAAATTTCTGTTGTGGAATTCTAAATTATGCTGCAAGGTCAAGGTTTTCTCCTGACCTACCATAATTAATTTTCGTGAAATTACAAAAGAGATAAATAGTAGTGAAGTAAATACTAATTAACTGATTTATATTGTTAATACCAAAGTTATAGACAAATAATTCAACCATAAATATGCAGTTCTATTAATGAATTTGTTGTAACAAAGCAAGAAAGGGAATTGTTGTGTTTTTGGATATTTTGTTTTTGGGGGAAAAAGGGTTCAGTTTAGTTATTTATTTACTTTAGTGCTTCTGTATGTTGTCTATGAATAGTTACAATAATGTTTTATTGGGAACAAGGAAATCAGGACAAAGATATATAATTTTGCATTTCTTGCTTTGGTCTCACTTCTCCCATTTAGCTTCCACTTCACCCTGTTTAGCTCCCACTCCTCCATACAATTTAAGTATAGCTAGCTGCAAGGCCTTCAAAAAAACAGAACAATTAGGAGACATTCTTTTTGTGTTGGTAAATAACTCTTTGTTAATATCCATTATATATATGCAAATAATTTATTTGCTTATAAACCATTAAAACTAATAATTGAGGGCTTTTTCCAAACTTGCACTTGAGTTTTTCAAGCCAAAGTTAAATGTTATAATGAGGAGTCTAGTATCACAACTGGTTTTAATTAAACAAAGGTGTAATCAACATAATTCTACACAATCTGAATTATTTATCAAAAATTTCAATGCTGAACTAACTGTAACCTGCAGGTTGAGCAGGTGTTTCCAGTTTTGGTGGAAAGTTCTTAGGGACTGTGGAAAATTACTTATTAACTTTTCAAATGTATTTTATTTTACACTAATGTATTTTATGCTTATTATGTACACAGGCTGCACCTAGGTTAATTTTCTGGGGAGCTTTTTCTCTTACTGTACTTTGAATGAATTGCCATATAACTCAGTATATTTAACAGTAACTGAATTGATCAAAATTTCATTACTGATCATTCATTGTTGCTAAGTGAAATTAATCAATGAACAATTAATCTGTCCATATATGGCCTTGCCAAATAATTGGATCTCAACTGAAATGGATACACAAATCTTATTCAATTAATTGGTAACATCATTTTAAGTGACCAAAGCCTGAAAAAGTTGTATAATTTAAACAGCACTACTCATAAAAGATGACCCCCATTAGACTATGCATATGTTCATGTGATGAGAAAGTTACAGGACGCTAACCATTGCCTGCATTCTAAGCCTACTATCATTCTATATTTAAAATCTCAAGGAGTGGCTACAATGACACTAAAATAAAAAGCTTTTAAAAATTTTTACACTGAAGTAAATCTCACAGATGGACATCATACATATAAATAGACATGCATATCATGCCAGTGATTGCTGTGTTAAGCTTTTACAAAAGCAGGCCAGACTGATATTTCCTGAAAGCTGTTCTCAAAATACCTAATTGATACACAAAACTCAATGGATTAGGAATACAGATAACTTAGAGAGTACAGGTAATAATGTATTAAACAGAACCAATGAGATGAACGAAACATGTGAGATAGAAATAAACGTTACTTTTCTGTAATCATAATCAATATCATCTAAATACAATGTGTTAAGTCTTTCAACTCTTTCTCTCATTAGAGAGAACTGATGACAAAATGTAAAGATTTCAAATCATTCTGAATTGTTTCAAGTCCTATTTAAAAGCTGTCAAATTATATTGAAAGTAACCACTCTGACCAATAATTTCAGCTCCAGAAAAAATAAATAAGGTCCCTTTAATGGCATTTCAAAAGGCCAGAAAAGCTAATACAGAAAAAGTGCCCCATTATTAGAAGCACAAACTGTTATTGAAACAACATTGAACTACTGTCAGAAATTTTGGAAGATGTGTCTACGCAGTTTTCCAGTTTTCTGGGGAATTTGTTAATTTCCCATAATCAGTGCTAAAAAATCTGATAGCCCAACATCCAGAGCCCATCTAATTTCAGATCAGGACCCTCCCGTATTCTAAGATAGGTGTCAGGCTTGTAAACAAAAATCTAACTTTCCTAAGAAAAAAATGATGATACTGATGAAATGTGGAAATTTATTGCCAGATGTTAGAAGACAAGTAAATTATCAGTATTTTTCCTCATGTATGCCCCTTATCCTCATTAAGATTATCTAATTATTATACTTCTATCAAAGCAGTAAAAGTGAAGCATGTGATCTGTGCACTAGCCTGTGTTACTATAAATAGTGCTCACATGGCTTTAACAAACATGTGATCATAAAATACTATTTTGGATATTTATGTGCCTGAAACCATAACTAGTGGAAACCAGAACTGTTGCAACTAGGGCAATGATGTCGGCCACCTAATGGGATTAAGGCTAGCAGGTATGTAGGACAAGCTGTTAAAGGATTATTTTATTGTTGTAATCTTGAGAATTTAGGCCAAATGCAGGATGTTTTTGCTGGTGTTACCATGATCAAATGGGAGTAGAATGGATAAAGGAGAAAACCCAACTTAGTAAAATCCTACTCTGCAAAAGTCCACCCCTAATTATTATCTATATGCTAGTCATCAGACTGGTTCCCCTACTCAGTTAGAGAAACCATTATCTTCCTGACAAAACATCCTAAGTATTTTCTGTCAGATAAAACAATAAATTAATCATATTTTGAACATTTCCATTTTTCACTACAAAACTAGGCATGAAAGTTAAGTCTGTAGATTTAATGTCACTTTGAGAAAACTATTTCTTCTATATGTTATGTTACAACCAAAAAGGAAACAAAATGTTAAAAACATAGCATGAGCTATATTTTAAGTTCTTGTAATTATTTTGGGTATAAGAGGTCAAATTATTACACAAGGTACGCTAGTTTAACATGAAGACCATATAAAGAATCTGCAGAAGTCATATTTTGGTAGTACAAGAAACCTTTCCATGTATAAAACACATGAAATACACAAACAATGGATATGCATATGTACTGTGATACTGTACTACATCACAGCTTTTTTCTCATCCCAATGAAATCCACATGATGGAGATTAAAATCTTGAAACAACAAAACAACATTAACTGATCAACATGATGATGATGATGACCATAGTATGTACCAAGTATAATATTCCAATGCAAACTTCATGATAAGTTGCCTTCACAAAATTCTGAATATACACTGCATGTAGGTTAAAAGGTAAAAAAGGGCAATCAATAACTCTTAACAAAATAATTGGAATGAAATGTGTCAACATGTGCATCTTTTGACCATGACTATAATGTGTACTAAATGTCACAGTGACCCATAAAAATCTTGAAACAGCATTTGCAAGATTCTGTCATAAATTGCATTTGGATGCTGTTAGGTACCAAGGGCTCACAGTAACAAAGAAAAGTGTGAAAGCCAACAAGCTTTGTAAATTTTAACAAAACAATTTATTTCCCTATGTAAAAATTGGTAAATAGGACTTACAGTTTGTGAATATAATCCAAATATGATTCTAAGAATAAAAACACAAGTCCTATCACTAAATAGTTGTATAAGAATCCAGGTTCGAGTTCCGACAATGTATGAATATGCAGGGAAATGTCACATGTAGTCCAATGTATGAATATCAACATTTCTCACTTGAAACACAATCTTTGTTTCCGAACAATTCCAGAATAAACTTCCATGAATATCTTTGAGAATTTTTTTTTATAATAAAGTTAACTTGTTGAGAGTCCAGGAGAATTAAATCCAAAAATCCGATGAAGAATAAAATATTTTGGCAACAATTTTTTTAAAAATACACCTTGTTCCTTCAAGGTTTTGAATGACTCTGCCAAAACAATATTAAGAAGGCATATTTAACCTCAAAACATCACTTCAAATCTCGCAAGATTGGTCATGTGGTCTCTTACTATGCTAATTTTTACATGGAGGCCAATGTCACTCTACTTAAAAAACAAATCATAAAAAAGGTTGTTTACAAACAGTGATCACGCAAAGAAAGTATTTTGTGATACTGACCAATCATTTTAACTTCCTGCTGATATTTTTACCAGGGTAAGACGGATTCAATGTTAATTCTCATGTTTTACATGTTCGTCTTGAATAAACAAACTTTGTGCTAAAATTATATCTCACTACTAAAAATAGAATCCGAAATCCAAGAAAAATATTCATTGCAATTAAATACAATGAAACAAAAATGAAAAAAAAAATTTTAAACCATACACATATGGCTAAAAAAAAACTCAGAAATTTTTTACTTGAAAATAAAGTATTGTTGAAATCCAGTCTTAAATACAAATATGAAAACTGGGAAATAGAGGGCATAATTAAAATAAAAGAACACATAATATATTTCATTTCTTGCTTTGTACCCACTTTTCACAGTTGAACTCTCACTTATGTCTGTTCTGTCCAAAAGGAGAAGTCACCTCTCCCTAAAATTCAAGTCTAGCTTCACCCTTTGTATATGTATGATTTTATCTCCTAAACACCAAGAGCAGTACACCAAATCTGCCCTACTATGAAAAGGTGACATAAACAAATGTTTGTCAGGTTGCAATATGTACCCAAAGCAGTATAACACTTATATCATTCAGACAGTTTTAATGGAAATGATTCATATTGCCTTCACAAGAAAAGTTTGTATATAAGGCTGTTAATAGTGAAATCACATTTCATAAAGATAAATGAAAAAAAAATGAGCAGTAGGTCCAAAAACTTACATGAAGATATACTGACAGAGTTCATGGCGTTCAGGTACAGGTGCAAGGTCTTTGTATGAGGCTGCCAACTGGTTTAATGTCACCCATAACATCACAATACGATCCTCAAACTTTTTTGATGTCATTTCTGTTCTCTTCAAAATCTGGAAAAAATGGAAATCAATACTTACTGAATGAACAATTAAAAAATACAAATATATGTAGCTAGAAATGTTTTTTTGGGGGAAGAGTTGTTGTTCTGGGGCTTAACGCCATTATTCAGCACATGATAGGCTATACATGATGACCAGAATTAATGGTGGAGGAAGAAACCGGGAAATCAGCGGAAAGAACCACCAACCCAAGCTACTGGCAAGCTTTCTCACATATCCACTTTCACCGAATCTTAGACTCAACCAATACAGAGGTGAGATGGCAGTGATCCATAACAGAGATTGCTTTAGACCACTCAGCCACTCTGGGTCCCATGGGAAGAGAATGGTAAAACTAATTTTAATTATGCAATACTTACCCTTTGCTATAGTGCAGCTTATTGTTTTTCATGCCAAAATACCAATATCCATATGATGAGAATACACCCTCCCATACAGTGGATAAATGTGAGTATAACATAATCCACTCATGTACCTATTCTGTGACATACATATAAGGTCATCTTCTTCAGCAACAATTCTGACAGATCAGTCAGTTAGGTGGGTAGACAATGCTTACATTAAACTAATCCAAAACAGAGAAAATGGAATGTACTCACCACTGAGTAAGGGATCCATGTTAAAAAAATATTGGTGTCCCTCTGCCTACATGTTGTGTGCATTGCACCATGTGACTAATGGAATGGGGCAACAAGCTCCCCTAAATGTTAAATGTATCTGACAGTCCCTCCTTCTGAAGGGAATATACTAGCAGCATAAGATCTAACAAGCTGAGGTAAAAGGAGGCAAAATGGGAACACCAAAATACTAATATCATGAAGTCATTCAGGGGAATTGACAAAGCTTCTGAGGCAGCAACGCTCCAAATTTCTAAAACTCTGACAAAGGAGAACATGGGTTTGTAATCTCGATTAAACATGTGACAGCTTGTGTCATTAAAAAGGCATGACTCTCACTGCATCTTCTTGGAAACACTTAAGCAAGTAAAAAAGCAGTCTTGAATGTCAGACCCTCACTTAACAATTAATAGTGAACTTTGGTTAAAGATCATAACACAAGGATGACCCTATCTGGGCATATAAGAATGACAGCTTTACTTATACACCAGTCAGAGAAGAATCTCCACTTGATATAAATCTTGGATGTGAGCTCGCCTGGCTTGAATGATGCAGCTGGCAACCCAGTTTGAAAACTTGTTTTGGTGAATAAAATGAGACGAGCGAAGCATGAAGATGGAGAATGAGTTGGCTGTTGAATAGGACATAGCCCTTGTGTTGTTGAAAGATCTCTTCTTTGAGGAAGAGATCTATTAAAAGATCTAGAAGATCACTCCTCCATGATTGCGAAGGCCACATTGGGGTTATGAGAATGATATGAATAGGTCAAGTTCTGACTTCTTACAGAACTTAAGTTAGCAGTCAGAAATGAGGAAATGCATACATGAACAGATCCCACTGGAAGCTGAACATGACCACTGTCCATGCTCTGGGTAGGGGCCTGGAGATAGGTAAATAGGAACTCTGTTATTGATACTTATGGCAAACAAGTTCACCTGAGGCTATTATTATGAAGAGAAAAAGGAGGCAGTTGCGGAACATTGACAAGTTCATTCCAAGAGGACCAACCTGCTTAACATGGACAGACTGCCAGCTAAAATGTTCTTTCCTGGAATTTTGCAAATTTAGAGGGTGATTTTCACATAGATGGCCCAGTGAAAGAGGTTCCAGTGAAAGAAAAGGGACATGTGCATCTAGGGTCAATTGAACAAGTTTTGAGAACATTCTAAGTTTTCTAAGAGGTAATAAAATAATTGTATTTTACCTGTTGTTACCTGTTTAGTCTGAGATGCACTATGACAGATGTATTCTCTAATGAGACCATGACACATTGAATGCTTACTGGTTGATGCACCCTTGCAACACTAGAAATGCAGTTTTTATATTGAGTTATAAATGCAGAGGGTCACATTGCTCTGACTGTGAAGTAGTATGAGCTCTGGCCATAAATAAACACCTCAAGCTGAATCTTATACATTGGTAAATAGAAACGAGTAGATGCATGAACACCAGTCAGGAATCTGTCCCAATTTTTCCAGCAGTAAAAAATCTAGAGGATTCCAAGTTGATAGAGAAGTCTGTGTGGTTTCTCACTTACGAAAAGGAGAAAATGTAGTGGGCACGGATGAAAGCATCCCAAGGAAATTAGATACACAGCAGCATTCAAGATTCCCAATAAGAATCAGTAAACAAGATCAGAGGATGATAATCACAATTGGTCTTGACATGGATCAGAGATCTTGGAAAAGCTAAATTATGCCTATTTGGACAAAAAAAATTGATTTGGGACACAGAAAAACAACCACACACATTTTTGTTGCAAGGAGGAAACTTTTGTGGCAAAATAAATATGTTCTAATCACTATTAAAACTGAAGCAATGCTTTTATTTTAGTTTGCTGCTGACTTCTATTGATTAAAGGTCGCCAGCTTGCTTTCATAAAGGTGCATGTGTTATTGAAGGTGCTGCTATAGGCTTTCTTTGAAAGACAAAACAAATATCCACTTGTTATTGTTATTGTTGCACCAAAATCAAATGAATTATAGAACACTGACAATTTTTTTAAAAAAATTCCTTAGTATATATCAGTGCTTCAGAAGTAATCAGTTTTCATTGAAGTTGCAGCAAAACTATATTTTTTAAAAATAATTTAAAATTGCTGTTGTGTGGTCCACTGTAGTCATTTCACATTTCCACCTCTGATAGTTAGTCAGTGGCTAGTTTGATTATATTACAGCCTACATTATCAAGGCCAGATAGCACCATAAGGGGATTATGACATTACTATAAACTTTTAGGGTGGTTGGTCTATAGGAAAAAAGGATTTGTTTATGTAACAATTGATTCCAGTGCATTTTTTTTATCCAAGTTTGTGGCTTCCTGTCATAGTGCCTTTGAATTTTTCCATTACAAACTCTATATACAGGTTTTTATTAGCCAAAAATGTTGTAGCCAAAAACATGGCCAGATAGTACATTTTGTGGCCAATATGTAAAACATAATTGCAATTTGCAACATTGGCGAAGCCCAGCACAATCATTGTTGCAAATTTAGACAAGTATTTTGTAGTAAAACGAAAAAATTATGAAGATTTCAATGAGATTCAAAACTGTGATAATAAAGTTGCTATAATTGATAGTTCAAATGCAACCATAGCCATGTGTAAGAAAGTATGTGATTTCTGTTCTAGTGGAGACTGCAACTTTTGCTAGTGGGACTCCGGTTTTTACCAAATTAGGAGTCCTGGACTTCTAGTTTTTAAATCCTAGCAAGACCCCTGTTGGATACTCAACTGGCTACAAGCAGCTCTGTGTATGCAGTAGGTACACAACTAAGAACTCATTTTATACATTTCCTTTTGTTTCTCACTGCAAACTTTTATTAAGAAATAAACTACAGACACACATGTAATAATAGTTTAATGTGTGTGATTTGGATTTTTAATGTAGCTTTAACAATTCATGTCATATTGCTATGATGTCTGCAATGTGGCAGTTTATAGTGATGTCTAGCATTGAGGCTTAATTCTAAAGACATGTGGCATCACATCCCACTCAGTCACATTATCCTGACACCCGCCCGACCAGTCCTAACACTAACCTCTTAACACTGGCAGCTGCTAGAACTATTTTTATAAGATTTTGATATAACCTGCAATAACTCCCATCTAAGGTGGGCACTCTAACCACATACACCATCAAAGGGGTCACAATAACAGTCAAAATTTTTCATTTTCTTTTCCTGTGAGAGTGCAGACAGTAATAATGTGCCAAAGGAAACAATGATCAAAACAAGATTTTCGTTTGATTAGAGAGAAAGGAATACACAAGTTTGCCCTTTAATGTTAAGCAGACTGTACTATTCTTTCAACAAAAGGATTTAACAAGTAGTAGGAGGGGGCGAACCCTACAAAATTTTGCGACAAAATCGATTAAAGCCTCAGAATGCCAAATGGAGCCTTCCTACGAAATCTCATATTCTAACCAAAAAAAAATAAAGTTGTAAAATGAAGCCTTAGCGATTTTGTCATAAATATGTTGTCATAACCACCCTCAAAATTGCTGCCATCTACGTCGCAAATATGTTGTCATATTGCCCCTCCTTGCTGCTGATTAAGACAGATGATTTGTTAGCTTTTCACAAACAGACTAATAGATAATACTTCACCACGTAAATCAATTAAATTATTTGACTGATCGGTGAGTGTAAAATTAATTCTAGTTAGCAAATCATTTTGACATTGCATATAGACTGGATTAGTCGGATTTTCAACAATTAAAAATCCTGGAGGAGCTGTTGGTGCAAATGAATAAAGAATGTAACCTTGTCGGGCTTGATTTGATTGTTCCATATTAATTTGATAACTTCCTTCGATTACATCACACGTTAAATTAAGTGCGATCACCGATGAAATATTCACATTGTTTGGTGTGATATGTCTACCGTCGCGGTCGGAGAATTATTATGAGTGAGGATAATAGGATTTGGCTGGCTATCTTTCCATGATTGATAAATTTTATTAAATCCTTTGTCGATGGCAGTTCTGAGTTTTTTCTTTAACTCGGAACGTTATATCCTGGTAATTTATAATTTGGATTTTCATTTATATTTTTTTTATAATCTTGGGCTGAACTAGTTTTTGAAATCGGGCAATTTTCATCAGTGAAGAGATTAGTAATCCTCGAATTAAATATTTCCATGTCATCGATGATTTTATTACCCGCAGCGACTACACTAGTAAACTCAGCTTGTGTAAGAAGGCCAGATCTTAACGAGGGTAATAACAACAAAAAATCATTATTCATTCTATCAAGGATGTGATTTTTAATATCTACAAATGTTGGACTTGTATCATGCATTTCCAAAATTTCGTCCTCTCGTATAATATAATCATTAAAAAGTGGAATTATCCATGCATCCTCACCATATTGATCCTTATATTGATATCTTTTTGTGAAGTTTATATCCTCGAATTTTTTATAAGTTTTTGATGGATTTTCAGGTCCTATTTCATCAGTGACTTAATCAGATTTTACAGGCTCGGGCGTGGAATTACCAGCATTTCTAGGTGGATCGTCGGGCCATCCTAATACTGTTCTTATTGAACTGTTATAAATATCTACAACATACCCAGGAGAGCTTATTTCAATTGTAGATGATAATGTTGGTTCATGAACTGTTATCGCAATTTTTGATTCCCTTCTAGTAATGGATTTTATTCTACGTTGTAATTCATTATTAATTTGCTCAATTTGATAGGACCCAGTTGGTATTGAAACAACGTTCCAATCTGGAGTGTCATCTTTTTTATTTCTATATGCAAATACCAGAGAATTATTAGGTCTCTGACCACCAAATGGAACCGATCTGATATTAGGCCAACAATGATACACTCGTAATTTTGCCAACGCGATTTCCTTTACTGAAACAGGTGAAGGAAAATTCACACTGAATTTAGGGTTTGTTGACGATATTGATATCATGCTTGTTTTCCGCGGAGTTGTATTTTCTGCTATCCGCTGAAGTAGTTGAATCTCTTGCGACATTATTATTATTATTTACAATGTCTAATTTTGCAATAGATGAAAAAACGCTAGCGTTTTTAATCGTAGTATCATAAATACGTATCATTGCGGAGAATTCGTCTTCGGTAATTATCGTATCATCAATCGATGATGACATCAACGAGGATAATTGTGAGTAACCGTTAGATACTGCTTGATGTTTTACTATATAGTCGTTAAGTTTTTCTTGAGAACACGATATTTTTTTAATAATAGCATTTGCAATTCCAGCAAATGTTGTCGCCGCGGAAATAGCAATTGGGACAGCAATCGGAGCTACCATTGTTACTGAAGATAGTATAATACCAGCACCGGCCATTATACCAGATACCGAGTATACTGTAACATCAATCGCGGTAATTCTCCTGCGATACTTTTTAATTTTTATTTCATACTCATCAATGAGTGTTTTGAGTTTCGTTAAAAACTCTTTGACGGTATCATAGCGATATTGCGATGACGGAATCATATTATTTTAAAATCTCAAGTGGTTTCTAATTGTTAAAAATTCTAATTTAGATCAGCTACAAACTCCATGTACCATACAAATGATGTCTTATTTAAATTAAGATCAGTGCTTGTTATTGTAAACCGTTTGTATTCACCCACATCAATAGTCGTTGAAATCACGTTGTTGTATCCATATGAAGTCGATGATGATATATTAAACTGGTTCAGTGACACTATTGTCAATCGATAAATACCCTTGTTTGACACAGTGAGGGTTATTGTATTCTTTTTAGGCTCCCAATCTAATGATCCAGAGAGAACTGTGTATACCATATTTATGATATTCCTCTCATGAGGAATCTTTATTTTTTCAAGTAGCGGAAGATTGTCTGTTTTAAACTTTGTAATATCCTCGATAGATTTTTTAATATTACTAATGTTATCTCTAATAATATTAAATCCAGCATCATTAATATTTTTAATATTGGATTTAATTTCATCAAAATTGGATTTAATTTCAGCGAGAGATGGAGAGGTTACCGCTGGTGTTCCAAAAAATTTATTGATAATATTTCTACGAAGGGAAGTATACGTTGTTATATGTTTTTCAAGTTCTTCATTTAAATTTTTTAATGCATCTGTGATTGTAGAAACAAGTACACCTGGTTTGAGTTTTCCATCATTTGAATATAACACTATTGTATCTTCAACGCGTCGCGTCTTCGTATTAAGACATCATCCAATGAAACATTACTAGATTTCAATTTGCCCTGTCGATCTTGAAATACAACTATTTCCCCAGGATCTACACTTGACAAATTTAATGTCTCGGCGATTTCATCTTCGATTATTTTTTTTACATTTTTGACAGCGAATTTACTATCGGTTTCTGGTTTTTTTTACTCTGATAAAGGTCATCCCCAAATATCAATCATTATACGAAAACGCTAACGTTTTTCTAAATCATAACGCTATCGTTTTTGCCATTGCCCACTAGTATATTCATTAACAACAACTTGTGGTGGTTTCCTTGGAAATCTAGATATCTCTGCAAGGACGTTTAATACTTCACGACCGCATATCGGTGGATCATTTAACCGTTGTGTTGGTAGCGTGGAATAAAAAATTGGAGATGATTTTGTTATTGTGGATACATATCGCATGAATTCTTTTGGTGGAGCTAAACCATATGAATCAAAATATACAATTCCACGTGGATCAATTGCATATGCGACCCAATGAGTTCCTTTTCCGCTGCTGTTATCAAGATTGATAATACCCGTTTCATTTTTCATTGGTTTTGACGGTAATTGATCTCTCATGAAAACTCCTCTAAAGTTTTTTATTGATAATGATTTTACAGCATCAATTAAATCAAAATTGGACATTGGTGAAAATCCTAGGGATTTTTCCACTAATAAGCCGTTCCTGGTATTCTTAGGCCCGTGCCCTTGTACCAATTGTATGGGGTTCCTGGTAGTCTTAGACCCTTTCCTTTTTTTTATAACCTTTCCCAGTAGCTTTTTTCAGGGCCATTCCTGCAGCAGTACCAACGGCTTCTAACGCTGCCGCCTTCGCAACCGCTGGGGCAGCCGCTGAAATCAATGCTGGAATAGCAGCTAACAGTGGAAATATACCACCTGATTTTATCATACTGGCGATTGCTGCTTTCGAAAAATCAATTTGAACTCCTCGTTTGTTCTTTAGCGCATCATTGAAATGTTTTATTTGACGATCTGTCAATGATAATTTATGTGCACCACCGGACATTTGAGTGGGTTTCATCGTTATTGTAGTTCCACATTCTTTAGCTGACTTTGATTTCAATTTCTTGACCTGACCATCAGTCAACTGGACATTAACAATACTATATGTCATTCTATTCTAAAATGTAATTTACCTTTTTAATTGATCTTATTGTGAAAATCCTAACTACATGTTTTCTACTGGTGCATCAATAAGTCTCATTCATTCCTGACCATCAGTCAACTGGACATTAACAATACTATATGTCATTCTATTCTAAAATGTAATTTACATTTTTAATTGATCTTATTGTGAAAATCCTAACTACATGTTTTCTACTGGTGCATCAATAAGTCTCATTCGTCCGCCAATTCCTTCTAACAACATTGATTTATCACTGAGAATGACAGCAACTGCTCTATAATCAGCTATAGCACCACGTTGTACCCGAGCTTGGAAGTATATATCAACAACAGATTGTCTCATCATGTCAAGATGTTCCAGTGAAAAGTAATAAATCGGATAGTGTTTTTCAAAATCAATTTGCGATATTTGCAAACCAGTATCAACATTTTGATCACGACCCATATACGACAATATTCTATGATATACACGTGCTATGTCGTTGTTTTCATAATTAAGCTGTACAATCTCTGCTGGCTCTTGTTGTCCGTTTATTCTCAACGAAACTTCACTTACTCCTAATTTATCAAATATCATATGACTAGATAATTGACGACCCACTCGATTTGCATCCTGTAACGCTATAAAGATATGATGTGGAGCTGAAACACCTTGTTTTGATGCTAAGTGCCATGTAAATGTGCCATTTACATTATTCTGCTTTGTATCAGTCGTTGTTGTTAGCCAACTTAGCAATGATTTTCCACCTGTGTCCATAAACGATAGTAATTGTTGCTCTATTGTAACTGCTGGTGTCAAGACGGGCATCCATAGAACCAATTTATTTAAAATGACTTTACCATCATCAACACCATTAGCACGCCAGATTGCATCATTGTCATTTTCTTTTCGCACTAACACGACTGTATGCTTTGCTCCATAGATGACTTTTCTGACATTTCTACAAAATCCGAATATGTGATGTAACGGAATTGCACATGAAAACCGTCGATGTTGTCCTTTTAATGCTCCTTTTCGTGTTGCAAATCCTAGATTGAAATTATCATTGACCTTTCTTAAAATGTCGAATGGATTAGCTGGTCTAATTTCACGGTCTGGATTAGCATCGAGTTGTTGATCAGCTTCTGCAGTATCTGCCGCAGTTAGTACTTTAATAAATTGATAATGGTCCGGATGATCAGAAGTATCCTTAGCAAACATCATAGACGGACCAGCCGACCTTGTATAATCATCAGAATATCTCGCAAGTCCGATTATTGTTGTTGCAATATCAACATCTTGCTCTATTGATTCAATTTCTTTTCCATCAATGATATATCTTGCACTGTTAAATAGCGCCATAATGCCATTATTTACGAAACCAACTCGGATATTTGGGTTATCCCCATATGGTGTATCAGCTTAACATGCTAAACCAGAATACCACACACCTGGAGACAATATGCATTTCCTTATGAGAACAGTGGCATGAAAACTTAAAAATTCAATTTAAAGTATTCTGTACATACTGCAAAAAATCTAACTTCAAAAACTGAAACAAGATTTTAAAAATTCTTTTTTTTTCAAAAGTTTGCGGTTAGATGGGAAAAATGTGGACAAGTTTGTTATGTTACTATGTTACTACTTTTTTTAAAAAATTTACATTTGAAAACATTTCTGTACATGCATTTTTCATATGAGTTCATGTTCATTTTTTATTCCTACAACTGATTCCCTTATTAATCATTTTACCATCTAAGCATACAATTAAAAAGATATTCCAAGGCTCTGAACTTAAGTGCACAAAAGGTACTTCCGAAATTAATATATTGTACCAACATATATGGTGTTCCAACATATATGGCAAATATGGTTTCCGTTTTGCTTATTTCTAGACAAATGACCAATTAGAAGTTAGAAGCAATTATTTGAAATTCAATCTACTGGTTTGTTCATAATGACTATTGACCTGATCATGTAAGATGGATTTGACTATTGTGTTAATCAGGTTTATCTTCTCATCTTCAATTAAGGCATAAAAGTTAAAATGTAAATACTTTAATACTTTGGCAGTCTAAAAGTTATCAGACCAGGGCTCAATACCAAGGCTAATCTGCTAATCTGAGCTCAGAAAAATCTCTATCACTAAAAACCCTTGCCTCACAAATTCAGAGGCTATCACAAGTCATCTTGTTTAATGTGCATAATAAAAATCTCATTTTCTGATTAAATTACCTGTTCATTTTCTGAACTAAATACTTCGCATCACCCTGCATTTAGAAATTCAGCAAATGTCTGAAGCAGATCTGGTAAACAAGGTGCCAACTGCCTGAACGATCACTACAAACAACAGTAGTTTAGTATCCTATCCTAAGTGGTTACTAGAAATACCAACCTACTTTTAAAAAAAAAAGGTATTTACACGTTTTTTGTGTATATGTCATCATACACCTTGATATTATAATTTGTAATTGTTTTTAATAATAACAAAAAGCAAACAAACTTAGATTTAAGCAATTTTGATACAAATTATAAACTTTTGACCAATTTCTAGCACAAATCATGCGTGTCAAAGCGGTCACAACCAGAAACAAAAGATTTAATAGAAGGGAATGTATATTTACATGTTAGGTGCATACTTCAGTGTTTAAAGTAAATAAAAATTTGACACACAAAATAAAATAAAATATGGAAATACCATAAACAAATTATCCACCAAAAGGCAAATTATTTATGGTTAATAGCCTTGACACATTATTCAAATCAGTCTAGCACTGAATGCATTCCATGTGGTTTTTAAATGTCTTTTTCATTGTGAATAATGACAAAATAAACTAAAAGATGTTAAATGATGATAAAAGTTCTTTATCAGATGACTCTGGTGTAATGGATACATCTGCCAGTGCATCCCCTAAAACATATAATCTTTTGTCGGACAAGAGTGATCTAAGCATGATTTTTTTCAAAATGGGAGGTTATCCTGATCCACATGCACAACACTCGGTTTAAAAAGGAACATTTCGACAAGAGGGTCACATGGCTAGGAGAGAGGGTCTGCTAAGAATTTATAGCATGTGTGTGTGTGTGTGTGTGATAGAGATTTTTAACCATAGCTTTAATAATTTTTCAGTCATATCGCTATGATGTCTAGTGTTACAGTTTATAGCAATGTCTAGCACTGGGGCATCATACTATACACATATGGATTGATGTCCAACTACGTCACATTATCCTGACTTTAGGAGACTAAGTCCTACATTAACCTCTTAATGCTAAGCGCCAAGTGAGGCAGATGTTAGTACCATTTTTAAGTCTTTAGTATGACTCTGCCAGGGCTCGAACCTGTGACCTCTCATATTCAAGGTAGACACTCTAACCAATAGGCCATCAGAGCGGACTTTTGTGTGTCCACAATCAAATGACAACACAAAATGATACAGTTGATCTGGCTAGAGACAAAATTTGATAAAATGTTATGGTTGCATCAACAAAAAAAAAAGCAAAATGAAACTGAGCAAGTTTTTTTTTCTTTTAGATTTGTTACTGACAAACATTCACTGCTTTGTGAGATGACACTGGAAAGTCGTTCAAGTTCTTACCAGTAGCTGCCACTGAAATGTCAGAACCATAAGAACCATCCTATATAATGCATGGCTCAAACCAATTTATAATAAGTCACATGGGTCATGCAAGTGCTTTTACTCATTGTATAATAAATATAAATTATACTCCTAAAATTTAACACTAATTTTCTTTAATCAATCTTTAATCAATCCTGATTATTTAATGTTCTGCACATTCACTGTCATCAAAGAATCTTCCAAACAAAAATTAACAATCACTGTGGTCTTTTACAATGGTGGTCATGTACTAAACTTGGGTCAAAAAAAAGCATGTTGAGTGGAATCATCACAATAAAGGGTAGTACAAATCTGTTTATCAATATGCATAGCTTTTACTGTGACATCACAGTGCATGTCATTCAATCTGGATTGTACAGGATGACAACTTTAGGTTGAATTCATCTAAATATGTCTGCTTACTTTAACACTGATTTTGCCATATGACCTTCTCAAGGCAATGAGCTTCCATAAGAATGTAGATGTACAGTGTTCCCAGTGTTCCTTTCCAGACCCACCCGAAAATAAGTGATATTCTGAGAAGTAGGGATGCTAGACTTATTTTAGCATCTCAAGCGGGCACAAGAAATACATTTTGTTTTTGCTGTGCATTCAACCACCGAATAATTATGCTATTTACTGTAAATGGTAATTTTTTATGATTTATAATAATCTTTTAATGTTAGAATTAATATTTTTAATATGTTTTATACATTTTGTGATTTTTTTTAATGCAAAATTCATCAAATATATACATTTCTGTACAAAAGGTACGTTTTTGAAAACCCATGAAACAGCTAGTCCACGATAAATGAACCGCTGTATAAGATTCCAGATGAAGTGATCTTCCACTTTAAGATATGTTAAAGCATGACATCCATTACTGAAATAGTCTGTCCTGAATGCCTACATTACTTTTACTAAAATGGTCATGATATTATGTGCATATGGAACAATTTCAAGTCTTTTGAATATTTAGCCTATAAGCAATTTTCTGTCTGCACATTGATTAATTTAATTATTGGTTATCTCCTCCACCGTTTCTTTCATACATGTATTTCCGAACATAATTCAGGTCTGAAATGTACCTTATGATACAAAAGAGAAATGATAAAATTTAGATGTAGCTGACACCTATGATTCTGCTTTTTCGTAAAATAAAGTTACACTGTAATTTGTGCACTCTTGTCTTTGTAAACCCTTGAATATTTTATGTAGTGAACATGATATATTCTTAATAAATTGATTACACTACTCTTAGGAACCAACAAAAAGAAAGAATACTAAATAAACATGCGACTACTGACATAACTTACCAAAACTGTGCATGAAAATCGATTGCAGACCATTTCTGTATAATTTTTCTGCAAGATTGACATCAAAAAGTTGCATTTCCTCAAATTAAGCAGGTCCACATTTCACTTGAGACCGAAACTTATGCCCCAACTTATGCCCCAACCGCTTATGTTATCCACTTAACCGAGGTCAGACAAGCAGACAAAAATATCAAAAAAATGATTATTCCAGGACCAGACCAAAATGTTCTATATATATGAGTTGTCTAACCAAGGTTGAGATAAGTAGGTTTGACTTGTATATACATCACTGCTTAACAGTGAAATTTATTGCAATAATCATAGATCAAATTATCTTTTATATCCTTTATACAAAGACATGCAATTGAAGCACTTCAAAACCAATACATCCACCCACATTAAAAAAAGTTTCCATGATGGATCAAAAGAAGTTGTATTGTTTTGTCATTGATAACAAGTAAAAAACATTCAACAATTCTCTCTCTCTCCAGATATTTATGCATATAATCTTTTATAAACAAGGGAAATGCAAAGTTCAATGATAAAATCTGGTAACAATGTGCATCACCTTCTCCTTTTTCTGCATCATGGGTTTATGATGATGATGAAAAACAGTCAATTGTCCACAGCTTTTACATGCTCAGGAAACGAGGCTTGCCAAGCTTCCTTTTGATGAAAATTTATGCGCGTGGAATATCATTGATACAGCATATATATATATATATATATATATATATATATATATATATATATATATATATATATATATATATATATATATATATATTGTACAAGTATTTTATTTATATCACATGCTAATACACATATTTGCAATTTGAACAGAATGCAGAAAGGATTGAGGTGAAATTATGAAATTGTGCATCATGTTAAATTCATGAAGACAGATAGTTTATACCATATAAAAATATATGGTATCTTGTTTAAAAGCAGAAAAAAAATTGTTTTATCAGTCTTGTAGTTGCAACATTGATGATTATAACTTGAGGTAATGTCAAGATCACATGGTTAGCATTGGCTAAAAATAGAAACATGGTACTAGACAAAGGCCGAAAAAATCACATGACAACACAACTTGTCGATTCTTTAGGAAGAAAGCATTTTGTCCGATCAACAAATGTGTTGTCTGCATAATTAAATCTCATAGTTAGCAACATAGGAGAAACTCATTACCAAATATTAACATGACATCACGTTAACAGAGACGATTATTTCAGAAAACGTCGGTTAATATAGTCTACAATATTGGGTGAGGTGGGGGGAGAGGGATTGTTCAAACAAATTTAGGTAGAAAAAACTCAAATAAAACAATTTTATGTTGAAAAGACTCAAATAAATAACATCCTAACCAATAAATTATTTAGCAAAAGTGGGAAAATGGAGCAATTGGAAAGAGAATTGCATATGTACCAAGAGTTAAATGACGTTTTTGAATGGTTCTGCAATAGGCATGACAACACCCGCTCGCATATCACGCTTACGCCAAGAATAAGAACTATTAATGCATATTCAGTTGAAATAAGTCAACTATTATAGCACAAGAACCATTCAATATTTAATGTTGCTTTTAAACGAAGATATTAAATGCTCTGAAAAATGAAGCTTTCTTAATACGTACATATACTTCTCACAAAAAATTTAGTCCCCCTCTGGAAAGGCTACCCGCCTTATAAGGCCACTTTCCTAGTGCAGAAGGGGTGGCCACATAAGAGGGGACTACTGTATTTCTAGGATTTTAAAATTAGGAGTCTAGGACTCCTAATTTGGTAATAATAGGAGACCCACCAACAGAAGATGCAGTCCCACCAGCAAAAGTTGCAGTCTCCACTAAGCCAGACATCACATACTTTCACGCACTTGGCTACTGTCACAACCAAACTATCAGTTCTAGCAACTTTAGCACAGTTCTGAATCTCATTGAAATCCTCATCATTTTTCCATTTAACCCAAAATATCAGGCAATATTTATATGGCAACAACCAGAAATGAAATCAATAACAGTGATGGCACTGGACTTTGCCAATGTTGCAAATTGCAATTCTGTTTTACATATTGGTGACAATATATAACATCTGGCAATATTTTTGGTGACAACATTTGGAGTGGAGAAATTCAAAGGCACCATGACAAGAAGCTGTAAACTTGGATATAAAAATTCACTGGAATCAATTTTTACATAAGCAAATCCTTATTTCATATTGACAAACCACCCTAATAGTACATTGTTTTATCCTAATCTGCTTATGCTTAACTGGCCTTGATAGTGTATGCTGTAATATAATCAAAATAACCATACAACTGACTAGCTACAATTGACTACCTCTGAGAGTGGAAATGTGAAATGACTACAGTCAACCAAATAATGGCAATTTAAAAAAAAACAACAGAAAATATAGTTTTGCTGCAACTTCAATGAAAACTGATTACCTCTGAAGCACCAAAGAAATTTTTTTATTTTATCAAGGTCCTACAATTATTTGATGTTGCCACAGCAATAACAGGTTGTTGGTTGTTTAAAGGGAGCCTTTAGTAAATTAGTGGCACCTTCAAGGACACATGCACAATTAATCAAAAGCAGGCCAGCAATGATCAAAGAAGTCAACAACAAATTAAATAAAATCATTGCTACAGTTTTCATAGTGATTAGAACATATTTATTTTGCCGAAAAACTTTCCCTTTGCCAAAGAAATGTGCACATGGAGGACTCCCATGTGGGCAATTTTATGCATCACAAATCAAAAGTTTGCATCCAAATACATGTAATTAGTCGTTTCTGAGATCCCTGTGTATCTATGTATAAACACAAACACACACACAGTGTTACCCCACTATAATGTGCTCCATTATAACAAAATTCAGAAATAATACATACAAAATTCAGAAATAATACAATCATGGTGTAGCTCCTGAAATTTCACATACATGTATTTTTTCTCATACACAAAAAAATTCTTCCTTTTAAAAGTATGAAAATAACATTTTTTATGATTTCAAGAAAGAGATTGCATATGAATAATACAAGACAATCGAGGCATGTCTCCTGAAATTTTTATGCATTTTTGTTTTTTTTTCTTAAAAGTACGAAAAGTAACATGCAAAAAGTATATTCTGCATTGAATTGAGCAGGGCTTAGCCAATGTTGGATTTTTTTTTTCTTATTGGTGGCAAAATATATCATCTGGTGATTTTTTTTTTTGTTACTGGTGACATTGACATTGTTCGCTGTTTAAACTTGCAAATACAACCATTGTTTTGGAATGGAGAAATTCAGAAGCCCCAGGAAAGGAAGCCACAAAGTTGATATAAACAGCACTGAAATTTATCTATTGTTACATAAAAAAATTCTTTATTGAAACATCTTATCAGTGCATTGTTATATCTTAATCCGCTTATGATGACATCTAGCATGAGTAATGTTTTCAGATATCCCTTTTTTTTTAAATTTATGTTTCTAGAAGATCAACCAGATTCATTGGATTTTCAGCCACTTGATAGTAATTAATATATTTACACTGAGTGACATGTAAGTAAAATTTTATAGTAACTAATATATTTACACTGACTGACATGTAAGTAAAATTCATCTTCATTTCACTGAGAATTAAATCCTTCAGAACATTCACATTTTCTGTATTAATAACTGTCAACAGACCAGAACTCCTGCATCTCTATCCTTGACTGACCCTTATTTAAATTTTTTACAGTGCATGGAAGGCAGCATTAGCCCACTAACACAAATGTTAAAGAAAATATAAAAAAATGAAACAAAAAAACTCCCACTTGTCTATTCAGCAGGGAGGGAGAAATAGTAACTACAATTGACCATACAATGGCCAATTCATTTTCAAAAAATGTACCCAGTTAAATTAGTAGCTGAAATTTCAAAGAAAACATTACCTATGAAGCACCGATTATTATGAAAATGTATTCAGCAAATGGGAAGAAAAAATAGTCTCAATCATGCAATACCATGTTTTGATGTTGCCACCACAAAAGAAACAGGCATTTGTTTGGTTCTCAAGAGCTGTCCTTTAGCAGTGACTTTAATAACGCATGCACCCTTCATCAAAGAAAGCTGACTACAATCTTCAATAAAAACAGAAAAATCTTTCTTCAAAGGAATTCAGTACCCAACTTAAATAAAAGCATTAGAATATGATGGATTGATTCATTTTCCAATGTAACTGGAACTCTCTTACTGTATGTGAAAGTTTATTTTTTATGGGATAAAGTTTATGCTTACAAACACTACCTTAAAGCTACCACCAGCACTTAAAGCACAAACATTTACCAACTTGAAGCATACTGAAAAGTAAATGTGCACTTCACTGTTAGTTATGTGATTGTGCTATTTTTTTCCACTGAATTCAGACCTATATGACCAAATTACTGAATATATTTAAATCTGTGTGTATGCATATTTGATTAGCAAGCAAGTACATGGTGTTGATACCTTATTAAATGCTATACATTAGACATGTATATATAAATAGTATCCACATATATGTACCAAGGTGTAGTTCTCTGAAAAAAGTAAAATACTATGTATGCCTTTTCTGTTTTCACTACAGGTGTATTTTTCATTTAATATGCATGGATATAAGATAACTGTGCCAATGAAGCACATATTTTTGCGCCAGTATTTATTACCTACCCTTCTCCTGCACATTTCTTTGGGTACATGCATGGTTTTCTTCAGCTAACTAACTGGGTTGCTTATAATATGGTTCAGATTCTACAGCTCCCAACTACAGTGTTGTAATGGGTCACAATGTGTGTGTATATGTATGTTATTGTGTGTGTGTCTGAGTGTGTGTGTGTATGTGTGTATATATATATATATATATATATATATATATATATATATATATATATATATATATATATATACACAAAAAATACAAATTATACTGCGAATAAGTCCTTTCAAGTGTACCCATCCAGCAAATGATCACATGTGTGAGGGATTGATTAAAATAAATGCAATTAAAACTGACAACAAACAAACAGTGCAAAACTATTATCAAACTAGCCTGAGCACTTTCGACTCTTAATGAGTCTTTTAAAAAAAGGCAAATACAAAACACAGACAAGATAAATAAAACACAAAACTTTCTTTGCAAAACTTTACGTGGCTATATTTACAGGAATCAAAATTTAACCCTTTACCTCATACAAGCACCTTTTGCCACCTCTACTAGATTTGCATATAATCGCCTTTTGCCACCTATGTAAACAGCAGCCATTTTGAGTGGGTTTTCGTAGCGCCACCTTTGGGGAAAACCCCCTATTAGACATTACATTTATTGGTGTCAATTACTGTGATGTGTCGATTTTTGAAAACTCAGAAGCATTGTGTAAATGAATTGTATGAAAGTCAACTTAATTAAAGTATAAAAGGCTAGAGATAGATATATGATTATTTTTAATTCATCTCTGAACATTAAAGAGAATTTGTTCCACCCAACAAAACTTGACAGAGTCATATGCTATGGTACAAGGGTAAGACAAATCCCTTTCCCAAAATCAACTGGTTAAAGAGGGAAGCTTAGCAATAAGTGATTGTTCAAAGGAACATTAATTATGGCATGATTAGCTGTCTTGACAATCAAAAATTCAATGCAGAAAATTTAGGAAACAGTCAAGTCTGATTGGTTAATATGGATTTATGGGCATAACTCTGTAAGAAATTAAGAGTTTTGCTTTGGAGAAATTCTTCAGTCCTCAATCTTTCTTGAGAAAAGATAGGACTCCAAATTGTAGCGCAGTTTTGTTATTGAGTAAGGGGCCAAATAGTTGTCTCAGATATGAGACAGATTATATGTGAGGTTCATAGAAGATGAATAAGAAACAGCAAAGGTACGTAATCTTAGTTTCCCCTGATTTTAATTTCATTTGTTGGTTTATTTGCAAATGTATTGATGTGATGATGTATGTATGTACAATTTCATTTTGCAGGGTTTTAGTGAAATGTTAGTGATGACATTTTATTCTTTGATTTTCTAATTATCAATTCATTTGAAAAATTGAAAAGGTTGCATGTAATTGAATGTTCATTGATAGAATTGACAAGATTGCATGTAATTGAATCTTCTATACATAGGAGTGCTTAGGAATTTGCAAGAATTAAGCTTAATAAATGATGGGTAATGTTTCGTAGTTTTATGAATTAACTCTATGTCTAGTATGACAGGTATTGAGTGTATATCCATATACTAGTTTTGTAATATTTAATTGATCACGTAAACTAATTTAGAATAGTTAAATATGAGGGGATAAGTCATATGTAATTGCACTACTAGATAGTTTAATGTAAGAAGTGAAGGGGTGTTAAATACCATGTTAGCTGTGAATTGGAATTTAATGGAATTTGACACTACTTTGACCAGAATTGAGGTCAGGAAGGCAATGACGGTCTATGTAAACATAGGAATTAGTGAACATGAGTACAACAGAATTAATGCCTTTTGTTTTCTGAGTGGAATTATTGTATAGATATACTTGGAAATGTGACCTATTGTCTATTGCAAGACATTTTATTTATTGAATGAATACAGCTTTCCTGAACTCTCCCAAGATTCTGGAACTATTTCCTGGAAATCCCTGTACCAATTCCAAATACCAGAGCAAATTCTGAGCCGAAAAAAAGGTCTAAGGACGATCACCAAATCACCAAATCGAGGTTCAACTGGCAAAAATCCAGGTCCAGACAACTAGACAAGGTTGGCAGAGCAGGGACAAATGGAAGATTCGATTTCCAGATAATATAGGTGATGATATCACTCATTGTTGCACTCAAAGGTCACATCTTATAGGCAATGAAGAAAGAAATGAATTCTATCACTTATAAGTAGTTGTAACAGTAAAGAAAATTTGTAATTTTTTATTTGTTAATACATTTTTCCTTCTTTTGTAAACAAGTAATTGATTTCTTTTCATTTTAAATTGTGTTGTTAAACTGATTAAATTTTATTTGTTCATTAAAAGAGGGCTCGTGTTTATTTCTTCAATATACTTTTTCAGAGATCTGCATTCTTCTTTCTATATATCCACACTGGGTAAATTACACCGTGGGAGGTCAATCCCTAGCAGTGAACCATTGTGGAAAGGTTTGCATGTATTTTGAACGCCTACAATTAATCACAATTACTGTAGTCAGATCACATGATCACTGTTATTGTTATGGTCAAACTCTGCTATTTAAAGTAGGTAGCAGGGTTCAAGCTAGACTTAAATTGTAGGGAGAAGTGACTTCTCCTTTTGGTCAGAACAGGGAGATGTGAGAGCGAAACAGGGAGAAGTGGAAGCTAAACCAGGAGAAGTGAGACCAAAGCAAGAAATATATAGCTGTATTATCTTATTTATATGCTCCATTTCTCAGTGCTTTTCAGTTTAAAACAATGCCTCATTTTAAAGTTTAAAAATATGTCATATGTTTATTATCAACCCATTTTGTTCATGTATAAAAATGATTATATTCATACCCATTCTATTCATACTTGTAGTATATGTGTGTTTGGATTGAGATACAAATTGGCCATATGACTTAAAAGGCACTGCTGAAGTAACACATTGTAATTAATTTTAATTGAAATCAGTAACAGATTACAGTCTTGTAATTGCAAGCTGGTAAAAGTGCTTCATAAACTACCACTTAATAAATTTTATTTTATTTTAAAAAAGTTTTGTGCAAAATTGCTGTCAAAAAAGATTTCTAGCATTCTTTGAAACAACACCAAATTTAGGTACATAGGAATAAATGTGCAAGCGACTTCAAACCATACTTGTTCCCAATAAAACATCACTAACTATTCATAGACAACACATAGAAACACAAAAATAAATAACTACACTGGACCCTTTTTCCCAAAAAACAAAAGTAAGGTCTATTTTAAAAAAGAGGGTTTTTCTTCATGTAATAATTGGCTTTCTAGCTTTGTTACAACAAATTCATTAATAGGACTATATATTTATGGTTGAATTATTTGTCTACCCACTGGTATTAATGATATCAATCAGATAGTATTTATTTCACCACTATATATATCTTTTGTAATTTCCTGAAAATTAATTACGGTAGGTCAGTATCAACCTTGACCTTGCTGTATCGTTTCAAATTCCACAAGAGATTGTCACATGTTCTTAATCTACAGTATTAAATATTTATGCTATATCTCTTATGAAATAATATTTAACCCTTTCAGCACTAAGTGATTTGTAGGCATAGAGTCCTCAACACTAAGTAACTTTGGAGTTGTAAAGCAAAATGACTTGTGGACTTTGAAACAACATAACTTTGCCAATGTTAAAGATATCTGGCTAGATTAGGTGTCAAAATCAAGGTAAAAATCAAACTTTATGACTAATTCAATAAAATGTGCATATATATTACAACTGTTAAAATGCAGGTACAAACAGGTAACAACAGGTAAAATACAATTATTTTATTACCTCTTAGAAAACTTAGAATGTTCTCAAAACTTGTTCAATTGACCCTAGATGTACTAGTGAATAATCATAGTAGCAACACAAGTCTTTCTTTCATGGTGTCCATAATATATAAAATTCTATAAAATTAACCAAAATGATCTCCAAGGTGAGATCTGTCCACACACCTAAGTGACCTATATCGCCTCTGCCACGTTTGATCGTCGCATTGAAGTTCGTTAAACGGACAATTTTTCCAAAAACTTCATCTGAATAGAATATTTGAAAATAATCTGAAGCTTCCTGGAGCCATATAACTCTCGGGTGTGCCCAACTCTGTCAGAAAACTGAAACAAATCTCTTTGGTTTTCGGGCTTCGTCCAAAAAAAAAAACCACGTGGAGCGTACAATTCGTCTGGTTCAAAACCTTCAAAGTCATCTTCAATGTCATCACTGTCACCCACAAGTGCATTCCATTGTCTCTCCATACGTCTTCCCTCATTGTCAAACAAATTTATCAGGTCAAAATTATTTAAATCCTCCGAAAACTCGCCTCTAAAAAAAAAAATCCTTCAAACGCCGCCATTTTGGATACAAATTTCAGCATTCGGAAACCACGTTAAAAGTTCCTACTTTGTTCGTTATTTCTAGTTGTATACAAGCTAAACTCACGAGATAATCCAAATATAACATCTACATTACCAGATGGAAGTTATTTGAGGTATTCCGAAAGATATCTAGTCGGGTACTATAACGTTAACAAAGAACACTGCCCCAGACCGAAAACTCGGTCCACAGTGTTGACGGGCTACTTCCTCTGGACCGCATATGCGGTTTGCCGTGATGAAAGGGTTAAACTTTGTTTTCATTATATTTCATATTTTCATTAATCTCAATTATTTATGAACACAGAAAGTTTAATGATTTGGTATATCGTATATGTAGCGATATCTGACATTAAAAGATCATTTACTGTTTCAAAATGATTTTATCAGGAAAATACACAACTGCGGCTCTTAAAATCTCCATTTATAAAATGAATACATTAGAAAACACTCTTCACCGATCACATATTTTAAAAGCAAATTACTACTTACATATTGATGCATTCACCTTGGATTACAATAGTGCCAGAACTTACTGGCTACTGCTAGGGGGCATCTCAAAAGTCATAATCTACAGTCATTTTACATTTGAAAATATGAGGGCAAAGTCATTTTCACTTTCCTAACAGAAAAAGGCGAAGTTAACTGTTCTCAGACGACTTTTTTGCCCACTTCGCCTGGTTGTGACCCCCTGAATAGGTTGTAACCATGTCGTATTCTCCTCGCTCTAAAATGGCGGTCACTGATTTCTTTCAGTACTTGCTCAAATTTTCACGATTATGATCACAACTATGAAAACTTCAATAACTTAGGTAAAGGCTCTGATACTGATGTAGGAAGCCACTAGTTTTTATAAATTATCAAATTCAGCTGATTTAGTGATGTAGATGCAAAGAACTTGTAAATTTTAAGTATGAGAAATGGCAGCTTCGGTTGATCAAGCAGCTTCACTGACTTGATGGGGTTAGAGCATCCAACTCGGATAAGGGAGGTCGTGGGTTTGATCCCCGGCCGAGTCATACCAAAGATTTACAAAAATGGTACTAACAGCTTCCTCACTTGACGCTCAGCATTAAGAGGTTAGTGTTTGGACTGCTCGGCCTGGTGTCAGGATAATGTGACTGGGTGGGACATCATGCTATATGTCTGCGGCATGATGCCCCAGTGCTAGTCATCACTATAAACTGCCACACTGCAGATATTGTAGTGATAGGACTGAAAAATTGTTAAAGCTAGGTTAAAAATCTGAATCACGCACACTGACTTGAAGGTGAATGATTTTAAAGCACAAAATTCGTCAGTGAAAAATAATTATACAGCTATAACAACCATAGTTTACTCTAATCTTTCCATAAATACAAGTATATATATATATATGTGTGTGTGTGTGTGTGTGGAAAGTGACATCTTAATGATCTAAATTATATACCCAACATCAGTTTCTGGTATATAATTTGCACTGCCTATTCCATGGCTTCAACTGATATATAATCTTCCTTTGTTGCCATGGTAGTTCTGCCAACCAGAGTTGTTAAGTCAGACAGGGAATCTCTGATTTTCCCTACTGATACATATTCCCATGCATTTTTTAAAACTTCGTTGTTTATACAGACCATTTATCAGCTAATTACATATCATAAACCGAGTATTCTCCATGACAATTTTTCCCCACAAAATATCAATATTAAAATTCACACAAAATTATTTCATAGAAAAGAAAGGTTTTTAAACAAGTTTAACATTTCTCCATCATAGAACGTTCTTCTAACTTATATTGGTACAATAACTTTGCCCGATACCACCAATCAAGGGCAGTGCTTCACACCACCCTACTCTTCTCCAACTTTTCCAACTTTATTTCTGATTGAAACCCCTGCACTGTACCGAAATACTCCAAAAGTCTTTAATATTTTACAGAGAAATCGTTAAATAATACATTCATTGAATTATTTAAACATTTAACACTACCAGTACTGCATAATAAGGCCGACTATATTCAGTTTTGTGAATGATTGCAACTCATTCTTAAACCATCGTGAAGCCGTACTCCTCAATATACCCGGATGTACAAAAAAATAAAATAAACCAACAGAAAACTACAAGGCTACACTTATACTGATGTAGATGCGTCAAATATTTATCTTTTATTGGAAACACGATAAGACGACGATTAATTTGAATCAAATATTTAATCGCAATAATGAAATGAATGTATTGCGTATTGCTATGTGCACTGCTTTCGTTATGAGGGACACTGAACTTCGGGCAAGAAGCATGGCCGTCTCAATGCACAATAGATTTTAATCAAGCAATATCAAATTGCAATTTCTAGTACAAATAAAAAACCCGCACATTAAAGAATATTGTGTTATAATAATCACTTAAAATCACGCAAGCATATTGCAGTTTACCACTGCTAAACAGCGTGCGTGCGAACTGTCACGTCACTAATGGAATCGACCATTTCTCAAGCGGAAGATCGAGAGGGGGTGCTGCTCTTTTTAGAAACCATTTTACTCACCTTAATGAACATATCCGCAAAGACGATGGTGGCAACCTTGGGATCAGAGTTCTGACCCTTGTATTTCTCGGCCACATCTCGCAAATCTGCGAGTAAGGCTGAAAAATCCATCTTTGAACAACGATATTTAGTTTGCCTACATGTGTAGCGACATAAACACAAGACAGTGACCTAGATTGCGCCCTCTACCATACCGCGTTTGAGGTGCTATGGGGAGATACTCTGTTTGACTTTACGCACTTAATTCCTTGCAAACCCAATAATATCTTATGCACAACGGTGGCTATTTCTTCATAAAGAATGATTCTGAAACCATTCCTCTCTGAAATAAGAAATATACTTCATTTTCATTCGTCACTCACTTCTACTTTATCATTTTAATTTTATCAATGTTGGCTTTGACTTTCGTTATCATCATCATCATCGCCTGTAGTGTGTATATTTTACTTTCTATCACGTTTTAAATTCATTAACACTATTAATTAATTAATTACACAATAATTAGTTAAAATTACAAAAGAGGCTTCGCTCAGATTGCCATACGTCCTCTTCCTCTTTTGTTCCCCCGTACATGTCCTCCTTTTCGGTCCATAAATTTATATAGATAAATGATACCAATGCACACACGATCTAGAGTGCCCACTTTTTTGAAAATTAAAATATGGTTACCCTATGCTTCATCCCATTTTATATATTCATTTTGCTTACTACAATAGGTGTAAAAGATGAGTTTTGACTTCAGGACATTTAAATAGTTTTAGGTGGAGGCAGGTCAACTCCCATTACTGCCAACTCGCCCCTCTCCCACTTTATGTCAACTCGCAATCCACTTTATATCAACTCTCACAAGCCAATCCACACACACACACACACACACACACACACACACACACACACACACACTTTATATCAACCTGCCCCCGCTTCAAAGTCAACTCGCTACCACCATCCATAACAACTTTAAGAAAAATATAATAACGTACAGCGCAATCACAAATTGCAAGTTTAGTTCTTCATACAGTGCCTTTTTAA